>MJHO01000001.1:5096461-6296461 GCA_002076135.1 Xerophyta viscosa
ATCAGCCCCTCCTCTTCAAAACAGCCCAAATCAGCCCCCCATTCACTGTTTATCCTTTTTTTTGGACAAAACTGTCCTTTTGTTGCCGACACCGAGATTACCTATTTAGAAGTATTTTTTTGAAAAAAATGTTGAACATGAAAGTTATAGATCTCGCGAGATCTACAACTTTTATGTTCACAATTTCCAACAAATACTTCTAGGTAGGTGTTTTCGATATCCGAACTATTTGTAGCAATTTCGGGTCGGGTCGGGTCGACCCGTTATGCTTCCGACCTCAAAAACATAACTTTTGAAATATTTTTTTGAAAAATTTTCAACATGAAAGTTGTAGTTCTTTTCTAGATCTACAATTTTCATGTTCAAAGTTTTTCTGAGGTCGCTTCTAAATGGATGATATCGATGTCCGAAGTGTTAACGGTATAGGGATAATTTTGTCCGAAAAAACCCCAAACAGTAATCAAGGATTGATCCGACCTAAATTTGAAATGGGGGGCTGATTTGGATGTTTTCAACAGTTGAGGAGCTGATATGGTAGTATCCCTACTTTTAAACTACTCTTATATTAAACTACTTTTAAACTACTCTAATATTTAATCGCATGAAGACCACAGCCAGCTTATAATAAAGGGTAGATTAAATGTTCAAATATCATCAATATCTTGTTGCGAGAGATTTTGCCTTAACCTATCACTTTTATCAAGATGTAAGATAAAAATCGAACTGGTTAAAATTAAAAAAAATAATAATAATAAAATAAAATACTTTAGTATTTTGCAAAATGGACGAAATTAAATATATTTTAACTATTGCCCTTTTTTTTTCGATATTGTAACGGAATCCGTAATGCAAGTATACATCTACGTAGAAATCTGAAACTCACAAAAAATTTGCATGTTCATTTCTAACCAACACTCTTAAATTCGAATATATACCTACCTCAAAACTGAAGAACATCAGCACATACCAACTCGATTGAAGAGGGGAAAATGATTTTCCCTTTGTGATGGCGACAATATAAAACTGTTATTACACCTCAAATTCTACACCAAATCATGGTGCAATTAATTGATGGTGCAACCAACTTTTATTTAGGATAATTGCTTATCAGCTCCATATTTTGGTGAGCGAACAAATCAGTTCCTGAAAATATATTTTCAGTGGAGTTGATTTATTTATAAATTAGCTTCCAAAAAATATATTTTTAGAGACTGATTTGTTCGCTTTGAAAACTAGAGAGGCTTATAGCAAATTGCCCCTTTTATTTACAGAACTAAACCCGAGAGCAACTTGTCGTGTTCCCCTGTCCCGCTACCGATTTCGTTATCCCGACATAATACTACATATATACGAGCGAAATCATCATCTTTTCGGATTGAGATTTCCTGCACCTATTAAGTGGTATCATACATGAGCTGATATGTATGTGACTCTCCCCAAATAATATTAGGAATGGGTAACTGCCTCTACACATATTCAAACAAACAGATTATATTAATTTAATATAATCATATTGTTTACTTAATTTTTAGCATGAAACATCATTGTAAAGGTCGTACTACATATTATTTTGAGTATTATACTTTTTTACTACTATTACAATAATATATGAAAATACTTTTTTTCTCAGAAAAGTCAAACTCCACAGTTTTTAAGAAATAGGCACTGTTCTCAACACAAACCAATATTATTCCAAAAATAGACTATTATGAGTTTAATGTCCAAGAGGAGACTATGATACTCAAATATATCTGTCAAACTGACGGCGTATTTGAAATTAGATGGAAAGAATTTTTAAACTCATGTCTATCCACTTATCATGCCACCTCCATGCTCTGCTTACTTGAAGTTTATTTCGATGTCCAAAATTTTCTAATTTGAATTAATTGCAAATTAAAACTTACCTGCTTCGAGAAGCCAGTTTGACTTTTGCTGGGTATGACTTCAAAACGGTGCTACATGAATCAATCAATCTGAAAAATGAGCCAAAAGCTCCAGTGTAGATCGATTTTAACTCCCTCAGTTTGTATTTCAACCAACATTAACGTGCAATAATAAGCCAACTACTTTGAGCTGCTTAAAAGATGAGGCATTGGACTAAATGCACCAAAAACATTGTACTAAACCACTTAGAGAGAGGAAAATGCTGAAAAATGCCTTGTTTATAAATTATTATTATTATTATTATTAGCGTCTTTTCCTTTTCAATCTCACACCTCGATCACCTAACCATCCTGAATATAACATCCCGCACCTGTCCGATTTATAGTTGCCTTAACTCCTCGGCTATCTCTATGGCCGAGGCTCTAAAAAATAGTTATACCAAGTTGATAGCATATGAATTTCTCTTATATATTAAGGTAACTTTTTATCTCAACCTTATGATATGAAATCTTTTTTTTTTCCACACTCCTGTTTGGGCTCCTAAAGTTCTAAGACTTTTCTTTAGACCTAACCTAATTGGGGAGGGGGACATTACGTGTTTTCCGTCTCAAAAAGACAGGTCAGGACCAAACTCTCCACGTTTTCCGTCTCAAAAAGACATTAGACGTTTTCCGTTTTAACCCAAACTCTCCATATACGATGTAAGATCTAGATCCATACTAGACCCTCATACTTCCGATCAGAGTCTGCTATGATACTATTTATAACATCCCGCAACTGGCCGATCTATAGCCAGTCCGTTTTCACCGATTGGAGCTCCGAAAAGGAATGGTACTAAATTCATGACCTAAACCTCCCTTATATATTAAGACAATTTCTTATCTCAATTTTCTAATGTGGGATTATTTTTTGTCAAATCACTTTCTATTTGGACCTCTAAGATCCATGATTGTTTTTTAGAACTTACTCCAACCGTTGATCATTAGACAAAAACCCATAAATCTTAATCATCCGTACACTCACCCTAGATCGTTAAATAGGGCAACAGCCTGGTCTCTTTACCAATCATTATTAAATCAAATCAAACAAGTAATTTTATTATCCAAAAAAAAAAAAGAAAAAAATCAAACAAGTACTTTCTAAACTGATTTTCTTACGCCACCAAAGCGAGGGATAGGTGTTAGAAGATAAATTGACGAATAGCAGAGATCCATGTGGCAATTTCAAAATTCCCAAAACAATTATATTATAATGCTCTAGTTATTAAATTTTATTAGTCATATGCAATTCATTAACTTAGAGATATTTTTAAAAGTAATTTTAAATTACAAAGTTATTTAGAAAAATAAATTATATAACTTCAAAGCTGAATATTTTTACAAAACATTATAAAATATGGACAAATTATAAAAAGTGATAGTATAAATATAGATATTAATATATATATATATATATATATATATATAGTATTTTATCTATTTAGATATATTATCTAAATTTTTTTGATAACATTTTAAATTTTAAAATTAATTATTTTATTTTTCTAAATAATTTTGTACTTCAGAACTGTTTTAACAATATCTCTAAATATAATTTTATAATAAAGTGTATGCAAGTAATAAAATTAGATTTATGGATCATCATATGAATCTAAAAATGAATTGGTGAGACGTGATTTGTTTTGGTCTTTTCATGAGTATCCCCACTCCCACATAGGGTGATATTAATTTCGTTCAGAAATGGAGCAATTTTGTTAATTCTTCTATCAGTAAATATTTACTATAGGTCGAATTTTTTACCGTTTATAGAGAAGTTTTGCAAAGGCGGCCTTTTTTTTTTTTTGGTCAAGGAGGGTCTTTTTTTTTTTTTGGAAAAAATTCCGGAACTTAACAACAACGTACGGCCTAGAAAAGAAGATAAAGCCTGGCAGAGCTTGAGCGGGCCCAATCTAATATGTGGGCCGAAAAGCAGTTACTACAAGCATTGTGTGATTGGATTTGGACTTAAGCCATTGGGCAGCTAGAAAGAAGCTCTTAAAGACGAACTTAGCAATTTTTATGTAATGGGAGATCACATAATGGGCACAAGATTGTGTGATTGGATTTGGACTAACTTAATCTAGGATTATGGTTATTTAAAGACATAATAATGATGTATGCCACTGATCGCGCGGTGTCGCGACCGAGATGAGTTACAACGCGTTCAACGACGACGTGGACGTGTCAACGTGCGAGTGAAGAGGTCGGGAGAGCAGGGACAAGATGAATCTTAGCGTGGAAAACCCCGGGGTGTTCTCCGGGATGAAAAACCACGTGCCGGTGACTAAGGATCACCGGCGTCTGAGCTTAATATTACGTAGAGTTCAAATGTTTACACGCTCTCTCTCTCTCTCTTGTTATAAGTGAATCAAAGTGGGGAAGTCTAACCCCTCTCATGTATGAGCTCCTCCTCTATTTATAGACGTTTTTCCCGAGCTCGGACGGTCCGGATGAAGTGGCTTCAGCGGCTCGGATTGATCCACGTCGACACCAGCTCCCGTCACTTCTCGCCGTCATGCTCCCTGCCCGTCATAAATGCGACTTGTCGGCTACGGTTCGTAGGTCGTAGCTCTGCGGCTGTCACGTCCGCTGCTAGTAGCACTTGATGGCGCCGGGCGGAGTCGGCGTCTCTGACACGCACACTTAATGCGAGCATTAAGTGGTCTTTAATGCGGTCGGTGCTGTCGGGGTCAGCCTCAGTCCGCTGACGACCTCGGTCTCGGTCGGCCGAGGTCGGGCTTAGGGCCGAAGAGCTTTCCTCCACTCTCAACGAGAAACCTATATAACCGTGGTCAGCCGAGCTGGACTGGTCATTGTCGAGGTCGACCTCGGCTCCAACCCGAGCTCGGTCTCGTTCTGCCGCTGCCGACCTCCGGATTCAGAAGTCACCTCCCATAACGTCTTGATTTACGCATATCCGGTGGTTCCGAGGTCGGCTGAAGTTCCGGGGTCGCCACGTGTTCGTGCTAAATTCCAGGCGGTATCAGTTGCCCCCCGACGGTCGAGCCGAGGTCATTCCAGCCGAGCTTCGGGTCGTCCGTCGGTCCTCCAGTTTGCCTGGTCATCTTCGCCCATAACACCAGCTCGGTCATTTTGAGAATGATTCAAGTAGTGGAGTGCGCGCGAGTTTTTCCCGCGCGATGGTAAGCGTGCTGAACAAGTTAGGGCATTGACGGGGTATAGCCGGTTTACCGGTGGAGGACGCTTCCACGTGTCCGGCAATCGAGTGGAGTCGAAGGGCGGCGTGCAAGGCATCGGTCAAGATCTGCGCAGGCTTTCCGTTTACCGAGGCGAGAATGGTCCGATAATGGTGCACCGCTTTGCCTCGAGCCCCAACTTTTTCGACTACACCTTCGTCTGCTCTTCTGCTCCAGCATTTTACGAACTTCCTTGCTCCCGTCCGATTTGCTGTCATCTCCTCCGGCTCCGGCCATCTTCTCCTAGCGATTTCTCCTTCCTCTCATACCCCTGGCTCGTTGCCGGCCCTTCTCTCTCCCGGACTCACCTCCCATGTCTCCTCCGCGTCTCGTACCCGACGCGTTCGCCTAGTCGAGTCGCCGAGCGGGAGGATTCTGTTCCTCCCCGGTGACGGCGGCCGCAACGGCGCCTTCCACCTCTCCTCCGCCGGCGGCACCTCTGTCGCCGCCGGGCATTCTTCTCCTTCACATCCTCCGCCGGCGGCGCCTCAAGCTGCCGTCGGTCCGAAGCCACCTCTAAGCCTCAAGTCCCTGACGAGGTCGTCTCCTCCGTCAGCGCTCGAGTCCTGGACCAGTGGGGTTCCAAGCTCGGATGGGGCCCCGAGGTCAAGCTCGTCCGCTCTCCTCATGAGCGCATGACTTCTGTCCTCGACGGCGAGTTCGCCATGATGTACGACCACCTGCGCCTTGGCCTCCAGCTTCCCCTTGACCTTTCTTCGTTTCTCTCTTCAAGGCCTATGGTCTTGTTCCTGCCCAGTTCGTGCCGAACACACTTTCCATGGCCACGGGCTTTTACATTTGCTCAGCAGAAAATCTTTCCCTCCCTCGACCTCTGTGGAGGTGTATTTTGACACGCTCGAGTCGCCGCACTCGTCGGGGTGGTATTACGTCCGAGGTCGGAGTGGACGCACAAAGCGATCAAGCCGAAGGACTCTTCCATCAAGGGGTGGAAGGAAGATTCTTCTTTGTGCCGGTGTAGGCCGGAGGACGAGTTCGACCGACCTTGGGGGACGCCGAACCCGAGATGTTGAAGGTGCCCCAGTATGTGCGGGGGATGAGCTCGACACCTCTCTGGCGAGGTTCCTGGCATTCACGGGAGAGGTGAATGTCGTGAGTCCCACGGCTGAAGTGCTGGATGTCGTTTCGGCTCACCTTGCCGGTCACCGAGGTACGTCTTTGCCCCTTGATCGCTCGTGGTCCCATTACGTTGTTATCGACTGACCTTCGTTTTCTTTGAATCAGAGGGTTGCAATGGCGCACGGATCTCCCTCTTCGCCCGGCTGCCACGGCTCCCAAGAAAAGAGCTGCAACGAAGGCGGGGTCGAAAACGGCGCCGAAGGCGGGGTCTTCTCATCCGGCTACCCGAGCCAAGGAGAAAGCGAAGAGGCAGAAAGGGCAGGGCTCGTCCGCACCTCGTCTGGAGGAGTTTTCGAACCATTGACCACCGAGCCTGTAGAGGGGGCGCCGTCGGCCGACATCCCCACCGAGGAGGAGTGGGATCCAGAGGTGCCTCCCCCTGCTGCCCCAGCGGAGCCCAACGTGACTCTTCCATCTGGGCTCGAGGTGCCGACCTCGGGGGCGCCCGAGGCCTCTCATCCAGCTGAGGTCGAAGAGGTTTCGTCGGAGTCTTCACGCTCTAGGTCGCAGTCGTCACCGCGGCACCTACGGACTCCTGGCCTGGTACGCGGGGTAGCAGCGATGCTGAGGGCTAGGGCGGCTCCGAGCACGATCCACGGGCGAGATGACGTCACCGAAGTGAGCCCTCCACTTCGCGTCGCCCCCATCTCTTCTCTTCCTCCTCCTCCATCGCTGAGTCTCCCCTCGAAGGCCACGAGGTTGGGGCTAGCGAGGGAAGCGACCGGCCAGCTGAGCGCCCGCGGGTCCTCGCTCCGGAGGTCTCTGAACCTGTGGGGGTTCCGCAGACAGAGGCAGAAGAGGCCTCGGTACGCAAGCGTGCCGCTGAGCAAACCTCCGCCGAGCCAGCGTCGAAGAGCGACAGCGGCGGAGAAAGGAAAGGCCCCGCCGAGCCTGAGCTTGCCGAAGCGCAGACCGTCGCTGACATCTCCGAGGTCGGCCAGCTGAGGATATATACCGGCCCGACTGGAACCTGCGGAGGTCGGGTTCGTGCGTTGATGATTATGGTGGCTCAACCGAGTTCTGCCAAAGGGGTCCTCTGCCAGCCGACCAAGACGATGCGGACCAAGTCGGCGATAGGGAGCTGGCGTCCCGGCTGATGGCCTCCACCTACACGGTTAGTGCCTAACCTCGTCGTTTCAGAGTGCTTTTTGGTCCTTCTCCCCACCTTCCTTTTCTAAAACCTCACTTTGCTCCCTTACTTGTTCCGGACAGCAAATGGTGCTAAGCTCGGCCTTCCATAGACGCTTCTTCTGGCGGACCACGCCCCATGACCCATCCGTCTCTTCACTAGAGAGGAAGGTGAGGGAGCTCCAAGAGGAGCTCGAAGTGGTGAAGGCCGACCGAGACGCCCGGGGAGAGTCAGAGGAGATTGCCCGTGCCGCGGTGGAACGGCTCCTAACTCGGCGGGAGGACGAGCTTCGGCAGAGGGACCTGCAGAACTCTCGGCTGGAAGCGGACCTGGCGGCTGCTCGGGCAAGCCTGACCAGGGAGAGGGTGGCCGCGGCAGAGCAGGTGGCCGACCTTCGTGCTGCAGCCGAAGCCCATCGAGTGTCGGCCGAAGCTTCAGAGAAAGCCCGGGAAGATGCCGTGGGGGAAGCGGCGAAGGCCACCGAGGCTGCCCGGTCCGCCGAATCCGAGGTGGAGAAGGCTAAAGAGGCCGCCCGCTCAGCTGAAGCCGAGGTCGCCCGCCTCAAAGAGGCACTCGCGGGGAAGGATGCAGAGTCGTCGACGGCGGGGACTCGGGCGGTTCAGGAGTACAAGGCCTCGGCCGAGCATCAGGAGGCCCTGCAAAGCTACGCCGTTGACTGGGTCGTGGACTGCACGATCGAGTGCCGACGCCGAGTTCAAGAGCACCTTGGGGTCGCCGAGCTCTCGTTCCTGGACGAGATCGCCGTGGCGGAGGCTGTCGAGGAGGCCCGCCTGACGAGAGCTCGACCCTCTGCTCCTTCGATTCCCCCGAGCGACAACCCTGGCGATCGCCGACCTCCGACCTGAGCATGAGCGTCAGCGTCCTTTCTTTTTTTTTTTTTTTTTTTTTTTTTTTTTTTTTTTTCTTTCCCCGGGGCTTGTCCGGGGCACAATTTTGTAGGCAACACTTTGAATATAAATGAAGTTCGTCATTTTGGCAAGATTTCATCTTTGCTTTGCTTCTTTTTTTTTTGTTTTTGCGTGTTTTTCCGTTGCTTGTACGCCTCATCTCCCCCACGTCCCGCCTCCTTCTGGTTCGGCTTTGGTTATACACAAGAACCGTGGTCGAGGCCTTGAGGCGTGGTTAGGGAGTTTTAGCCCAAGCCGCGCTCCCCCACTTCGAGCTCGGACCTTTAAAGGACCGAGGTCATAGCGTTTGGGAAGCACGCCTCGGGGCTTCCTGGCCCGCGTACCCTCACCTCAGTCCCGTCTCTTGTAAGAGGCTAAGACCAACGCGTTTAGGTCGCCACCCAGATGTTTGCCCCAGCGTCGATCCCCCTACCTCGGGCTCGTCTCTTGGGTGAGACTAAGTCCATGGTATTTTGAGGGTCGCAACCTAGGGTTTCCTGGCCCGTGCTCCCCTCACCTCGGGCTCGGTCATCCTGCGATGCCGTGGCCGAGGTGTTTAGGGCCATCTCCCAGAGTGTTCGTTTTCGACGTTGAAGAAGGTTTGAAAAGGCAAGGATTTAAGGAAAAAGACTTTCATTACCTTTTTCGTAGTGTTTACACTTCTGTCGGCCTTTTTGGGTTGACGTATACAAAAGTATTGAACAAAAGATGAAAACTGGCCGAGGCTACTACTGGTAGTAGCGCCTCAGATTGGAGACATGCCACGTCCGAGGTACGCTTGACCCATCTAGGTGGGCGAGGACGTAGGCTCCCTTCCCGGCGACTTCGTTGACCTTGTAGGGTCCTTCCCAGTTTGGCCCGAGCTTGTGAGTATGCGTTTGGATCTTCCGAAGTACCAGATCGCCGATCTTGAAGGCCCGGTGCTTCACTCTATCATTGTAATGCTGGGATGTTCGTTGCTTGTAGGCTTCAGCTCTGATGTAGGCGACCTCCCTCTTTTCATCAAGAAGGTCGAGGTCGCTGAGGCGTTTCTCAGCGTTGCTGAGTTCATCGTAGTATTCCACTCGTAGGGAAGGCTCGCCGATCTCTACTGGAATTACTGCCTCGGTGCCATACGTCAGACTGAAGGGGGTCTCTCCTGTTGCCGTGCGGTGTGTTGTTCGGTAAGCCCAGAGGACGCTTGGCAAAATATCGACCCAAGTACCTGCAGCTCCTTCCAGTCTCTTCCGAAGTCCTTCTAGAATAGTTCGGTTGGCATTCTCAGCAAGTCCGTTGGCTTGCGGATGATACACCGAGGTGAAGCGATGTTTTATGTGGAGGTTGCTGCAGAAGTCCTCCACCTCGGGGCTCTCGAACTGTCTTCCGTTGTCGCTGACGATGGCTTTGGGGATGCCGAAGCGGCTGACTATAGATTTTTCCAAGAACTTCTGAACAGCTCGGCCGGAAATTGTTGCGGTAGGCTCGGCCTCTATCCATTTGGTGAAGTAGTCCACCGCAACGATAAGAAACCTTTGTTGGCGGATGGCAGTTGGTAGGGGTCCGAGGATGTCAATCCCCCATTGAGCAAAAGGCCAAGGAGAAATGATGTTGCTGATGAGCTCGGCCGGGAGGTGGGACACCTTGGCGTTGAACTGGCATTTCTCGCATCGGCGTACATAGGCCTCAGCGTCAGAAAGGATGGTCGGCCAATAGTATCCTTGTCTGAAGACTTTCTGCGCCAGCGTCCGAGCTCCGGCGTGGTTAGAGCAGATACCTTCATGGATTTCCTCGAGGAGCCGAGGTGCGACGTCGGGCCCTACACATTTAAGGTAGGGTGCTGAATAGGCTCTTCGATACAGATGGTCGCCGATAATGACGAAGCGCGTGGCCTTCCTCTTCAGCTTCTCAGCTTCCTTCTTGTCTTCCGGTAGGTCGCCCGTGTCGAGGTAACGTATGGGGGTCATCCAATTCTCCGCGACGTCCAGCATCAGGACTTCAGTGTCGTTGATTGCAGGGAAAGGAAGTTCTTCAAGCAGGATCGTGGCCGGCGTCCCCCCAGCTGCCCCAGACGCTAGTTTGGATAGGGCATCGGCTTCAGAGTTTTCCTCCCGAGGTATGTGCCGGACTTCAAATGTGGCGAAGTGTGGCCGCAACTGATTGACCTTCCGGAGGTAGGCAGCCATGGTGTCGTCTCGGGCTTCGAAGCTCCCGGCGACTTGTTCAGCTACCAATTTAGAGTCGGTGTAGGCGCGGAGGTTCCTCACCCCCAGGCGAAGGGCCAGGCTGACCCCTGCCAGGAGGGCTTCATACTCAGCGACGTTGTTGGAGGCCGGAAAGTTGAGCCTTAGTGCGTACTCGAGCCGAGCCCCGCCTGGGCTCGTGAGTATCACACCGGCGCCGCTTCCTTCCGAAGTCGATGATCCATCAGAGTAAAGGGACCAGCATGATCGTCGGAGATTATGTCGGAGGCGTCAGCTCGCTCCTCAGGGAGTTGCACCGGCGTTGTCATCTCAACAACGAAGTCGGCCAAGGCTTGGGACTTGATTGCAGGTCGGGGTCGGTAGCTGATGTCGAACTCGGAGAGCTCCACCGCCCATTTCGTTAGTCGACCTGAAACTTCCGGCTTGGCGAGAATTGTCTTGAGGGGTGGTCGTTAGTACATGGATGGAGTGTGCTTGGAAATAGGGTCGTAGACGCCGAGCCGTGATCACGAGGGCATAGGTGTAACGGGTCTCCACATCCTTCAACACCCTGCTGACGTAATATATCGGCTGTTGTTTCCCATCCTCCTCACGCACCAAGACCGAGCTGATAGCTCTTGCCGACACCCCCAGGTATAGGCATAAATCTTCTCCTTGCTTCGGGCTCGCCAACAGTGGTGGCTCGGTCAGAAAAGTCTTCAACTTCTGGAAGGCCGTCTTGCAATCATCGTCCCAATAGATCTTCTTCGTCGCTCCTCTGAGGGTTCGGAGAAAGGGCGCACATCGGTCACCAGAGCGAGAGATGAAGCGACCAAGGGCAGTGACTCGTCCCGCCAATCTTCGTATGTCGGTGACGTCTTCAGGCTCAGGCATCTCCAAATTGCCTTGATCTTGTCTGGGTTCGCCTCGATGCCGCGCGGAGTCACCATATGTCCCAGGAACTTGCCCGCCGAGACTCCGAATGCGCACTTCTCCGGGTTCAGCCGCATATGGTACTTCTTCATCAATTCGAAGGCGCTCGGAGGTCGGCAGCATGATCCTCCTTCTTCTTGCTTTTGACGAGGATGTCGTCCACATATGCTTCGACCGTGTTCCCTAGGAGAGGTTTGAAGACGACGTCTATGCCCCTTTGGAAGGTGGACGCTGCGTTTTCAACCCGAAGGCATGACGGTGTAACAAAAGTGCCGTAATCGGTGATGAAGCTCGTTTTCTCCTCGTCGCCTGGGTGCATCTTCACCTGGTTGTATCCCGAGAAGGCGTCCATGAAACTGAGGAGTTCATGGCCCGCGGTTGCGTCGACGAGGTGGTCGATCCGAGGCAAGGGATAGCTGTCCTTCGGGCAGGCTTTGTTGAGGTCGGTGAAGTCAATGCACATCCGCCATTTGCCCGAGGCCTTCTTCACCAAGACGACGTTGGCCAGCCACTCCGGGTATCTGACCTCCCTCACGAAACCGGCCGAGAGCAGCTTGTCGAGCTCAGCCTTGATAGCTCGGCTACGCTCCGGAGCAAAACACCTCTTCTTCTGCTTCACCGGCCTGTGGTTGGGGTCGACATTGAGTTGGTGCACCACGACCTCGGGATCCAACCCCGGCATATCAGATGGGGACCAGGCGAATAGTTCGGCGTTCTCCCTCAGGCACTTCACAACTTCGTGAAATTCGGAGCCGGCCAGCTTCTCCCCCACTTGAAGGTGCTTGTCGGGCTTAGATGACGTCGGGTCGAGAGGCACCTTCAAGGTTAGCTCGGCCGGGCCGCTAATCTTCGTGTCTGCTTCTTTGGAGTCGAGGGTCTCGACTGGTAACGCTTCCTTCCTCCGGAGGCTTCTCTTGTAGCATCGCCGAGCTTCAGCTGGGTCACCTCGGATCTCGCCGACACCTCGTGGCGTTTTGAATTTGGCGCGCTGGTGTGGGATGGAGGTCACCAACTGGAGTGTCCTGATTCCCGGCCTTCCCAAGATAATATTGTAGGCCGAGGCCATACTGAGGACAGTGAAGCTACCATCTTCGTCAGCAGGATAGGCTCGTCGCCGATGGTCACCGGCAGGGAAATTGTTCCGAGCGAGTGGAGGTCAGGTCCACCGAGGCCATAGAGGTTGCTGCTGGTGGGGGTCAAATCTTCTTCTGACAATCCCATCCTTACCAGGGCGTCGTAGAAGAGAACATTGGAGGATGCCCCGGTGTCGATCATAACTCTCTTGACCTCACGGTTGGCGATGATCATCGAAACTATCAGCGCGTCGTCCTCTGGGGATTCGACTGGGACTAGCTCGGCGTCGGTGAAGGTGATGTCAAAGCTGGCCGAGCCTGTCCGGTCGCCGTGACTGAGCTGAAGGACCTCGGTGGTTGCAGAGCTCGCCCTACTTCTTTTCCGCGAGGCTTTTCCCGAGCTCGGACCTCCAGCCAGGAACAAGATGGGTTCAGCTCGGGCCTCTTGATGCTGAGGCTCGTTCCCCCTCCTGGCTTCGTTTCGCTGAGCTTCGGCCCTCGGGTTAGGCCTCGAGATGAACTCCTGCAGCTCGCCATCTCGGGCCATGCGCTCCAAGATATCCTTGAGCTGAATGCAGGCGTTCGTTTTGTGGCCGTGAGTCCGGTGGTAGTCACAGTACTTCGACCGGTCACGTTTGTTGGCCGGTGTCGACATCGGGCGAGGTTCCGGGAGGCGCTGCCTTCGTTCGACTGTCGCCAAGATCTCCTTCATTGGCGTGGTGAACTGTGTATAGTTCCTGTACTTCGGTTCCGGAGCAGTCCTCCCGACGTCGCCTTTCGTCTTGGTCGCCCGGGAAGTTGTCTGGGCTTCTTGCCGAGGACGCTTCTGTCCACCGGTAAGCTCGGCTTCGCGCTCCTCCGCCTCCATGGCCAGCCGTACTTTCTCATATGCCTTCGTGAGGGTATCCGGGGGGTTGGTGTGGAAGTCATACAGTAGCTGCCGATGTCTGACTCCGCGTTTGAGAGCCATGAGGGCGAAGTTAGGCTCGACATCCCTCATGGTTCGCTGCTCGTCGCAGAAACGCTGAAGAAGGACTTGACACTCTCGCCTTCCTTCTGGACTATGTTGAGGAGGCTATCTGCCTCTTTCGGGAACTCCGAGCTTGCGAAGAAACGAGTCTGGAAAGCTTCGACTAGGTTCGACCAGCAGTTGACCGACCCGGGGCGCAGGCCGGTGAACCAGGTTTGTGCTGGCCCTTCAAGCGTGAGTGGGAAGGTCTGACAGTAGGTCGCCTCGCTGCAGTTCATGAACTTCATGGCCATCATGAAGCAGGAGACGTGTGCTTGAGGGGATGTCTTCCCGTCGTACTTCGAGATCTTCGGGGGCTTGTAATTCCGTGGCAGAGGCGCGTCTTGTATGTCGTCCGAGAATGGCGAGTTCGGGTCTCTCCCGAAGGCCACCATAGGCAAGTGCGTCGAACGGTGTCTCTCGGTGACAGCCTTCTTGTGCCGATCTCCGTCGGCGACGCGGGATCGTGCCTTGGAATTAACTTCGTTTTCTTCGCCTTCTGACGACCCTTCCGTGGACGCCCTGGCGGAAGGTCGGTTGCTCCTCCGGGCCGCACCTTGCACTGGGGGAGGCTGAACCACTGCTGGTTCTTTCCCCTTATCAGGTCGAGCTCCGCGGTTCACCTGGCGGCTTTGAGCTCGTTGGGGGCCGAGCCTGCTGAAGGCAGACTCGCGCTGACTTCGGGCGGGATCCGCTGCTGCTTGTCGTCGTTCCGCGGGTAACTCGGTTGTTCTGGGGCGAGCTGTTACCCGCGGGGCTTCTTGGTTGGCGAAGAGCGCCTGGAGCTCCTCCCTCATGATGGCACGTACTGTATCATATGTCAGTGGTTGTTCGGCTGCGGGTGGTCTTGAGCATTCAGGCACTCCCGCAGAGGCATGGTCTTGCGATCTTCGGTCTCGGCTAGCTGCAGCCGAGGCTTCTCTGGTTGCTTTCTTCGGAGCCATCGTCGTCGACGTTGGACAGAAATGAGGTGGTTCCCACGGACGGCGCCAATTGATCGCGCGTGTCGCGACCGAGATGAGTTACAACGCGTTCAACGACGACGTGGACGTGTCAACGTGCGAGTGAAGAGGTCGGGAGAGCAGGGACAAGAGGAATCTTAGCGTGGAAAACCCCGGGGTGTTCTCCGGGATGAAAAACCACGTGCCGGTGACTAAGGATCACCGGCGTCTGAGCTTAATATTACGTAGAGTTCAAATGTTTACACGCTCTCTCTCTCTCTCTCTTGTTATAAGTGAATCAAAGTGGGAAAGTCTAACCCCTCTCATGTATGAGCTTCTCCTCTATTTATAGACGTTTTTCCCGAGCTCGGACGGTCTGGATGAAGTGGCTTCAGCGGCTCGGATTGATCCACGTCGACACCAGCTCCCGTCGCTTCTCGCCGTCATGCTCCCTGCCCGTCATAAATGCGACTTGTCGGCTACGGTTCGTAGGTCGTAGCTCTGCGGCTGTCACGTCCGCTGCTAGTAGCACTTGATGGCGCCGGGCGGAGTCGGCGTCTCTGACACGCACACTTAATGCGAGCATTAAGTGGTCTTTAATGCGGTTGGTGTTGTTGGGGTCAGCCTCAGTCCGCTGACGACCTCGGTCTCAGTCGGCCGAGGTCGGGCTTTAGGCGCCGAAGAGCTTTCCTCCACCTCTCAACGAGAAACCTATATAACCGTGGTCAGCCGAGCTGGACTACTCTGGTCATTGTCGAGGTCGACCTCGGCTCCAACCCGAGCTCGGTCTCGTTCTGCCGCTGCCGACCTCCGGATTCAGAAGTCACCTTCCCATAACGTCTTGATTTACGCATATCCGGTGGTTCCGAGGTCGGCTGAAGTTCCGGGGTCGCCACGTGTTCGTGCTAAATTCCATGCGGTATCAGCCACCTTACGGACGTAGTCAAACCGATTGCAAGATGAGCAATTTTTTTTAGCTTAGCAATGTATGCTTGATTCAAAATAATCCGGTGAAAAATCGGTTGGTGCCACTAATGAGTATATAGTTTCACTATTATAGAAAGTTTGTTGTATTAATTCCAAAACAAATAGATATTTACGTAAATATATGTGGGTGATATCCTTTTCAAGTACTAATAAGGACTTCATTTGTACTTAGTGTGGGATTAGAAATTAGAAATATACTTATGGATATTGGTCTAGTTAGTTAGTAGAATTGAATTATAGGAAACAATTGAACTTGCCCCTATCATTGAAATCTTCTCAAATGATAAGTCAGGAGTTCAAATCTTATCGAATCTGAGTTAGAAGATACTATCGTACTCCGTTTTCTATTGACATATGGGATAGAACGGAAACGAAAGTTATTTTTTTATTATAATTTGATATATTCAAATACTTAAATCAGTTATTTCTTTAATTATTTATTTATTTTTATTATCATGTTCGAGTCGTATCCGTGTCTATGTCCGTGCATCCTTGCATGTCACAAACCGTAAAGCCTCTATTGGCACCCTGACAGATAGCTATGACTTGTCCTGTATATTTTAGAAGATGTATATATGTGTTATCCATTTGGCTTAATAACGTGTCAACCTCCTATTTTAGGACTGCAGGTGTGTGATAGTGTAATTTTGAAATATTTAAAATATTATCGGAACTTATATAGATAGATGAATTTTTATAATAGGCTTTGCTATGCACCTCTAAGAAACCACATAAGAAATCACACATACTGACGTGGCACAATTAGGACCACAAATCATGATGTTTATATCTGTAATTTTTATATTTTTTGCGAATCACGAGAGAATTATTAAATTATTAACTATATCGATAAAAACCGCCTCAAACACTATTTTTAAAGAATTTTCTAATAAATTATTAATAATAAAAATTAAAATTTGATGTAATCTATAATTTTGATATTAAAAATTTTCCAATAAATATTTTAAAATTGATATTTTTTATCTCTAAAATCTTAGCAAATTTTATAGTAGATTTTATAGTCCCAAAATATATGTTCGGAAATATTTATTAGGAAAATAAATTTAATAGACATTGCAGGCCATATAATCAATTTTTGGTGTTTCAAAATTTTTCGGACAAATCTCGAAAGTAATGTTTGAAGTTTGTCATCACCATATGGTGTAAAAGACTGTACTCGATCAGTACTCTTTAGATAAAGAAAAAAGAGATAATTGTATATCAGTCCTCTAAAATTT
Source organism: Xerophyta viscosa (assembly GCA_002076135.1). Classification (NCBI taxonomy): domain Eukaryota; kingdom Viridiplantae; phylum Streptophyta; class Magnoliopsida; order Pandanales; family Velloziaceae; genus Xerophyta; species Xerophyta viscosa. The sequence continues at coordinate 5,113,095 of MJHO01000001.1, forward strand.
TACTCTTATATTTTAGCCTTCGAAACGCGTTTTTGTGCTGACGTGGCGCGCGAGCGTGCCGCCACGTCGTGCGTTTTCGTATTTCCAGGAGGCTGAAATGCACGACGGTTGATTTTAGAGGGACTGATATATAATTATCCTAAGAAAAAAAGGGAGGCATTGCCATGGAATATTACAACAAACAAAACTAAAGATTTCTTAGCAGTGCTCTTAAAAAAGCAAAGTAATGTGTGGTCATGCTTGTAAACTCATGATAGGTTTCATCAATTGCAACATTTGCAAATTATTTTTTTCACATCATTTATATAGTACTTAGAATTGGGATAAAAGTGGATAAAGAAGGATAAAGATGGGATGAGTTAAAGGTTTTATTCTTGTTTAGGTAAACTAGAGAGGGGCAGTAAAGTGGCATTCAAATCCCTCGTAGGCGACGATTAGGGTTTTCTGTAGATAGACTTTCCGTTAAGTTTCCCGACTTGCCGTCCAGATTTTTCTGATTTTCTTCTTAAAATAGAATTCGACTTGCCGTCTAGCTGTTTTCATCGGTAAATTGTGGAAAATGTGCCTTTTTCCGACACATTTTAATGAATTTATATCCAAAGCAATATCCCATAAGCCATGAGCAAAACAAGTTATCTGCTGAAATTTGGTCCATTTAACCTACCGATGTTCCAGCTCTTTAGCATCACAAATTCCTCATCCAATGGAATTCCCCTAGCAATTGTGGTATAAACCCCTCCTAAGTTGCAAACTAGTTTTAGAGTATCGATCGGGGCTGGCATGAGAATTTTTCATGAGTTTGAGATTCCTACGGGACGTGCAATGTATTATAGACTCCACCACGATAAAAAAAAAAAAAAAAAAAAAAAGGTTGCAAACTAGTTTGTTTCCTTGCGCTACACTTTGCATTTAAAGTTTGTACTGAGAGAAATTAATCTAAGAATACCCACAGATCTGGATTCGTTCAAGAAAATTTTACACTTTATTTGTAAATAAATCGTATATAAAGACGATCTGAAAGGGGTTGGATCCCTCCGGCCCCAGATTCAAGCTCTACAGATGCCCGTATAGGGAGGTAATTGTCCATGCGCACTTCTACGTTGCACGCGGTCCTCCGTACAGGAGGGAATATGGTTAGTCAATCCTCCGCCTCACTCACGCTGGGAGTTATATATCAGTAACTAGAGGCACGGATACGTCAAAATTTGATCCAAAATATAGAAATAATAAAAAAAATGCTAAATTAGAGTGTTCAACTGTATGTCCATATTTATAATTTTCTTCTTAACTTTTAAAGAATTTTTATTTTAAAAGAAGTAAAATACGTTCAGTACACAACTGTTAAGTAATATAATATAGTTAAATATTATTTTTTTAAATATTTTTATTAATTAAATTAAACTCTACCTATTTAAATGTATTTCAAAAGTATGAAAAATTATATTATATAGACACTTTATTATTTCATATTTTTTATATATTAAAATATTTAATATATATTAGTTTTTATTATCCTGTGTCTGATCTATTAGTATCGGCCATGGGTCTACCCTCATACCACATGCCAAAGTTGCAATGCTGTATTCCTCCCACGACCACTTCATCTTCTCTTTCATAACCTCCAACCTTGAGATCCTCTCACTCCCTTTCCTCTATTGTAATCATATCCGTATGCCCTACTTATGAGAGTACATGTTTATGTTGCCCACCAATGTTAGCCAACATTAATATCCCGTATTAAATCCAGGAATAATTTTCATGGACCACTACCACCTAATTTCTACTCTACCAGTCTGGTTAACACTATATCTCATTTTGCGAGTCCATTGTCTGGTGCTTTTCTGGTTCCTCTGTTTTATCACAAACTGGCATGCACGGATATAAAATGGGCATACGGCATAGTATGAACAGGAAACACGGGCAAGGATATAAAAATAGGGATAAAATACAATCTGAATATATAATACTTTAACTTTGAAAAATAAAAAATATAAATATAATTCGGACACGATAATAAAAATAATATATATATATATTATTAAATATATTTTAAAATTAAAAATATAGTAGATTTGAAAAATTAATCTGTTAATACTTTAAATTTTAAATCTCAAGATAATATTTAAACAAATTTAAATAAATACATATGCATATATATATATATATATATAATATATATATATATATATATATATATATTATATATATACCTTGTTCTCTGCGACCATTTACTAACACTTAAAAAATCAGAGGGTATACAGATGATGTCTCCGTTTCTGCGCCGGTCGCTCTTCATCCTCTTCAACTTTTGGGCGTCAATGGCGTAACGATGTAAAGCAGCCCAAGAATGGGAAAGAAGACTGGAAGCTCCTGGTTAGCGGCCTTTAAGAGCGCTCTCCGGTCTGCCTCCTTCAAGGACGACGGCGATAAGGTCGGTACTCCGCCTTTATCTAGATCTCAATATTGTCGATTTGTTCCTTTTTTTTTGTGTTAATATTTTGATTTGTGCAGCAGAAGAGCGAGAAGAGGAGATGGCTATTTCGCAAGCCGTCGGCGACGCACGAACAGACACCATCTCAGCAGCAACATCAAGAGCAGGTTCTAGCAAAGACGCCGGCCGCGGTGGCAGCCCCACCTACAGTGACTCCAGAGCAAAGGCACGCGATCGCCGTGGCGTTGGCCACCGCAGCGACTGCGGAAGCGGCGGCGGCGACGGCGCAGGCTGCCGCTGCGGTCGTGCGGCTCACCCGCCCAGCGCCGCAGCGCTCAACTCCTCCTAGCTTCGCGCGGGAGCACTACGCCGCCGTCGTCATCCAAACCTCGTTCAGGGGTTATCTGGTAAGCAAAAATATTATAATATCTCTTATTTATGCAAACATTCAATTTTTAATGGTGGTTTATTTATGGGTTAAGGCAAGGAGAGCGCTGAGGGCTCTTCGTGGTCTGGTGAAGCTACAGGCGCTGGTTCGAGGGGACAACGTAAGGAAACAGGCCACCATGACACTGAGGTGCATGCACGCTCTGGTTCGTGTGCAAGTGCGAATGCGCAACCAGCGCCTCCACCTCTCCGCCGGCGTGCAAGCTGGCTGCAGCCCCACCAGCGACAAGTCCTTCAGCTGCGACACTTCCTTCCGGGACTCTCGCCGTGACATCGCCGCCGTTGACCGGAGGTCCATGGTAAGCTAACTCTTTTTCTAATTAAGCTTACCTTGACCCCTGTTTTTTCATCATAATTAATTTTTATAATTTTTTAATCACGTTGTAAACATTAATTACCAGTCAAGGGAAGGAAGTAGCTTGGCTGATGAAGACCGGCCACGCACTATCGAGGAGATCCAAGCAATGCTGCAGAGCAGGAGAGAAGCTGTTCTTAAGCGGGAGAGGGCTCTTTCTTATGCTTTTTCTCAACAAGTAATACACAAATAAATAATAAAATTATGTTTATCTTTTTTTTTCTGCCTTGAAATTTATATTTATCTGTCAACTGTTTTAACAGCTCGGGAGATCAGATGGGAATCCGTATCCTTCTATAGAAGAGCGAGAAGTCCTAGAGTGGTATTCTGCGGGTGGCGGCGGCGAGCAGCAGCCGCCACCGTGGCTTGAGAGATGGGTGGCCTCGCGAACGTCGTGCAAGTGGGACTATAGCAGCAGGGCTAGAGCGTCCACGGATCACAGGGACCTCATCAAGACTCTGGAGATTGACTCTGGCAGGCCGTACTCCTCAACTCCGGCCACCAACAGCCGTCAACCACCACACCCGCAGCCGCCGCAGTCCCCATTACACCAGTCCCTCGCCAAGCCCAGGCCCATCCAGGTCCGCTCAACGAGCCCACGTTACGGCGGCTACGACGAAGACCACCGGAACTACGCCTTCTGCTCATATTACGGCAAACCCCCGGGAACAGCGCGCCACCATCACCATTACAACCATCAAGGTCAGCTGACGGGGACACCGAACTACATGGCTGCCACGGAATCTGCCAAGGCAAAGCTGCGCTCGCAGAGTGCGCCGCGGCAGCGGCCTGGAACACCTGAACACGAGCACACCAGCTTCAGCGGAGCTTCTGGCTTGGCCTCGAAGAAGAGGCTCTCGTTTCTGGTGCCGCAGCTCGACTCTTACGGCTACTCTCAGAGCCTACGGAGTCCGAGCTTCAAGAGCGCGCACGGGCGATTCTCGTCGGAGCAGCGGTCCAACGTGGCGTCCACGTACACGGAGAGCGAGGTGTCGCCGTCGTCCACGATGGATCTCCGGCGGTGGCTCAGGTGAGTTCGTGGCGGAGAATCTACATCGACCTCGGGAGTAGCATAGCACTAGGCTATACGTTCCTCGTCGTGCGTTGTTAGTGGGGGATCTGGACGTGCGTTTGTTCTTTTCCGCTGTGTGCTTCTGAGAGATGACTCAGATGAGTGAATGAGCAGAGTTGCAGAGCACTAGAGCAGTTTGACTGCGGCCCAACCTTACGATTGAATATCAACCCTCGTTTTGATTGACAGTGCAAATTACTTTTCTATTTTAAAATTTTTATCAATCAATATGTCTTGATGTTTGTGTTATAAAAATTATTTACTATTTTGAAAATGTTTAAATACATTTATATGAAATTTATATTAAATTAATTTTAAAAAAATAGAAAATGTTTGAAAGATTGTAGGGAATGATCTTTCTGAACTGTTTACTTTGGAAAAAATGGATTAAGTGAGTGAAAGGAAAGTGAGGAAAAAATTGGAAGAATAGAAAATGGAAGAAAAGTGGTAAAAAAATATGTTTGACTTTTATTGTTTATTTGGAATTGTAAAGTGAGAAGAAAGTGTGAATAAAATAATTTAAATATATTATAAATAATAATTTTATATTACTAATATATTAATACTATATAATATATTAATATTGTTAATATATAATTAAGTATAAATATATTATTTAAAAAATAATAATTTAATAATAGTATTTTTTTAATACTATATAATAATAATCTTATACTAACGTAGTATATAAATAAAGTATTAATATATTAAATATATAACTAAAATATTAATATAATTAAAAGGTCCATTAATAATATATATATATATATATATATATATATATATATATATATATAATTTTAATAATTAATTAATTTTATTTCTACTATTATTATTATTATTAGTAATATAATATTATTTATAAAGATATATATTAAGATATTGGTAAAATAATAGTATTAATATTAACATAGAATATCATTAAACCTAGGTTGCTAATAATATGTATAATAATATATTAATAAACTATGTTAATAAATAATATAAATGATATAAGATATTGAATAATAGTATAAATATTAAAATAGAATAATATATTATTAAAAATATATTAATAATAATAAGTATATTAATATATTATTAAAAATATATTAATTATTATTAACATATATTAATAAATATATTATATATTAAAGTTACTAAGTATTAATAATATAATTTTTAAATGCTAATAATTTAAATAGTATATATTTATTATTAATAATATTTATCTTAGTAATATATATATATATATATATATATATATATGACTTTACCCACTTCTCTTCAATTTGGAGAGAAGTGGGAAAGATAATAATTATATACAAAAGAATAGTAAATAAAAATTGAGAAAAGTCACTTATCCCACTTTCTTTTTTAAGTAAATAAAAAAAAATAAAAAAAAGTGAGAAAAGTGACTTAACCACTTTCTTCACTTTTTTCACTTTACCCCAATGTAAACATGCTCTTATGCTTTTCCTTTCATTTGACGTGATAAATTATGGGCTGTAAATTTGGTTGGTAGATTTTACACTTCAGGAGTTGGAGAATACGTGATAGTGACCTGAACACTTAAATTAGGATGACAGCTAGAGATGTTTGTGTTGTGATGGGGCTTTTTTGGAAATACTTAATGAGCTTTTTTTTTTAACCCCAACCAGTTGGTCATGTTTCTATGTCATCTTTCATAATGATATATGAACAATAATGCCCTCTCAATTCTTTTTCTTTCTAAACTCATTATATCATGCCTTTAGGGATTGTTTATTTTAAGTGAAAAGTACGACAGTAAAAAAAAAAAGGTAAAGTAAAAAAAGTAAAGAAAAAGTGTTCAAAAAATAATAAGGTGAAAAGTAAAAATAAAATAGTAAAATAAAAATTGTTAGAAAAACGATATGAATTTATTTGCTTTGTATTGTAAAGTTTAAAAAAAAAATTATTTATATAGAAATATATATTTACAATTAAATAGAGCGGATTAAAAATAGTTTACAAATCTAATTAATTATAATTTATATTTAAAAATAATATTCTTTAAATATATTTAAATTTATTATTTTATTTATTATAAATAATTAAAAATATTATTTAATTATTTAGCTAAAATTATTTAAATTTTTTTAAATTATAATAATATATTAAAATTATTATAAAATTTAAAAATATAATATAATAGTATCGATAAATTAAAAATATTAGTATTTATTATTTCAAAATGTTGCTATTATTTATTTTTTTCATTCTTAAAATTAAAATTAAAATTTTTATTTATTTATTAAAAATAACAATTTAGATATTATTTATATTTGTAAAATAAAATATATAATATTTATTTTGCATTGTAAAGTGAAAAAAAATTATTTATATAGAAATAGTTTATTTACATATAAATAGAGCGGATTAAAAATAGTTTACAAAATTTAAATAAATTGTTATTTATAATTTAAAAAAGAATATTCTTAATAATATATTCATTTTTATTACTTTATTTATTAATAATAAGTAAAAATATTATTAGTGTATTTAGCTAATATTATTAATTACTTTATTTATTTTTTAAATTATAATAGTATAAATCATTAAAATTGTTATAAAATTTAAAAGTACAATAATAGCTATAAATTAAAATTTAGTATTTATTATTTAAAAATAATGTTATTATTTATTCTTTTGAATTATTTATTGTTTTTATTATTATTAAAATTTTATTTTTTAATATTTATTAAAAAATAATAATTTTGTTATTATTTATATTTACAACATAAAATATATAATATTTGCTAATTATAAATATATATTTCATTTAATAAGATATTAGTATATAATTATTTTAGAAATAATAATTATCAATAATCATATCTAAATATTAATAACTGTCACTTATCTATCATTTTTTAGTTTTTTATTAGAAAGTAAAATAAAAGTAAAAATTATATAAAAAATATAAAGTGGAAGAAAAGTCTTTTTTTTAATTTAAAATAAACACAAAACTTAACTTTTTAATTTAATCACTTTTTTACTTTTCTACTCTTTATCTAAGTAAATAAATTTTTATTGTCAGAATAGAATGTCCTTCCTGAAAATTAAAAAAATTATCATAAAAATATCCTATAAAAATAGAAACTATTATGACAGATTTTTTTAATTTTCAGGAAGGATATTTTTTCCTGACAATAAAGGTTTATTTATTTATATAAAGATCATTCTTACCACTTCCGGGAATATCGGCTGGTTGTCCATTGGTCATCGCTTTTTGCTTGTAGCGATTTGATTGTCCATCGTCAATTTGCCCTTTTTGTGAGCCTTATTTGGGACACATTCTTACCACTTCCGGTCACAAGTTTAGTTTTACTTGCAGAGTGCATATGTTGCTGCAGTACATGACACAAAGGGAGTGGGATCCGCTGCTTCCTCCATCGTCCTTTCGCTGCATCCATCTCGTTTCGGGATGATATACATATTTTTTAAAAAAAATTTATAACACAAAAATTATAAATTTTATAATAATTTAAAATTTTTATGTTAAAATATTTTTTCAAAAAATTACTTTTAATTATGTATTTTAGAGCTCCAACGATAATAGATTAACATGTTTTTAAAATCTGTTCTGAACATGTTTTATCCTTTAATTTTGGAGCCCCAAAATACATACTTGAAAATTATTTAAAAAAATTAAATTAAATATAAAAGTTATAGATATTATCAAAATCTATAATTTTTATTTGAATATTTTTTTAATAAACATGTACATCACCCTAAAATAAGATGGGTACAGCAAAGAGAATGAAAGAGTGGTGCAGCAATCGAGAATAGAGATCTTTTTTTTTTCGTTTGATTAATTAGAGAGATTATTTTTCCTTGAAGAGGAAAAATGCATTATGTCAATATCATATCATGCTTCAAACGAAGTGAACCTTTTGATCTCTGATTTTGCTTTTTGATGATAGAGATTTTAATTTCCGTTTTTTTTTTTGTTTGATTGATTAGAGAGACCATTTTCTTGCCATGTCAATGTCAATATGATGTTTTATGCTCCGAACGAAGTGAACTCTTTGATCTAAGAGGAGAAATGTATGCCAATATTATGTTTCATGCTCCTGAACGAAGTGAACTTTTTGATCTCTGATTTTCTTTTAGTTTTTGTTATCAGAAATAAAAAAAATTTCTTTCCGTGATTCCACCATCATTGCACCCCGTTCATCGGCATTTTATTGCCAAAATTTGGACGTCAATTTTGCTTTGTTGCCGGATTTCAACTGTCCATCGCGTCTTCGCCTAATTTCGGCTGTTCACTATATGTCGGGAGTCCCGAGTGCAATCAACATCAGTTATATGACCTTAAATTAATCTGTTTTAGAAGTTAACCTGATATTTTTTGACTTTCCTTCGCTTCCATCGAAGCTAATCTATCCGGCGCCTGAGGCCGACAAGCTCTGACGAGGTATGTCACATCGGAATATCTTATCTCGAATCCGAGATGAAGATTGTGGCAATTTAAAGGGACTTCTGATCAAGAGCTTTCTTCCACCTCCTTATAGTACTTCTTCTTTTACTTTTTTTATTTTTTTATTCTTATTTTTTTATAAAGCCTCTCTATAGTCTTTATTTGTTGTAGTGGGAGAGGAAGAAATCTCTCTTCTTCTTTGATAGCCGTGTGCACTGTCTGCCTCCCCCCTCTCTCTCTTAGGGTTTTTTTTTTTCCTCCTTTTCGTTTTTTTGGGACGATGCGGCTGTAGCTTGTTCTTATAGTTTCTGCGGCTCCTCTCTAGGGTTTTCTTCCCTTGCCCAGCGGCTCGCGCCGGCTAGAGAAAATTTATCCTCTTATCTTGGGATTTATTTAATTTTATAACAAAATTTCATCAAACGTGCCGATTTAATTCGATAGCTTAATTTTAGGATCTTATGCCATATATCGTAAGAACTTAGTCAAAATAGCTAGAAGTTTTTAAAATTTCTAGGGTGGGCTTGTAACGAATTTTGAATATGCTAAGCCCACATATTTGGTACAATCTTCGTATCCAGACTTCTATTGAATATGTTAAATTTTGGGCCCAACAGATTGCATAATACCCAAATATGTAAATGAAAATGTGATACCTTTGGGAATGCTGCAGCAGTGTCTATGGATGGAAGGAGTAATTCTCGGATAGAGATGAAAACTTGCTCTATTTACGTCAGCATAATGAGCCATTCACATTATTTGCAACTCAGACTTACTAAAACCCTAAGAGCATTTTTCTCAAAAAAAAAAAAAAAAAAAATCCTAAGAGCAGCACCACATGGTCACAATGGCAAGATTCAAGGTTACGAACTATGCTTTAATAGCATTTTCTTTCAAACGTACTTTGTTATGTTATTGTTTGGAATTTTGCCGAAAAAGCCACTACTTTGCCAAACCTTTATCAAAGAAGTTCCCATTTTTTTAAAAAGCTTACGAAATAACTCCAAAACATGTATAAATAAATATTTTTCTAAAAAAATTAAAAATAAAGTAATTTTTTAAAATAAATATTATGAGACTTTCAAAATTTGTATAGCCAGTAAAATTTCAGAGCAATAAAGTATCCATTTATTTTTTTTATAAAAAAATTCAATACAAAATTTTAGAATATATCAAAACTATTTTTTGTATTCAATATTTTTAATATATATATATATATATATATATATATATATATATATATATATATATGTGTGTGTGTGTGTGTGTGTGTGTGTGTGTGTGTGTGTGTGTGTGTGTTTATTTGGTTTTATTGCGCATCAGTGTGTGTTCTTTTTTTTTTTTAAATTTGATTTACTAATTATGAGGGCGATACAAAGAAGGGAGCTGATTTCACATTAATCCTTATTCATTTGCCCCCCACCCCCTTAAAGAGGCGGTCTTCCGCATTAAATTTGTGCATTTTGTATATATGCCCATGTTTATGTATCTAACAGTAGAACTGCTACACACATAGAAGCCTGCAAAATAGTGGAAAAACAATTTGTATAGTTAACAATAGAATGAAAATGAAAGAACATAGAATATATACTCAGAGAAAGCATATGAGCAAAATCTCCTGCTACACGGGGGTTTCCCTTCTGCTTTACGGTGTTGCTTGGATACCTTTGTTAGCATAGGACTTCCCTTGCCAGCTAAAAAGCACCAACATATAGACACAGACACACAATTCTTTTTGAAAAAAAAAAATGAATTCAGTTGTAATAAAAAATATAAATAATTAAAAATAATTTATATTAAATATTTAAACATATATAAATATAATAAAATTCAATAAATTCATATATAATATAATATTTATATCTACGAACAAATTTAAACATCAAGAGTTTAACTATATTAAAAATAATAATAATAATAATAATAATATTTGAGTATATGACGTATATTATAGTAGTTACCACTATATTCTGCTAATATTATAATATTTTTACTTCTCTCAAAAAATAAAGACAAAAAAATGATATGACTGCATATACGCATATCGGACACGCCTGTCAGGCATGGTCGGACACTCCTGTCTGACGTGTCCAATACATTTTTGGCCATATTCTGGTGTGCCCTAATAGATGCTACATGAACGCTACACGGAACGAAATTTTGGCAAATGGAAACAAACCACCTGCTAACTGAGTCGGAAAAATGTATATCAACGTACCAGAGACAAAATCAGTGTTATAATCAAACTCACAACCTCCATTTGTACTACCATTTCCAAGCATAACAGATATCAGCACCTACAACTTTTACTTACGTAATTAAGACGGAAGCATTTGCTTACCATATATTTGGCTGGGAAAGGTGTTCCTCGAAGACAAAGCAGTTACAGAAAGTAGATCATTATAAAGTTCGAAAGAAAGCGAGAGTCGAGCTCGAAATGTGTAGCGACATGTTTTCGTTCACTTCGCTTTTTTATACACGTGACAACCACATGTTTATGTTATTCTAAAAACATCATTAAGTCAAAAGGACAATAAAATAATTAGGCCAATAGCGATGTCATAATGTACGAGAGAGAGTCATACATGCAGATAGTGAGAAGGATAATAACTGCTCTAACCATATCCTTTGAAAAAGACAGAGGATCTTAAGATCTTCATGATGAGTAATAAGTCCTTATTTTAGAACACAGATAAGCTGCTCCATTGACTAACTCTAAATCATTGACACTTACGCCAAGTTTGGAATAAGGGGAGGAGATGGAATGGAAGGGAATGGAAGAAATATGAGAGGAAAGTAAAGGAAGGAAAGAAAACCAGACAAAGAAAAGGAATTATTTCCTCCCACTTTCCTTCCCCTCCTACTTCCTTCCTCTTCTCCAAACAAAGCCTTAAAGATGTCATATGTGTTTAGCATCGGTTTAAAGTCTTGAAAACAGGATGCACATGTTTAAAGTATTATACAGATATATTCTCAGTATATAACAGAATACTTCATACCTTTGGAGTAACTATTTTACCTTCAGTCTCCCTGGATAGAGTTCCTCCAGTGCCAACCAGATTTATTTAAAAGAATTAAGTATATTGGAGAAGTAAAATGAAATGTCTTTCGTCAAAGGTATTTCCTGCAATGGGAAAAAGAAACAAGATAAATTACTTGAAAGCCTGCACGAAATGTTTCAAGGCAAAGAAAAAAATATAGAAGGGAAATCATATTTTCAATTTGGCCTCTTAGATATTTTATTTCTTATTGCATAGATTTGAAAATCATCCCTGTAACAGGAATTCCAACATCTATGTCGTAAAGAAGGATACTTTACCCAACAGTAGCAAATCCACCAGCCGTTTCTGAGGTCACTCCTCTTGTACATATAGAAGACGGGCAAATATCAAAGTTTCAAGATGAGAGTCGAGTTCGAGGAGTAACCCTCAGCATGACTCTTGGCGCTATGCGTTAATATAGTTATGATGATATGGTCACGGTTCCCACCAATCTCTAAAGAGACGCGGCTCGAGTCGCAAGGTGCAACTGAGGTGCAAGGCACCGGAATTTCTTCAAATTCATTTGCAAATCATTGGACTACCCTAGTAACCTAGTTTATCTGCAGCTGCTTTAGATTACTTAATATCATTAGAAGGTTTTTATCAGTTCTGCCATTATGCAGGCATTTGCTACTCACTGGTTGATATTTGAATTAAGCACTAGGTTAACACAGTCTAACAATGCAAATTTTAGATTATGTCATATATATATATATATATATATAACATGAAAGCAGTACCTCAGCACATTAGCCATTGGATCTGTGGAAAGGCAATCAGTTTGTGGAATTGTCTCTTAAAACTTAACGATGTAGGTAGAGAACAATAAGCCTGAACGGAAAGAATGCATAATATATTGAAAAAACATCATACCTGAAAAGTTTAAACCAAGAAGTGGGAATAGGTTTTAACCTACATGGTTCAGGTGAAGACTGTGTGGAGTGTCAACAAGCTTTCACAGTATCAGATTACAAATTGTGTTTCCATATATTCATGTAAACAAGACTTATTACTTTAAGCAATGCAATAATTGGTGTAAACAATGTCAAATTCGGTGGTCTTTTTTCTGCATGGGGAGGTAAAATGATGAATCGATGATCGATATCGTTAGCATTAAAAAAAAAAAATGATTCATAGCCAAGCCACATATTTAGCCCAAATCCCATCCTAAAGCACACAAAAGATCACATACATTGGGTAATTTGGGGTCATGACTTTGGGGCTATGTCGCATTGCTCATCATAAAGAAGCCTGCCAATCCCAAGGTTATTCCGAGCATCTCAGAAAGTTGGTCACATGCTTTGACTAACGAGAAACAAGTTTGTTACAATCTTGGTATATCAATCTTACTGAATAAGATGAAAACCATCAGATTAACTGCAAATAAGTTTTAGATTTTCGACATAAACCTTACTTTAAGCAGTACAGTTCACATTTTGCTTTCAAGAAAACATAGAAATAGCTCAGTTGGCATCACGTCACAACAAGCAGAAATGGATGATATGATAATATAAGAAAGTTTAAGATGCTCTTTTTTTTTTTATTAAAGACAAGGCTCACTGTCATATCAATAAGAGAATGGGGTTACAGGTAATTATCAACTAGAATCCACGATGGATATAACACGATTACAAGAGGAGAGCCATAGAATAGGAGAAGCGACTACAATTTACAATGACTAGAAAGCCTACCAAGTAGACATAGATCATCTGATAATATTTATAAGAAAATTTAAGGTGGTTTTTTTTTTTTTTTACAAAAGGCCCATTGTCATATAAGAGAATGGATTACAGGTGATGATCAACTAGAATCCACAACAGATATAACATGATTACAAGAGGAAGCCATAGAATAGGAGAAGAGGATACAATTTACAATGACTAGAAAGCATACCAAGGTCAAGAATCCATATTAAAAAGGAACATAGGCAGGAACATGGTCTCTGTCAAAGATCTAGTCCAGCTTCACCTCCAATGTTTATGGACCTACACGCTGTATCTTTTGCCTCACAACTCAAATTCGTCATCAAGCTTGAGAGCATCTGCAGCAGCCTCCTCTTCCTCCTCATCAACGACGAAATACGGGTTATGTACCTCAGGCCTAAATTTATACCCAGTAAAAATATAAAAAGCAAGGGTTGCGAGCTCCCCTGCCACAACACTAGTCCATATGTACTGGTACGAAGTGATTGTAGTGAGAGCATAGACGACAACCCTAGTGAAGTATATGTAGCATATCACAAAAACATAGTACTGCCTGAATAACGTGAGTTTCTTGAGATTGACGGCTGCCTTTCCATCGGTCCTGGCAGCCTCACGGAGGTTTTTGATTGACCAGACGATCGGGAAGAGAACAGCACAGCAACAGAGCACATCAACGAGTAGAAATATCTGCTTCCAGGTCATCCAGTCACGTGCAGAAGGCCCCGTCTCGTCGATAGCAACCTGCACAGCGTTGGCGATAACTTGGAGTGGAATGATCACCATGAGAACACGCTTCTCCTTGTTTTGTAGGTATGGCTTGAGGAACGACCATCCAGTACCGATCAGAACAATAAGTGTAAACAGAGTAATTCCTTTAAGGAAGCTGAAGATGTAGAAGAGAACGTCCCAACCGTGGGCTGAGCCAGTGCGATTTATATAGGATTTGTCCTCTGCTTCACAAAGAAGGTTTAGGGCTTTGAGTACTACAACGGCTAGCATAAAGTAGTGGATTCGATGAACAGTTAAGCGTTTCCGCCGTAAAACCATGATCCAAGCAGCCAAAAGTGCAATATAAGCGAGGAAGAAGCAGAAATAGACCTTCGGGAGGACAGCGGAGCCAGCGGCTAGGTAGGCGCGGCGGGCGGCGCGAGCATCGACATTATACATCACGGAATGGACGCTCATCGAGACACGGAGACCGGGGATGCAGTTGGCAAAGACGAGGGCGAATTGACCGGGGTAAGAGTGGTTGACGACGGTGGAGAAGGAGGTAGCACGGCCGTTGGCGGCGGCGGAGGATTTCTTAAGGCGGTCGAAGGTGTAGACAGGGGTGATGAGGTTGGATTGCAGGGCGCAGGTGTCGGCGTTCTGGAGCTCATCTAGGACGTGGATCCAAGCTTCGGGAGTGCTGAGTAAGAATCCGAGCTTAGAGAAATCGAGATCGGGGTTGGGATCCGAGAGGGAGAGATCGGAGACGTTGAGCTCGAGAACGCCGGCACGTGAGAAGCCAAACTCGTCGAAGAGGATGATGGCGCGAGCGTCAGAACGGAGGGATGAGTCGCGGATCTCGGCGAAACACGGAGCACACAATAGCGCCACAGCAGCCGCAAGAACCAGCGACAACAGCGCCGACGGTGGAGATCTAATCGCCATCGCCGCCGCCGTCGCCGGAGATCTCTTTTCCCTGTTCCCGGAAGTCGTTGCTCGGCTTGGACACAAAGAACGCGTGCGGAGTAATTTGCTTCGGCCCTTCCCAACTCGTTGACAATTTAGTTTTACTTTTCGGCACCCTACTTGCCTTAGTCGCTATATTACCCTCTCCTATAGTGAGGAGCATTTAAGGCATTTAAATACGTCGCCGTAACAGACGAAACGAAGTTGAGTTGTGCTGATATGAATCAGAATTATCCCGGAAAGAGTCGTGCTGAAAGGACAATTAGAGGCTTCACATTTGTAGTAAATGACAGCTTTTAGTGGAGGTTAGAAGTGTAATTTGAATTAAATTTCAGGGTGATGTTTGATAAGGTAGCTGTCGGTGGACCAAAAGAAATGTAATCGTCGGTTTTGCTTCCGGGTTAAGATACCGAATCTTTTGCGGTCTTGATGCGCTACTGTCCGCTCTCCGGACAGCTACTAGATCACTTTCTTCTAGAACATTCCGTCGACAGTTTGGATCTCCAGAATCCAACGGTTGAAAACAACTGCCTAAGCTAAAACTTCATATTTTTGTATATGAATGAACGCTGATAACTGAATGTTGTAGTAAAAGCAATAATTAAATTGCATTCGTTGCCGTTGGCACGGATGACAAATGGTTCTGGTTTAAGGATGTTAAATTAACTAGGGCGGCCATAAGGCATGCCAACCAGACCCAACGTAATGGCGCGTGAGCACAGCAAGGCACAGTGCCGGATAATACCGTGCCTGAGTGCACAAATCTTTTATAAATCTCTATTTTCTAAATCATCGTATATGCTCTACAAGACGTAAAATGTAAAATTCATTTTTTATTTCCTTTTAAATTGCCATTTCAATTTGAGTGGTGTCCAAATTGATCAAATACATTGAAATAATAAATATGCGATATTAAATTAAATTATATCCTAAATAAATTCGATAATCTAGATTTTTATAGTTGTACAAAAAATTATATCCTCAAGAATTAATTAGTTTATGGATAAAAAAAATAAACACAATAAAAATATTTATTATTTAAAAAATCAGGGCTCAATCCCTTATGCTGTAGATGTCTCCTGCAGTCCTAGACCAACCGTATATATATGCATTCCGGCACCTCTTTGTATACTTTGCATTTCTGTAGCTTCAAATCCCAACCGTGCATATCCTTTTCACTGTATGTGCTGTTTTGTTGCCTCTAAATCTCAGCCGTTTATTTTTCGTTTTTGTTTCCTGTGTTGCTTGCTGTCTTGCTGAAGTCCCATTTCCAGCCATTCCATGTATATTTTCTTGTTATTTTTGGCCCAAACTGCAGCTGTGTATTCCTTTCTATTTCTTGCTCTCTTTTTTTCCAGCTTTTTCACGTTCTGGTGCTCAGCATTTACCATTTTCAGCCGTCCATTTATGATAATAACGTACGGACTACCCTATAAAAAATGTTTTTAAAAATAATTTTTTAATATTATCAAAATTATAAATTTTGATGATATTTATAATTTTTATATTCAAACAATAATTTTAAATAAATATTTTATGGTTTTAAGGTTTAATTAATTTGGAGTAGATTTTAATTTTTTTTATAAAACTCATTAAATTTTAGAGCCTAAAATATCTAATTAGAAATATTATTTTTTTTTAAAAAAATAACATGCAAATCATAAAACTTACAAAATCTAAACTTTTATATTGAAAATTTTTCAAAAAAAAAAAATACTCGTAGATATTTTTTCTATATGCTCATCGAGATCAAGGGTCCTATTTTGCTTCGAATATTCAATGGCCAGTTGCTTATTCTTGAACATAATCATCTGGATGTGTACTCCAATGCTTAACCTTCATTCAAACCAATTGTTCAAAATCTTTCGAAGAAAGTTAGGAACTTTGCTTGCACGTTTAACTTTAAATTAGCATATTTTACCAAAAACCATCCAAAAAAATAGATTAGTAATATACTTTAATATATATATATATTAGACTTATCACTTATTATTATACTTAGGCACTCTACATTGGCAAGGGAGGGTTAAGTTTAGTTTATAGGCATATAAAATTAGTGTGTTTAAGTTTTATTATGTAAAGATTTCTTGACTTTTCATCCATCGATTATGGAAGAGGAAAATCAGGAAGTTGAAGATAAAGTGGATGGTCAGGTTATTTTTGGCTCTATATATGTCATTTTATATATATGTATATAAAATAATATTTTACATATTCATAGGACCATAGTTTGATCTATTGTATTTGTAATTATAATTTTAATTATAATATAATCATTTTGTTATTTGTTTATTTAGTACTCTATATGGTCTTTAAGACAAAACCTTAAAAAGGTCATCACCACGTTAGCTCCGGCACAGCGATCACACTTGACGAAATAATGATTCACGCCGTTAAGTATTTAACAGTGTCATTAAAATGTTAAAATTAAATCTCAGCTGTTAGATAAAAAAAAAATCAATGGCTGGGATTTTAGTTTACTATGACTATTTTCTGATTAAACTGAAACTATATAATATATATATATATATTATATATATATATATATATATAACTCGGTATCAAATTAGTTGAGCGCTATGTGGTACTTCTATTATATGCCACATGGCATTTCTATTATCTTACCATTTGACATGTGTCATTTAAATATAATAAATATGCAATTAATCACATATTTAATGAGAGTTTGAATTCAATACATACTTAATATATTATTAATAATTTTATTAAATTTAAAAATTAATTATAATTTATAATTTTATTTTATATATTAAAGATAAATTATAATAATTTAGAAGAATTTGAAAGGTCATTATTAAATTTTTAATAATCTATATATAATTATATGCAATATATACAAATGGGTGATTAAAGTCGTAACTTTTAGTATATAATGAAAAATTTTAAAGGTCACTATAAAATATTTAATAATTTATATATAATTATATACAATATATACAAATGGGTGTCAAAGTCATAACTTTAGGTATATAATTTGATTTTTTTTTCTAATTATATGTGATAAATATAGTATAATATTTTAATAAAATAAATATTAACTTATATAAAATTAATATATTTAAAATATAATAAGATTTTAAATAGTTATATATATATATAAAGAAATTTTTAAATATTTACAATATGTAAAATTGGCTGGTCAAAATGATCCAGCATATGGTATCTTAATAACTTTCGGTGTGTCATGTCGTATTTATTATTTTTCTTAAAAAGTTATATGATATCTGCAATATTTGATAAGAGTTTAAAAATTATTTAATTAATTTGAAAAATATAAAATATCTATAATGGATTAAAATAAAATATAAAAAACTTTATAAAAATTTATTTATACACGTATGTAACTATTAATATAAAAATAATAATAGTTCATATTTTATAATAATTTTTAAAAAAAATACTATCCATATTCTAAAATAAATAATATATATATATAATTGGATATCACCACCATTTTACGTCACTCAAATAACTTTATTATTTTATATATATCATATGGTAATTATTTTTTTCTAATAATATGATAAATAAAATATAATATTTTAATAAAAATAATTATTAATTTATATATTAAAATCTGAGAAGCTTTTAATATTATTATTATATTTTGATGACTAATAATTGTGTATCGTACGGATTAAAATTAATTTGGTACATAGGATTCTCATTACAGAGACCGCTCTGCCATTTGCGTTTCACGTGACATACACGTGCACTCTAGGTCAATCCCAGATGCCCGCTGAGCACGCTATAAATCCGCAGCGATGCGAGATCGAGCGGGTCGAGGCTCACTCCAACCACCAAAAAGAGCTCCCAAATCGAGCCCCTCAGTAAGCTCGTCTTACCACTCTCAATCTTCAACGTTCTCATTTTTAATTCTCTAAATTTCCACGAAAATCAACATCCACGATTACTATTCTAATTATTAGCGGCATAACTACCCATTTTTCCACAGATCTGTTTGTCTTCTGTCAATTTTTCCCAATTATTTCGTTATGATATGTGATTTGCCATATGTTTTGAACCCTTTGATTTGCGGGTTCTTGCGACAGCAGCTCGATCGTTGTATATGAGTGTTATGAATTTCATTGTTCATGAGCGCAACCACAACAGAAATGCTACCCGGAAAAAGAAATTTAAGATAAGGTGGTTTTACCGGAGATATTGCTTTGCTATACATGCTTCATATCGTTAATTTTGTGTGCTGCAAGGATCTATTGCAGGACATGCCTCGGATTATGTATGTGGCTTCATGTCGTAGATGTGCTTCTTTATAATTTTCATGATTTGTTTTGTTCATTTTTGTTTGTTTAAGGAGATTCAGTTATGTCAGACCATGGATCGGAGGAAGTCGATGAACATGTCGACCTGGATGGAGACAATGATAGTGATGATTCAATGGACGAGGAAGACGTCGTTGACGAGGAGACGTATAGGAAAGCAATGGATGAGTATGCTGATGAAGAGCAGGAGCCAAGAGATGAACCGGAAGATGAAACTGACCAGAAAGCCATTGATGAGTATGCAGAAGGTGAACATGGGCATGATGGAGAATATGAAGACGACGAAAAGGAACATGCTCCTGAAGGGGATAACGGTGCTTCCTCATCCATGAGAGAAGAGAACTTAGATGGGTCTGAGGATGTTGACGATGAGGAGAAAGAGAAGCACACTGAGCTGCTTGCGCTTCCACCTCATGGTTCAGAAGTCTTCATTGGAGGCCTTCCACGTGATGTTACAGAAGACGACTTGCGGGAGCTCTGTGAACCATATGGGGAGATTTTCGAGGTGAAAGAATCTTTCTTTTTCTCCTTGCTTAGACACTCGTTTATTTGTCAGATTTGAAACATTGATAGTGGCTACCAGGTCAAACTGATTAGAGATAAGGATACAAAAGAAGTCAAGGGTTTTGCTTTTGTAGCATTCAGGGAAAAAGATGTGGCTCAGAAAGCTATTGAGGAGATCCATGACAAAGTTTTCAAGGTAATTTAGTAGGTTTTGTATTGTGGTATTGCATCTAGTCACAGTATTGGGAGTTATGGATTTTGTAAAACGTTGATCTTGCAGGGAAGAACCTTGAGATGTTCCTTATCTCAAACTAAGTATAGGCTCTTTATCGGAAACATTCCAAAGAGCTTGTCAGAGGAAGAGCTGAGGAAAATCTTGGAGAAGGCTGGTCCTGGTGTTGAGAATATTGAATGTTTTAAGGTGATAACTTTGATGTCCTTGGTCAATTAACCTGAGGCCGGAGTAAATGAATACAGCTAATTATGTGATTCCATGATGATCTTGCAGGATCCACAAAATCCAGGTCGTAACCGTGGTTTCATTTTTGTGGAGTATTACAACAATGCATGTGCTGACTATGCAAGGCAGAGAATGTCTAGTGCAAATTTTACAATAGATGGAAGCTCACCTACAGTGAGCTGGGCTGAACCAAAAAATTCGTCTGATTCTTCTGCTTCTGCTCAGGTACAATAAAATGTTAAAAAAAAAATCCATGTCGTCTAGATATAAATTTTATGATACTTTCTCATCATCTATAATGTTTCAGTTAGTTTATCCAATTTTAAACGATTTTTAATATCCTGACCTGCCCAGCTGACTTGGTTCTAATACTATTTCATTTTAACCTAATGTATCATATTGCTATGCTATTATACTTTTTGCGTTTAAGTTATATAAAATCATTTAAGTGCACTTTGATGGAAGCATCTGGCAACCACCCTTCTTGCCTATCCTTTTCTAATAAAATTTTTGAATGCTGTTGTTGGTGAGAGACTAAATAGATAATTTTTGGTAACACAATAACAGTTATAGTCACTAAAAGAATACATCATGTTTTTGTTCTTTCTTATCTCTAAAGCTAGGGAATCATATTTGTTTTTATAAATTGAGTGGACATATTTCATCTTGTATCTTTTTGTAGCTTGCTTTTGTTTCTTTAAAATTCATGGTTTGTGCTGCGATAAGTCGTTAGTTTTAACATTAGAGATAGTGGATAGTTTTTACCTTTTCTTCCTTTTGTAAGTTGAAATTTAAACCATTTTGTAAAGATTAGACATATGGAAGGCAAGATAATAATTAAATATCAGAAAAAAGACTAAAACTACTAGGTGCTAGGTCTAATCAATAGTTAGCAGATATGTATGAATTGTTAGGAAGATACGAGTATATAACATCACGGAAATTTTAAAAGGCCGAAGATATCAAAATTCTAAATCAAAGTTTGGTCAACTCGAATTTGAGTCCAAGACAAATGTATTGATTAAGATGACGAAACACATATCGATTACAATTTCGTAGCCATATAGATGACGAAGTAAAAATTGGAGATGTGGAAAACAAAATACATTGTAAAACATATGAAAGAAAGTGTTATATAGGACTATTGGTCGACCGGAACTGGGGATTGATTGACCGATATCCCTTAACATAGTGGTTTGACATCGGCCAAATCATTGGTCGACTGACATAAAATATATTTGTCAACCCTATTTTGTCTGGAATTGAAGTTGCAACATCGATCAGTCGATCGAGAAGAAATATCGGTTGACTAATACCTCTTTAAAAATGGTTTTACAGGCACTTAATTTTGACATATCAGTTGACCGGCTAGACAAATCGGTATAGTGACAAAACGCATGAGCTCAACTCCTTCAAAACAATCCGAATCATTTAAATATCAATTAAAACAATCAACCTTTAAAGATTTCTACTCAAAAACTCTAAAACCATGGAAGTACACACCGATGACTTGTTAATCAAGCCTGTAGGTTTTCCGTGCAAGCACATATGAGTTCAGTTACGGAGTGGTTGGGATATTATAATCCATTTTGCGATTGAGCTCTTGAAAGTCACTTTTAGCAAATTCAGGTCCCGCAAGACAAATATTTGGCAAATTTTCTACTTTCAATCGAAGAATAAAGTCAAGGTATTCCAAGCTGTACGAAAAAATATTTCAATTCCAGCAACTTTTAAGCATCCCTTGGACTCATTTTGTAAATTTGAACATACGTCAAATAGCTAATATTTTTCAAATAAATACCACAAAATATTTTCTTAAAAACTTTTACTTCAAGTTATGACGTAAATTTGAATTTAAATAAAGCCAAAATTATGTGGTTTTTCAGTTGACGTATAATCTGACCAACGATAAGCCACTTCGTTGATAGATAGCGGTCGACTGATTCCCTGTTCCAGTTGATTATTTATCCCATATCTCCTCCGATGCTCTGCCTTTTTTCGCGAGGAGGTACCGGTGGATTTCTTCGATTTCTACCTTAAGCTTAAGATGGTATAATTTGTTTCCAAAAATTTCATGGTTTCAAAATCTAAAATTTTTACGGTTTTGTGATTTGCGGTGGAACTCTGAATTGTTGGAACTACCGCGTATGAATAGGTAAGTAAAGTTTGTTTATGCATGTAGCAACTTTAAAGTTTAGTGAAATTGACTATAAAACCCTACGCCTTGATTCCGAGGGAATCCGGGAACTGATCCTAAATTCGGTAATCTAATTGTATGAAATTGATTTATTTGTCTAAGTTGTCATATTAGTTGCTATGGAGATCATAAAATGTCGTATTGAGAAAGATGTGTAAGTCTATACTCATGTACGTAGTTATATATGTAATCTTATCCATCTCTACCTTAAGATGACACAATTTGTTTCCAAAAATTTCATAGTTTCAAAATCTAAAATTTTTAGGGTTTGTGTGATTTGCGGTGGAACTTTGAATCGTTGGACTACCGCGTAGGAATGGGGTTAGTGAACTTTGTTTGTGCATGTAGCAACTTTAAAGTTGTAATTTTAGTGAATTTGGCTGTAAAACGCTAAGCCTTGATTCCGGAAAAATCGAAGAACTAATTCTAAATTCGGTAATCTAATTGTATGAAATTGATTTATTTGTCGAAGTTGTGATATTAGTTGCTATGGAGATCATAAAATGTCGTATTGAGGAAAATGTATGAGTCTATACCCATGTATGTAGTTATGTATGTAATACATCACGCAAAAAGAAAAGCCAATTTTCTATTTTCTTGCAGGTAATCAATTATGGCGTATTACTTAATACGTTCAAGAAAAGGACTAAATTAAACAGTAATGAATCTTACTATTTGTAAACAGTTCAAAATCGTATGTGCTATAGTACTGCTACAGCCCGACTGTGTCGTATCAATATCGTCTCAAAGTGAATTCAAAAGGTAACATCACCTCACTGGCGGCTACTCATGAGGATTCCAAACCAATGGACTTCATCGAGCTTCAAATCCACCACGGGTGTCATCAAACTTTGAATCCGTAGTCTTTATTGTAAATATAGCTCAATGTAACTAGAGAAAGCATAAGTTCTTTGCCTAACTCTTCTATTCTAAAAAATCACTTGTTTTCTTATAAACTGTTTGTAATTAAAATTCTTATTCATAAACTCGCTCTGATACCAATTACTCATAGCTCTAATGTTGTTAATAATAGAGAATAGAGAAAAGAAAGAAACTACAAGAGAAAAAACAAAATCTGAGTTAAGTACCTTCTATTGAAACTTGCGAATGAATACAAAATTTTGATTAGAGAGAGTTTATGAGAATATAAGTGATTTCTTATAATAGAAGAGTTAGGCAAATAATTTCTGCCTTCTCTAGTTACATTGAGCTATATTTATAATAAATTACGGATTCGAAGTTTGATGAAGTTCGTGGTGGATTTGAAGCTTGATGAAGTGCGCCGGTCTGGAGTCCTCATAAGTGGCCGACAGTGCGGTGATGTTGTTTCTTGAATTCACTTTGAAACGATGTTGATGCGAGTCATGCGACACGACAGAATTGTAGCAGCACTATAGCACGTACACTTTTGAACTGTTTATGAATAGTAAGATTTGTTACTGTTTAATTCTGTATTTTTTTTTGAACGTGCTGAGTAATACGCCGTAATTGATAATCTGAAAGAAAAGTTGAAAAATTGGCCTTTCTTTTTGCGTGGGATGGGCATCCCCACCATTTTTTTTTTCACTTACAACTGGAAGTCATAGTCATCCTCCTTGGGATCTTGAGAATAAGAACCGCCAATTGGCTCATGTTGAGGTAGGGTTGAGTAGGTGGAATCTTCTGGTTGAGGATCTCTTGTTTGTTGGAAAAATGATAACATTTGTTGAAACTGTTGGAATGCTTCATTTAGCTGCGCTGGAGTTGGTGGTGTAGTTGGAACTTGAACAACTTGGTTTTGTTTAGTCGGTGTTTTTGGTGGCGGTGGTAATGATTTTGATACAGATTTGATCTCCTTTTGAGCGAGTTTGCTAAACTTAAGAAATTCTTGAACTACCATGGTAGAACAATACTTTATGTCGTATGCGCTCCGCCGTTTAACTTTAAATTCTCTGACAATGGATTTTAGTTGTGGAGCGGGATATATTAGTAGTTTTGGAAGTTCCAACGAAATATCCTGGGAACCTAAAGGTGGCGTGGTATTATAGTAGTTGTGATTATGAAACTTTTGTGCTGGAGCGGCATAAGTCGTAGGAAGGTTTGATTTTTGGAGGGAGAATTTCAGGGATACTTCGGAGAAGTATCCAAAATTCGTTGAACCAGATAGGACATGTCTTTGAAATGATCTTGTTGAATGAGAAGAACCATGAGTGGGTGAATGGCCTGAGATAGAATATTCGTGTCCAATTCAATCGGCAATCATGGAATGAATATCCTTGAGGTTGAAAAGGTACTGATAATTGTTTATATGACCATAGGAATGCCCAGTCTTTGATGCCTTGGATGTTAGGAATTTTGTAATTTGATCAGGAAATTTGTTGAGGATTTTGAGGATGATAATGATGCTTAATTTCGACAGATTTTGTGTCGACAATGATGAGTTCATAAAACTTTTGAGTTTTCATGGGGTGATCAGGGCAAAAGTAGCGTCTTGAAGAAAGAATCGAGAGAAGAATTCATGAATTATCATGAAGTCAGGTTCCTCTTCAAAAAGAGGAGAAAATATGATATGCTCAATGAACTCTTTTGAAATTTATGGAGATGATTGTTTTGTGAAGTTTGTGGGGTAGGCTTTTGGACGGATTTTGGTGGCATTTGGGTAATGTTGGCATAAGCCTTCAAATCAGACATGAGTGCATAACCCTGTGGGCGGTGTTAATAGAACTTGTTAATATATATATATATATATATATATATTATATATATATATATATACTTGTTTTAAAATTTATTTGTGGGCGGAGTTAATAGAACCTTTGTTGCTCTTTCGTGTTTTTTTTCTATTATATGTGTTTTATGGATTTTTAATTGGTTTTGGAATGTGTGGCCCTCTATGGAATGTGTGGCCCTCTATGGAATGTGGATTATGTTTAGAGTTGTAATGTAGGTAGATTGCGGAACCCTTGAAATTACAGGGGGACTTCGCCAAAAATTTTTCTTTACAATTCAGTTTCACTAATTTTAAAGATTTTGGCTTATTTCCAAAAGCAATCCCAAATTTTAGCTTGGGGTTGTTATTCTTAAGGTCATTGATCATATTTTAATTTTTTTTTTTTTTAATCTTGTTTCGTTATGGAATGTTGAATTTTATTTATTTAGTAACCTCTAGGGATTTTTTGATTGTTTGTATTTTCGATATTTTTTTTAATTAAAAATTTCTGGGCTTTACAGATTCATTGAGTTGGATAGGTAAACAGGATTAGAAGTCCAATCAAAGGTAGGAGTTAGATAGTATTTTCAAGCTAAAAGTTAAAAAAGGTCTAGGTAGTCGCACCATTTGGGGTAGGAATGGGGATCATTTTCTCCTTGCAGAATTGGAGACCTGTAGAAAGTTGTCTCCAGCAAATGATGTTGGTAACAGCGTGAGCTCCCCGCCTTCCAGAAATTCCTATCAATTTTGTTGATATAATATAAGTCATGCGGAAAATACATAAACAGAATCGTTAATAACCATCACTAAGCTGCAGCACTGAAAGATTTGCTTAGTATCTAGGCTATTACTGTGGAAATATGCAAATCTTCTTGGTGCTCCATTGCAGCCCATTTCCTTTTTTTTTAAGGAAATGACTGCATTAGTCTAAGCTCAAAGTTTGCACAACTGTTGCCGAGATTAAAAAGAATTAAAGGACGTCTCCAGTTATTTCTTAATCTATGCACCATTTGTTAATGGGACTTAAGCTCTCTCTTTGCAGCTAACCTATAACTGATCCATCACTACAACCATATGTTCGCTAACTTGGAGTGTTCAAAATGATCTTACTGACTTGGATGCTTTGGCAAAGTTGTGTTATTCCAGGGAAATTAGGTCTCCATTATCTTCTGATTTCTGATTCTTGTTGATCTAGATTATGCATTTAACATGAGAAATCCACAGTTGAAACGCTAAACTATTATCACCTTTCTACTTAAGAAACAAATATGTCATGTCTTATGTGTTTGACAGGTCAAGGTTTTATATGTAAAGAATTTGCCAGAGAATGTTGCACAGGAAAAGCTAAAAGAGCTGTTTGGACGCCATGGGGAGGTTACAAGAGTTGTTCTACCTCCTGCTAAACCTGGACAAAGCAAACGAGATTTTGGTTTTATCCATTATGCTGAAAGATCAAGTGCCTTGAAAGCAATAAAGGGAACAGAGAAGTATGAGATTGATGGTAATTTCCCCCTCCCCCACAACTAGACAGTGGTTATTCTTAAAGCTTTGAAACTTGTACTAGAAATCTGCTTTTTAGTGTTTTTGCTATCTATAAGTTTTGCTATCTTGATTGTAACTATTCTCAATGAACAACCATTGTACTTGCATGGGCCTCACTACAATGGTGCACCACTGCACTAAAGCCGGTTTCTCAGAAGTTTTCCTTCATAGTCCATTTGCAATATGCAATTGCTGTGCACTTTTTTAGTTCGACCTCTTTTTGTATTTTTTTTTGCTCACTTCCATAAAAATTTCTGCTTATTCCTACAATTGTTTACAATTCATATATCCTTACTGTACGAGATTAGTTTACTGATGGTTGCCAATAACCAATTTACATTATCCAGGGAATGTTCTGGAGGTTACACTAGCTAAACCTCAAACTGACAAGAAGTCTTCAAATCAGTACAGAGGTGGGCCTTTTCCAAGTTATCATACTCCTTATGCCAGCTATGGTTACCCTGGAGATCCATATGGTGCTTATGGCGCTGGACTGGCTGCAGCTCCGACCGGCCAGGTTAGCCTTTACAACTTCAAAATAAGTCTGGTTTAATGAAGACAATTGCACGATGAACTGGAACCGTTGAAAATGTAGGACAGTTTTGTAGTCGTCATTGAATTGTTTTTCTATGCGGTACCGAGTCGTTGATAGTTGCTCTACCATCTGGACTGAAACTAAGTGATAGCCTGTTTCCACTCTGCATTTCATTATAATGTTATTTTCTGTATCTATGCATAATTACTGTTGCCTCACAATTTGGTCTTCTGTATTTGTCTCAGCCAATGATATATGGTCGAGGACCAACACCGGCGGGGATGAAAATGGTTCCTATGGTGCTACCTGATGGTCGTGTCGGCTACGTCTTGTAAGCTTCTATCTTGACTTCATTTTAAAAATGTACCATGCTTCAAAATTTTCTCGATTTCTTTCTCATGGCATACAATATTTGAATTGTGAATGGTTTCTCAGACAGCAACCTGGTGTTCCACCACCACCGCCTCCCCGGAGGGTTGACCGCCCTGGTGGGTCTAGAGACAGGGGCAACGAGGGAAACCGTGGGCGTCGATACAACCCTTACTAGAAAGCATGTTAGGTTTCCATGTTTGCTTTTCTGAATCATCTCTGCCGTGTGGTTATGAATTGACTTGCTTGATCATATATTTGGTTAGCAGTTGTTGTACCATCCATCGGTGTAGATTTGGAAAAAAAAAATATTATTTAAACAAGTCTAGTGTCAAGGTTTTCTTATGTAATATCCGATAACTATTTGAGTAAGGTCAAACCTGTTTATTAGAAGATTATTTGCTGCTCTATGCTGGACTGGTCATGTAGCTCTCTTCGCTAGTTGATTTTCTGCACGCTAACTATGTGTAATTTGTTGCTTTTGTTTTAAATCTTGATATATGCCTTTATTTTCAGTAACTATGTCGAATCATAAGCGCCTGTTATAACCTATAAAGTCTGGTTTAAGAACAATTAGAATAATTTTTAAATTTTTAAGTCCAAGAGTCCTACTTTTATCTCCAAGTTTTATTAGTATTAGAGACAAGCTCTGTATTTCTCTGGGCATCACTCTTTGTTTTTTCTCCTCCTTGTATATATATATATATATATATATGAAAATGGGTGATTAAAATTGTTGATATTTTGAATAGTTTTTTGTGTGCTATATGATATTTGTTATAATTCTAAAAGAGCCATGTGATATTTGCATTGATTGATAGAAATTTATAAATTTGGGTAGTTTATTTGAATTATCTGAAAGGTTTAAAATTAATAATAAATGTTTAATCAAGATGATTTATAAATTAATTTAAATACATATATAGTTATTAATAGAAATATATATATATATATATATATATATATATATGTACATTTCTAAGTATATGTATACATTAAATTTAATATTATAGATATTTTACGTCACTCTTTAAATAATTGTATATATGTCATACATTATTTCATATTATTCTAATAACTTGTAACGAGTAAAGTGTAACATTTTAATAAAGATAAGCAATAATTATAAGAAATTCAAAATATGAAAAGAATAAAAATTTTAGTGTTATTATTTATATATATGATTAACGTGCATCATACGGTGTAAAACATACTAGTTATCGTCAAATGTCTTACAGCCATACTCTAATGAAGGGCTGTTAACAACACATCGCATACGAATAGTAACAAACGATCCAGCAAATCCATAAATCGTGTATATAATTTGGATCTGGGATTCTGGATACATATTTTTGCTTATATTATATAAGAATTAAAAGCCAGATCCATAAGTTATGATAGGCAGGTTAGTATACACAGTTTTTCCTTACTAAGTAGTGATTCGTAATAGAAGTTCATAAAATCGTTTCGTTTAGTTTGCGGATGGCGTTGCTGCAAAGAAAGCTAGAGCTCCAACCATTGGCGCATTTATGTAGGTCGCGGGTTCGGATTGCTGGTAATTGTTCCGGTCATCTGCGTATCCATCCCTGTTATCGGGTCCGCCCACAATAGCGCCTACGAGAATATTAGGGTTTGGAGATCCATCGTAGAGGTAATGGAAACCGTCACCGCACGAAATGTGACCTGGGTGCGCATGAACGGACGGAAGAGAGGAGCCCCTGTGGTGGATTCGGAGCGGATAATGGTTCCCGAATCCGACCATGTAAGACATCCTAGCTGGATTATCACCCAATATGTAATCCACCTGCAACGCAGTAGCAAATTCCAATGAAATTCTTTAAATAACCTCAAACGCAAGAGATTGATTACCAACGATATGTCATCATTTTGCAAGAACTCTCACCTGTTTCTTGGCTAGTGAGACGAGGGTCGCAGTGGTTACGGTCGTGGAACCGCAAACCGCTGCTCCGCCGGTGGAGCCAAGGTATTTGGCGTAGGCGAGTAGAAGGAAGGCAGTGGACGTGACATACTGGAGGTTCGCGTCTCCTTGTTTGAAGAGGAGACCGCCTGCGTCCATTTATTAGCAATCTCAGCTTAGGTAAGCATGTAATGACGACCTCAACAGTAGCTATTAACTAATTTAAAAAATATTTTCAATATATATAAGCATATTTTACTTAAATTATATTTAACCACAGTTTTTAGGCCATATTTAAGAATAAAAATATCTCGAACGCCGATAAGTATTGATAGACTTTGTACCATAATTTTCAGAATAATTTTAAAATTTCAAAAAAAAAAATTATACTATATATTATAGCAGGAGAAATTCGAACTTATGAGCCATCCACACATCAGTTGGGCTTTTGCTGGCAGGGGCTACTTATTCAATGGAAAGTAAGAAGAAGGACCTGGTGTGTACTGGGCCTGAAAGCTGCTCGTTCCTGGGACCAGAGAGCAGATGTAATTATCTGCATGTGCCTTGTAAAGTTGCAACCCTTGAAGCCTGTTTTGCAAGAAGCCCTGCTAAGACACAAGCAAACTATAAAGCATCACATTTTTTCTGCAAATCGTGGCTGTTTTCCAATTATATTTACGTATTGATGGTTGTATTCATTATATTCTTATATATTAGCATGGTCTTATTATGAAACTAAAAATTGTATATACATAATAATGCACCAAGTCTATCGGCCATTGAATCACACCATGGAACTCAAACATATCGTCTAAGAGTCTTGAATTGGGTCTGAAGACCCTTTGGATTGTGTAAAAGGTAGTTGGTTGAGAAAAAAAAAAAAATTTCTTATGCTCGATCTACTGAAGCAAAAAAAATAAATTTTGATATTTCTTTTTGGAGTTCGTTTAATTGTGTTCTCCTCAGTTCAACGTATGGGGAAAAAGGTAAAAACATATTTAGCGATCCTCCAAAGAGTATTCAAAAAATAATTTACTATACAAGTATTTTTGAATTAACCCTGACGGCTCATTAAATATATTTTTAACACTTTTTAAACAAAAAAAAATGTAAAATGCTTTTAAATTTATAATATTTTATATTTTTCAAAATATGTTCCAAAAATAAGAATTTAAGCTGATCTACGAACAGGTCTTGGCCCGTACTGCGTTAAAGAAAACTGTTTTAAAACTTCTTATTATAGTTATCAAAAGTTTTTTATAATTCGAAGCCAACCAATAGTAAATACATTTTTGCGAACTGGTTCGTCATATTGCCATCAAGTTTGGACTTGGGATAATTATCCATCTGGCCCATTTTCTTACTCTCCTAAATACATATTTTTTTTCTTCTAATAATTGTTAAATCAAGCCAAAACACATATATAAGTATTTTTTTAAAACAAACTTTAAACAGAAAAAAGAATTTAGTGTACTCAACAATTTTTATATTTAAAATTTTTAGAGTAATGTTAAAAAAGCTCATATTTTTCAAAACATGTACAACTTTATCTTTTTTTAACTTTTTAATTAAAAAAAACTAGTCGGAAACTCAAAAATATACCAGACGGCTAGCTTATTCTTTTAGATGGTTAGTATAGTGTTGCCAATATATATTATAGTATTTGGGTTGAAATATTTTGAGCAAACTAAAAAATATTTCGTGACAAGCTTAAAAAATGTTATGGGCGAGATAAAAAAGTATTTTAATTTGAGGGGCTTATTTGTTCAAATTTTACAAAATAGAATTTTTTTGATAAAAATTCCAAAGTTTTTTTTTAAAAAATATTTTTAAATAAATATTTTGAGATTCCAATATTTTTACTTGTTTAAAAAATATATTGGAGATTCAAAATATATATTTAGAAGTATTATTTGAATATAAAAATTATAGAATACACCAAAATTCATATTTTTCGTATTTGATTTTTTTTAAAAATATTTTACATATATGTTTCAGATTGATTTTGTAAATTTTTCCAGAAATAAGCGCTTACTGAGAAAGCTTTTTAAAGCAGTGACTTAACAAAATCCCATTGTACTTCCATGCAAAAGCCCACAGGTGAAAGTTTACTACAGATATGGAAAGGCTGTAGCTGCAATTATTTTCAAGATGAAATAAATAAATTAGATCAAGAACCTTGGAAAGAAGAATTTTGGTTCCGATGCGCTTGTCGTCCCAGCTGAAAGAGTAGTCATCATCCTCGGCTCCTAGAACATGGCCGTTCGACTCGATGTAACTCATGTACGAAGCATCCCCAGTGGCCGCATGCAGCCATGAAGCTCCCCAAAGCAGCTCATCCTGATCCCAATATATAAAATAGATTAAGAAAAATATTCAGTTTCTATGATTTTATGAAAAAAAGAAGAAGATAAATTGATGATTGATGCTCCAGTAAAACTCACATGGTAGCCGGAGTAAGAGCAGTAGAACGGGCAGGTCACGGAGCCGAGGGAGTCGCTGTAGGAACCTCTGTACTGATCAGCGAATTTGAAAACCTGCGTTCAGAAAAACATATAATATGCATCCTTCGCGCTCCGTAGAAATTTTTAAAAAATAAATTATAAATTTTTAGAAAAATAAAAAATATAACTTTAGTTCAATTATTTCCAAACAAATATTGTATGATAAGCAAAATAATTATTAAAATGATAGTATAAATTAATATTAACTTATTTATGTATAGTATTTTTATCGATTTATTTGATCTATTCTTTGACTATTTTTCAAAGTAATTTGAAATATATAGTTATATTTAACTTATCCTGAACAAATTTATATTCATTTTTTTTTTTTTTTGAGAAAATAGCTATAAATATGAGTTTTAGCAAGTTGGTGTAAGTAATAAAATTTATACCTCTAACATCATAAAATTTCTTAAGTATGCTAAGATATTGAAAGTAAAAAATAGAAAAAAGTGTGAGTACTCGTGCTGCAGTTTGTTGTAGTTTGGAAGAGTAGGCGGCGTCTGAGTCCTTGAACACCATGGACGCCCCTGCAAGTGCAGCCGCCGTCTCTGCGGCAACGTCGGAACCAGGGGCTTGCGCGGTGATTTTGTAGACGTTTCGTGGGGTATCCATGTCCTCTGGTCTTTCCCAGCACCGGTGATCTTGGTTTGGGTCCGCCACCTGCATATACACCATTTGCCAAGTTCAGCATGGAGTTAACAAAGCAAACCAATTTATCTCAACCGTCCATATTTATTTTTATATGGAATCATAATCCTTTGAACTGTATACCAATGCATATTCATGGTTAAAATATATAAAATTCACAGCCACATCATGAACTTGGATATTATCATTAAATTGAATATTTTGCAGTTTAGATTTCAAGAAATTATCCCAAAACTCTTCCTAACTTTTTGTACGGAACTTTTTCGTCCTTTTTCTTATTAGGAAAAGACACTTGCTATAATTAAAAAAAAAAAAAAGATTATATCAGTCGCGACTGACGTATGGATATCAAAATTATAGGACGCCCACTATATATAGTGCATTTTTTGTATTAAATTTCAATATCAACTGTTAAGAAATTGGGGAATGCGTTTCACACATAAATAAATCTGGTCTACACAATAACTTCTCATGAAAAATATGCATGCATCAACTTTATTTTTGGACCTGAACGTAGAGGGTGTTCGGAGATGTGGCGGCTGCTTTCAGGAGGTAGTCGGCCGACCAGCGTACGGCGGCCTTAGCATGCTCGAGCTGGTTTCCCATCTTGTCCCCAAACTCAATAATTCCCCACGCCAGCATTGTTGTGGTGAAGGCCATGGGGAGTCCGAACTTGACATTATCTCCAGCATCATAGTAACCTCCTACCAGATCAACCTGCTTTCCAGAATTCATAAATTTCAAGTTATACACAGATTAATATAGCACTAGTCTATGATATTACTATCCTACGTGCAAAGGGTGGCTTTGTCTGGATATCGGATCCAGAGTAGTCTCCTACCAGATTGAGCCAACTAACGAAAAATTTTATAATGCTGTGAATGTAAGTTTCAAAACTTACACCACACCCATTAAAACTTATGTTTAGAAATATTTTCTTAAAAAAATTTTCATTTACAAAGTTGTTTAGAAAAATAAAATATATAATTTTGTTGTTCAAGTTATTTTCATAAAATATCATAATATATATTTAAAATAATTATCAAAATATGATAGTGTAAAATAAATTTATTGTCTATAGTTTCTTATCGCTTTATTTGACATGATATTTAATATTTTTTTGAAAATAATTTACATTAAAAAAATATAATATATTTTTTTGAACACTTTTGTTGTTGAAAATTTTTTCAAAAAATATTTCTAATATAAGTTTTAATGGGTGTGGTGTAAGTTTCAAAATTTATACCTTGAACATTATAAAATTTCTCCCAAATAACAGGTAATGGCGGCAATGCATGTACTCAAAAAAGTAAGAAGGTGACGGAGTGTCATAATGATAGGATGGACTCATAAAGTCTAACTAGCATATATTCGACTTCTCGTCCTGCAAGTGGGTAAAAAGTCTGCTTACGAGTGCATGTATACGTACCTTGGTACTAAAAAAAACAACAATAATACTACATTACTAACATTATAAGAAGAGCCGTCGGACAAGCCAGAATCGCCCCTCCATGTAACCCGCTGATCAGGAGGCAGCTTGCCGGATCGCTGGCCCTCGAAGAAGAGGATCGACTTCTCCAGAGCATCATTGTAGTTCATTGCTGAGACGTCGAGAACTTGCAGGCACACAATCAGAAGAAAAGCTACTACCTTTGCTTCCATCTCCATTCTCCAATTAGCTAACTGAGAAAGACTCTGGCTATGAGAGGATGTAGACGAAAAGAGTGCAAATTTATAAGCAAGGGGGATGTAGTTGGTCGTTGGAAGCAACAGAGAGGACGGTTAGGGTTCATGCTGGGGATTTCTGCTGTTGTTCACGGGATTACATGCGGAAAAACAGAAGTACGGCTAACTCACAAGGCGAATTAGATTGTGCGGCATCAGATCGAATTACATAAATGCGAGTATAAGACCTGTCCAGACTTCCCGGCTGATAAAATATGAGTTGATATTTTTTGTTATCAATTTACTGACGATAATCTAAAAACAAGAACTATATTTGTGCCATCAATTTACTGCAGAGCACCGCTATTTTAAGAGACCTCCTGACGTACGGTTTCGATACAATTATAGTCATTAGCAGTGTTTTGAAATATAACGTCTGAATACTAATTTTTTCTATTTATTATTGCATCATCTCGTTGGATCTGAAGATCCAACAATCTCAATCGTATGATCGATGTCAGCATCGACTTTCAGATAATCTCTAGCAAGACAAGGCAGTAAACATCGCTTATATTCTGCAAAATGTATGGTTTTGTCTGTCGAGTCAAAAGTCCCATGAATCGTGAGATGGCGGGGTGCCTTGCAGCATCAGAAAAACCAGACAATTTCCACGAATGACTGCTCTTATTGTGGTAGTTTATGCGCCGTTAATTATGGGTAAGATGGTTTACGATTGGACCCAAATTCAGTAGAATATTATTGTCATTTTCTACTGTTATCATATTCACGGGCGAACGAATGCCGCAATCACGTGCCGGAAAAAACCAAAGGCATGCACGTGACAACAACAAAGTGGTGACTTACGTGGACCAAAACAGCAAAGTTGGATATTAGGAGTAAACTAAAAGTCTATTTTTTTTATAAATGATAGATTCAAAGTTTAAGTTCTAGCAACTCCTAATTAGGAAGATGTATTATCAACTGTCCAACATTCAGTTGAGATATAGAAAAAAAATCGAACTCGGCAATTAAGATTAAAAAAAAAAGAGCAAATAATGTTGGCAGATGACAATTGGTCTAGAGTGCCCCCTAACCTGGTAACTTGTGAGATGAGTATCACGAGTTGGAATCTCACTGCTATAAACCGGAATATAAGTCTTTTCAAATTTTCAAAAATATTCTAAAAATTGTAGAAGCTATATGTATATATACTCAATGATATATTAGAAGATAGCGCATGTCCATAAGTTACTTCCTACTCATAGTTAAAAACTTGTGGTTAAAAAATTATATTTAGTAAAATAATTTAGTATTTACTGAATAAAAAGTCTCATCTCATTATGGTTATAAAAAAAAGAAGAAAGTGGTTTAGACCGACTGCGCCGGTGGGCCTTTAAAAATGGAATCCTTCAGCTCTTGGGCCTCCTGGTGGGAACATCACCTGCCAAGAGGGAGAACAAGGATATCACATAGGATTCTGTCCACGTAATACTTTTTGACAGTTGTTTTATGAAAAGAATAATGAAAAATTACTGTTCAGCCCTCCTATTTTTCATTTTTGACTGTTCAGCCCCCCGAAACGCGTTTCCTCACCGACATGGCGGCGCGCGCGTGCCGCCACGTGGCGTTTCGGGGGCTGAATCGCGATACCCCAAACTTAGGGGGGCTGAACAGTAAATTTCCTAAAGAATAATGCTATTCACGGTAACTATATATATATAATTATGGCACGCATCATTTATATACTTTAATTACATTACAGCCATCATAGATTGGGTATTAATCATCTCCATAGATTTCTTTAATATTTTCTATTGAATGGTTAAATTTAATTCACTCAATTATAATTTATATTAAAAATGGTCAATAAAATATGATAACATATTATATAAAAAAGGTATAGAGATACTCCACCAAACATACATTAAGAAAGTAAAATAAGTAATTTTTTGATATTTTTTAATTTAAATCATCATATTTGAATGAATTAAATATTATTATTTAATAAAAGCATTGGAAGGATATATATTGGAGAGTGTCTATGCTCTCATAGATTGCAGACAACATGGTATTTTTTTTTTTATTATAAAAATATGATAACTGTTTCCCCTCTATATTTATTTTACAGATTTTTGGTTCTTTAATCAAATTATAGTGCAATAGTAGTCCGTCTAGGTGAAAAATGAAAATCTTAGATTTCTCACAAAATACATTTTTTATTATAGCCACTTCGAAGAACAGTTTACCTGAACATATTTTTTGAATTAACTTTAGCTAAAAATTACAGAATATAATTAAATCTAAATTAGAAATTTAGAACAGCCTATGAAAACTTAGATCGGTGCACAGCAATAAACCACCTAATGGAAGGACATTTACACTCTTGACTTATCCAGACAGATTTTGTTTCTATTTACGCATGTGAGGGGCAACTGGTTTTCTTCGGCATATACATTTTTTTTGTTCAATAACAAAAACAAAGAATCTCTCTGATCGTCACAATGCACCGTGGTCTCGGTTGTCCGCAAAAAATGTTTCAGGACTCCGCCACCCTCTTCTCTTCGAAACTCTCGTCTCCTAGATGACCTCAGACCTAATTGCAAGCAATCAACCCCATTGCACTAGTATCCATTCTTTAGCAATACTCCTCTCTTGTCCTCTGTTGCCATGCCACTTTAAAACAATTTCATTCAGAAACGCCTGCACTTTACCTATACTTTGAATAATACTCACAAACGACATAACCGATATCGTCTCAAAGATTTTACTTTTTCAAAGGATTCAAGGAGTAGCCAACAAACACATTTGCAATGTCTCGGTCAATTTTAATCTGGTGCCAAGGTAGATACTTTTGCAGTTTCAAATAACAGAGAGAGGGAATTAAACTGATATCAGTAGTGGAATACGCGTCGGATCCTTTTGGATTTTCCAATGCAGAAACGCGTGCATTCAGACCTTCATACCGTTCCTTTAGTGATTGATAGACACTTGATATCTAATAAGAAACAAAAGGGAAATATCAAAGTTTTGTGATACTAAATCCAGTTTGCTTGGCTACCACATTACAGAGAACAGCTTAGAAGTAACAAATGCTATACACCATCCAAAGGCTAATAGTAACTGCAATTATTTACCAAATGGATGATCAGCAGCTTACAAGTGCAACTCAAGTGATAATATGAATTTACAGAAACATATCACCCATGATTTATGACTAAACGACATTTTCTGTTACTCATGTTTGAAGGTTATTTTATTGCGGCCATTCAAGGTTTTGATATATACAATTAGTCACTACCATGTTTGTTCCACTTCAGTTTGTTTGCTAATTGTATTTGCAATAAGGGTGATGGTTGAGAGCACGGACGCCCGCGCGGAAAAAATCACCGACGGCCTTTCACGCAAGGGGAAACGCGTTTCCCATGGTGATTTTTTCCGCGTGAGCGTCCGTGCTCTGTACTATTTTCCTTGCAATAAATAGATATGACGTATGAAATTTTAACAACATACAGCCACAGGAGCTTGTAAGTAAATCATTTCGCCATGTGAATTGTCAAGCTGGTAAAAAGTCCTCAAGTTCCACATTTTCTTTTTTATCCTGTAATTTTACCCATTCATGTTCACTTACATTTTGAAATCCACCGTATTTATTTATTTATGTCGCATGCTCGTTATGGTGTATTTCATTAAAGAAATGACACATCACATCTACTGAATGGAAGCTAGTGGGTAGTGGCCGAAGGAAAGTGAAACATAACTAAAGTGTCCAGTTTGATATACTGAAACATGAGCAACTGAAATGAAATGCCCCCAAAACATAAGTGACCAACACATGTTATTCACCTTTTAACTATTTAAGTTCATAAAAATCTTTTTTTCTAAAAAGGCTTGAACTTTGATGGAATATCTATGGCACATATGGGTGGAACCAAAAAATGGTAGGTCAATGTGTAAATACAAAAGCTTACAAACTGAAAGGGCAAGCATTACATAGGGCCTCTGGCACATCGTGGTCTAAATCCATGACGGGGAGCTTCTGGTGCTTAAAAACAATAAATAGCATTATTTTAGATAGCAAGTGATACCTAAACGGGAATTTAGATTGGTTGCCAATTGTTCATTATCTAACGATGAACAAATAAAAAATGACAATGCCATGGAAACAATTTATGAAAGAACCTGCAGGTAGTAGTTTGAGTTGTATGATACATCCCAATCACCCATTTCAGTGGAGGACAAACTGAGCAAATATTTACAATTACTATATGTGCTAGCTCATTCAAAGGCATAACAGAATCGCCTTTGTAGTTCAAAAATAGTTTCTCACTAAATACAGTTACTTGTTTATACAGATATTATTCGCAGCAGCAAGGAAAGATAATGAAAATAGTCTACTCAACATCTTCTGGCAAAGATCTCATAAATATGAAGTATTGTCCCCAGTTAATCAAAGTTTAAACGTGATATTGTTTGCAACATAGACTGAAAGAACAATATTATTGATAATAGGAAAGTGCTAGATACTGAAAGGCGGGCTACATAACACCAGAAAACTTTGTGAACTAAACTTCTATTCAATTTTTGTTTTTTCTTTTCTTTTTTGGCATCAATTTATCCTGAATAGTGTTCATTTGTCAGATTGTGCTTTTAACTTTAACGTAACATTTGAAAATGCACAGTTATATCTAACTCGGCATAACAGAATGGAGATGAGCTTAGTTCTTTGAGACAAAAAAAGCAGTTAATCATTCAATTCAGAAACAATGGATTCGAGATGTTAAACATCAAACAAGAAGAGGAGCTGAATTCAGAGAAAGAGATATGAAAGGACCTGCTGAGCGAGGGCATAGTGGGTGAGTTTGTAGTCCTTATAGAGGAGGTAGAAGCCGGCGACGGAGGCGGCAGCCGCGCCGACGAGAAATGACGACATACGCACCTTGAACAATAGCCCCATTAACGCTCATCCTAAATCTATACTACTCCGCCGTGTCGGTTACTTCTCCGGCGAGGTTGGTTTTTCGACGTCGGCAACGATGCGATCGGGCCAGCGAACGAGGTCGTGGGGGATACTCCAGCTCTTTCCATTCTCCAGTCTCAACTCCACGGATGACAAAATGGGCTGGGCTGACTTTTACCATGGATCCATGGGCCCTTACATCAATAAGTTTGGATTGAGTTTAGTACAATTTTTTCTAAAAAAATTGTTTGGATTCAAGTTTTCCAGGGCATTTAACCATCAACTTAGAAGCAGCTTCTCTATTTTTATATTTCAATGTCCCTTCATAAAAATATTTAAGTATAATTTTTTATTAATAAATTATACTACAATATAAATTCTTAATTTGGACCATAGTGTAAGTCTCCCTTAATTTTTTGCATGACATTACATACATGAGTGAGGCATACAGCATAGAATTTGGATGTATTTATATAATTTTTTTTGTTGATAGTGAAAAGTCTGTACCATACATAGATCACATCAGTACGACACAAAATAACATATAAATTTTTTAATGGTCAAAACCTAATTGTACCATTGAATAACTCCCGAGGCTCCTGCTTGTCATATTTATATACAGTGTAAATGTGCACTTAATATTTGCCATAAATAGAAAATATCTGAGAATTATACCCATAGTACTGTGATAAGTTCTAAGTATTAGGCCTTCCAACAAAATGTGTTTGGAAAATCATTCAAATCAGTTTTAGCTTTTTTACTCCATAAAAGACTAATTTATAAGTGTCTAGTTAACACAAATAGCGATTTTAAGTAGGATGGAAATGTGGAAATGAAATTAGATTATAAATTTGCAAGATTTTAAATCCTACCCAAAATTAGTACCTGATGGCTGGCTTAGTAACTGGTGCAAGATTGCATCCTAGGCAGGGGTGAAAACGAGTCAAGTACTACTTTGTTCGGATTGGCTTGTTCCAAAAAAAAAAATCAAATTCGAATTCTACTTGAGCCGATCTCGAACTTAAAAATAGACAAGTTGTGAATATATACTTCTATTTTTTTATTCTTACATAAATTTTATTGCACTTATACGTTCAAATATTTAAATTTTATTTATTTATCGTAGTTTATATTATTATATTTTATAGCCATCTATTTGGATGTTAATAATTAATATAATAAAGAACAAAATATTTTCTCAATTACTATAATTATTTTATTGAGTCTATTTTGTTGAATTCATGAGTTTATCAAATCGAGCGTTAGTATCACTTTATTCATTTAGACCGTGTTAGTAGAGATTTTAGGAAAGTGAGCTAGAATTGCTCATGAGCGGCTCGATGTTTACACCCTTGATCATACTTAAACAGAAGTGGTGGCTAGCTTATTGAGATTTTCTTAAACATTATAGGAGGAAATATTTGAGTTAACTTTTTATAATCTTGTTCCAAAAACATCCTCATTATTTCAATTTCATTAAATTGTTCATATGGGCCATTCTGTGTATTATTATATTAGAGCATGTATGGGACAAACATTGTAATGATGTTTTTAACTTTCTGACAAAACAAAAAGTTATTTTCTCAAAAAAAAAAAAAAATCAAAGTTTATTTAAAATAGATTTTGTGAGAGCAATGAAAAAATGATAACACTTAATATCGTTTTTATAATTTTTTTATGATGAAAACTTTGACTAAGCCTATGATAGTTTGTAGAATGATAACAATTTCTATCAATCATTTAGTTGATTTATGTGGGGCTTTTGATCAGTCACCCCTCGTTTTTTTGGCTAAATCAGATCCTAAAGCAGCGCAGCGCTGCCGCGACAATAAAATATGGGATATATAGTTTTGAGCCCCTGTGTTTTAAACACTTCGCTTTTCAGCCCCTGTAGTTATATGTATTTGCTTTAGATCCCTCTCTTGAAAACTCTCATGTCATTTTGACCATATATCAACATTTTTAGAAAAAAATTTAACATAAAAATTATAAATTTTGAAGAAATTATAACTTTATATTCAATATTTTTTAAAAAGTTACTTTCAAATAGATATTTTATAGCTCTAAAATTTTATCGAGTTTTAATCTAACCTTAACCTGCTATACCTGTGAAGCCTTACAACATCTGTTTAGAACTATTTTTTGTAAAAATATTTAACATGAATATAAATCTCATCAAATTCTATAATTTTTATATTATAATTTTTTTTAACAAAAATATTAATACAGTGGTCAAAATGATATGGCATAGTTTACAAAGAGGAGCTGAAATGAAATAGCACAAACCTTAGGAGCTAAATAAGAAGATGTTTATCCTTTAGGGGCATTTATCCCCTAAAATATAGATTGATTTGAATATTTAAAGTAGGCGTTTTGTTAGTAAAAGACGGGACTGATATATATTTATTTCATTTATATTCATACGCCTCATTTTATTTCTAGAATCTAACTAAATCTTCAGCAAACTGTAATTTTCCATGTAAGCCTTGCTTAGTCCGGTCTTGATCCAACTATCAGAAATATATGAGGAATTTCTCATGACAAAATATTATATGAGGAACCAAACATAAATTGTTGCAAACCAGCTGCCTACTATGGCTATAATCCCAAATTATGGTGAACTATTTAGCCAAAAATGACCTCTTCTAATTCGCCCAAAAATAATGGAACTCATCGAAATCGGAAGTGAGAAACGAGTTTTGCTGTTTACTTCGCACGCGAAGGGGATGAACACACTTCACTTTCTACCTATGTAGTTCTTATCCAATTTTCACTTCTCACTTTCTATTTCTCAATAAATTCAGCTTTATTGAAGATTATGTGTGATTAAAGTTATATATAGTGTGGCTAATACATCTTCAAAATGAAGAACAGATAATCAACAATTACACACAAAACTGGTTGCTCTGTTTACGAACTACTGTGAAAACAATTCCTACTAGCAATCAGGATAAGGCATGCAGCAGCCTCACAGTAGAGCGCCATTGGCAGCCGGAACCGCCTCAAGAAGCCTTGAAAAGTAAAACTGAGTAGTAACAAGCCCCCGGCGGCGTACTTTCCACCCGACCTTCTCCAGCGCCCTCTCGACGTCTTTCTCTGCATGTAAATACGCTCTTGTCGCCTTCGACGGCCCCGGGAAGAGCTCACCGACTCTCTTCAACACATCGTAGTAAAATGTTTTCGGCGCAAAGCTCAGAACGAGCCGTCGCTCGGCCAGCGACGCCAAGTGCCCGATCATCCCGTCGGCCTTCGATTGCGGATAATGTATCAACACGTCGAGGCAAACCACCGTGTCGTACTTCCCTTGTAAGCTCTCTAAATCGCCTACTTCGAACTTAGGCAGTTGCGCGCCGGCGAGCTCCGCCTCCGCCCGCCGCTGCGCCTCCTCGACCATGGCGGCGGAGATGTCGCTTGCGGAGACGACGGCGCCGGCTTTCGCTAAAGGAATTGTAAGGCTGCCGGTGCCGCAGCCAGCGTCGCAGACGGTGACGCCGTTAAGCGGGCGATCTTCGGTGAGCAATTTTATTGTGTTCTCGACGGTCTTGGAGTGACCTAAGCGAATATCGAGCTGGACTTTGTTGACGCCCTCCGTCGACTGCCCATAGATTTTACGCCACCGTTGGAAGCCGGTGGTGTTGAAGTAGTCTTTGACGACCTCCTTGTCACCGCCACCGACTTCCTCGGCCTGCTGCCGACGCCGTCGCTCTGGATCGGTAAGGGTCAGCGCGGCGAGAGCGGCGACAGAGCCACCTCCAAGAACAGCTAGAGTAGCCGGGGAGTCGAGAGAGAGCTCAGTGGCGATGGGAGGGAGGGCAAATGGTATGTGGGTTGAGCGACGGCCGCGGATAAAGGCCGCGCCGCCTTGGAGGTGATGGCGGTGGGCAGTGGTGGTAGCGGTAGCGGGGGAGGATGTAGGCAGTGCCGGAGAGAATGCCATTGGTGATTTCTGATTATGTGTTAGATTATGAGCTTTTATTATGTATTTTTAGCCGAGGATTTTTTTTGCGG
Organism: Xerophyta viscosa; assembly: GCA_002076135.1. Taxonomy (NCBI): domain Eukaryota; kingdom Viridiplantae; phylum Streptophyta; class Magnoliopsida; order Pandanales; family Velloziaceae; genus Xerophyta; species Xerophyta viscosa. The sequence goes on from MJHO01000001.1 coordinate 5,156,541, forward strand.
GGGATTGTGTATCGCTATTGGAGAAGCAAAGATAAGCCCAAGTTGCTATCCGCAATCCGGACCATTATCCGAATACTCTACCATTTTTTAATATTTTATGACTTTTTCTTTTTTAAAATAAAACTGATAAGTAAGAAATATCCTAATAATTTTATGATATTTTCTGATATATTTTTCCCATTTCCCTTTTATTTCATATCTATAATATTAAAATATAAAAAAAATAGTGGTGACTTATATTCTCATATTAATTATTCAATTAAATATTATGATATAAATTTGTATCGTGTTTCCAATTAATCCAAATAATTTTAAATTTAGTGGTGACTTATATTCTCATATTAATTATTCAATTAATATTATGATATAAATTTGTATCGTGTTTCGAATTAATCGAAATAATTTTGATTATTTTTCACTTTCTATAAATTATTAAAATATCTGATAATTAACTGTATATTTTTTTTTTCCTCAATCACCGGCCGTTTTTCCCTCTCTTCGTTTCTCTCTTTTATCTTTCTCATTCTTTTACCGTTCTCTCTCCTCTCTCTTTCAATCAATTCTCTCATCCCTCTCTCTTCATTGGAATCGCTGTTTTCGGCTTCGAAAGGTGTTGGTTCCGGCTTCGAAAGATATTATTCACGTCAGTAAGTTCATCTCTACTTTATTATTTTAAATTCTTATTCAAAAATAATTAAATTCTTATAATTTTTATATTTAATTAGATTTATTACTTTTTTTTACTATTTTTGCACATGAAATACGAGTGCATTGCTAGTTTGAGTTTACGTACAAATAAATAATTCTTTTTTATGAATTTACCAACGGTGACATATAATGGGCCAAATTCCTACATGCAATAAATAAAACAAAGCCTGCTGAGGACTCTCTTAGATCGGGATTTTTAAGGTTTAAACAGTTCAAATGGTCGTTTTAAAGTAGGGTTTTTTTACCTATATATCTCCAGGAAAAAAGAAAATAGAGCAAAAGAAAAAAAAAATAGAAATGAATCCACTAAAACCACATCATAATATCATCACCTGTAAAAATATTTTTGTGATAAGGCCCGTGGCGACTCTAGAAAATTGTCATTATTAAAAATGATAATAACAATTAAACTTTAGAATCCATTTGATGATAAATCATTAGGTGTTAAGATTTGATATATCGAACCAACAAGTGTTACCTTACAGTGGGTTAGTAAAGCTGAACTATGCTGTTAAGGAGTCTCTAAAAAACTTAATGTTCGAATCCGCAGTAAATACTTGTTGGAAGAAAAATTTTTGAAATTATTTTATTTTTAACAAGATTAATCTCACCTCCTGTTGGAATGGGATTACCAACAGAAGAAACATTTGGTACACGGAACACCCTACCTCCTGCTATTTTTCTTTTTTGCAGTTGTCTAGAATCCAATTCAATAGAAAAAAAAATGTATGATAGAAATTTATTTATATATCGTTAATCTGATGAGCTTAGTTTAATTAATAACTTTGGTTCACTGTCAGAGCGAAAACCATCATAGGACTACAAGGCCCGACCTTTGTGGCCCAATTGAATTGTGTACTATGGGAAACCAAACCAAGGCCATCTCTTAGTTATGACTAATGAGGCGGCAGTTTCTTTCTTCTTCTTCTTCTTCTTTTTTTTTTTTTTTTTTTTTTTTTTTTATTTTTTTTTTTCTGAAATTTACAAAGGGAATGTACCTATAGCTGGCCTATTTTGTCACGTAAATTTTTAGATAACACTTACTATAATTTTATCATCAAGCCTTCGCACACGATTTACGTAGACTAAAAAAAGAAAAAAAAAACCACAATATTTTGGCAAGCATTGTTATAGGTCAAAAGTTTTGTGCTATGCAGCATTGTTATAGTGGTTTGGGGCTATCACTTATCCCTGCCAAAGATGGGAATTTCAGTTTTGCCTCTCAAATCGTTTCCATGTATAAATGTATACTATGATTGAATATCTGGAATACCGTGCTAAAGTTAGAACATCAGTAGCAATGGATTCAATCATCAAGAATACTACTATTTGACATTATAGTATTATAATAGACATAATGGCATAGTATAATCATCTTTTAGGATATAAGTACAAACAGATCCAACAGAGGGGGTGAACTGATATGAAATCATACGACAGGACTGAGCAGATATTTGCCCAAAATACTAACGTTAACAAGCTCCATAGGCAGAACAAGAACTTACATAAACAACGCCCAGAAAGGTTCCAATGGAAAGAACAGCTGCTGCTCCAGCCGTGAGACGAAGTGAAGTTTGCTCCTTACCTAGGTAGTACAGACACAGACACGGAAATACGACACAACACGACAAGAAACACGACAACTTTAAAAAAAAAAGAGCATATCTATAATATAATATTTCGCGTTCTTGAAATAAATCTAAATACTAAGAGTCTAATTATTCAACTAAAAAAATATATATATATTATATGAATACAAAACTATATTATATTACTTATTACTATTACAAATAATATTTAACTCTTCTAAAAAAAATAAATAAAAGAAATAATGTTTTAGAAAAAATGATAAAAATATTGACACGCATGTCGGTCACGTCAAACAGAAGTGTCTGACACGAGTGTCCGATTTTCTTTTTAATCTTTTTTTAGACATGTAATGTGGCGTGTCCGATATATATCCGGATATATCCGAGAAATATCGTATTTGACACGAACACGGACACATCGATATTTTTAAAATGTCTGTGCTAAGTCCATACCGAGTATACTCGTATTCGCCGACCACTGATTCCAGACCCTCGATCACTGACAACAGACAGATTAACATAAATAAAGTGTATAAACACAAGAAAAGACAGAGGAACTCAATATCATGGGAATGAGTGTTAGGAGTTGAAGGACAAGCAACCCACGTGAAGCGAGATAGTAGAGGACAAGAAGCTGCGCTGGAAAAGTAAGAATGGTGCTGCGAGTGGTCCTCCGCCGATGTCAAATGGAGCGGCGGAGGACCTCGCGGCGGCAACGCGGGAGAAGTAGGGGAAAAAAACTATGGAGACGAAGCAACAAGCGAACAAGGAGAGATAGTAGTGAAGCTTCGGCTCCCAGATCTCTCTCTCGATCACCACCGCCATTGAATTTGAATCAGAGGAAGAAAAAGAAGCTCGCTCGACTCGTCAGCTTTTTCACAAGTTACATTTTATTTGCATACTCGGAGGGAGATCGACGATCCGGAGATGGTTCAGATTCTTCACAACACAAACTTCACAAGTTAGGGAAATTAGACTTATTATCTGGACTTTTGGATTAAAACTGAGCTGGCCTGTTCTGCGTTTTGGTTCGGCCCAAATTTGCAAGATATTTTACGCATTCGTCACAAATGGGTAAATTTACATTTTACATTTAGGAGCTTGATCTATATATATATATATATATATATATATATATATATATATATATATAACTGGATGATAAAAGATTATACCATATGGCATTTTGAATAATTTTTTATGTGCAATGTGACATTTACTCTTATTCTAAACAAGTTATGTGATATTTGTATTAATTGATGAAAATTTATAAAGTCATGTAATTTAATTTAAGAATATAAAAGGTCTAATATTATAAATAAATACTTAATAAAAAAATAATTTACAAAAATAATCTAAATACAATATAAAAATTAGTATAAAAGTAATTATATTATATATTATATATCATATAATTTTAATTTTAAAATAAAATTTACAATTTAAAAAATTTTAAGTAATATACATATACTATTTAACATCAATTCTCGAATAATTTTGAATATGGTATTTTATATTTTTTTTTACTCTAATAACACATTACTAAATAAAATATAAAATATATATAATTAAAATATAACAAAATATAGAATTAATTTTTTTTAATATTATTATGTTGGCCCTAATGTGATTTTGATGATAACAAAATAATAGCAAAAGTATTACAAATGAGTTTGTTAAAGATGTAAAAATGTAGGTGTTGAATGGAGTTCAAATTGCATATAATGAAGTTTGATTAATATAGTCCATCCGATATCTACTCACTTATCAAGAAATATCTTTCTCATATAACATCCAAATGATACAAAATCAGTGGAAACTGAAAGAGGACTCATATGGCTTTTCAACAATATATAATATATGAGATTTGGATGAGCGTACTAGTCCCGGTGAATTTTCGAAGTTTAAAACTGACAAACAATCTAGCACCTTGACAGCACTCTAGTGTTTGTATTATAACTTTTTGTAGGAAACTCCAAATGGAGTGAAACCACTTCCATATGAAAGAAGACTTGAAGACCTTTCCAACGGTATATGTTTCATCCAACACGGACAAGAAATGAGAGAGAACGAGCCAAATGAAGTCGACTGAAGTGAAGCAGAAATGTCAGTACAGAGCACATTTCGGTCGACCGATAATTGTAACGGTCGACCGATAATCAGACAGAAACTAGCCGTTAAATTAGCCGTTGGAAGTGGTTTTTATGGTGCCTACATATATCCAAGGCTTCAAAACGGTTCCAACACTTGCCAAAACATTTCATATCCCTTAGAGAGGTTCCTAAGCCCCCTAGGAACTAGATTTTGCGTTTTAACTTGTAAATCTTGAGATTGAGCCCTAAACCCTCTTGCCTTCAAAGTGAGATTTTGAGAGTAGTTGTATCTTGGGGTTTTTGATTTTATTTGAGAGTAATTGTAAGGTTGTTGGTTATCCAAAAACCAACATCGGGTTCTAGGATAACCGTGAAAACCTAGGGAGATATCGGTTGCTTGGTGAGCCCGCAAAACAAAGGGACACGGGTTATAGCTTAGCCGCGAAAAGCTAATTGTACGGTTTGGTAGTCACCCGGAAGACTATCGTCTAGTGGAAAGTCCTCACGGAGGCAAGAGAGTGGACGTAGGCCGGTTGCGCCGAACCACTATAAATACAGTGTCATCTCTCTATCTTTTGCCTTATTTTATATTCACTAGACTTGCATGGTAGGTTAATTGATATTTATATTTGCATGCTTTGTGCTTAATTTGTGATTAGAGCTACAACTTGGTTAGGATTGTTAAATCCTCTAATTAGCTCTAATTATTTTTTTAATTACCCAATTCACCCCCCCTTTTGGGACCCAACATATTATATATATATATATATATATATATGACTTATAACCATGCATCGCACGGGTGTAAAACTAGTTTTATGTAAAACTTCTACCTTCATCCTTACTCTTCACTCCAACTTTGCTGTCATATTCTCCAGCATTAAAGGTTGATTACGTAATTAAACATGCATTTATTTTGGTTATTAGTGGTCTGCTAACATAGAAAATGAGACACTTTACATTAAAAATATCTGAATCTTCAATGCCGATAAGCATCATTTTAATCTTCTTAATAATTACATAGGGTCCAATGTTCTGATCGTTGAGTCTGTAGCCACCCGCTAGAGAGCAATCGTTAGTAAACAATACACTTGAAAATTTTTCTTACTAAAATTAGTCAAATACAACTCGACCTTTCTAAATACTCGGTGACAGCTCAAGAACACCAATCAAATTGGTAAACGACCTCAAACAGGGCATTCCAGTGCTTCTGTTTCGATTATAGACATTAACTTAGTGCCCAAGCCAGTAATCGCTAATGAATTTGGTATCACGATAGAAAGTAATTGTCTTCAGTTCAGATGAACTACTTCTTTGAAGATAGATCAATAATCCTCCATGCATCTAAACTCTAAAAGTCTTGCGACAAGCAATAAAGTATGTCATCTTAGAAATATGTAAATTAATAACAATGAACACAAGAATGGTTTCATTGTGTGTAATAGGATATCCAAATACGAAATTCACATTGACATCTTTCCTGTGGACCGTTCGGAATTGATGAAGGAATTGAGATCAATTTTAAATGGAGTAAGGATAGTTATATATATATATATATATATATATATATATATATATATATATATATATATATATATATTTCTTTTCTTTTTTTTTTTTTGAGATTATCGTGGTGTAACCCGTAATGCGAGCGCACGCCCCCGTAGGGACCTCAAACTCACGGAAAACTCCCACGTCCAGCCCTGACCTATGCTCTGGAATCCGGATATAGGCCTTCCATGGACGGAGGCTCCTGCCACGGGGTACATGGGATTATTAGAAAATCCTACGAGGGATTTCACTCCACGCAGACTCGAACTTGGATTGTGACGCTTTTTGAAGCGCCTTCCATCCTGTTGAGCTAGACACGCTCGGCAGGATAGTTATAATTTTAATTATTAAAAAGAGCATTGTTAAAATTATGTGCCGGCAAAAATGGAGTGGAGTTTTGGAAGGGTGCAAATATAAATATGATTTGCCGAAGGAGCTAAGTAGTAATGTTTCAAAACATTGCTCCTGCATTTTTTCTTTTTTCTTTTTTTTTTTTTTTTTTTTTTTTTTTGAGATTATCGTGGTGGAATCCAAAAAACGAGCGCATGCTCCCGAAAGGACCTCAAACTAACGGGTAAAATCCTACGAGCGGTTCCGTCCCCAATCCCGCCAACCGAGGAGTGCATGGAGGCATTCCACGAAATACGTACCCACAAATATGCCGTGCAGGATTCATACCCGGATAGGACGCACGCTTCTCGAGGCACAACGCCCCATCCAGACGGCCCAAGCGCTGGGGCTGCATTTTTCATGTTAAACGTCTATCAGATATATGTGCAAGTACTTCCATGGACACCTTTTTCCTAATTATGTGCTACTTGCAAGATAAACTGCAACAATGGTTCTAAAAGGCCCATTTCGTGAAGGATATCTTTCAAGACCAGAATATCAAGCTGATCCAATATAAGACAAACAAAGCAACTGTCGTAGGATGTCATGGACCACCAGACTTATTTTACAGTGTAAGTTTCGATTCCCATGCAGTTTTCAGGAATAATGCTCGGAAAGAGACCGTATTTCCGATTACCTTTTTTGAAGGTTATCTTAATAATAATATTCATAAATTAGTTTGTACTTTTTATAATTATCATAATTCATCTATTTTATGTAATAGTCATAATAAATAAAGTTTACATGCGTCACCGACCAATAGTTTACCAATCAGATTCAATTCATCTTGAGAAATTAAAAAATAAATCAAGATGTTTAGTTTAGTCCAATATGACCTAATCGGAAAGACCAATTATACAAAAAGTCAGGGATATCTCCTTACGAAGACCTTCCTGTTTATGATTATCATCATTCTTCATCCAGAGGTCAAGGGTCCACATAAATTTCACTCGCATCTTTCAACCAGCAGTATGAACGCAGCAGAGTTGACATCAAGTCATACGAAAAATAAAAGCCATTTAATTTCTCTGAAATTGGAGTCTAATTGCTGGTATATCATCTACGAAGATCGACTCATTTGAGGAGGCAGGATTTGTGAATAAATAGGAAAAGAGTAATTTTCTGGTTATTAGATTTATGTAGATAATTGTTTTTTGCTGTAGTTCTAGAATAAAATTTTTGATCCTCCGTTAGTTGTAATATACAACTTTTTCATCTTCCCCTGCTGACTTCGAACTGGTTTTTATTTTTATTTTTTTTTAAAAAAAGAATACTAATTTGATTAAATTAAGATCATCTTTAGGTTCAAAATCATGTTTGGTCGAAATTTATTTGTGAGGTTAAGCAAGTTTATACCTAAAATTTAACTTGATACCATGAGCTGCCAAATAAGCGAATAAAGATAGAGAAATCGTTAAAGAAGCCTGATTAAATTTATCAGTCTTCGCTTTTATTCCGAAGACTAGAAGATGTATCTTTAACATCTGTCATATATATATATATATATATTATATACACGTAAATGTAACAATATATTTGTAACAATTAATTATAATAAAAATAAAAATTATATCTGCTGAGCAGCAATGGTACTCTTCTAAGATAGGATAGCCAAAGATCATCACCGTGGCTCCATTCCCAGAACTCGGACAACCAGTGACGTGGCTCGATCTGATGCCAGTTGAATTATCGGATCATCACGGATTTTTCAGATTTTCGCGGAGGCAGACATTCTCTTACGTCCCCGATCTGATGTGTATTACGAAGAAGTAGCTTGAGAATGTGGCTTAGGAGAAAGCACCCAGTGCTGACCGTTAGCGGTTACACGGAGATCGTTAATCTTCGCGAAGAGGTTGACTGCTCGGCGGACGCCCATTTGGTCCACCTTGTTGAAGTAATCGTGCCCAAACAGCACGCCGCCGGGCCTCAGAACGGCGTAGGCCATGTTGATATCTGCCCAGGCCGAGTGGAAGTCATGCCCGGCATCGACCTCTATAAGGTCGCCGTAGATTCCCCATTCGCATAACGACGCCAACGCCGATGCCGTGGAGAACGGCACCGGCAGCACCCGGTTAGTCTCCTCTGCATGTGCTACTCCTGCCATGAACTGATGCAGAAGCAGCGAGTCCCCGTTGAAGTGTTTCGGCACGTCACGTGCCAATCGCTGCCGGAACCCCGGCCAACCTCTGAAATCGTCGATGCAGAGGATTATTGGTAGGCGGGAATCAGAGTAGTTGCGCGTTAGAGAAGCCATGTGGAGAGCTGAGGCGCCGATGAAGGTTCCGAGCTCAATTATGACATGTGGACGCACGGTGGAGATGAGATCAGAGAACACTGCGCCGGTGGAGCCCCAGCCGCGGAGCTTCTTCGCCGGGGGGAGGAGCAGCTCTGCGATTACCGGAGAAGGGAAGTTGTCGTACGGGGAAACGCCATCGTAGAGTTTGTCTACTAGGGTTCTGAGCACATCGGTGGGCGGGACAGGATCAGCGGAGCAGGTGGTGCGGAAGCGGAGAAGGTCATGCGGTGGCGGCAAAGAAGAGGTATATGTCTTTGAAACAGCGCTAGGTTCTTCCTTGGCGGCGGATGCAGCAGTGATGGTGGCGGTAGAGGTGCGTATTTGGACGGCGGAGAGACTGAGGGAGGGAGTGATGGTGGTGGAGCCGGCGAGGAAGCCGAGTACGAAGCCGAAAGCGAGGAAGACGAGGAAGGCAGAGAATTTCGCCATTAGCTTCATAGCTCGAGCTTGAGAAAGAGGAGGAGAAGGGGGGCGCTGCTCTGCTTTCATGGCTGCCAACGACCTCAATAGCGAGTTAGTTGGTGAGTTGTTCGCTTCGTAGTAGAAGAAGAGAAAAGTGAAGTGTCGGTATTAGTAAAGTTTATCGCGGTTGCGGATATCATAAAAGGTTCAAACGGGTCGGGTTTAGATCCAATGGATCCGCTAAAAGGTAATGTGTAGTTTTCTAAAATAAGATGATCCAATGGAAATCGATGACAAGCTGATATTTATTTCGAAGAAGAGATAAGAAAGCGACGGCAATGGACGTGTGGTACGCTCTTGCAGCCTCCTCTTGAGACGGACCAGTAAGTACCAGAATAATATAATTTTCTAATTAATACATTTCGTCAGGGGCGATGTCCTATTTAATTGCGTACTTAGGCAATATTCCCTTTTTTTTTAAATGCTAGTTTCTGACTAATCGGTGTTAACTGAATGATACTTTTTAACATACATTGCTCACAAATAATATTTCATCAGCAATTGGTTATAAAATAACACCTATCACCGAAATATTAATCCAATATCAGACTTAATCTAAAACCACATCGGTATGCAGCAAGTCCTTACATAATGTCCTAAAAAAAAGAGGTTTATTGTTGTTATAAACTCTCTGAGAGATGTTATACACAAAATCAAGTACATCACTAACTTTATAAGATTAATATTGGAGTTTATTACTATATACGTGAAAAAAGGAAGCAACTAGTTTTTTTTTTATCTTTTTTAAAGATTTCTGTCTTAATGTGAAAAACAATAAGTATTAGTAATTATTTAGCATTTCCATGGTCGGTTACCAAATGGAAGTGGGTTAAAGCGGGTAGAAATTGGCACTTTAGTAAGATCCACTTTCATAAGATCCACAAAGGAAAATTGCCCAGACCAGTCACTGTGATGGTCTTCTACAATTTATGAGTCCCTAGTCATAAGAATACTTCGACAATTTCATGGGTGCATATATAGGTCCAAATTTAACATTTACAAATGCCAACCATCTTAAAGTGGTTTGTGCAACTCTGCTTTGGGGATCTGTAAGTCCAAGTTTATTCGATTTATGTGTATGAATGCAATTTTAATGGATGAGAAATAGTTAGTAAATTTTACATAAGAGGGATGAATCCGTGATAAATAGTTAATAAAATGGTGAGCAATTTCACATTTTTCTTACGAGAGTCCACGTCAATATAGATATTTGCAGCAAAAAAGGGTTCTATGACCAAATTCACAAGAAATGTTGGACCAGTATCCTTTAAATCAGATCTGTATTTATGGATTTTTTGACACATAGCTCCTAAAAGGTGATGCTTAAAGTAGAAGTTAGATTATGCAAGAAGATTTATGGGTGAAAGTCAAAGGTCTGATCCTTGGAGTTGGAAAAGATTGGTGTAAGAGGAGAGATGAGTGAGAGTAAAGCAGCAGCAAAGTGTGATATGCATGTAGCTCAACAACCATATAATCATTAGCAGGCAGAAGGAGATGACTCGTAAGTAACACCATTACTGCAAATCATATCATGATCATCTTATCTTCTACTAATTCTATTCTTGTCATTTGCTACATGGTTGAGATATTAAGTGTCTTACCTGCCGCCATATATTCTCCCTTCCTTGTGATTCAGGCAACTCTGACACATGTATATATGTTTATACAGAAGCCTAATATATCCTAGAAATATAATGGACAGTAGTGGCTTTTTCTGCAGAAATTGCTCTTCTTATAATAGAACTGATGCACTCCCAGAATATTTTGACAATCAGCACATGATTATAGTAGGTAGAACTTGTTGGATGTATAGTAGGTTAAAGTTTACTAATATCTGTCCCTAAGTTATTTGCTTATTCATAAGCAACGCCCAAAATTGATCTCCACTGGCGGAGATGCTATCATAAGTAGAACTACTGAAATACACCCATAATACCTGACATCCAAATATCAAAAAAGCTGCCGCCAAAAGAATACGCGAACCATTTATAATGCTAGTGTGGCAACTAAAGCTAAAATTTTGAATAAAAAACAGAAATATGGGCCCAATTATGGTTATGAAGTAATTAGCAACACAACCACCACATTCATGGTCATGGAAGGAAACAAATGAGAAATAATCAGATAAAGTGAAGTAGAATATAAACAATGAAAGATACCCACCACCTCTAAAAGTTTAAACAGAGGAAAATAAATCAAATATAATCCGCTCGACCAAATAGCAAAAATGGGTGAATGGTGAAATCATTTTGGGTGTCCGATTCATCCAAATTACTCCACTGAAGTTGTAGAACGAATCATGTTATGCACTCAGCGGAAGCAAATTGCTTCAAAGCAGCACGTCAAATAATGTGATACCCATGAAACTTCAGAAAATGGATTTTATTCACCCACATGCAGCATCACTGAAACATATCACACCAACCTTTGGATGACCTTTACTTGTTAAGGGGGCCATGGGCACTCCTGAGAGCATCTTAATAGTACCGCTACTAAACCACAAGTCAAATGGATGAAGGTCATATATTCTCCTCCCAAGAAAAACAAAGCAATGAGCTCACAGTAAAAAGGAACAAGGTTTCTAAGGGAATACCACTGCTTTGTCCCAAGGTTTTCTGTGCCGAATCGAGCCGAATTTCGGTAAACTAAGATCCCGGCACGTGCCGATGGTGTCGTGCCAACCGTGCCGATATATTTTTGTCATTTTTAAAAAATAAAAAAAATTAATTTAAAAATTCAAATATAAGCTTTTTTGACACGTGACGTGACGTGCCGTGCCGTGCCGATAACTGCCGGAACAGCCACATGCCGTCCGGCACCGAAAACCATGCTTTGTAGTACGTATCGGTTCAAACATGGCCTAAGCATAGCTGGATAAGACCAAAATTTAAAAGACATGTCCTGATCCATACTTAACTTTAAAAAATGTATATAACCTCCTTTGGACAAAATGGGCACTCAAAATTGAGGTGCCAGTTTTACTGATACAATGCTGCACCAGAGAACGGCAAATGATGTCCTCTAAAGTTAGTATGTTTCTCATTCCACTGAACTAAGAAATTAGGCAACAGCAGCTATTCTAATGCTCACGTATTACCTTTACTTGGCTTCTGATGTTGCTATCAAGTCTAAAGAAATAAGTAAATTAGAGATTATTATATCATATGAAAAGACAAGGTTTTTACCAATAATCAGTAACATAGTCTTCATAGTTTTCAGTCTGAGCAACAACCACCAAGTTAACCCTCCGGAAAAGAAATTACCAATTGTAAAAAAATAGTATGAACTGCAATAGATTCTGGCCACCCTAGTTGGGGACTGCATTCCATCATCCTACAATAGAGTAAGGGAAAAAAATAATTGGTATTAGCACTTCAACCGTATATGTTAGCAAGTAAAAAGTGCAAGAACACGATCACCACAAGAGAAAACAACTGTAATTCAAGATCAAAATCGAAAGCCTTACTTTTGCAAGTAATATTTAACCAATCAACATTCTAATTTATGTCATTTTGTCGGTTATCAGTTCAATGTGAGGAGTCAAAAGCTAAACAAGTCATGTGATCATCATCTTTGCCCTTATGGTGTAATTTTGTCCGTGTCACCTAATAAAACAATTTGGTTCTCCTGCTGACCTTAGTTCACGTAGCTATTACTTGAGTGCTCATGCAGGCCATCCACCAATAATTTAAATACAAGTAACATGACTGTCTATTGGGAGTAGATGCTTTTCAAACACCATAAATCTACATTCATGCTGTTTATAATATTCTTCTGCGTGTATAAACAGCTGATATTTTAACGGCTGAAAATGACTTCAAGTAAAGCATGATTGCCAGGTTTCTTCTGGAGTAGAATTCAATCACATTTAAACAGGAAAATCGATGTAAGCAGCATTCAAGTGATGATGCAATACATGAAGGCACAAAGACAATAGTAGATAAGCATCTAAGATGCAGTAAGAACAACCAAACATAACTCTTTTCAGAGAGGTAGCTAGATTTTAGCTCACATTTTATAACTGCATTTTTTGTTTGTACTAAAACATGATTAGAAGCAATTTTGCGAGCTCAAAGTAATATCAAGACTACGTCTTCAGCATCTTTGCAAGTACTAAATAAAAGCCAGAATACCTTTCTCTGACTGATTTTACAATTGCGTGACGTACTTTGTCATTCAGACACTCTAAACAGGACAGATATAACATCAAATATCTCAAATTACGATCTTCTGGAAATTGCTCCAGCTGCAACAGACCTGGAAACATAAACAAACCAACATCACATTCAGTTCTAATATAGTAGAAAAGCTTCCTGAATAAACTATAGTCAATAGTATCATAACATATGGAAGTCACCTTCTCCCACCAAAACCTTGCCTCCCACTAGTTATATCTTTCCCATCTGAAGAGACAGGTCCCACTCCGTCCAACTTTGGTCCATTTCCAGAAGTAACATGGAATGGCGCATGAGATGGTCGTATTTCATTTTGCAACGGATTTGCTTCATGAACATCTCTAGTTTGATTCATAATCTTTACATCACACATCCCTTGAACCATGTTAAAGCCAACACTATTTGAGTGAGTAGTCATTTTTGAAGTTTGAAAACGCTTCCCAGTTAAATCCTCAGCACTTGTTGAAGATACTTCTGTATATTGAACAACATTTCTGGCTATGGAGTCAGCTGATGGTGATTTATTATGACGGCACATCTGTGCAATTGGAGTCACAGCAACAGAGGGCAAAAACGACGCAACTGTCGCAGACGAAGCAGCAGCAGCAACTTTTGCAACTGCAGTAGTTGCTGCTATGATTTCATGAGCTCCCTCACGAAGACGTATAAAATCTCCATCAATAACAAACAGCTGGACAAATTACAGAGATGAAGCTTATAACCAATCATAGTAGTGTAGACAACTTAAAACTATGTGATATGAAAACCTACTTCTTGATGATGACCAACAAACTCATCCAGTTTTCCATAACGCCTCTTGTAGTCATGCCAATGAAGAGGAGCTAGCATTTTTGCAAGCCTGTTTGTTAACTGCATAACATGAAGAACGAACATTAGCTGATATGACAGGGAAAAAAAAAACAGAAAAGTGTGAACTGTGCTAATAAGACAACAAATAAGTTCTCTTCAATAAATCAGCAAGAGACTTACAGTTGTGCTAATTCTAATTCCATTCCCAGATCCTGCAGGAATTGCTCGGACAATGCATGCCAGGATTGCTCTCTCATCAACAAGACTAGGCTCCATTGTTTTTCCGTGATTCATTAAACTTGAAACCCGAGAAACAGATACAGAAATGCCATTTTCCCGTGTAATATTCCCATTATGATCTGACGAGTTATCAGAGTTTATGGAACTAATCTCAGAAGCAGAAACTGTCGCATCAGAGCCTGACCACTGCTGCCCAAATGTCAATGGCTGCTTTTCTGATTGGTTCATCACTGATGCTATATTCTCATCATTGATCTGAAATTTTAATAAGGGAAGCAGAATATTGATTAAGTACTATCCCAAGTTATTGCCATGACATATGATCAAAAGATGTCAAAAAAATATAGAAAGTAATCTCAGTTCTATGTTGAACAGAAATCGAGTAAGTTTTGCACATCAAGTAAAAGCAAACATTGACCTCGCTCTTCTCTGATGGATTGTCAAATGCCAATTTACGATGGAACCCCGAATGTGTTGTCGGTGTCTCTCGGGATTCTTGATCAGTTAGGTAATTCTTACCATTAGATTCAAAACCCTGGAATGAAAATTAAGCAAAATATGAATTATAAAAAATCAGTAGTCGTGCAACAAGAAGCAATAGCTGACAATAGATTGTTTATGACTGTAAATCCTTTTCTCCAACCACTGGGATGACAATTTTACCTGAAACTTCTCATTTGTCCCATTCGCTACAGGATCAGATATTTGTTGGTTAAGATTGTTGTTAATGTGGTCTGAAGCTACACGCCTCTTGATCGGACCTTCATATCCATAATGAGCATCAGATCTCAAAAGATTTTCTTCTGTTTGAGAGAGCTGATTCATGCGATCAAGAGGCATCTGAGATGCATCAAATGTACCCTGGATAGAAGAAGAAAGCTTTTATTGCTAAAATATAATGGCTATTAAAAAGATTGTGCACATCAAAGTTCAGGTATGGGTACCTGTTGACTCTGCCAATGTTGTTGGCCAGGAACTTGAGGCACTTGCAAACCATGCCCGGCATGAGACTGTGTAGCAGGTGAGCTCATAGAAGGTACAGATTGTGGAACTGTTTGTGGTTGTATAATATACGGATGCAGGGTAGCAACCTGGCCATGAGGTATGAAGCTGCCAATTCCAAGAACAGAAGGCGGCAGTACAGGCATGCTAGGAGCATGCTCAATCTGCACATAAAACAAAGTTCAAGGTCGTCTTCAAAAATACTAAGGTAAATTAGCAACGCATATGTTATCAAGGAAAAGCAAAATGTATATTGAAAAATAAAGTTTTATTGGTTCAAGACAATATGGAAGCTTCGTGCACGAAGCTAAGCTTTGCTGCACATATACCAAAAGAAATACATATTAAAAAACATATAGATACAGCTGCTATGAATCTACAGCACTGCAAACATATTACTCACCAGAAAAGCAATAAACATGGCAAAACATTCACACAGCAATCAAAGAGAATTGCTCTTCTTCAAATCCGATGAAATCAAGGCTGATATGGCATTGCACACGTTAGCCCACTTTTTATATCATATGCTTTGAAAAGTTCCATTTCCCAGGTGATACTTTGGAAAGTAGAAAATGATCCTTCCAAAGCATAAAGCATTAGAAAGTGGGAGGTGAACCTTTTCAAAGCATTTGATTAAATGTTGGGGCTGATGTGGACAATGATACATCAGCCATTATTTTTTGGGTTAAAATGACCCTGAGAATAACATTTCTCATATGCGAACATACGCCAGTCTACAAGTAATGGGCATATGCATAGACATATCATGAACTTATGTATATTATATGAACTGCTTATAGAAGAAACAATAGTGGTTTGAACAAATCAGTGAAAAGCACATTCTAAAGAGACATCCTACCTTTGTGAATGGGTTGGCAGATGAAACAAACGAAGCTGCACCATCAGAATTTCCATTAGCACCACATCCACTATTTCCATTAAATGTGCTACTGAAACATAAATTACTCTGGTTCGCCTTGTTTCCTTGAGTAGATGCATCCACAGACTTGGCATGAGCGCCGTCAGAACTTTCTGAAGAAACTCCATTTCGTTCTCTAGCCTCAGCCAATTCCATTTGAAGCTGTTGGATGGCTTGCAAATGATGCCTTTCCATCTCCATAAACTACAAAATAGAAAAAATCAACCATAAAAAGGGCTTCAATGTTTGAAGTAGAATATAATCAAGCAAGCTTCTCAAGAACAAGACATTGATACGAACTGCCGAGATAACTAGAGTTCCGGTTATAATGCGACACATATTGCATACTGTAAAGCAAAGAGTCAAAAGAGAAATATTTCTAGGCTATTAGGGATCATAAAATCCACCTGACGTTGGAAACCTATATAGTATTGGTTAAACTGCTCAATGTGCTCTCGTAATTCAGCCTGTAAGGATTGATTTGTCGTCGTTTGCATAGAGCCCATTTCCTGAACACGTGCAATCCAAGTCTGTGCTTCCCTCAGCTGTTCATCCTTGTAAAGAATACTATCTTGTGCTGCTCTGCACTGAAGGAGAGAGGGAAAAAAAAGAAGAAAAGAAACAAACAAGAACAACCTAATTCAGACAGGTGTTTATCTTGGGATCACCATTACTTAGAAACTCAGACTTACAAATCAGCATAGAAGCAAAATAGCAACGCATATGTTATCAAGGAAAGCGCAAAAACAGTAGAAACACAAATTAAAAGAAAAAAAAGAAAAAAAGAAAAAGAAAGGTTGTCACCAGGCTGAAATTTATGGCATTTTTATTTTGACATATATCCTATACCAGGCTTTACATGAATCATTGAATCAAAATATGCTGCATAGGGTTGGCAATATCATCTCCTGCTATCTAGGGTCGGCGACATGATAACAGTCATCAAAGAAACAACTTGCAGTTCTCAGAACATCTCTTAGAAACAAAAACACGAAAATGAACCTATCATTCCTCGATAATAGTTACCAGATCATTGGATCATTAGTCATCTGAGCATTTCATATCCGAGTTTGGTACATGACAAACATGGAAATAATCATTCAACACTTCTTAGTTAGCTAGTATAACGCCTCCCACCTACCTCGAAGCACCTTTCTCACAAACTGCTATACGATTGATAGGAGTCCGACAATTTTAGGAAACATTACTACGGATCTACTCTCCTGCCATACAGTTCTCATTACTTATTTTTATAGCACCCTGATTATCATGATCCAAAAACTCGATACAGTTATGACTAAAATCATAGACCTATCCAAGGTAGTTGTATGCTGCACCAACCAAAAACCATCAAAGGAAAAGTCATTAACAGGACGCATTACGCACTATAACAGTATAAGTGTACAACCACGAGGCATGCAAAAAAAGATAATGAGAAGGGTAATGCTTCAACATGTAAGGTGGTGAGGAATGGAAGAACAATTAATAGTAGGTGTGCAGTCTTATAGTTGCCTGAGAATGTAGAAACATGTGATTCTTTGAACAGTGATGAAAGCATCAGAAACAGAACATTAAAAGAAGAAGGAAAAAAAGCAGCAGAAGTTGATGAGTAAGAGGTATTTGGAAACAAGCAAGGGTCACAAATTGATTGGTATGGGGTTCATTCTGGGTTTTCCGATCCTTAGTCTCATGAAATCCTAAAATCCAAAACCGAAAAGAATAGGCCACTTAGAAGACAACAACTGCTTGTCCATTGTCCAACCAGTTGCAAATAGCACAGAAATTGAACCATTTGAAAGGCCTGACGTAACCTATATATCAAAAGCTCAAACTTCAAACTGCAAAATGGCCACACATGAAAAGCTCAAATTTCAAATAATTCATGTTCAGGAGGAAGTGGTTCTTCGTATCAAGGATCTACCACTCGTCAAGTACCTACTACTCATTGAATACTTTTGAGAATTTGACACTTTTGCATGGACAGTCAACGGCATTGCTCTTTCTACGTGCGTCACTTGAAAGAACTTAGGAAACATGTAGCAAAAAAATATTTCAAAACAAAAATAAGCATATCAACTTCTGATGAACTTAAGCTCATTGAATTACAAGATAGACTAATAGTTACAACCAAGAAAATAAATGAGTGCCACATTAATAGGGTTTTGGCAAACAAAGCAATCTAACGAGAATAAAAGGGAGTGCAATCCATTGCACTATCAATAGGGGCCATTATCATTCTCTAGAGACTAGAACTCAAAGCTTTGCTTACATTTAGCAAAGCTCTGTTAAATAAGGAATCACCGAATACTTATTCACAGATGGAACAACGCGAAATACAAAAACCGACTTCCGGAAAAAATGACTTAGCAGCTAGTAAATTCTAGAATGAAATAAATATCATTAGGTTTACGATAGCATATACAACGAGACCCTTTGAAGAGCAAAACATCAACAATAAGATGCTTCAAGAAAACCTGCTCCTGGAATGCAACACACTGGTTCTCCCGTTCCCTGATACGTTCTTGGAGATCATGGATTTGTTGAAGATGCTTTGCTCTTTCTGATTCAGAGTTATCACGTTCTCTTCTGAAACAGACAGAACTTACACACATAACAAGCCATTTAAATTATGCACAATTAGTAGGTAAAAAATCATTTTGAACCCTTGATGACATTATCTTATATAGGAAATAAGTGGCAGACTCTTAACATAACTAATGTGATTTCATAACAATTTCTTTCACTTGATACGGTTTTAGACAAAGCATTGCACTCTATACAAAGTTCTCAAAGGCGAAAGGCGAACAGGAGTGCATAAGGTCTCCAACCTACGCACAAGACGTACAACAAGAAGCGCGCCAGAAAAAGATGAGCTGCACAGTAAACAAAATAAATACATACCGACAGTAAAAAAAAGCAAAGTAGCACTGGCTATGTTTCTATTCAGGCGCATGCATTTCATTTAGGGGTCAGTCGAGTCCATGGCTTTTTCTTCTTTCCTTTTCCTTTTTTTAAATAAGTTGGGGATCCACCTTTATAAGGCACACCCTTGCTTCCCTATAAAGCATGCCTACGCTGCGCTGCCCTGCTGGGGTCTTATAAAGACGCCCCATCTGGATCTAGGAAAGCGCCCATATGGTCAGCGCATCTTTGACAACACCTATAAACACAACAGTACAAGAAAGTCTATATGTTGAGAAAGTCAACCTTGTGTATGACATTATTGACCATTAGATCCATTTTGGGTACTTTAAGATAATAAATACACATGATAAAGGGGAATTCCATCGGGTAGCTTTTTGCAAGAATAACACACCATCTATTTCCGACTTCAGTATACATAATAACAAGAACAAACAACAAAATTAGTTGGCAGAAATCAATGTAAAAGAGGAACACTCGAATGCTTTGATGTAAAACCCACAATGATATAGGGAGTCGAGCATATTTTGTTAACAGCAATACTCAAAGAATCACCATTTCAAAGTATTATAGATCACGACATACCGCAAGGTGGCCTCTTCTTTCGCCCAGGCCTGCTTCAAGGAATAAAAAAGATATAGTACATGAAAATTTGAAGAAACGAAGGTCGACTAAACAAAAGCATCGAAAATACAACTAACCGCTTCATTGTCCCTTTGTACAGCACGTAATTCTCTATCCTTCTCTTCCAACTTGAGCTCTAAGTCACGAATGTGTTGATCTCTTTCTTGTAATTGCTCCTATGTGGCAGATAGAAGCAACTAGATTAATCAAGCGAAGGGTAAAAATAACAACAGATATCAAGTGGCTCGAATTTAGATGTGTACGAGCAGCCATTTAACTACCTAGGATACACAAAGCTGACGACGCGCGAGCTAGAAGCCTTGGGTATACAACAGGTAAACTATCACCTTAATTAATTTCAACATCCATAATAGTGTTCAATTCGTGAACACTGCAAATGTAAAGGAATGTCTAAGACAAAGGACACACCTTTAGTCTAGCAGCAGCATGAGCATGCTCCTTAATCTGCAAGTCAAAGCTGTTCTGCATCTCTATGATCTCAGAACGGGCAACGGAACGCGCCTTCAGCTCAATCTCCAGATGCTGCAGCTCCTCCCGCTTCCTTGATACGTCGTGAATCCGCTGCTGTAGCAACTCGTCACTGAGCCCCCCACCGTCAATTGCTATCGAACAGAAGTCCCCGTCCAGTGCACCCGCTCTCTCCTGCACCTTCCCAGATTCTACATTACTCAAAATAAAAATAAAAATAAAAATCATGTAAACGAGAACCTCGACAATTGTCCTTTCATCGGATTGGCCCAATTTCGCATGCTCCGACTCCTGTAATATAAACAAGTTCAATTACTTCCCCAAAAAAAAAGCCGTCCTGGCTGTATACAATATATTTCCATTTCGTAAAATTTCGTTACCTCGGTGACGGCACGCCACTCCTTTCCAGGCGGCGGCTGAGAGGGCGCGGCGGAGAGGGTTCCGCCGCGCAAGACAGCAGCCTCCATTGCGACAACTTCACCAATCTCGACGGAGAAGAGATGGTGATCTCGCGAAACCCTAGCACGAGGACGAGGGTTTGGAGCTGTGTACTTCTAGGGTTTAGTGGGTTTCGAAAGTATCCATGAAGGACCTTCTCGAAGGGGAAGACGGAGGAGTAAGGGATTTGGGGAAATGCGAAGGCTCCCGCCATTTATATGCGTGAGATAATGGGTCGAGAGGGAGGTGAACAGGGTCCGGTCACCGCAGGTGGATTGATTTGGTAACGCAAGTTAGGACTTAAGAGGTAAGACTTAAGAGAGTCACGGTGCGTGCAAGTTTTGTCACTGCTCAATGCTCATACGACGAGAAGTGTGCTTACGAGCTCTGACTTTAAGCAATGGACCAGCCATGTTTTTAAAAAGTATGCAAATTCACCATTTATTTTAAATATTTTACAAATCAATTTCTCCCAAAAGTTCTAAAAAAATATTTTAATTATTATATAAATATTTTTAAAGAGTTTTTAATATAAAATAAATAGATATGGATGTAATGTATAACTTTATTATTTAAATTTTTTTAAAAAAAGTTTTAAATAGTTATTTTGAAATTTTAAAAACTTAACGAATTAGTGGATAATCTGCTAAAATGTTGAGGTATTAAAACACCTATATAGAAGTATTTTTTAAAAAAAGTACAGATAAAATATATTATAATATAATTTATAATTTTTGTAGTAAAATTTTTCAATAAATATTTCTAAATAAATATTTCAGAACCCCAAAAAATAGAATTTAAAAAAAAAAATTAAAACATTTGAAGAGCTGATATATAAGTCCCCCTTAGGAAGCTATTTAATATAATAATTTTTTTAAAACTATTTTTAAGATTAAAAAATAAAACTAATTGTTAAATAGATTGACGAACCTGCTTAAACATGCTAGTGTCGAACAAACTGAATGACCACCACGCAGATTGTGTAGTTGACTGGCAACAGAGTATCAGTTAGACTAGCGACCTCGTCTTTGTTTTCCTTCATGAGATTTAGCTCACCCTCTTTCAGATTTTCCTCTTGCTGCTTTCATTCTATGTGCTCTCCACTATCGAAATGCCGCTGATTTTTGCTTCATTTTGTTTATGTCATGTCTTCCTGGACCAAGATTGTAATAGGGCCTATTTATTTTGAATAGAAAGTATGAAATAAATAAAAAAAGATGATAAAATAAAATATACTAGGGAAGTAGTAAGAAAGTAGGATATGAATTTTTTTATTTATTTTGGATTATGAAGTGAAGTGAAAATAAATAGTGGAAGAGTTTTTCTTATTTATTTGAAAGTAGAAAGTAAATTAAAAGTACCATAGAAAATTATTTATTTACTTGAATTATAAAGCTGAAACAAAAATTTAATAATATTATTTTAATATTTAATATTTTAATTATATAGAAATATAATGGGTTGAAAATATTTTAGAAAATTTATTTGGATTTGAACACATAATTCAAAAAATAATATTCTGTAATAAATATATTCATAGTTCTTATTCCTTTTTACTATGTTATCTATTACTATTAATTAAAAAAATATTATTTATTATTTATTTAGCACTTGTTAGTAATTTTATTAATACTTTTTAAAATAACTCATTAATAAAATTGTTATTGATTTTGTTTATTACTAAATTTATGAAATATAATTCATACATTTGCTATAAGTAACTATAAACTTATAAACTTCCTAGTAAAAACGTGTTAATATTCAATCATATTAAAACAATAATTATAATTAATTAATTAAAATAATAATTATAAAGAATTATTATTAAATATTAATGATTCTTCCACTTTCTAACATTAAGTAAAAAGGTGGATAGAAAGTGAAAATTATATAGACTGAAAAGTGAAATAAAAAAAAAATGAAAAGTTACTTCTTTGCTTTTTTTTTTTAGATGTAACATAATTAACTTTTCTATGTTTTTAGTTTCTCACGGTTCCACTTTTTCTCTAAATAGGCAGATAGCAAAACACTTACAGTACTGATTTCTTCTTCAATGATTTTGGCCAAGGGACTTACTACTTATAATAATCGTGTGATCGAGCCCAAGGAGCTTATAACGGATGATTGGAACTTTCACCTTGTGAAATGGATATGTCAGATTCGAATCCCGCAAACGTCAGCCGTAAGAGAGTAGGAAATTTATCCACTATATATTTCGTTGAGGATAATATGAGCTTTTGATTCTATGCAGATCATAACGTTAAGACTCATCAGTTAGTGGAACATGAATTCGTGCCATCCGCGAATTTATCTGTTACGACGGTTGTAAAAAAATAGATAGATTACGAATATAGTTTTTCCATAATAATCTAATAATAATAATCGTGTGAGCGACCCATACAAACTTAGTATTGCACTTGGACCTATGTTTCTCGATACTTAAGCATTTGACCGACCCATAATCATTATGGAGTTATGTGAATATTTCATGGGGTTTTTGCATATCAGCCTGTAACGCCCCCTATGTTTCAAACATAATAAATCAGCCCCTGAAAACGCATTTTCAGAGACTGATTTGTTCGATTTACCGATATTTCATTGGACACTAATGTTATGTTGTAATGTTTAGATCGCTGCAAGAATGTCAGCCTTGCACCACGGGAAGAGTTTAAGAGGCTCTCCTAGTGAAAGATAGTTTCACCATTGCATTAGCAATACATCATTAACAAACTTTTGAGGATCACTTTTGAGGATCAGTGTGGTTCTTACTTTCTCTTTTTGTGTAGCCGTTGTCGAAGTTTCTCCAGTAATTGGATATTTGTTGATGGTAAATTACAATAGCTTTTTGTTTGAGCTGTAATTGCTTATATGTATTACTATTAGATAGTTTTTGTTAGTTTTATTTCTTTTTTTTTTAAACAAAAAACAATGTAATGATATTCGGGTCAATCCAGACTTACTCGAATCAAAAGTAGTTTTAAACAAAAAGTATAGCTGTGATGTTTTTCGGGTCAACCCAAACCGACCCGAACCAACTCGAATTTTATTTGGTTCGGGTCGGTTTGGGTCGAAATCTAATTCAGGCCGGTTTGGGTCAAGAAAAATTCGATTCGGGTTGACTTTAAAAATTCGGGTCGGGTCGGTTCGGGTCGGGTTGACCCGAATGCTCAGCCCTAATGGTAATAAAGTTTTTACCATGTATTTTCTTGGAAAAATGATTACCAGCCTATGGTCAGAGAATATGAACTCTAAATATTTTGCACACCATTGAATTCATCAAATATTTAATTTTTTCCAATACATTAGCCTTAAGAGTACTGAAACCTAGACTGTGTCATGAACCTCATTCCAAGGCAGCATGACACCTAACTTTTCCTAGCAACCCAGGCCGAACACGTGGCCATCCCTCTTGAAAAGAGGTGAGCTCAAGTTGCTAGTAGTTAGGAGCCTACTATATTTAAACTTCAATTTTCTTATTCCACCCCTAATATGGGACTAACCATAGCTAGCTCCACATTATTAGTGGGCTTTATGATATCTTCATGGGCCTTTTGGATCCAATTAATTAGGATCATTACATTCCATCCCCCTTAAGAGCCGGCGTCTCGACGGCTGTAATCCAATGGCGGCTACTCTAAGGGCCCGGCTTCACGTCACTTGGCGGCTGCTCTGGGGGCCCGGCTTCACACCACTTGGCGGCTACTCTGGGCGGCTTTGGCTGTGCGCTAAGTCTAGCCCCGGGCGAACACTGCAATACCGACGTCACCATCCGTGATTAGCGGATTGGCTGTGCGCTAGACCTAGCCCCGGACGAACACTGCAATTCCGACGTCACCTTCCTCTCCCAGTTCCTCTCCTGGCTACCTCCACCCAGTTCCTCTCCTGACTACCTCCGCTTAGTTCCTCTCCTAGATAACATCCTTCGGTTCACCGGCACGTCCGAGAATCGACTGCTCTGATACCACTTGTCATGAACCTCATTCCAAAGCAGCATGACACCTAGCTTTTCCTAGCAACCCAGGCCGAACACGTGGCCATCCCTCTTGAAAAGAGGTGAGCTCAAGTTGCTAGTAGTTAGGAGCCTACTATATTTAAACTTCAATTTTCTTATTCCACTCTTAATATGGGACTAACCATAGCTAGCTCCACATTATTAGTGGGCTTTATGATATCTTTATGGGCCTTTGGATCCAATTAATTAGGATCATTACATTCCATCCCCCTTAAGAGCCGGCGTCTCGACGGCTGTAATCCAATGGCGGCTACTCTAAGGGCCCGGCTTCACGTCACTTGGCGGCTGCTCTGGGGGCCCGGCTTCACACCACTTGGCGGCTACTCTGGGCGGCTTTGGCTGTGCGCTAAGTCTAGCCCCGGGCGAACACTGCAATACCGACGTCACCATCCGTGATTAGCGGATTGGCTGTGCGCTAGACCTAGCCCCGGCGAACACTGCAATTCCGACGTCACCTTCCTCTCCCAGTTCCTCTCCTGGCTACCTCCACCCAGTTCCTCTCCTGACTACCTCCGCTTAGTTCCTCTCCTAGATAACATCCTTCGGTTCACCGGCACGTCCGAGAATCGACTGCTCTGATACCACTTGTCATGAACCTCATTCCAAGGCAGCATGACACCTAGCTTTTCCTAGCAACCCAGGCCGAACACGTGGCCATCCCTCTTGAAAAGAGGTGAGCTCAAGTTGCTAGTAGCTAGGAGCCTACTATATTTAAACTTCAATTTTCTTATTCCACTCTTAATATGGGACTAACCATAGCTAGCTCCACATTATTAGTGGGCTTTATGATATCTTTATGGGCCTTTGGATCCAATTAATTAGGATCATTACATCTTGTCATGAACCTCATTCCAAGGCAGCATGACACCTAGCTTTTCCTAGCAACCCAGGCCGAACACGTGGCCATCCCTCTTGAAAAGAGGTGAGCTCAAGTTGCTAGTAGCTAGGAGCCTACTATATTTAAACTTCAATTTTCTTATTCCACTCTTAATATGGGACTAACCATAGCTAGCTCCACATTATTAGTGGGCTTTATGATATCTTTATGGGCCTTTGGATCCAATTAATTAGGATCATTACATTCCATCCCCCTTAAGAGCCGGCGTCTCGACGGCTGTAATCCAATGGCGGCTACTCTAAGGTCCCGGCTTCCAGTCACTTGGGCGGCTGCTCTGGAGGCCCGGCTTCACACCACTTGGCGGCTACTCTGGCGGCTTGGCTGTGCGCTAGTCTAGCCCCGGGCGAACACTGCATACTCGACGTCACCATCCGTGATTAGCGGATTGGCCTGTGCGCTAGACCTAGCCCCGGACGAACACTGCAATTCCGACGTTCACCTTCCTCTCCCAGTTCCTCTCCTGGCTACCTCCACCCAGTTCCTCTCCTGACTACCTCCGCTTAGTTCCTCTCCTAGATAACATCCTTCGGTTCACCGGCACGTCCGAGAATCGACTGCTCTGATACCACTTGTCATGAATCTCGTTCCAAGGCAGCATGACACCTAGCTTTTCCTAGCAACCCAGCCGAACACGTGGCCATCCTCTTGAAAAGAGGTGAGCTCAAGTTGCTAAGTAGTTAGGAGCCAACTATATTTAAACTTCAATTTCATTATTCCACTCTTAATATGGGACTAACCATAGCTAGCTCCACATTATTAGTGGGCTTTTATGATGTCTTTATGGGACCTTTGGATCCAATTAATTAGGATCATTACAGACTGTTGAGCCGAGGATAAAAAAAAATAATATCTAGAACTCCTCCAAATGCTTAGAACTAATTTGTATTTATTTTTCTCAAAAATTATGGAGAATTTATTTAGTTTGTTTATATAAGCGAACGGTCATTATAATAGATCAATTTATTAGCAGCACCTATTCATATTTGATCAATTATGGAGTTCCAATTTGGTGATTAAGATAAATCAGAAATAGTGTCACTATTAACTTTGTAAATCCCAGTTTGAACCTACTTGGGAGGTCTACCGTTTACCATTCAGTATCCGGTCAAAATGTAGGATAGAAACCGAACTCGGCGGTCAAGATCAAAAAAAAAAAAAAAAATCCCAGTTTGAAAGCTGCCTAACATTCTCTTCCAGAAACAACTACTTCACTGATTTCCTTTCTGTTTCGTATATACAAGATTCGAACAGATTATAAATGGAAGGCTGTATATGACACTAAGTTATCACAGTGCAACGAATTCGATCATCCTGCGGAAAATTGGCAGCAAAAGTTCCCACTCAGCTATCTCAAGAAAATAAAGAGAAAAGAGATATTTACACTTTTATGCCCCCCAAATAATGAGAAATTGCAAAAATGTGCCCAGTAATTTGAAATGGCGCTTTTATACCCCTAAACTGTGTCACATAATAGAAATACCCTCAACTTTCAAAACAAAATGATATTTTTATCATTTCACACAGTTAGGGGAGGGCACAAAAGACTATTTCAAATTAGGAAAACATAAGATTGCATTTTCTGATTATGGGGGCCGTAAAATTACACATGCACTAAGCAAAAAGATAACGGAGGCATCATTATACATGATCGACACAGTAAACTGCATTGGGGGTTTTTGAATTGAACTAGGCAATGAAACTGTTTAGCTCATATAAAGCTTCATTTAGTCATGTATAAGAAAGAAACAAAGCAGTTAGATGAAGCCAACCATGGCCTCTGCAGTTGGAAGCTGTTACATAAAAAACCTTCTTTCTAGATTGCTTATAATTATAAGATAAAGAAAAATCATCAAAACATAATTGCCAGTGGAACCTGCTCGAGCACATGCTTATGCTGGTGCAATCACTCATCATTAGGGCTATTCCTGCTCTTCTTTCTCTGATCTTCTTTCTTCTCACGGCGCTCCCTTTTTAATCCCTTTAAATTGTTTGAAAGTGGCAAACCTTCAAGCTGAACATAATAACAAAGAAAAACCAAGGAAGAGAGTTAAAAATTAATGTAAAAAAAGTGTTAAATATGTACAAATACTTCCAATCACTTTGGAGGTCATGTTAGATATTTTAGAGGAGCTTAGCATTGCTCTTCATGTATGAGTGCCAATAGACACACCTGTTGGTCGGGGATGTACATCTTCCCAACCCTTCCTTGCACTATATCTTGTCTCACATTTTTGACCTGCAAGATAAAACTTCGTCAGCACACATCATAAATCCAAGCCCACGGACCTCTATTTTTTGAAGTTTATAATGCTTGAGCTACTCCTTTATATTACAAACTTTGCACATAAATAGGTTGCTTCATGAGAAAGCCTAAAACAATAATGATACATAAATTCTTCGGGTGTACCTTCTTTTTAGGCTTATCCAAAGATGTTTTCATAGCTTCTTTTCTCAGACTTTCATTAGGAAGGCGGTGCCGGCGGACTACAAGGTCCATTGAGGGTCCAACTTCCACCAATTCCATTCTAGGAATAGTTGTCCCAGACTTTTTAAGCCTAAGAGCACAATGAGTGAAGAAAACTGTATTTGATGAGACGGCTGTGCATATATATGCACGGTCTACGCCAGCAAGGTTTAGATTCTCCACGACCTGCATAAACCAGAACCTTAACCTAAGAAGCATTGATATATCACCAATAGGATGTAAGAATAACTTGAATTGGATCATACCTCCCCTTTAAAGAGATCAAGTAAGACCTCCTTCAAGTGTTTTAACTCCTCAACACTTTCGAAGCCTTCACCGATAAAAGCAAAGAATGCCTTTGAGCCGACTCTTGGTGCGAATTTCTTATCGAATTCAAAGCATTCTACAGGCTTGAATTTTTCAACACCAACCTCTACAAGATCGTAGATGTGATGATCATACATTCGGCCAAGGACTAGGTTGTTAGGCCTCTTCTTTGAATGGGAACCGAACTGTAGAAAAGAAATAATTCAAAATCATATTTTCAATCATCAAACTAATGAAAAAGTAGCAATAAATAGTATATATTCCAGTGAAAGGATTTACATAAAAATTACGGCAACCTGTCCTTCAAAAATTGGTAATCAAATGCCACTCAGATTTGTACTGACTAGTGACTAGTTTTAGCAACACAGGTGTAGATAGGATACCAACAAACAATGAATTCAAGGGCTTAGTTCTAGTTGTGCGTGCTGTTCAAAACTCCATCTTTTCTGCTCCAGAGGGTCACTTGAGCAATGATGCCCAATTACGATAAAAGTGCTACTATGAGAATATAGCATGCCTAGGAACTACTAAGAGCTATACATATTTTGAGAGTTATCAGATGCAGAACAAGGAAAAGGAAGACATCACGTAAAACAGAAGACAAGTGATAATGTCAAAATTTGTAAAATCTTTGATGGGAGAACCAAAAACCTGGCACATGGGCTTTTATTCACAGATTTTAACACTTCTGAATTACATTGGCGTAGTAAGTGTTTATTTGACATCTAAAATGGCTATGAAGTATGTTGACAAATTGCACAACAACAACATTCCAGTAATAAGTCCCGCCTAAGAGAGGTCTTTGATTATAAGATGGACGCAACCATATACCGGAGGAGGATATTTCCATAGAACCCTCCGCCTAAAGTAGCAACATCCAAGACACACGAGCATACAAGAGCAAAAGTTCACAGAACTATGTTGACAAGTTGCAAGACTCTAAATATAAACCCACACATATTACAAGAAAATGCCTGCCACAATGGGTACTTTTAGAGAAGCCATCATGAAGTAGAAGTAATCTAGCAGAAAATGCTACAGCAGTGCAGGATAAAAGCAGTTTTTCACCACACTTGCTCCCAATTAGCCATAATTCATCTTAAACAAATAAAGTCCTCAACTTTACCGAGAAACAACAACATTTATTACTGCAAATTACATGATATATGTAATACCAGGCATGAACTTAAAAGTGCGATTTTGCTTACGATGAAAAGGCTGCAGTCCGTCTTGAGTGAGAAGAATTCGAGGGAGGCCTCGCCGCCAGCTTCAAAGGGCCGAATGTTATCGTTGCTCCTGGTGAAGCGCACAGCGCTGTCTCTCTTAAGATGATACAACTGTGCCAGCACCGATTTCAGTGTGCCGCTAGTCTTCGTGCCTTGCAAAATCAACGTCTTCTTCCCCGTCTCCACCTGCCAAATTGAATTAATTCAAATATTGAACAATTTAATCAGAAGAGACTCTAAGAGAGAGAGAGAGAGAGAGATTACGAGTTTAGGAGCGCGCTTGTCGAGCTCGCGCTTGGCTTTTTGGTTCTTGGGAGTCTTTATCTTCTGCATGGTTAGAGTTCGTTGATGGCGGAGCTGAACTCCAAGGAGAGAGGCAGACTACGGCGGCCAGAGTATGGGGGCGGCGAGGAAGGAAGGGATAGGGGGTTTTAGGTCACGTTTGGTAACTAGAAGATTTTAGGCAAATTTGGAGAATCGGACCCCCCTAACCCTTATTTGGCAAACAGCGTTCTCCTATTCAATTTTAAGTGAATCGCGCCCCTTTGTGCTGTGAAATGACCAAAATGCCCTCGCCTTCTTAACGTTAAAACTGAGCGGTATTCCAAATACCGCTCAGCCAGACCTAACCCACTCACTCTCTCTCCTTAGCTCTCTCGCTTGATCTCTCTCTCTCCTTAGCTCTCTCGCTTGATCTATCTCTCGCGCTCTCTCGCTTGCTCTCTCTCTCTCTCTCTCTCTCTCTCTCTCTGTGTCTCAAAATCGATTCCATCGCCACCGCCGCACAGTCGCCGCCCTATTGTGCGTCCCTCAACGCCGACGGAAATGTCTCCAGCAATCCCAGTAAAAACGAGGTGTTTTCCCGAAACCTTTTCGAGAACTTTACAACGGACGACGAGGAAAAAAGCTTAGCGCTGAAGGACTACCATCTTCCAATCGCTGCGCAGACCCTTTTCTCCATTTTCTGCAGCTACCACCCATTGGAGGGGATCGTCCAAGACTAAGCGAAATCTGCAGGCGTTGGGTGGAGGGTTCGTTCTTCGTCTTCGCCGGCGCTAGGTTAGAATTTACGCCGGCAGACGTCGCTATTCTTCTTGGATTGCCCAATAGAGGAGAGGTGATATCGATGGACCAGGATCAAGCGAATACCAACGACATCCCCATCGCAAAAACAAGCTTCAAAGGCCGCAACCCCAAAATTGAGGAAATTTCAAACAAGATGCGGATAATCAGAAACAACGTGGAAAAAGCGGAACAGTATGTTAAATTATGGGTAATGTACATATTATCTGCGTTTCTTTTCACTGAGCCCGGACAAAGAGTTCCGGCCAGTTTATTGATGTTGGTGGATGACCTGGACCGCCTAAAAGAATACGACTGGCCTTCGGCAATACACCGTCATACGATAGAAGGAGTACGCTGCTTCCGCAAAAGAGTACACGGCTACCTCACTGGATGTCCAGTGTTGCTGACGGTTAGTAACATCTTTCTGCCAATACTTACCTTTGATTTAACTTAATGGATGGTGTTCGCAGGTGTTTTCGGGTGTTCGCAGGTGTTCGCCGGTGTTCGCAGCTTTTGCTGCGAACACCCGCGAACACCTACGAGAAAACGGATGTTTACCAACGAACAACTGACAACACCTGCAAACCACTTGTGCACAGACGTTCACAGGTGTTCTCGGGTGTTCGCCGGTGTTCGCAGGTGTTTGCAGTTGTTCGCAGGTGATCTAGGGTGTACGCGGTGTAACTGTGAACACACACGAGCACTCGTAACACCTGAGAACACCTGCGAACACCCGCGACCACTTGTACTCAGGTGTTCGCCGGTGTTCTCGCAGGTGTTCGCGCTGTTCGCGGTGTTCGCAGGTGTTCGCAGGTCAAATTAGAACCCGCGAACAGACGCGAACACCTGCGAACACCTGCGAACACCCGCGAACAGCGCGAACACCTGCGAGAACACCGGCGAACACCATGCGAACATCCGTGTACACTATATCATTCATACCTTTATTCCTTTTAACATGTTTTGAAAGCACATTGTTTATAGGCTTGGTTTTACGAGAGGTTGATAACTATGACTCCTTCAAGGCCGAATGCTTCTCCTCGTCTTTATAAATGGAGTGGAGTGCGAGATACAACCGCTAAGAATGCTGAAAAGGAATTTAAGCTTCTCTCCAGCCAATCATTCCGCACTGATATTGTCTTGACCGAAGAAGAAAAAGGCTGATACCAGGATCTTTTGTTGGGAAAGTAGATGTTGCTGTTCCTCTCCTCATGGGGACGGAAAACAAAGTCGAAGTTGAAGAGGAAAGGCAATCGGAAGGATTCCAGCCAAAGGATCACGCTGGGTCTGGTGAAGAGTCTCCCAAAAAGCCACCTCCACGTCAGAGAAAGAGATCCCAGCCAAAAGATCACGCCGTGTCTGGTGAAGAGTCTCCCGAAAAGCCACCTCCGCGTCAAAGAAAGAGATCCCAGCCAAAAGATCACGCTGGGTCTGGTGAAGAGTCTCCCGAAAAGCCACCTCCGCGTCAAAGAAAGGGGTCCCAGCGTGGCAAATTCTCTGATCAAACAATCATGACAGCAAAACTGTTACTGCGAGTTGCAATGCTCGAAAAATCTGTAGATGAAGTGAAGACCGAGGTTGTAAATGTGAAGACGGAGGTCGAAAGAATTAGGACGCTGCTGGAGAAAGTAGTTGAAGGAAATCTTATTCTACCTCGCAGCAGCGCGAAAACAACTCCTGCGTCATCTCGCAAAGTAACAATTGCCGATCTAAGTCGCATTCAGAAACTCAAGAAGATCTAAAGAAGGAGCGCAGTCGCGACCTAGGTACCCAGCTCGCCACAGCAACACGTATCAGACGCGAAAGAGAGATGGCGTCATGCTGGTCGATCCTCGCTCAAACCCAGAGTTGCCATGTCGAAAGAAACCCAGAACGACGAGAACACCTGGAGTTGCTAAGCTGTTACACCGCTTGAGACAGGAAAGTGAGGATGCCAGCCAATTGGAAGAAGATAACTATGTAATTAGCTATAGAGCTGATTTGCATTCCTCTACTGCTTCAGACGCAACGGGAGCAGATATTGTTCCCCTACCTACCGCTTCAGGAGCAACGGGAGCAGATATCGCTCCTCTACCTACAGCTTTAGCAGTAGCGGGAGCAGATATCCCTCTTCTACCTACAGCTTCAGAAGCAACGGGAGCAGATATCGCTCCTCTACCTACAGCTTTAGCAGCAGCGGGAGCAGATATCCCTCTTCCACCTACAGCTTCAGAAGCAACGGGAGCAGATATCGCTCCTCTACCTACAGGTTCAGTAGCAAGTGGAGCAGATATCGCTTCTCTATCTTCTTCGCTACCTCCAGCAGCAGAATCAGCTGGGGTGATCATTAAGGAGAAAGAATCGGAGGATAGAAAAGCAGATATTGCTCCATGAGCTGGGTCTGTGGAGGTGGTCATCGGAAAGAAAGAAGAGAAAAAACAAGACATTCCTTCTCAAGGTTCTGCAAAGGTTGTAGTCGCAGATATTATGAGTGTTGTGGAAGCCATCAATACGCAGATGGAGGAGGAAAAATCGGAGGTCCCTCATTTGCCTAAAAATGATGTGAAGAATGGACAGTCTGAAAAAGAGATGATAACGATCGACGAGAGAAAGCCTGCTCCATCGTTCACAAAACTAAGCGAGGAAGAACAACGTATTGTAGACGTTGTTAAGTTGGTATGTTAAATTCGCAGCCATTCGCACATATTAGCAAGTGTTCGCGGGTGTTCGCGGGTGTTCGCAAAGCGAACACCATATCTCGCATGCTACCCTTTCTGCCGCGAACACCTACGAACACCCGCGAGCACCTGTGTACATCTAATTTGCAGATTCTCTTGTGTTCGTCCGAATCGTATGTGTTCACACATCGAACTAGGTGTTCGCGGGTGTTCGCAGGTGTTCGCGAACACCCGCGAACACCAGCGAACACCAAAATTTTTTTAATTTTTAATTTTTGAAATATTGTTTCTGATGTATGTTCCTTTCCCCCCCTTTTTCAAGTCTCATGTTGGTAAGGGTTTGCTAGAAGAATACGAGGTCGAGACCGTGGAGAGCTTGCTAAAGCTGCCACTCGATAAGTTGTAATATTCACGAAATCAAGTTTTACGAAGAACACTTATTCATCGTCTTTGTATCATTCTGTTCAGTTGTAGGTCCATAATCTGGGCCGCTGAGCAAACATCAGTGGTAGTCATAGAGTTGTACAGAGTACTATGCGGCTCTGCTTATGTTGGCGACGAAATAATAGACGCATATACTTTTTTCCTAAAGAAACGCCAAATTGAGTATCCTCAAATTTTTGTCAAATATATATTTTGCACTTCACTTTTCGAGGTATTATCGCTCACACCTTGGAAATTTTAATTTGTTTGTACTTGTTATGTATTTCTAATGCTTTTGTTTTCTCTTAAATTTATTACAGGCGGCAACACAATATGGCAAAGATAATTTTACTGTGACCGCGGAGCTTGAGCATATTCGTGAGTCTGCCCAAAAGTGTAGATATATATTCATACCTATTTGTACAGATGAACACTGGTATTTAATGTGTATAGATATGCATGAAGAAAAGTTCATCCACTACAATTCCCTGCCAATAACATCGGGCAGGAGGAAGGCTTTTCAAAAGTTGAGATTACTTTTTTTTACTCTACTACTTTTTTTTTTAAGCATTCAAACAATAACATTTCTCCTTCTTCAATTTCCGTAGGACGGATTGTGGAATAATTATTCTCATGTACATGGACTACCTACAATCCTCCCGTCAGTTGACATGGGATCCAATTGAGGCGAAAAGATATCGCGGAAAGGTAGCAGCAAAATTGTTACTAGACAAAAACAGCAGATTAGACGCTCTATCAAACCTATAGTTTCTAATCTTTTGTAATTTTATTGATTTGTAATTATAATAAATTCAATTAAATCATTTACAAAATTGAGTACGAAGGCCTTGAAATATAAATTTAGGTTATCTTGCCCAAAAGTGTTCGCAGGTGTTCGCGGGTGTTCGCAGGTGTTCGCGGGTGTTCGCCGGGTGTTCGCGGGTGTTCGCAGTTGTTGGCGGCTGTTCGCGAACACCTGCGAGCTATGACCCGCGAACACCTGCGAACATGAACCCGCGAACCCGCGAACACCTGCGGACACCTGCGAACACCCGATATCACCCGCGAAAACCTGCGAACAATGACCCGCGAACACCTAGGGACACCTGCGAACACCCGATATCACCCGCGAACACCTGCGAACACCCGATATCACCCGCGAAAACCTGCGAACAATGACCCGCGACCACCTGGGGACACCTGCGAACACCCGATATCACCCGCGAACACCTGCGAATACCTGCAAACGATAACCCGCGAACACCTACGAATAATTTGTAAGTAATGTTGTCGAGTTGTAATTATAATAAATTCAAATAGATTATTTAACTTATGTACGAAATGGAAACGAAGGCCTTCAGAAATGAATTCAGGTTATCTTTCCAAGGTGTTCGCGGGTGTTCGCAGGTGTTCGCGGTTGTTCGCAGGTGTTCACAGTTGTTGGCGGCTGTCCGCGAACACCTGCGAGCTTTGTCCCTCGAACACCTGCAAACGATGACCCGCGTACACCTGCGAACACCTGCGAACAATGACCCGCGAACACCTGGGGACACCTGCGAACACCCGATATCACCCGCGAACACCTGCGAACACCTGCAAACGATAACCCGCGAACACCTACGAATATTTTGTAAGTAATTTTGTCGAGTTGTAAGTATAATAAATTCAAATAGATTATTTAAATTATGTACGAAATGGACACGCGGGTGTTCGCAGGTGTTCGCGGTTGTTCACAGGTGCGAGAAACACCTGCGAACACGCGCAAGATCCTGCGAACACATTGTGACGCCCATACAGACACATGCATACATGCTGCGAACACGGCGAACATTCTCTCATCATTTCTCATAACTTAAAACAAAAAAATTCACTTTTACAATTTCCAAAATGTAAATACATCCATCAAAAGTAACATGCATGTTCTTAATGTCCCACACTCGATACAGGAGGATATCGGCAAGAACGCTTGTTGTGACCTAGCTTGTGGCATCTAGTACATTTGCGTTTCAATTCCCAGAGTCCGTTGACTCTATTCTTGCCTTTCTCCTTCTCCCGGCCTGAAGCACTGCAGCAGGTGGCATTATGGGTTCATCTGTTTCGTCTCGTATCCAGTGCTCACTTCCTCTCATTGGTCGTATAACTCCACTGTAAGCGGAACGGTAATTAGAGGTCTTAAAAAATACATCATAATATTCGTATGGATTTAATTATGCCGATGAAATATGAATGACGACAAGGCAGTCCGATGACGTCCCAGTCCCTGCATCAGCAAGTCCAGTTGTGCAGGTTAACCACGTTGCAACTATATTCATCCTCAACTTAAAATTCTACATCGGAAGCCTTCTGTACGGAAAGAAACTTCGATCGTTTAAGATTTTTCTCGAATAACTCTTGCTTTCTTGGAGTTAGTTCTGTATTCCATGATGAAGAAGCTATTCTGCGTTGGTAGAAACTTTTTTCTTGTTGCCTCGACAAGTTTGCAAATTGGCAGACTGCGGCATTTCTTCATTACGGAGTTCATGCTCTCGGCACAGTTAGTGCTTAACATCCCATACCTATGAACACAATCAATGATGAAGCTTTAGAAAAGAAGGAATTCGCTGGTGTACGCGTGTGTTCGCAATTGTTCGCGGGTGTTCGCAGGTGTTCGCGGGTGTTCGCATTTGTTCGCGATCACCCGGGAACAGCTGCAAAAAGCTACGAACACCGCGAACACCTGCGGGACGCATAAGTAAAAACGTTGACATATAATAAAGTCTTACCTTTTGGTAGGGAAGTAAGCATTTGCCCATTTTTCTTTAGGAATGTCATTAATGAATTTATAGGATTCATCGTGTTCCTTTAAAATCTTGCACATCACTTGCTGGAAATGCCCCTCTGTTCGAGCTCTTGCAGCAGCCCAGAATAATTTAGCTGCTATTCTGTCATTCGTTTTTCCAACAAGATTTTTGGACATATGAACCATGCAGTAAGAATGATAGCATTCTGGAAAAACCTCTTCAACAACATCGCCATCTTTAGATACAAGTCCGCGCATCCTATCTGTAATAATCACAGGTGGCTGGGCTATGTATCCGATCGATTCCCTTAGCAATTCTAGGAACCACTTCCATGTGTCCTTCTTTTCAATTTCAACAACAGCGAATGCAAGAGGAAGTAAATGGTTGTTACCGTCCACCGCTGTTGCCATCATCAAGCAGCCGGGGTATTTACCCCGAAGATGACAACCGTCGACACCGATGACTGGCGGAATGTACTGCCGGAAAGATCTTTTGCACGCTCCGAAAGACCAATAGAACCTGTGAAAGCGCAGTCCTATGCATTTCAAAGCAACGTCGTTGTCAATATCCAGCAATCTTATTTCCCTCATTAGTGGTCTTAAGTCATTAAAAGAATCTTCAAAGTTTCCACGAATGTGTTCAAGTGCCCTTTCTTTTCCCTTATATGCCAGCCAATACGAGCACTCGTAACCGTACTTACTTCGAATATCTGTCATTATCATTTTTGGCGTATAATCTTCATCTTCACGTAATTGATCAACAATTTCCGCTGTAGTGTATTAACAACGTATTACCCTTATATACAATAAATAAAATAAGAATAATAAAAATCTTTGTTCATCGGTGTTCGCAGGTGTTCGCACCTGTTCGCAGGTGTTCGCAGGTGTTCGCACCTGTTCGCAGGTGTTCGCACCTGTTCGCGGGTGTTCGCGTGTGTTCGCGAACAGGTGCGAACACCTGCGAACAGGTGCGAACACCTGCGAACATGTGCGAACACCTGCGAACAGGTGCGAACAGGTGCGAATACCTGCGAACACTTTTGAACACATGTATATAGATGTTTAAATTGTAGAAAAATAATATTGATTTAATATTTACTTACAAGCTATCAACTTGCTGCTGCACTGCTTGTGTTTACGTTCAATGAGTGGTCCGCATGTATGTTTATCAACAAGATTTGTCACTATGAACTCCTCTGTTCCTCTAACTTTTCTTCCTCCGCATCTCCAGTTGCATTCGTCTTTTCGGCATTTGACGACGATTTTTTCAGCTCTGGTTTTCACAGGTTTTGTTTCGAAATGCTCTCTGAGTGCATGCAGTTGAAGGAATTGCTTGAATTTTTCTCGACTACAGAATAGTTGTCCAATCATCAGATTTGGCAGATTCGTCGTCTTCGTCTTCAAGAGGAGGAACACCACCTCTGAATGTTGAGTTGAGGGTATAGGTGTCCAGCTCGCTTGCGTTTCCATGATCGTCGGTGGTGTTTTGAAGGATATGTCGGATTTCACTTGTTTTCTGTCCGAAACGCATCATACGCCATATACAATTTATCATCAGGATCATATTCTTCGACTTCTTGCTGTATCTCCCGTTGCGCCATTTCTTCGTCATCAGTGTCTTCTGCTGCGCGCATTTCAGTCGCCTGCGTAGGCTCACATGGGAAGTTCTCGGAGTCGAGATCGTCGTCTTCTAATAATCTAAAGGATGGTGGAAATGGAGAGATGCAAGAGGATGGAATTTGCGTAATTCGATGAGTGAAATGAGAGTTGTTATCCGCCGACATTTTTGGAGCTTTACTAGCAGAGGAAGAAAGAGACGCGCGAGCTTGGTAATAGAGACGATGAATAAGCGCGGACTGGATTGAAACACCGTAGAAAAAGCGGGAAAGATGGGCGGGAAGTCGGAACGACGCGACGGTGACGCGACAGCGAACAGTGAGCGGTTTTAGAGAACGCGGGGTAAAAATAAGGCGAGGGCATTTTGGTCATTTCACAACACAAAGGGGCGCGATTCACTTAAAATTGAATAGGGGGGCGTTGTTTGCCAAATAAGGGTTAAGGGGGGCCCGATTCGCCAAATTTGCCAAGATTTTACTAAAACTTGCGGGCTGCAGTACAAGGGTCTTTCGCCAACTCAAGATTGGTTCTATTTGTTTAGGATTTTGTTGAAAAAGACAATATTTTGCAAACTCGTCGAATACATTCTTCGGAAAAAACATATCAGCCCCTTATATTACATTTCCTGCTATATCAGCCCCTGTCATTTGCGGCCTGCCATATCAGCCCTCGCTTTATTGTTTTGAAATTTTTCGGACAAAAATACCCATGTATCCGTTAACAGTTCGGACACTGAAAATACCTATCTAGAAGTATTTTTTTGATAAATTTTTTCTCATATTTCGGCAGATTACGGGTCGATCTGTTAACACTTCG
Organism: Xerophyta viscosa; assembly: GCA_002076135.1. Classification (NCBI taxonomy): domain Eukaryota; kingdom Viridiplantae; phylum Streptophyta; class Magnoliopsida; order Pandanales; family Velloziaceae; genus Xerophyta; species Xerophyta viscosa. The sequence continues at coordinate 5,195,533 of MJHO01000001.1, forward strand.
GACGCCAAAAATATATATTCGGAAGTATTTTTAAAAAAAAAATTCAACATGAAAGTTATAGATCTCGTCGAAATCTACAATTTTTATGTTCAATTTTTTTTTTTTTTAAAAAGGAATCAGATAGGTGTTTTTGGCATTCTAACGGTTAGCGGATACAGAAATATTTTTGTCCGAAAAAATTTTGAAACAGTATTTGGGGGCTGATCTGTAAGAATCTGAGGAGGGGAGGCTGATCAATAAGGATGCATGTTTGAGGGGGGCTGATATGCTATTACCCCATTCTTTTTCTTTTTAAAGAATTATAAATAACTCATCTTCTTTTGAAAGAAATTACAGTAGATCCAAATATATATAAATAAGTACTTTTAAAAAAAAAAAAAATAAGAGTAATACTATCTATTTCCAACAAATTACACAATAAAATTACTATTAAAGATGGCGCTGACGTGACATCTGAAAACTTGAGTTCCATACATAAATCCATTTTTTTAAAACTTAAAAATTATAAAGCACTTTTCTTATTGTGCATCATTTTTATTCACTCTCCCCTCCTTGCCACCGCCCTCCTTTATGACCTTGTAGCTCTGCTGTCCGCTGTGATAGGCTAACCTCCGTCGACATCACGACCTCCTCCACTCACCGCTATACAGTTGACTTTGTTATTTTGCTCCCCTCTTTTATGAAGTTATTTCAAGTTGTTGTTGATATAGCGTCAGAAATAAGAATCGACGTAAGGCGCTTTTATGAAGTTATTTCAAGTTGTTGTTGATATAGCGTCAGAAATAAGAACCGACGTAAGGCGTGGTCGGATGAAGGTCAAGCGTATGTGCTTTGTTGAGGTCATTGTACATTTAGGTCGGTGCATCGACGAAACCTCACACGATCATCCTCAGCATCTGTACCGTTCACCTTGGCTGCTTGATTGAAGACACGTGGCCAACGGTTTAACAGAAATCTGGCGGAAAATTCAAATTAATGTCAGGCTGTCGCCAGCCTGGATAACAACTTTCGCCCACTTGCTCGCAACTTGCGCAAGTGGGAGAAAACCGTTACGGACTATAAATAGCGATCTACAGTACCATAACGGGGATCCACTTTTTCGACAAGAGTAAAGAGAGAGTCACTGTAATAGAGAGACATAGCGAAATCCACCGAGCTCCTTATAAAGCTCGGTGCAGAAATCTTGTACTTCCTATCTCTTTTTTCCTCTTAGTGAATTCTCTTTCGCTGGTCATGCGCGACCCGTGGTTTTACCTCGGATCAAAGTTCGAGGGTTACCACGTAAAACATCTGGTGTCATATCTCCCTAAACCCTCTCTTCGAGCCTGCATCTGCTTTCGAACACAAAATCACCGATCGAGTACGAGCTCGATCAGTTGTGATTGATTTGTATTTGATTTTAGTCGAAATCCGAAAAGTAAATAAAAACTTCTCGATGGGTATAATACATGAAAGTTTCTGTACAATGTGTTTGCGTAAATATTTCATAGAAGTTTTCTCTGTATTTATAAGAGCAATTATGTCTACTGCCAATTATACTTGCAAATGCAATGGATAACCTGTGTTGCCGATATCACGAACGGTGAAGACCCGAGACGAAGAAGAGTTCAAGAACTAAAATTCTTCATAACACAAGCTCATATAATTCCAAGACCTTAGTATGGAATGTGTATTGTATTTGAGCCCATTCTGTACTAAACAGTAGACTCAAACAGTATTTTGTATGTGAGCCCTTATATGGCTACACTTGGTTTGTTAAATAAGCAGTTGCTTAAGAATTTTGAGTTTTACAATTGGTAGTTGGAATTATTATCCAAAAAAAAGGTAGTTGTTGTATGTACTTGATGTATTTTACAACTAAACGATGATCGAGCGATTAGTGCTTGAATTTAGTTGGTGTATATACTTGCAGTTTGTTTTGTCTAAGCTGTTCTAAGTTTACATTATATAGGAAAAAGATATTCCGCCCCCACTCTGTCCCAATCTCCATCCTCACACTCCAAACAAATACAAAACTTTCAGAATAAGAATTATAAATTTTGATGAGATCTATAACTTTAAGTGAATTTTTTTTTTTCAAAAAATACTTTTAAATAGGTGTTCGAAGCTTCCTATATGTTAATGGGTTTTTAAAAAGTTTAAAAATCCGTTAAGACTTTAGAGCTCCATAACACATTTTTAAAAGAATTTTTTGGAAAAAATTTCAATATAAAAGTTGTAGATCTCATTAAAATTTATAATTTTTATGTTGAATTTTTATAAAAATAAAATATGTGTAAGTATTTATTTGGAGTGTAGAGATAGAGATTGGAGATAGAGTGCACATACACAAGTACTCCACAACAGCAACAGTAATGAGTTTTTATGTACTCCATAAAAACATGTACTTTCGAAAAACATCTCAAGTTCTGTTCTATGAACTCTTTGTCTATACAATGATCTATTTAGCTAGTACAACAAATAAAACATGTATTCCAGAAAAAAATATGTACTCCAGTAAAACAGAAAATTTAGTACAATGAGCTTAAGTAAATTTTACACATTGTAGTAGCAATTTCTATTTTCTGTATATGAAAACAATAACAAAATTATTACATGTATATATCTAACTATGACATGTATAGTTACAGAAACAACAACTACACAAAAACAGAATTGATGTTGAAGCAAAATGCAAAATACAAGCACTATGAGCATTGGTAATCTATGCTTTCACTTATTGTTCTTTTCTGCTTAATTTTGGCGACAACCTTCTCATAATTTCCAAATAATCGTCTTGTCCTTGGACGGCCCTTCTTAGGCAATTGTAGAGGATCCACTGGTATATCCCTCCCGTTAGAAACAGCTTGAAGAATATCAGTGCTGTTCTTCCGAGAAAATACATTATCTCCGGTCTTTGTGCTTTTAGTGTTGTCTGTTATTGACTTGCCCATCACCACGAAATTCATCATAATTGATCATTTCTTCTCTTGCTTTCTTAAGCAACAAAAGAGCATGCTCTTGTTTATCCTTATTAATCGATACAATCTCCACATTATCTGCAACATAAAAGTGAGAACTTACATGCAGTTCATCGTAAGATGCCATGCCCTCATTGATGATGCCTGCGGAAGAAAAAACCGAAGTATCCAATCTCTTGAAATCTTTCCTCCATCGTGTGAGTATATATTTTTCCGGAATTTTTGATAATGCCTTATGACACATAAAGCATGTCCACATAAAATACCTCTAAACTGAAATGATCAACATATACACCATATGTCATCCTCAGAGAGAGTATAGACAACTCGGTATCAACTCGTCTGCTACCACTCAACTCCGATACAATATATAAACCTCAGGTCCATTCCAAACAATGGGAGATCATACACACTCCATTAAAAGCTTCATTTATTCTTGGAATTTATGAAACATATTTAGAGTGCACACCTTCGAGATTTGTTTCTCACTCAAATCCAGATATAAAATGTGGCATGTAGTAGAAATGAGAATCCTCGTGAGCCTCTTTCTCAAATTACTTCTTAGGGCATTATCATATTGCTCAACAAACATTTTAAGTGAGGCCTTTGAGTTAACATTTCCATCAAAAAGGCATTCATGCTTTCATTCCGTTGTGTAGTGGAGATACCGACCCAAAATGTGTCGTTAACATACACAAGAACCCATTGTGTTCTAACTTCATAGTCAGAAGACAACCACTCATTACTTTCAAGTTACTCAATAATCATTTCCTCTCATTCTCTTTGAATGTCAGAAACTGTGAGAGTAACGTAAACAACCTTGCTAAGCCTATAAGTAATGTCATTATTTTTTTTTCCTTCTTCCCAATTTCTCCAAGGAGCTGAACTCCAAGGAGAGAGGCAGAGCTACGGCGGCCAGCGTATCGGGGCGGCAAGAAAGGAAGGGATAGGGGGTTTTAGAGTAGAGCGCAACTATAGCCAACTTGAGTTAGTGTCAGATCGGGCTCGGCAGAAACCCAACCTGCGGGCTGCCGCACAGGTGCCTTTCGCCTACTCGAGATCCATTCTTTTTGTTAAGGGTTTTGTTGAAAAAGACAATATTTTGCAAACTTTGAAGAATAGATTACTGTCGACACTCCATTTTGTCCGGGCTGTATTTTGTTGATGTTTTTTACAAATGTAATATTCAAAAGTTTTTCAAAAAAAATATTTAAATAAATGATCGAAGTGCTGAGAAAGTTTTTATAACCAATAATTCGAAGACATAAACAACTTACTTAAGGTATATTTTGAAAAACAAAAACTAATGAAAAAGTTATAGAGTACATTAAAAAAAAATGTGGATTACAATTTTAAAAAAAATAAAAAATTATATACATATATTTTGGTTTGATTAGTAATTATCAAGAAAATATTTGGAAGAAAGATTTTAAAAAAATACCGATTTGACCCACCCTTTTTTTTGTTAATTTGTAAAATCCGAATTCCAAAATTACTTATGGTCAAAATCGGCTGCGTTAAGACTAAAGTAAACTTCATGAGTGTTTCAAAACACTTGAAGTCACACTCTCTGATTTGTATGTATATCTCTCCATTGTTCTATTGTCTCTAATTCATTATCCTGACGAAATTCCCATTTGTGCCATCAATTTTCTAATAGGGCATAACGTTTAGAACACCTCATAATACTTCTTCAATTGTTTTACACTTTAGGTTCAAAATACTCATAACACTTAGGTTCTAAAGTGTTACTGAAGAATAAAGAATGTGTTGTGAAGTTTTTTTTAGCATATATAATAATTATGACAACATTTTGATGAATATACAACAATTATATAAGTGTTCCTTGGTGTTCTAAAGGCTACGACGTGATTGGGCTTATTGGGGTTGAGGTATCGGTAGAGTATAAGAATTTAGTTGGAATGACAAACTAGAGAGAGTACGATGGAGAGATAATCGAAGGTAGGAAAGAACGACATCGAGGACGCGTATGTACTGTTCTTTAAGTATGATGTTATCTTGAGATACGAAGTATTTGAAGCATGAGGTATGTGTTATAAAGTTTTAGAGCAGTTGTAACAATTATAGTGTTTTTGATGCATATATGATAATTTTATAGGTGCTCTGAATATAACAATTATAATTTTTTTTTTTCAATATAGTGGTTTTAAAACTAGCATTTTTTTTTGGAAGTGTATTTTTACTTTTTTTTTTTTTTTTTTCAAGTCTAGGAGGTCTGATTTTGCTAAAAATTATAGGAGGCATCTTTTGCCAATATTAATATTAGAAATCCTATTTTACAAAATATCATATTTTTTACGGAACTGTGTCCACATAAGAGATTATAAAAAGTGTAGATTAAATTAAAATTTATTTTTCATATTTAAAATTTTTGTAAAAATATTTATATAATAATTAAAATACTCACAACGTGAATTTAGAGATAAAAATTAATTTTTAATAAATTTAAAATCAATGACTGATTTTCAAAGACTTTCTAAATGATATTTGGTTTTCCCTTGAAGAAACGAGGCCTTGGTCTCGAGCTGTACTCTCAATAGTTCTCTTACAAGTATCCCGAGCCAGCGTCGTTTGTTCAGCTGCGCTGCTGGTAATAAACAATTTCTTTTCTCACATCAATCATGAGAGAAGGCCATGGAAAGGTTTGAGGGCCATCATTTATGTAAATTAAGACACATATGAGATGGAATTATAGAACCGTTGTCAGTCTGTGAGTCAAGAATGAACCGCTATGACGGTCGCTCAAAAGCTAGCCGATTATAGCTGAATTTTTTCACAATAATTCGTAAAAAATATATACAACCTGCTCTATATGATCGTTTGCAGAGAATTTGGACTCTTCTTCCCAGGTAGGAAGGGAAACTGGGTAGCTGCAACTTCAATTGATCGTAATCCTGGATGGGGGAGGGTGGTCTTGAATCTTGATGCCACATTGTCATGCATATTTCACTACAAGGTACCCAGAAGTTGAGATCATGATACTGTTGTATATTTGGCGTTATTTGTATGTCAGTCTATTCCGTCTCAATACTAAAATTGGGTTATAATATACGCAAAATTATAATTTTAATCTATGAACTTGAAAATGGGCGGTTATAATATTAAACTTTTAAACATTATTGCTACAATTCCAAACTTTCAAAATTCTATAACATCGCTATCTGTTTACGTCGTTAAGCTACTGACGTGAATATCACTTATGTTACGTGGCTGTTGATAGGATAGCTACATCAGCGACCACGTAGGACAAATGATAGCCAAATCAATAGCCATGTAGGATAAATGATGGTCACATTATCAGCTCAAACGGCGTAAAGGAAATATCTGACGACGAGATTATCGAAAATTTTTAGATTATCATGATAATATTGAATAAAAAGGACAATTTTAGTAAAGTTCAGGGATAGAAACATAACTGTACCTTATAATATAATCTTTTAGTAACCTTAGAAAAGAATGGGGCTCCTCATTTCACATTCCAACCATCTCAACACCAAATGAACATCTTCACCATGATTCACATTTAACTGATTACCCGTTACAAAGATCTTCAATCTATTTCCTATCTCAATCCAACTACAACCAGGCTCTTTTTTAACCCCTCTATGCACCATCTTCCTCCTGACATCTTCTGCCTCCTTCCATCTCCCATTCAAACAGTACAAATTCGAAAGCATAACGTATCCCGCATCCTTCCATGGCTCCAAATTAACCAACGCCTCTCCGACCTTCTTACCCAATCCCACAACTTCTGCAACCGCATGCACTAAGCAAACTCTCGTTTTTGCATCCATGAACAGTTCTAAATTCTTTGTTTATAATTTGATTAGCCTCTTCTAAATGTCCTGCTCGCCCGAGCAAATCAATAAAGCAAGTAACATGATCTTCTTCTGGCTTCAATCCATGAATTAAAACCATTTGCTCAAACAGGGTTCTACCCTTATCGACTAACCCTGTATGGCTGCAAGCTACCAACAAACAAATGTAGGTAATCTTATCGGGCAAGAGATTATGAGATAACATTTTCTGATACACCTCAAAAACTTTGAAACTGAGTCCGTGTGATGCGTATGCCATTAACATGGTATTCCAAGTGACCGAATCTTTAATGAGAATCCGTCGAACACTTTCCTCGAGGAATCGATGTCGCCGCACTTTGCGTACATGTTTACCAAGCCATTAGCAATATACATATATGAAGCAAAACCTCCATGAATTATACAACCGTGTATCATTCTTCCAACTCCTAGAGAAGCTAATATAGCATAAGAGTGAAGAACAGTACCAAAAATGAACTCATCAAGCTGAAAAAGATCCTTTCGCATCTCATGAAAGAATGCAAGTGACTCTTCCGGAAGCCCATTCTTCGCAAAACCACTGATCATAGCCGTCCATGATATCACATTGATCTCTGGTGCTCTACTAAATAATGAAAGAGCTCCATCAATATTGCCTACCCTCATATTTGCATCGATCATTGTGTTCCAAGAGACTGAGCTTCGAATCTCCATAGACTCAAAAATCTTCAAGGCGTCTGTCGTGCAATCCAACTTACAGTAAAACCCAAGAAGTGAGTTAGAAACCTCAACTGCTGCACTCCATCCACTTTGGGCAATTTGTGTATGGACCATTCGACCAAAATGAGAATCTGGTAGCAGCTCCGAACACGCATTACAAGGCTAATGAACGTTAACATATCAGGGTAGACGCCAAGGAGTTGCATATTTCTGAACAGTTCTATAGAAAACCAAGGATGGCCTAATTCAGCAAACCCAGATATCAGTATATTCCACGCAACGTCGTTCTTTACAGGCATTTTGTCGAACACTTCATAGGCAGACGCTAAGCTGCTAGAGTTCAAGTAACCGTGAAGCAAAGAGCACCAAGATATTTCGTTGCGCTCGTTCATTCCATCAAAGACTCGACGAGCATCTGGAGTGTTACCGCACTTTCCATACATGTCGACAAGCGCATTACAAACAGGGAGCGACGAGTTGAGTCCGAGGCGGAGAATCAGAGAATGAAGTTTAGCTCCATTTTGAATGTCACGGAGGGCGGAGGAGGCGCCGAGGACTGCGGTGACGGAGAAAGCATCGGGAATTGTACAGGAAGATCGCATGGCGGAGAAGAGAGAGAGCGCTTCGACGGCGAGGCCGGAGCTAGAGTAACCTGCGAGCATGGTGTTCCAGGAGACAGCATCGCGCTGTGACATTTCGTCGAACAGGACCCGAGCTGCGGCGAGGCGGCCGGAGCGGCAGAGATAGGCGATCTTGGAGGTGGTCGAGATGATGACATCGCGCTGGCGCATCGCCGTTTCGAACACAGAAAGGCTTAGCCATCAGATGACAAAGCTGCCGGCGAATGATGGTTTATGATGTATGATTGTGGAAAAAAATAAATACAAAATTTGAACAAATCAACTATTCAAATCCACGATATTATTTGCTGAAATCCAATATATTTTTTTTTTGAAAAGAATAATATTTTATTTATTTATTCGAAATATTATGTTCGTTTAAATTCAATACCTTATTTATTCTTTTAATACTTTATTTATTTATCCGAAATATTATATTAGTTCATCAGAATATTATATTTTTAATATCATGATACAAGCTGGCAGGATCTACTTGTTCAATCCAATTTCGTATTTACTTGCTAGATATATGCGGCTAACAGGTTTGTTTTGAAAAATTTAAAGTAAGGATTGATTTGTACGGATTTTGTAAACCCAGGTTTTTTTACTCATTATTAAAAAATAAACCATTTTTGAACCAATAAGGCCTGTGGGCCTTGCTGATGGATGGATCTTTGACAGATTTGATAGAATCCATAATAGAAAATTGTCAAGAGACAAGAAGTCTAAATGTCTCCAAATATCCATTGTCGGGTCCTTTATTTTGAATCCAAATCCGTGTGGGAGTTACCTGTTATACTCTTAAAATAAAAAACAAGCCTAAATATCCTCATCATCCATGAAGCACGGACATTGACAAATTCCGCTCGCTGCAGTGTCCGACACCGACACTCTGCGGACACGTCTGGACATATATCGAACACACCATAAACGTGTCAAAAAAATAAACATAAAAAAAAAAAAAAATATCGGACACATTTATCGGATACGCCATACATGATTGTCCGAACCGCGCGTCGTATATGTTGCATTTTCTTTTAAAGAAAAATAGTTTTTGAGAGAGAAGTAAAATATCTTATAATACTAGCAATACTTACTAGTAAGTAATATAATATAATTATATATTATAATATTATTTTTTATATTTTATTAATTTAAATTAGATTATCACTGTTTAAATTTATTTCAAGTATGTGAAATATTATATTATGTGTTGACTTTATTATTAAATGTTAATATGAGTTTATATGTCCAAATACTTAATAAAAGATATTTTTATTATTTATTTTTTATAGTCGTATCCAAACCGTACCAGTGTCCTACTTTTTTAAAAATTGTCGTGTTCCGAGTCATATTTCCGCATCCGTGTCCGTGCTTCCTAACTCATAATCATCTCAACAAATCTTCTCTCCACTTTTGCATATGAGTTATTCATCAAAATTAATTTATAACAACTTTTATGAGATAACCATAAATTTTTTTTTCTGTAATTGGTTCATTTATATAACCATTGCAACAGATAAATTCACATATAGTATATATCCAAAAGTATATTTTATACATCCACAAAAATACGTTTGAGGTAATAACTGTACCTACTATGCTCTCAATTCATTTAGAAATAATAGAAAATAGAAAAAGTATGAAGAACACAAAGTATTTAACGTGAAAATCCTTATCGCCAAAGTAAAATCACGGACGATCGCGTAAGCTAATAGAGAGAAGTGCACTATGAAATAAGAGATTACAGAAATCACCCAACGCTCTCAATTCTCTCAAATACAATAATCTCTAAGTGCTTTCTAAGATATCTTACAGTCCAACCATCATGTCGGTAGCGTGGGCAACCTTTTATAAGCGCCGAAGAAGCCCTGGCCAGCAGGAGAATAGGTGACAAAATATCGGATCTTAGCTGAGATCTCAGTTCGACTTAATTATCTTTGTGCCACGTAAGCGCCTAGATCTCCGGACGACCTGTTCTTACGGTGGATGTTCGTGTGGCAGTAGTTTGGATGACGTGGTCTCTAACACACCTGCTTTGAATAGATCTATAGCTTGCCGAAGTGAAAATTGCACCTCATATGAGTTGACTACCGAGGTGGGTCTCGGTACCGCGCCCTCTTGATGTCGTCTTAAAACGACTTGTTAAGGTCTGCTCCGTGCGAGATATCGAGAGGATTTACAGGCCTAATTTTTGTGGGCTTGCTTGTCTTCGTAGTTACTATTTTATTGACACGTAGTAGTCCAAATTCGAATTCCATCACCATGTATGACCAAACATATAGAAGCTTTTTCACTATGCACAATGACACTTTTGCGTCTGCTTTGGAGAAGACGGAAGATTTTTCTGAACAGATGTGCAAAGGCGAGGATGACGATATGCATGATCCATTTAGGGTTTATATATATATATATATATATATTGTGCGCCGCAAACGTCTGTAAACTGCAGTTGAGATGACGCCCGTGAACGAATTATAGATAAGTCTTTCATTTCTAATTTACTTTTTTTAACGTCATAAAATATATATTCAAAAATATTATTTTAAAAAAGTAATTATATTATTGTTATTTATATTTTTTAAAAATATTCAAAACAAATTTAAATTTTTATTTTGAGTCTCTAATTTTAGTAAGTTAGCAAATTAATTTTTAAAATTAAGATTTTAAAATTTTAAAATATGCATTTAAAATTATTTTCTGAAAAAATATAGATACAAAAATTATAAATCATAAAGCAACATATTTATTAATATTCAAAACATCTTATTTATGAACAAAAGATGTTAAAAGTTTAGAATTTGAGGGCTGATTTTGCAATTTCCTTATATGTGATTGTCCGGCCTAGGGATGGCAATTGAACCCGAATCCGAGGCGATCCGATCCGACCCGAGGCAAAAAAATCCGAATCCGACCCGAGAAAAAATTACCCGAATCCGAACCCGAATTTTAAAACCCGAACCCGAGTCGGGTTCGGGTCGGATTCGGGTTGGACTGAAACCCGACCCGAATCCGACCCGACCCGACCGATATGTATATATATATATATATATATCTATTTACATATAATATATAAATACAATATATTTAAAATATATATATTTATAAGAATATTTTTGTTTTCCTTTTATTTAACATATTTTCTTATTTTATATAAATAAGAAATATATTTTTTAATAATTGAAATTCTAACATAGAGTACTCTTAAATAGACTAATGATCCCTACAATATCTACCCATAGATGATATGGGATAATTTCTTAACTCAACTGTTAATGGGCTAAGCCCATTAAGTATTGAGATTTAGATAATTGTCCCATATCGTATATGGGTTAAATATCGTAGGTTTTTTAGTCTATATAAGAATCTTTTATGCTATAATTTTGATCATTAAAAAATATTTTGTATTTTGTATAAATAAATATACATATATATAAATATCTAAACCCGAATCCGACCCGAATCCGATCCGAGTTAAACAAATCCGAATCCGACCCGAGAAAAAATAACCCGAACCCGAACCCGAATTTTAAAACCCGAATCCGAATCCGTTCGGGTCGGGTTCGGGTTGGCTGAAACCCGACCCGACCCGACCCGTTGCCATTCCTAGTCCGGCCGTGCCCGTGAACAAAAAATAACCACATGTGCACTGCCGGCTGCTGCATCCCCACGAGCATGACATCTCTTTAATTACAGTTGGTGTCATGTATTGTACAAAAAACATTAATGCTGGAAATCTACTGTTTATTTAGCTGTGATATTTATGAGGTTGTTTCTCAAAGAGAACTTCCAAGATTAATAATTAGTCAAATTAAATCTTATATCAATTTGCTCAAATGGGCTCGTTAGGGATTTTTTTTATAATTTAATAATTAAAACGAAATAAGTAGCAAAAATCATAAATTTATGAAAATAGTACATGATCATCATTCAGAATAAGATCTAGTACCACCGTAATAATATATGCCAGGGAGATGATTCGAACTCGATATTACTATTTTAATGATGACATCCAAACATAGTAGTTCCGATTAGCGATATCCAATTATTAAATTAATATTAAAAAAATTTCTAGTTAGGCATATGAAAAGACAAAAAAGGTTTTTTATTTCTCGCAAAATCAATTAAACTCTTAAAAGTTTTGGTTTTTAGAAAGGATAATATTACGGCGCCCGAACACTTTATCCGAAAATCTATCCCATCATATTTTTTGCTATCTTAGAATCGGTAAATTATAAATTTACCGATCTTAAAATAGAAAAAATATTCGTATAGATTTTTTAACAGAACAGTCTGACGCTGCAGATTTTTCCTTCAGTAACACCTCTAAAACTATAGTAATGCATAATAATACTCTCATAATTGTTGTAATTAGTAATAATTTTCATATTATAACTTTTTGCTATTTTCTAGAACACCTAAAAAACACTATCATAACTTTTTGTACATGTATCAAAACAATTCATAAGTTATCTTATTTGCTTCACAATAACATTATCATGCTTCAATACACTATAAAAAGCCTTTCTCATTCTTAGGAATACTTTACATGAAGGTATTTTGAAATATGACAAAGCTCTTCTAATGTTCTAAGATGCATACACAACAAATATATAAATGTCTTGAAGATACTAAATATGTTCTTAAATGTACTAATTAAGATGCATATACACACAAAATGTTTTGAAGATGCATAAATAACGTGATCTTCTAACATGTCCAAATATACGAAATATAACAAGTATGACTAAGATTTTAGGAAGTATAATTAAACAATTATAATAATTATGAGAGTGTTATAATGCATCTATAATTACTTTGAAGTTTATTCTTAAATATTCCTAAAGTAATAAAAGAGGTCCTATATAATAACTACAGATCTTGAATCAGATTTTACTGTTTTTAGTAGACAATATGTAATTTGCAACGACCAGCATTAGTCCACTTGGTTAGCGGAATTCGATGCCGGAAAGATAATACGGTCTTCTCTTCATGAATAGTATATCGGATATTCGAATTTCAGTAAACATGAGTTGGAAAAAATTTACTGTACTGTTTAATTTCTATTCGAGATATAAAATAAAAACTAATTCGACAATATAGACCAAAATAATAATAATGATATATAATTTACTTTTTTGTCTGTCTTATTGGATTGGAAGTGCAATTTATTTCAGTCTGCACTGAATTGCATGAAACTTTTCAAGTAAATGGTCCAAAGGAGCATGATCAGTCCAGCTTAGATTGAACTGTTCCATTCTTTCTGATAAGGACCGAAGCAAACCAGCTAGAATCAGCAATGTCATGCGTGTGCAACGAGCCGAGCAGCACATGAGCATGTCGGATCTGAACTCATTAAAATTAAAACTCGAGTCTTGTCGAGCTCGACCAGAGTTCAAGCAAAGTTTCGAGCTCGAGCGAGTTGAGCATGAGCATTATATTATTCTGCCCGTTGAACTCGGGAGCCTCAACGAGTATTCCTATTTACTTAAATATCTTTTATAAAAAAATAATTCCATCGAGTTCGAACTCGGATCAGTTCATACAATGGAGTAGACCTCTAGCATGAATTTTTTTGAATTGAACCAAGTTCAAGCTCATTTATTGAAACTTGTCGAGTTCGAGCTCCACCAATCGAGGAGCTTGAGCTAAGTGGTGCTCGGCTCATTCTCACCCCTCAACCCAAGGGGTGTTCAGTTGGCAGATCCACATCACCAAATTTATACTTTCTACAACGGTGTTACAGTAGTAAAATAGACCTAAGAAAGTCTCTTTTATCTTAGAATTAACTTTTCATTCTGTCAATACAAACAAAAATTTACTTAGGGGGTGTGCGTACATACGCCTTTACACGTGTGATGCCTTATTTTGCTTAGATATCGGCTTCAGAATAGGTTTTTAATTTTTATTTTCAAAGGATCATATATAGATTATAATAACAAGTTTTGTACCAAAAAAACGTTTACGCTTCCTATTACTTACTGGTTGGAGCACCAAGACAAAAACTTCATTTTTGAAATAGAAGAGAAACAAAAGCAAGAAAGAATATCAACCAAAAAATTTAGGTGACTTAAAGACTTTTGCCCACTGCACTGGAGAGAGATATCATTATGTAGAGGAATACAAATCATGGCTTTTGTAAGTTATGAATAGACTACTCATTATCCTAAATAAAAATGAAAAATGAAAACAAGGAGTAATTATATCTCCCTCCCTCCCAAATAAATGCCTATTTTTTGATAATTAGTAAATTAAGTGTAATATATTTTTGTAAAAAAAAATAAAACACAAAATTTTTAATATAATTTATAACTTTTATATTATATTTTTTTAAATATCTCTAAATATATTTCATGACTCCAAAATATTCAAAAAGTGGTAGTGCATAAAATTTTTTAGTTAATTTTTTAAAAAATATTTATACATATATATTTTGAAATAAATTTATAATTTTTTTTTTAAAAGACTGATTTAATAAAATGTTGCAAAAAGAGATTAATTTTGACAAAATTCTAAAAAATAATCACAACAAAAGGAGAAGCTTTGCGAAGTACAAATGTATTTGACCCTCTCTCAGTAAGAGGGAGAGTCTCACCCATTACTACTTTGGGAGACTTAAGTACTTCGCCAACAAGACTGGTACAGCAAGAATATACCTCCCAAAAATTATAAATATATCTCGTAATTTAATTTCATATTTTTATAATCCTGAATCGTATAAAATGATAAAACTATCATAGTACAGTTAAATACTAAATTATTCAATAGTGACCGTCTCACTCCCTAAATCAAATCCGTAAAGCCGCAAAATTAAGGGATTTGTTTCTTGTGTGTGCGCGGAGAGACGTTATTTTCATTATCAAAATGGATCGTGCGACAGTTTCGGCTGTCGTCGAGGTCAAATGTTACAATAAGAAAGTAAAATAAGCATACAACCAACGATACAGAGATCACTCAAATTAGTATAATATGTTACAATGACAAAAGTAGTAGACAACACAAATAACTAACAGAAAACAGTATAATACAGGTCCAATTGAAGAAGTCATGTTAATTCTAAATAATTCAGCATGCCCAATGTTTTAATGTTTTGTAGTTAAAGATTTAAGAGGCTTTGGCAAAACAAAACTCATACTTCGTAAAACTCGAACAAATCAATCATTCAAATGAAAACATTAAGTTAGCTTCTCATAATACTTTCCTAACTTGCCCATAACACTTTGTGGAAAAATAATAATAAAACATTTTATTAACATATAAGTTGCATTACAATATAGAGACATGACCTTAATTTATAGAATTACATAGCTTACTAATTATGAAATATATAATCTTCCCTAATAAAAACTCTAAATTTGTCTAATAAAAAATTCCAATAATATAACTTACAATACGCCCCGTCAAGCTTGTCGTGCAAACCATAAGTTTAAATAATAATAATTTTAAAAAAGAATATGCCAAAAAATAAATGTGTTAACAAAAGACAAAGAAGCTTGCCAAATAGAATAGGCCAGGTATACGCAAGGGTATAGGTCAAGAAAACGACATAGAAACAAAAATGACATTGAAGACGATGAAAGGGTGTAGCAAAGGATGATTTATTGCAGTAGTTGTTGAAGACGAACATGGGCAATGATGATGTTGAGTAGCGGAAGATTAGATTGTTTGAAATCCATCGCAACCAACAAAAGTTTGAAAGACTCTCCAGGGCTAAGCAGCAGATGCTGAAGTCCCGTCCAGGGAATCAAAGTTGTAAGTAGCGGAAGTAAAAAATCCGTCTGAAAATCAAAGTTGTAGATAAACAAAAGATGAAGTCCCACCGAAGAACCAAAGTTGTAAATAGCAGAAGTCAGAGCCCCGCCCACCGTCCCATTATGTTGAGTGGGCTGCGAACAAGAGCACTGGAGATCCGGAAACCTTAAGATCTTAGTTGCTTTGGTACCATATGAAAAATATAAAAAGAAATAATTTTGTTAATAGATAAGTTACATTACAATAGAAAAACATGACCTAAATTTATATAATTACAAAGTTTACGACTTATGAAATATATAAACTTACCTAATAAGAATTCCAAATTTATCTAATAAGAAATTCCAATAATATAACTTTCCAACACACTTTCATAGCTCGCAGAAATACTAGAGTAGCTCTTTCAAAATATTTCAGTTCAAATACTATGATATAAATATTGGTAATATTACACTAATCGTCTAAAATATTTTTGAGTTTTCACAAGGAGTTTACATATATATATATATATATATATATATATATATATTATATATATATATATATATATATATATATATGAGCTGATTTTTATGATTTTCGAAAAGCAGATTTTTTTTTCTTTTTAATTATTCCAAGAATTAATCTCACTGTGAACATATCTGTACATCACCAAGAGAACATAACAGCTTATCTATCCTTCAATTTGTGATCGTATAACTCTTTTGCAGCTACACATGCATGTGTGCACAGACAAGGAAGAAGCTACATCTATTCTTCTTTCCAACTGGAAAGAAATCACATCTGCTCATACAGCTTCTTTTGGATGGTATATTTTTTAAGTTTTAAGGTGTCTTCTCGTATCACATTTCAATAAATTTTAAACTTGAAACCTGCCTTACAGATATATTATTATTATTAAAATAAAAATAAAAATTTAAACTTAATTAAAAAATTTTAAATATAAAATTATTCGGCACGTAAGGTGCTAATAACTATTGAAATAGGTATGTGATGTCCAGCATAGACTATGTCGACTGGCAATTAAAACTATAGTGTTTTTTTAAAAAAAAAAAAACTTATGGTAGTACACTTTATCACAAGAAGTTGACATGGGAATTGGGTTTAAAGGCTCAATAAGCCAAGGCAAAAAACAACCTAAGCCACCACCATCTAAGCCATCTATATGTGCGCACATGTTATAACTTCAGAATCGTCAATAGGAAGGAGATGTGTTTCTGGACGTGTGTGACTTCATAGTCGTGTCTTTCTCCACCTTACCGTAATACACAGGCAAAATTTTATAATGCTTCGTATATAACTTTTGAAATTTATATCAAAATTACTAAGACTTCATATTTTTTAATATATATATATATTATATTATATATATATATATATATATATTAAAAAATATTTAACTGTAAAATTATTTCATATATATATATTATAAAATTATTATTATTTTATAATCTACACTTAAATTTATTAAAAAATATAAAAATATATTCAACATAATAAAAAATATTAGTATAAATATTTAGTTTTTACATATATTAATTTTGCTATTTATTTAATATATAATATATTTTTAAATATATTATTATATATTTTATACATAATTTTGAATTTAAAATTTTGCAAAAAATATTTTTAAATTTAAATTTTAGTAAATTGGATGCAATTTTAACTTTATGACCGGAGTAAAACTTCTCCACGGGCCTAAGAGAGCAGGTTGAACAAAAGGAGTCTGAAACAATGTACCTGCGGGGGTTCCTGAAAAGCTTACCATTTATTTTAGGTCGTGTTTGGTTCACAGGTAATGGGTAAATATTACCACATTATCCACGTTTGGTTTATGGATAAACGTTACCCGCAGATAATCTTTATCCCCCAAGAAGGGGTAAATCGCTATCCACCAAAATTGGTGGGTAGCAATTTATCCGGATAAACCCTTCACCACGAGCACCTACTCTCGTCTTAGATTTGGCCGCCGCGCTCCGGAGAAATCGCCGCATCTGACCTCGCCGGTTCCCGTTCTCGCCACGCGAAGCCTCAATCTCACCGCGTCAGCCTCGATCTCGCCGCGCCGCGCGACGGCAGCACTCATCGGCCTCCATCTTCAGCAAAGGTTCATCTCCTTCCTTCATCGCTTCGTCCAACCCGCGCCGTCTTGGTCCAGATCTCGTCGCCGCATCTGTCGAGATCGCGCCGCCTCCGACCAGATCTCGCAGCGCTACCTCCGTCCATTGCTCTGCCTCTAGCTACTGCTCTCGCAGCGCCGCCTCCGTCCAGATCTTGACGACGACGATGACGGAGTGTGGCAAGCGCGAGGACGACGATGGCGCGACAAGCACGAGGACGACTACGATGCGGCAAGCGCAAGGACGACAACAATGACGGCGCGAGTGGTGACAGCGCGGGTGGTTGATCGTGGACGAAGTCATCGAAGGCGGGTGTGGTGACGGCGAGGGTGGTTACTCAGCGGATGGTTTTTTTTTTTTTTTTTGAGGGTGGTGTTTTATCCTCAAACCAAACATTGGTAATAATTATCCAAGTAATGAATATCGCTGTCCAAATATAACTTCTTAGTTAGGTAATATTTACCCTTATATCCAATATAATTTCATAAAAAAAAAAGATATGCAATATAAATAATTCTTTTTTTAAGAGAAAAAACAAACAAATTTAACAATTTTTTGTATGAATGATATGTATATAATAATCTATTCTATCTTTTACATGGTACAGTTTTGGAGATTGTGTAATACTCGGATTTTCAACTTATGTGGGCCCAGTTTCCTTCGCTGGGGATCCCTCCGTTCACTGCGAACACCAGATAATACCCCGGTGGGGCCATCACATTGTTCTTTGGCGCCACTGCCTCGATTTCATAAGTTAGCCGCCCAACCGCCGCCGCCGGCGCGGTGCTTTCCAGCTTCAGCAGCCGCTGGTTCATGGAGTATGAGTGCGTTGTGAAAGGCGGTGCCAACATTGTCACCCATATTCCTCTACCACTCGGCTGCGCCGCCAGCGTGAACCTCAGCTTGAACCTTTGCCCGTAGCTCAGCCGCAGCGACGCAGGCGTCCCCATGATCATCGGCCGCGCGTTGGCGCGCTCCAGATTTAAGTAGTCTGGCGAGAATGCCTCTAAGCTAAGATCTGTGGGGTACTGAACGCCGGTGAAGTTATAGTACTTGTGCGGGTTGCTCCCGCCGACGAGCACCCTCCCGTCGCGGAGAAGTATCGCTGACGAGTGGTACATCCGAGGCCGGGAAGATTGATTCTGCACCACGAAACGCTTCCCTACATTCCCGTTAATCGAGTATACCAATGGGATCAACACGGGGTCTCTAGCAAGCTCCCAACCGGCGGTGCCCTTCGCCGCACCGTTGATGATAAGCACATCGTCGCCGTTAGGCAGTAAAATCATATCACCCATCACTCTCGGCATCGGCATTGTTTCCATTTTCCATGTTGGATTGGCGTCGTTGATCTTGATTCGCCCACAAGTATCGAGCGCTTGCATGAACTCCCCGCCCCTGCTACCAGAGATGTACGAGCCTGCCGGTGCTCCGCCGCAGATCATCACTTCTGCCTCGGTCCCAGACGTGCTCAGCGGAAGAAGTACAGATGAACCGCAGCTCGGGTAGTTCCGTGGCCCCCCGGGCATTGTTGGGTACGTCTTAATGACGGCGTTGTTCTTGTAATCGAAGAGGATAGCGCGGTTGTTTGCAAAGATGAAGAGATTACCATCAACGTTGAGGTGGACGAATGGGTAGAGATTGTTCTCCTCTGTGTTATATGTCTCAACAAGGAAGCGGAGGGGAACCACGGTGGCGCTCTTCGAGGTAGTACTGTCTTTCGGGTAGAACTCGTAGTTGAACTCCCGCCGGCCCCCGACGACAATGGCGCGGCCGTCGGGGAGTATCTGGTTGGTCGCGTACCACCGCCGCTGCGCAAGCGCGTTTGGAACTTCAACCCAGTCGCTATCACCGTCAGGCTCAATGGTCCGAGCGGCACGGTCGCCGTCATTCCAGCCGCCGGTTTGAACGAGGCGGCCGGAAGGGTCTACCGTGCCGGAAGAGCACCACGTGTCTGTGAGCACCATCAGAGGGCGGACATGGCCTGTGGCGACGTCGTACTCGACGGAGTGAGCGGTGCAGTCGACTTTGAGGATTTTCTCGTACGGGTCGTTCCGGCAGCGGCCGCCGGAGAGGGAGATGTTCGACGGTCCGAAATCGGTTCTGTCGAAGATGATGACGCGGTCGTTGTGGAGGAGCTGCATGTGCATCGCCGACACCCCGGTGCTCAAGGTCAAAAGCTGCCACTGGCCACCGGCGGCTGCCGCTATGGTGAAGCATAGAATCAATACGATCTTGAACTTACAATAGAAGGCGAAGAGGAGGTGGTGATGTCTGTTTGGATTCATCTCTGAAGCTGCTTTTGTAGCTATGTGTTTCGAAATGCTCTGTCGCATATATATGACGTTGGAAAAAGTGGAGCCAATTTCTGGCCCTTTTATAAGGTCCTGAGAGGGTCCATTTCACATGCACGTAGATAAAAACATAGACCAGTATGCAAGAAATTAAAAAAATTTGGGTAGATGCGTGGACAGATGGTGCATGCGGTTATCTTCGTATCTATTTAGTGCTGCATGCAATAAACAGCACTGTATAAACAATCTCTAATATGTTTTCAACTTCACTTTATTAATTGATGG
Organism: Xerophyta viscosa; assembly: GCA_002076135.1. NCBI lineage: Eukaryota > Viridiplantae > Streptophyta > Magnoliopsida > Pandanales > Velloziaceae > Xerophyta > Xerophyta viscosa. The sequence goes on from MJHO01000001.1 coordinate 5,216,105, forward strand.
CCCGTATATATACGATATTTTGGAACAACAAAAATAATATATTCGAACGAACAAATAAAATATTAAACGTATAAGATTAACAAACAAAATATTTGATTAAACAAATATAATATTTTGAATGAATAATATCGAGCAAATAAAATATTAAATTTTATGAATTAATTTGTCTAAATTTTACGAGCCATAAATTTTCTTGATAAAGTTACAAAGCAAAGTTGTCGCATGCGTGTTGATCTGTGTGAGTTATGTCCAAAACTTGCCGCATTTGGGTAACCGGACTTAATTGGATCTCTCTACTTCCTCTCTTATAATTATTTGTTTTTCTATATCACTTTTTTTTTCTTCACAGCTGTCCCTCACTAAAATTTCTCTTTATTTGAAATACACTTATATACGAATATAGTCCTAATTTTTCTAAGTTAGTAACTTTAAATTTTGGAAAATTACTAGAGCACTTCTTACTTTTAAAATCTATCACAAATCAGTCAATTCCTTTTATTTAAAAATCAATCCGTCATTCAAAATTAGTATATAAATATTTTAATTATTATATAAATATTTTTAAAAAAACTTTTAAAATAAAAATTATAAATTTTAATAATATCTACAGTTTTAATATTAAAAGATTAATACTTCTAAATAAGTGTTATAAAATTTCAAAACTTAACAGAATAACCACAACGAACTTGTGAAAGAATAATACGATGTTGTACTGTATTGACGGAAGTTAAATATTTTTTTTTACCTAAGTTTGACTTTTTCTATCGCGAGCGCTCTCTTTTGCTAGCTGATAGTAACGACGCGCACGTATGTCCGTTCACATGCGGTTGATGATTGATTTTATGGAAATCTATAAGTGAATTTTATTCCAAATAGAGCCAAATGAGATGTTATACGAGCATTGTCTTTCCTCAATTATGAATGTTTCCGACATTATTTACGTGTCACTTATCTACCGATCTCAAGCAAAAGCCTATTAATTTGGTGGTTGGGCCATTAAACACGAGTAGCAAATTAGAGATCGAATTGCAAGTCCTATCAAATCTCAAAAATAAAAGAAGAGTTTAGTCATTTGAAGTTTCGCTAATTAATTCCGATCAAAGTCTGAATGTTCACATCATCTTTTTTTTTTTTTTTTTTTTTTTTTTATATCTTTTCTATTTTTTTGAATAGCAAGCAACTTTATATTAATCCTGAAAAATTACACTTTATATTTAAGTGAAATCTTTTAAAACCATATCAGAAAAATTTTCAAATGCACAGATCATTTTTTGATTCAGTGCAGTTAACTTTAACAGCATGGTACTTTTTTTTTGCTTTTTTTTTTAAAAAAAAAAACCAGTAGATAAGAGAGGTTAATACTCTTCGAATCTTATAAGATCACATGCAACCAAAATGGATAGTCTCATCACACTATAGAGTAAGGGAATCCATTCCATCTCTACACCTGCATAACTTAGCAAAAAAAGATATGATTTCGCAAATGAGAGGTGCCAGCAATTAAAAAAAAAAAAAAAAAATTTAGATAAAAATAGGCAAAATAAAAGTGGATCAAAGCCTTACAAACATAGATCACTCGTTATTCTTTCTTCTTCTTTTTTTTGGCCCTTTTCGGTTTTGATGCAGTGGAATATATTCGGATGATATAATAAGTTTGCAGGATAAAGAAATGAAAAGAAGGCAAGGCAGGTGCTAGCGAAACCGATCAAGAATACTCATATGATCTATTTCAGCATTTCCTTTAATAAATCAGGTCTATTTATTTCAGTCTTACAGCTAGAAAAAATAAAGGAGACTTGCTTATCAGCACCTCTTAAAATTTTATTTTCGAATAAAGGTTTAACAACCGGTCATTTGACACACCTAAACATCTATTTAGAGTAATTTTCTAAAAAAAATTCAAATAAAAAAATTATAAATATTATCAAAAAATAATTCTTTCTGTTCAATTTTTTTTTTTAAAAAAAATATTTCTAAATAAATATTTTAAGCTTTCAAAGTCTTAGTAATTTAGTAGATTAATTTTTAAACTTATTAAAACTTTGAAGTCTCAAAAAGTATTTTTTTAAAAAAAAAATTGAATACAAAAAATTATATATCACATCAAAATCTAGTTTTGTATATTTATTTTTTTTAAAAAAAATACTTATATGATAATTAAAATATGTTTAACATAAATTTTGAGACAAAAGCTGCTTTGGAAGAACTTTTAAGATCAGGAGCTGATATGTGATTTTTTTTTTTTTTTAAATATAATGCAACAATTAGGCTTCCGACAATCATAAACGAAAGCTCGGCCGACCATTCCGTGCCTAGCCTACAAACGACTCCACGCTTGCTGGCAGCGATATAAGTTTTCCGAAAAAATTATGTTACAAAATTAATTATTCGAGCAAACAAATCTTTTGCTATTCAATAGTTTTCATAGCCATGCTACGTATTCTTCAACAATTACTGTGATAAATTATATGCTGTTGGATTTTACTTCATCAATGGTTTTCATTTGATCGTGTGACATTTTATGACCAATAACTCTTTGACCGTTAGCTCTTTGGTCGATTTTTGTAGACTGTTAGCTACATGATTGTTTCTTAATCTATAGCTCCCTTAAATACATGTGACCTATAATGCTCTGGATTTTATCTATAGCCCATTGGCCTATATATATATATATATATATATATATATATATATATATATATATATATATATATTATTTTTTAGTTTATTATTATTCAAGTCTATATTTGTACAAAGGGTGTATTGGAACAATAAATTTATTAAAATTTATTTTGCAGAAGAAGAATTAAATAGGCAAGATTGTTTTTCATATTTGATTCGATATAATTTTATTTAGTAGGCTTTTTTGTTAGACAAATTTATAATTTTTTAGTGAGTACGTTATGTAAATATGAGGCAAGGCCTTCAAGTTGTGATACAATTTACTATAAATAAAATTATTATTTTCTACTTTTTAGAATTAGAGATTTTTGATAGTTCTGATATAATCTAAACCACATACCATCTGTTGGAGTATATACTGAATATATTTCGATAAACAACATATAATTTAAATCCTATCATAACTCCCTGTGATCTTATAAATTAGCATTGCTCTTACTAAATCTTTATGTCAGCTAACAACAACAATTGCAGACGATACTTGTATGACCAACAAGATTGAACGCATAAAACAGCAAATCTGCGACTAATGGCTTTTTTATGTATTCAAGTGTGACATTAATACATTATCAGTTATCATATGGTTTCAGAAAAAAAAAAAAAAAAAAAAAAAAAAGAGGCATTTGCATTTTATATTCCTGATAATTTACATTATAAAAATATACATCCTAATTCGAAAATAATGTTTTATGGCCCTTTTTTTTATCGTGTCTAATGACGAATATAGCTTCCTCAAATTAACTGCGCCTTCCTCTTTTTGGGCTTTCGGAGGTTTGATCTGCGCGAGACATCGGTAGGCTTTACGGGTCCACCTTTGTGGGCTTATTTGTCTGTATATATAGACTTTACTATTCTTCGGACATGTGACAGTCCAAATCCGAGCTCCATCAGTCCTGTTTGTATTTTTTTATTTACTTTTTCATCAACTATTTGTTTCATCTAAACTACTTATAATTGTCCATTATTATGACCAATGTATAATTAACATGTTAATATTTTATGTCTTTTTGTTTTAAGTGTAAGTTATTGAAATATATATGTAAATATCAATACTAAATTACTAATATGTCGAAACCGGTCCAAGTTGTTGCTGGTTCGTTTAGGACTGAACAAATATTTATTCGATCTGGTGCCTGTTCTATAATTAGACGTCAGTTTTAATTCGATCTAATCTGATTAAGTTGGACCTACACGAATGATGGCCAATTTGATGGCTCTATACTCGTGTGCTCCAGAGAAGGGCAAAATAGACATTTCAAATTAGCGTTTATCATATGTAAACATCATGACAAGCTGGCTTGGAAATGATTATGATTATATGTCACATGGATTAAATATCTGATGCAGTTAAAAGATAACTTTTTTTTTTTGTTTTTTTTTAAAACTTAAATATAGACTCTTAGATAGCACTAAGCTTCGGTTCCATTATTGGACCTTCCCACTCTATTCGTGTGTTTAAATAAAATTCATATATCACCTTAAATCACATTGTGCAACCATCATGTAAAAATTTCAGACGATGTTTATTTCGATTTTAATGTTGGATCTTCGCATTCGATTTGTGTGCTAAAGCAATATTTTTATATATCAGACTTAACATGGTGCAATCCTTCTAGTGTTTAGGCCTTCTACATACAAATTTATTGACTTGCATCCTGTGTCCTCTCGGCGCATGGCAAAAGAAAACGTTAAAAAGAAGAAAATTTTTGTGGATTCTTAGGGGGGGGGGGGGGGGGGGGGGAATGAGTCTTTAAGGTGAGAAAAGGTCTAGAGTTCCAATCCAAAACCATGTCTCCACGTCTTGGATAGGCAGCTTTGAGCTAGACGGTGGATTGAGCTCTTGAAATTTTTGGATTGAGGTGCCACGAGTGGCCAGCACAGGTGGTTCGACTGCGTGTCTGCGTGCGCAAGATCACACACTTGAAGTCTTATATGTTATTTATTATATAACTTTTTCGCCACAATGGTAAAAAATCTAAGAAGCTAGTAACTTTCCGTCTGCGAAGATAGCAAACCATCACACATATCATGTGATAGAAGTTATCTTCTTGGTAGAGTTATAATCATGACCACTTAAAATTTTATTTATTGTGTGATATCAAAGGCCTATGGATTGAAAAACTTGATCTTCATGCGGCTTAGAAATCGTAGTAAGTCGAGCTCATACTCTGTGGACTTCGACCAGAGCCATTTCTCATAGAAATCGGTATTTTTTCGTCCAATGTGAATGTGCAGCCTGGATTGACTGGTAAATGCTATTCGTCCATGATGACGGCACCCCAATTTTGAATCCCATATTGCCTCCCAAATATCAATAAAAAGAGCGTGCGGTGAATTTACCAGTGATCGCTAAGATAACAAAGAGCGGAACAGGCCAGGCCGCTACGTTTTTTTTTCCATAAACAAATAATTGGATGTGCCTTAATTAGAACCCGCAAAAATCAGATCCCTCAAAAAAAAAAATCAAGGTTATTTCTTTTTTATTATTTTTTGTATTTTTATTTTTATGAGACACACGAAGAAGTCATCCTTTATCTATTTCTCCTAACTATCATTTTGGACAAGACAAAATTTGAACCGAACAGTTAGTGGTTGTAAACCAATTTGTAGGCAATAATTATTCTTTTGGACCCAAGCATTATTTGTATAAAAAGAATATTTTATATTAAGAAAGATAAAAAAAATATTTTAATTATAACACTTTCTTTTTTTTTTACTTCTCTCAATAATTATCCTAAATATTTTTCTCTTAGAAAGCAACTACTGCATCAAAAAATAAGTATTGGACTCTTCAGCTAATGTCCAGATCACTTCCAGCACAGTTCATTTGGAACCATAGAACAATAGGACTATAAACACTACCAAGAAATGTGATCAATTATACATCAAACTCTGAATAGTCTACAAAGGCTGCCAAGTATAGATCAATTATACACTAAAAGACGCTATGCACCTCTAACTTTATGATCTCTAAATTTATCTCTAAATGGGCTTAGATAATATGATAATGCAATAGATGCAATATTATTGAAGTCTCAACTCTAGATATATTCTATAAGATTCAAGACTCCACCTTGGAAATAGTCCGAATCAAGGTATAATCTTAGCAATTCTACAGTCTATAGAGTCTCGATCGGAGTTTTAGAGTATTTAGAATCACGGGACTCATTGATCCAGCTAATTTTAGCCCCCCTTTTTTGAGAAAAATAGTTAATTTGGAATTTCAAAAATAAGTAATTAGCTGTGATAAGTTTAGCCAGCATGGCTAGTTTTAAAATTAAAAAGTAACAACATTTTAACTGTTTCGGTCAGTTCCTCTCCCTCCATGCCTCACCAAATTTTATATATATATATATATATATATATATATATATATATATATATATATATTTATTGTGTGTGTTTGTAGGTTATCAAGTAGCAGCCAGTAAAAGTAAATATTAACGCAAGTCCACTTGAATCCTACACCTTGTAGAACATGGTGAAACTCATTGCCAACTATAAGCACAACAAAAATATTTGATCCGTCGATTTATCTTGTTACGACGGCCGTACAAAATGAACCGTTGACTGTGGCAGTATTTCCCACGGTAATAAAAAAAAAAAAAAAAAAAAAAAACAAAACAAAGAATGAGTAGTGTTTGATCCATTCTTCCATCCATGCATGTCTCTCTCCAGAAAGCAACTTTGCACCCAATAATAGCTAATACTGGATTTTCTGTAATTAATGTTGAGGCCTCTTCCAGCTCATTAATCTTCAGAACTAAAGAAAATATATACCAACCACCAAGACAAAGTAGGACAACAATCATTACTAGATACCCCATTGAAGAAGCCCCGTTCGTAGAATATCTGTACTCGGACAAATATTGGTCGGGACTGAACGTGAGATTTTTGTAGGAGTTTGAGGTCTCTACGGAGACGCGACTTGTATTACAGATTCAACTACGATAATCTTAAAAAAATAAAATAATATTAGATAGACTCTGATAATATTCTACGGATACTGCTAAATAATAACTAAAAATTCGCTTCAGAAGGCAAAAAATTTGGTGTATTATAACGTTGTAGCTAGTGTTGCATCATGATCCTTGCTAACTAAATTCTAATTGGAACAATAGTAAAGAGCAATGTCTTAATTATCTTTTTCTGGAGGAAAATAAAGGAAAATCGTCAATCTATGCGGTCTTACGATCTGGTTCGGAAGGCCATGCCTGAATTATTTTTCAAGATAACCAAGCGAAATTCTTCTTGCGGTAAATACTGAAATATGTTTTTTGGATATAATTTTCTAACCACAATTCATTCGACCATGGTCAATGAGTACTCATTGCCCCTCGTCAATGAGTACATACATATATTCGCCACAACTTTTAAAATATTTTTCTGAAAATATAAAAAAAATATTAATACGCATTGCCGCGAGCGGAACTCAAACTGGTGAACGAAAATTGCTATCTCAAATATACGCTACCGTAATACAACCCAGAGGTCCTTGTAATGAAACTAACCATATAGATATTAAATATGTCTATCCAAAATGAGCAGGACTATCAAGACTCCTGATATAATTAGCACTCACACAGTATATTAAAATATATAATAAACACATCGTGATGCACTGTTTGTTATTCTGATTGCATCAAGATCATCGGACTTTTCCCAAGAATGGATACACATCTACATCTCCACAAACATACCGAGACTTGAAATCTCATTCATCTCTAATATCTATAAAAAGATGTGGCTGTGTTTGTTGCTTTTCTTTGGGAGAGACTTGTAGCATTCAACTTGACTGGATTTCTTGATGTCTTGTTATTATCCATGTGTCATGAGCCTCTCTCTTTCCCCCTTCCCTTCACATTTTAGAGATGGATGTAACCTCAGATTCTACATATGAAGTTGCTTTGATCAGGCCAGGAGGAATCAAGTGGAGAAGTTGTTGCATGTTCCAACCTCTTATTTTTATTGGAATATGTCTCAAGTTTCATTGCACTTCGAGTTTATTTTCTGCTTCGGCCCAAATCCCTTTTTTTAATCCTTGTCATAAAAGTCGAGCAATGTAACTCTCATCAGTGGTTGTGATGTCTCTCTTCTGCAACGTTCGTGGAATAGGATGTTATCTTCAAATCACATTAAATTTTGGGTATTCGATTTATTGCTCGTATCATAACAATTTCTACTGTGTAGAAGACGTCAACTAATTATTAAACTTCAGGTTCAAAAAATTTTGATTGTATTTTCTTTATTACTTTTATAAAATCTGGAAGAGTTAGCTTTTACATTCCGTCTGACCAATTGGGTAATCATTAAAGGTAATCACAAAAAAAAGACTACTTTAGTAAACTATCCAAGAGATTGGGTTCATGAGTTGAGACACCCTAAAATTTTCTTGAGAGAAGGGAAGATAAAGATTCTTCTGAGTCGTTAGTTGCTTAGAGCTTGTGGAATAAGTACAAGTGCCAGCTTGGCTTTGATAGATTGTATAGGCCACACACACATATATATATATATATATATATAAAGTTAGACTGCCTTAAGATTAACATAGGTATTTTCTAGTTGAATTTTGGAATGCACACTCTCTTTTGCTTGCATAGATAGCAGCTTTTGTCATGATCTTACCTGCAGAATTTATTCTCAGCCAAGAATAAAGGGAAAAATAATCAAAGGATTTAGGTGAAACCAAACTTAGTCAAGAGACATCGATTACGGCACTGCTAAGATGAACAAGTTCACAACAGCAATTAAAATCTATATTTTCCCATCATAAATAAATATTTGGAATGAGCAGCAAGCAACTTGGATTTCTGTTGATGCTGAAAATAACTCCTAACGTGGACGAATTAACAAGTTCTCTACCTTGGCGACAATGAAATGGGAAAGCAGCAGAAGAATAAGCAATCCAACTAAAATAGAGACATGAAAAGTGGATAAGATGTTCATGAGTCACATGGCAATACATCTCTTCTATACTGGTGGAGGGTGATATGAATTTTTGGATGTATCCAGACGGACACGTTAGGACTTTTCGGTTGCTAGAGCTTGCATTGGTTTTATAGTGAATTTATTTATTACGACGGTTGGACAAAAATTGACCGGTTAATATAATATCTTTACAGTAATTCGGGTGAAAACATTTGACAATGAAAAATAAAACGAACCTTTAGACATGACAAGACCAATAGACTAGAACTCCTCGGATGTTGCAGTATGCATCGGTGCCAGCCGTGAATTTAACTATTATGATAGTTGCACAAAAATAGACCACCTAAACTTAACTCTATTTAACAAAGCATTTACAAAAGCGAGTTCAAGTATCACACAGTGTGGAAGATATCTCTTTTGTACGACATGCTGAACCTCCTCGGATGCTAGAACATACATTGGATCTATCCGTGAATTTATCTATTATGACAGTCGTATAAAAATAGACCACTTATGTATATAATTTTTTCACAATAATCGTAATAAGAAACATCTAAAAACTAGTTGTATTTAGCAAAGCCTTTACAAAAGCAGGTTTAAAGAGAAATGCAATCTCTCCTCTTGTGAGTTGTGGCAATACACCGCGACTGAGACACGGAGGATGTTGCATAGACGAAACTCCGACACATCTTGACCATGCAAATGGATTCCGGCTCGACTAGTCGATGAACTAATGGACCACTTTCCAGGATAAGTACACATCCAACGCTAACTTGTAAAGTCAATTGTGTATCCTTGATCACGAAGCATTAGTCTCTTTCAAGAGAACTACTTAGCTTGGTGTATGTTAGCCGTGCCATATGTATAAGTGTAATTCATTCAACTCTATGTTCTATTTATCTATAGGACCATAGCCCTAATTATTGATATTTTTAGTTTTAGTTTTGATTATAATGTAATAATAACAGTGTTATTTGTTTAACTTTTTTAGTGTCTTTTTTTCTTTTTCTTTTTTTTGGTTGTTTCCATGAATATCCCCACTCCCACATGAGGTGAGAGGTGAGATGAGCAATTTCAGTAAATTTTCTCCCAAAACATCTTGGTGCGGGCTTGAACCCATGACCTTTTAGTGCTCTACAAGATCATTAAAACGAACTTTAAGAAAAACGCAAAGATGGGACGGGCCGAGCTCAGCGCGACCAACAGTGCCCGTGCCCTTGCTTGGTCCGACATTTTGATGGGTGCATGTGCAAGCAGGACAAGCACAGTGTCGAGTCTGGGCAGGCCTAATGACATCATTTTCTCCGGCCCATGCCTGAAGCATTAACAACTATTTAGTGTTTAGAAGGTATTGGATCCTAAAGCCGGCAATTGTTGAATTAAATTTGAGAATTGACATTTATATTGAAGCGGCTTTTTTTTAGTCTTGATCGCCGAATTTGATTTTTATCCTATATGTCGACTTGAATCAGTTCTCGTTAAGATAATCTCATTTATAACTAGTTGTTGCTAAGATTTGAACTCATAACCTATCCTTTTATGAGTAAGTTAGAGATGCAAAATAGCATGGGTTAGCCCGCGAGCCCGTTGCTCGGCACGTGGCCCCGTCCTTATAGGCCACGTGCGACTAGCACAGCTGAGCTGTATGGATCAGCTGGCTGAAACCAGCCCATCGGTTCCGTACAAGACGAGCCAGCCTAGGGGTTGGAGTGCAAGCCAACTTGTACGGCCGGCTTTTTTTTTTTTTTAAAGTATGTGCGCAGGCGCCTGCGCCCAGCCGTAGGCAGCCGGCTGCTGCATGCGCCCACGCGCAGGCAGAAGTAGTGTTGGCCGTGGCAGAAGTGCGGGCCAAGTTCGGCCTGCACTTCTTGCATCTCTAGAGTAAGTTGGGCCTCTCAACACCCAACCATATTAACTAATAGAGCTAATGTTGGTTAGTTATATTGAAGCTCTATATGTAGTCTAGTCGTTAGTGGAACGAGATTAGAATCAATTTCGCACAAAGTAACTAACACTATCAACTATATAAACAAGTGCACAAACAAAATATCTTAACCAAGTATAAGCTACATTCAAAACCATCTTACCAACTTCATATAACAGGAACAATTCTGAGGTGTTTTACATATAGAAATCTATGCATACAGTGACTGAGAACAAGAATATAAATTTATGAAAAGCTATAATTAAATATACCCTCTGCTGAACGGTGGTGATATTCCTAAGAGAGTTTTATCATAACAACATTTTATCTATTTGTCTATCAAATTAACTCATCAACTGACAACGTTAAATTAGTCCTTTAAAAAATACAGCGCTAACTTCATTTCATAATATTAATTTCACAGTACTGTTATAATTTATATCACAATCTAACTACTCGAGCTCGCCGGGAGTACTCTATCCAAAACTACCATATAAAACTAGCAACACTACGACATACTATTAAAAACAGTACACTAGCCGCCTAGCTTAGAAGTTTTCGAACATAAACTAATTTGAACACATTCTATAGGGTTGATTGAATAACATTTAAAAAAAAAATGAGCTGATTTGAAATTATTCCTATCCATAATGAAAACTAATTTGAAATTTCCGGAGTGCTCCAGCCGAACTTGCGGCAGCAGCGTTACCTTCAGATTCTCGCCGATTCGGCGAGAACAAAAATTGTGGGGCCTTCCCATCTACTTTCTGCTGATCCAATACGGAAAGGTGAAAGGAATTGGGTACAGAAAGCCTTGATAAATCCTGGAGAAAATAAAAAAATTAACTTTTTGATGGTCTCACGATAACTCCACCATTAAGAGGTAGCGCCTGAATACCATGCGGAATTTGCTTTCTTCCGGAGTTGCAGGTTCAAACCAGGGTGTTAAATTATAACAACACTCGTAACAATTCAGTAAACCAGATTATATTTCCAGGTAGAGAACCATTAATGTTATTACAAAAGCATTGGGTACACATATAGCACATACACACCATTAGATAATTACGATCACAGGTTGACGCATTTACGCTTTCATTTCAAAGAATACATATTAATTGAATCCAACAACATAGAATTGCCAAAGATAGAAAAGAAATAACCTTTCTGGCATTTCCAGTTTACATGTGATTGCTATACTATCTCTCAGCTGAAGCAGCAATAGAATAAACTGTGAAATTTGGAATGTAATATCTAAAATAGTACATTTGATACAGCTTTGGCACTGAGGTTATGCAAAGCTAAAGACAAATATGAGTGCATCTAGGCAGATGTAAGGCCCTCGGGTAAAGGTTGGCCATCCCCATTGTCCTTTGAGAGAAATTTACGACATGCATAAAAGACAGCAGAATGGAAAGCTGAAGGATTGTCAATAAACACGAAATGTCCTCCCTGCAATTCAATAAATCGTTATCCATGCTTATACGCATCCAGTTGTATAATTATGGCCACATACCAAAAAATACATTAGCATATTTGCGCCTTAATGATGTGCGATGTATGTAATAAATGCACGTGTGTGTGTGTGTGTGTGTGTGAGAGAGAGAGAGAGAGAGAGAGATGTGCATCTGAGGGGTGTCCTTGGTTTTTAAAGTGTGAGGCGAGAGTGCGTGCGTGCGCGCGCGCGCAAGAGAGAGAGAGAGAGAGAGAGGCACATCAGAGGGGTGTCCTTGGTTTTTTTAGTGCGAGGCAAGAGAGAGTGAGAGAGAGAGAGAGAGAGAGGTGCACCTGAGGGGTGTCCTTAGTTTTTAAAAAGCAAGGCGAGTGTGTGTTTGAAAGAGAGAGAGAGAGAGAGATACCTGAGGAACTCTTATGATTTCACATGGTACTTTCATCTTTTCACGTGCTTGCTGTGCCCCTTGATAGTTCATCCAATCATCATAGCCATATATAAAGCTTGTAGGAACTTTCCACTCCGATGCACTACACGTAAATAGTTGCATATACAATCAAATACATAGCAGAATGCATACGAAAGAGCGCCAAGTCACAATCTATAACAAAGTAGCATGCATGAGATCAGACAACTCGTGTCACAATTAGCGACGATCAATATAGTCAAGTATCATACAGCGCACACCATCCCAAAACTAATTGACACTAGGTGGAATCACCAGTTGGGTTATAAACACATCCCACGTCGGTCCCATTCAAATGTGGGACTAATCGAAATCTTAACAACCATCCCAATATTCTTCAAGTGCAAATATTCCTAACCATGTTAATAAAATCTTCAAGTTCAAATATCCCTAACCATGCAAATTGTTACCATGTCTTATCTAGTTTTTGTTCAACTCGAATGCTCATGGGTGACTCTTCCCAATTGTTGATAATGTTGCACTTAGACAGCATTAAAAGATAAATTATAATTTTCAGCCAGCTCAGTTTAAATAATGATTAGATTGATGATAGGTAGTCTATAAAAACAGTTTCATCAAACAAGTACCTTAACTGAGATGGCTACTAACCTATACAAACTCCCTAACTCCCACCAAATCCTCATAACGACTAAAAAACTGAATACTCTTAAATCCCTTTGGATCTTATAATTAACATCAGTTACTCTTTGCATATACATATCCCTAATAAACAAGTGCAAAATAAAAATGTTAACTCCAGATTAAGACAACTATAGGGGATGGATAGATTGAAACCTATTTAATAGCTTGACAACCAATATGTAAACTGTGATATACACAGCACATTCCCCCACTGTGCATGCATCATGGCATAATTACGATTTGGAATATACAATCTAAAGTCATTAACTCTTGCTCCGCATGAAGTGTGATTGAGCTACAAGATACCAGAAAAAGGAAAACCAAAAGGAAAGGAAATATATAGATGAAAAGAAGAAAATCCAAGAAATTAGATCAAACGCTAGGTCTTAAGAGTAAACAGAATAAAAATCGGAATAGGAATGAAATTTTTCAATAAAAAACATGTGATGTTTGGTTGGTAGGACAAAATAGACATAGGTATCGAAACGGAAATACATTGGAATTGTAATCGGAATAATTGAAAGCCTTAAAGTGGTTGGTTCATCATGGAAGCAGAATCACATTCAGTTTTCCTGTTCGGTATATGCAATTTGGTAGGACAAAATAGACATTGGTACCGAAACGGGAATACATTGGTATTATAATCGGAAAAACTGAAAGCCTTAAAGTGGTTGGTTCATCATGGAATCAGAATCACATTCAGTTTTCCTGTTGGGTATATGCAATCAGGGAATAGGATCATATTAGTAATGTACAGCAAGGGAAGGAAAAGAGATCAGAGAGGAAAAGAGAGAGTCAAATAGGATGAGATTTTAGGACCGGTGCCTGTCAGCAATTAATGGGAGCTCAAATCCTGTAGGAGTATGGGGGAATCAGATTGCCCTCAATGTCGGAAATCAAATTTCATTTCTCACTTTTTTTTTTCTTTTTTGGTTTTTCCACGAGTATCCCCACCCCCAGAGGGGATAAGACTAATCTCGTTCGGGGATGGAACGATTTTAGTAACTCCCCTCCTAACAACTGTGGGCTCGAATCGCTGACCTTTGCAAAGACCCCTCAATCAAAGAACCCAGCTTTGCTAACCAACTAAGCCAACAATTGTTGGTCATTTGTCAGTTGTCACTGCTATACTTACCAAATTTATTTATTCGAATCAACAAAGGATATCACTCCAATTCCCAGCCATATATCACCAACCAAACATACCCTTGTTTCTTCAAATTGCTTGTACTTCAAAAGCATAGTACCAAATTCAGTTTACGCAGACAATCTTGCTTGCAAACAGGAATTCCTAATTCTTCATTGTCTCTTGGTATGATGGTTCCAATTCCTAATAGCAGTCTATAGGTGGGGTATCCTCAACCAAGGAAAAGCCATTTACAGAAGTATCATTGTGGGTGAATTGTCAGCCGTATCAAAAATGAACAAGCAAAACATTCGTAAGCAGGAGACATTCAGGCATTATGAAGTTCTCCTTTAACACCTACTGGATAGTCTCTTTTTTCTTGATGTACTAAATCGAATTGCTTCGAGTAAACAGGTGAGGTATAACTGACCTTTGTAGAAGAGGTTTCCGAGCAAATGCCCCAAAAGAGAAGATATACTTCAAGCACAATTCACCACTGGCTCTAGCTGCTAAAGTGTGGTACATATAATCTTCCACCAAATGAAGAAGGGAAAACAAAAACTCAGTCACAAAGAGACTATGAGACAAGTCTGTAAAAGAAGCTCACTGAACATGTATAAAAATTTACACTACCTGTTAATAATGAAGCTTCTTCTTCACTCAACATGGTACCAGTTGAGTAAGAACCAAATCTAGCAGTTGTATATCTCTTAACAAGATCCGGACCCCAAGGTCCTAACCCCCTACGTATAAATAAAAACAAAATTAGAAAAAATGTTTGTTTGACAAATTAAACCATGCCATACTTCAACAGCTGCCAAACTACTAGGTTAAAGAAAGGAAAGCCCATATAAGTATATGATTTATGAATGTTTATTTCTTATGATGAATGATGGATGCAAAAGTATGGCAATAATAACTTTGTTTCTGATTATAATGATTATGACTGGCAAAACCTTTTTGTTGACAAGCAACTCCTAATAAAACCAATTTAACAAACTGAGTTGTCCATTTTATGTAACCAATTTTCCTTTTATAACAGAATTTGACTAATTTAATTGGCAGTTAAAATCAATCAAAAAGTTACATTAAAAAGATATATAGTTCTACAATAATGTAATCACCTATGGACCACTGCAACAAATGACACCAACTGAGCATAGTCACTCACCTGATTATCCTCTGAGGAGTGAAATTAGATTCCCAGAGACGATTTAATATCATCCCTTTCCATGTTGCCCGAAATTTGGTTAGCTGCTCCGGCATATGCTCTGTCTCAGACGTAAAGCCAGCAGGGCCAACTAAAATGAGGTGTTCAACATGTTCAGGGTGCTGCAAAAAGCAATAACCAGGCAAGAAGAAACATCTTCAAGCAAGTTGCAAATAAGACCAAGCAAGTTTCAGATAGTTTCAAATTTCAAGTAAAACTGTTAACCTTTAGAGCATATTTTGCCGCAACATATCCTCCAAAAGAATGACCAAGCAAAATAAAATTGGTGAGGTTTTTCGCCTTCCGCCATTCCTCGAAAGAATCAATAAACCACGCCTCAGTTTCTGTGCATCATGTTAAAAACATATGAGCAGTCAAAGCACCAAAATTACTGATTCATTCCACCATAACAAGATACATGAGTTTCTTGTATCTTCCCCAGCAGACATAATCTCATCGATAGTCAATATTTCCTAGGAAGAAAAATTAGAAACTATGCAGAGAAATCCATGCAGGATTGAATCTGTACTACTCAAACATCATCATCATAGAAATATGAAAATGAACTATTTTAAAGGAGTCAGCACATAACTATGATAAGATCATAATGCATAGAGGAGTGATTGGTATCTTATTAGCTCCATTTAAACATTAAGCATCTACTTTCTCTTGATATTGATCACGATTAAATGCAATACCATTGGCACAATCTGCAGGTTTTACTGAATAAGTGTAGAAAACAGCATAACAGGTCATCTGTAAAGTTAATGATATATATATATATGTCACACACACACACACACATAGATATACATATATATATGTGTGTGTGTGTGTGCGCGCGCACACACACACACAACCAACATACAAACTGAAACTATCAGGTTCACTAAGATAACAACAAAAGTAAGAATGACAAATAACTATCTGCAACCGTATCCGTATGAAAGAGAATTAAGTATACACCCGACCTTCTGTACTCTTGCATGAAA
Organism: Xerophyta viscosa; assembly: GCA_002076135.1. Classification (NCBI taxonomy): domain Eukaryota; kingdom Viridiplantae; phylum Streptophyta; class Magnoliopsida; order Pandanales; family Velloziaceae; genus Xerophyta; species Xerophyta viscosa. Next base: position 5,232,528 of record MJHO01000001.1, read on the forward strand.
AGTCCGGTCGACTTGAGCCACCCCAACTGAAACAAAAATCGTGGACTATTAAGTCATAAGATTCATCATCAGGAATAAGCAAGATACTGCACAAAATCACACAAAATAACAAACTGATATACAAGGAGTTTACTAGTAAGTGCTGCATTGATACAGACACAGAAGATGACTTGGTTGACGGATATACAAAAACCACACCAATTTTAGCCATGGTTTAAGTGCAAACAACAACAGTTTCTTTCTTATCATCATTTAAGCACCCTCTTAAGAGCTTGTGGATGAACACAGAGGAACACGGAGAGTACACATTTGTGCCTAAGCAAAAGAAAGCAATTTCATAGTTTTTTGTATGCATTATTCCCATGTTTTAGCATTTCTGCAAGTCGACCATACATTGTAGACACACTTTTCAAATGGTTTGTCAACTACACTTTTAAAGTGTCTCGATCTCCGTTTTATTTATTTATGCTTCACTTAGGTTTTTCGGAGTTGTTACCATTAATTTTGTTTCTTTATAATAATGTTATATAAACCCCTAAATTTAGAATTTTGGATCAAGATAAAAAAGCCGAACAACAAATAAACCTACAACACTATATTACAAATATTTTGATGCAAATCAAGTCATGAAAACACAAGAGAAAGAAGATCTTGAACCCCTAATCAGATTCCACTTGTTACTAAATAATCATTAAGTCACAATTTCAGTTCGCTAGCCAATTCCAAAACAAGAGTAACCATTGAGCATAATTCGCAAGCAATAACAAGCCACATAAGAGATTATAATTCAACTAATAGAGACGTTTACTATATAAAAGTTGGGATAACAAGTTCACAAACTAAACAAAAGAAGTTAAGAGATATAACTCAGATTTTATGAGCAAAGTAAATTTGGTTTGGCTTAACATTTGGTGAAGACCACGACTAGCCTAGAAGAAGACTATGGTTTTAGTGCCGAGCCAAGCCAAGTTTCGGTAGGTACATGGTGAAGATATGCATTCATGAAGATTAGCAGCTCATGTCGCTCAGGCACGCGCCTTCGCTTTGACGCGCCTTCGTACATGTTGTGCTTTTTGGATGAAAATTGCTACTTTGATGAAAAAAATGTATGGTGTAAACACAGGGTGAATATCTAAATAGTGTTTACTAACTGTTTCGTACATGGTGAAGATATGCATTCATGAAGATTAGCAGCTCATGTCGCTCAGGCACGCGCCTTCGCTTTGACTTGTGACTAGGGTCAAGGACACTCCCCCCTAATCACCTTACCTTACGCCTTTTTAAACATTGTCGAGCATTGTTTCTTCTTTTATATATTTCTTTTTAAAAATCATGTAAAAGTGCTTGAATTGTGATTCCGCTTCAAACTTTTCGAAATTTCTTGCATATTACATGCTAAGCAAGCATTTTTCCTTTCTTTTATGTATATTTAGATAGTAAAAACATATATAGTCACTCTGGCTCTTGACACATTTTTCAAGATTCGCTTCCCCACTCACACTCCTACACCAGATTCATGCAATTTACATTATCCTTTTTTATTTTCTTCTTTCTTTTGACGGCATTAATTGCCTTGATCATCAAATGTATTATAAATGTAAGGTATATATATAAGGATGCAGGTGGAGAAGTTGATGCATAGTGTTCATCATGCACTACAAAAGTGGAAAATCACACCTTGCAATCATACTGCCAACACCATTCCACCACACAATCTTGTTGTAACAAATACAAACACATGGCAAAATGAAAAAGAAAATACTATTGCTAAATTAATTTGAGTATTAAAGCTACAACCAGTAATTTTCTTAAGAGATTTACCTACCCAAGTTGATCGATAGCAATTAATCGAAACCGGCTAGCAAGGGCATCAAAGTTTCTGAAAAAGAAACCCTGGGAAGCACCATATCCATGAATCATTACTAGGGTTGGGGAACCCTCTTTGCTGTCAAATACCACAGTATTGATGAATCTTGGCTTATCGCTTGCAGATCTGAACCATCTTACTCTTGATCCAGGTGGGCCAGAACCAATGTTCACCCGCTCCTGAACATATGGAGTTCTGCAAGTAAAGGCAATAAATTCAATATAACAATCAGTGACCTTCAGATATAGAAGTGTAACTAGAAACAGTTGACATGGAAACAAGAAGAGTTAATGCTCCTCAAAATACTTAAATAATCAGATAAAAACGTTGCAAAGATTCTTAATATACTTTTAGCTTATTCAATTTCTTACAGCAATGATGTTCACTTTTAGTAGCAACAACTTCGAGAGGTATACAAAATGGGAGCATAATTCTCTTTAAGGACGTTTATTTTTAATACATAGCAGTATATGTTCAAAGCAATTTTAGTATAATTCAGAGGCATCATAACTTCTAAAAGGAGAAGTATACTTTTATAACCTGAAAAGTAAAATGTCAGAAAAGGGGAGTATAGCATTTAAAGCAGGACCGAACGGCATTTTTCCATGCCTCGGATTCGATTTACTGAACCCGAGGCGTCGAAAAATACAAATCCGGCTGTTTTTCTGATTAAGTGTTCGGGCAATAGCATTACTCATTTCAACAATATATAATACAGAGAGTCGTTTCAAATCAAACAGTCAGATACCGAACTAGAAAATGATCAACAGTTATAACGACATGAAACTTCAAATGAATTTGCAATCTTCATGGTTTACTTGACAAGGGAGAGAAGTCGCTTCTCGGCCGCGATGATATGATCGGTGGAGGTGGGGATCCATCGCAGCACCGACGGCCAAAGCTTCCGAGAGGAGGACGGCGTGGCTACCTGCTCTGACGCCGCGCCGTTCATCTTCCCCGCCAGCTTCGCTGCCGTCCGAAGGCCCGAAGACGCAATCTTGTTGTGGATTGGGGCACACGTCAGGCTGCTTCAACACGATAATTGCTTCGTCGCAAGCCGTGATCTGAGGTTCTGAACAAGAAATTTAAACAAATAATAATATAAAAGAATAGAAATTGGTCAGGCTGGTGATTAACATATGCTGCGAAAGACGTGGAAAAGCTTCCTAAAACAATTTTGCAAGTTCGCTACGGCCTTCTGGAACTCTCTGTTTGCTTGGCGGGCGGGTTTAGGCGGCGGGGGTGCCAGACATTTTCCCCTTTTATCAGTTTACGTGTAGGCTGATGTGAACGTGAAGTTTTGCGATGCTTCAATTGTAAGTTTTGTTATTTCACACTAAATTTATTAAAAATTATATTTAAAATTTTTTTTTTTAAAAATAACTATACAATTATTAAAAAATGTAACTTGATAATTTAAAATATTTTTAAAAAATATTAAATAATATATCAAATAAATAGATAAAAAAATATACACAAATAAATTAATATTTTACTAATTATTTTTTGAGGTATCCTATAACGTTACCTAAAAATAATTTAAACTATAAATTTATGTATTCTATATTACTTTCAAAAAATATTTCTAATTGTTAAATTTAATAGTTTTGGTATAAGTAACTAAATTTATATCTGAAACATTATAAAATTGCCATGTAAACGACTCATTATAAAAGAGATTTTGAGTCGACTGTTATTCAACCGGTCCGGCTTAGATTGGATCGAAGACTGAATAAGGCATGCTTACTGGATCGAAGATCAGACTGAATCGGTTCCAACTGGATTGTATAGTATGTACGGATAGGTTTGGACCTATTCGGCTTCTCTTCGCACGCTTTTGTTGTGCGAACCTATGATCCGGCTTCTCCGCGCAACAGCTTCATTGTGCATGACTTCTCCTTTGATCGGCAATGTCATCGTCGCTCGTTGATCAAGGTCATGTCATCGATCGTTGATCAAGATTGTCATCCTTGTGCACGGCTTCTAGCCTTCTACACGCAACAACTCGACCGCACACAAAGCTGCGGTCATCAAAATTGCAAGACATAGGGGCTTCTCCAAACAAAGCTGCGTCATCGTCGCAAGAGATCAACTTGATCGCACCACCATCACTCGAGATTGATTTAGGTCACTTGTCTATTGCGAGCGTGGCGGTGCAACCGCCAAGCCCCCGCACGGCCTCGATCAATGCGCATCACCGTTGCGTGAGAGGCGGCTGTCATTTTGGGCATGGATCGAATCAAAAGCAGATGCATTCTAATTTCTAAGTCCGGTTTGTTAGAAAATACGTAAAAGATGATGATAATGGATGTCTGAAATCTTTATGAGAATGGCTCCAAGGCGTCGCGGTGCTACTTTTCTTAAGACTTTATTCACCCCCAACAGATCGTGCAACAGGAATTGATCGATAGCCTCTAAGATACAATTAAGCCTGTACGCCGGCATTTTGCACTTAACGACAGCGAACCACTGAACACACCAGTATACAACAGAATTATCTAAATCTAATAATGTCTTCTACAGCAGACACTATTAGAGATTATCTTTTCTATTCTAAAAACACAAGAAAAATTGTACTTTGTTATTGTATATTTTCGGACAACCACTTTCTCTATTATATAGAGTATGAAAAGGCACGCCTACGAGTGGTTATAACCGCCCAAATATTTGGCAATTATAGCTTCTAATAATCGCTTGCTGTTACCAAAATTTAATCCCGTTGCGAAATATTCGGAAAGAATACTCTGCGAAGTATAAAGCACGTTCTACCAAGCAGTTATAACTGTCAAAATCTTTGGCAATTATAACTTCTCATAACTTTTACAGTTACCAAAATATAATCTGTAAAATATTCGGGGGAGAACACTCCGTAAAGTATTGAACATACAGGAGAACGCTTACCGTTTTAAGAAGAACACTTCTGAACAATGTTAACTCCGCGAAGTATAAGTGCCAAGTGCCATCTTTTGACCATTAAATATTCAAATTCGCATATGTAAGCTATATCCTAGTCCATTTTGTCCGTTTTATAAGTTTTGGAGGAAACCCTGTATAAATCAAAGTTTTGCTCTTTATTTAGTCAATATGGGATTAAATAAAACTACTTTATAATGACCATAGCCTATATGAATTTGTCTCACATTGGTTTGGCCCTCCACAAACTTTATAATATATATATATATATATATATATATATATATATATATATATATATATATATATATATAGAAAACTCGGTATCAAATAGTTGAGCGCCATATGGCACTTCTTATAACTCATAATATGCCACATGGCGTCTCTACTATCTTAACATTTGACATGTGTCATTTAAATATAATAAATATGTAATTAATCACATATTTAATGAGAGTTTGAATTCAATGCATATTATGTATTATTAATAATTTTATTAAATATAAAATTTAAATATATTTTATAATATTTTATCTTTATATATTAAAGATAAATTATAATAATTTAGAAGAATTTGAAAAGTCATTATCAAATTCTTAATCATCTATTTATAATTGTATACAATATATACAAATAGGTGATCAAATTCGTACTTTTTGATATGTAATGAAGAATTTTAAATGTCATAATCAAATTCTTAATAATCTATATATAATTATATACAATATATACAAATGGGTGATCAAAATCGTACGTTTTGGTATGTAATGAAGAATTTTAAAGGTAATAATAAATTTTTTAATAATCTATATATAATTATATACAATATTTATAAATGGGTGATCAAAGTCGTATATTTTGATTGTAATTTAATTTTTTCTTTAATTATATTTAATAAATATAGTATAATATTTTAATAAAATTATATAAAATTAATATATTTAAAATAAAATAAATTTTCAATATATATATATACATATATCTAACAACCGTGCATCGCACGGGTTCAAAACTAGTATATTTTGAAAATCCAATTTTAATACGGTTTGGATCAGTCACGTGTTAAGAGTGGGGTCTTCTAGTATATTAACTATATAATATAATTCAACCTTTAAAAAAAAAATCCTTGAAGTCTTAATTTGAAAGATTTCATTTTTTTAAAAGTAAAACCTCCCATTCTGATAATTTTTATATTTTTGGTTGAATAATGAAGTAAGTCTGAAACATTTGGTTGTACTTATTGACTTCCTAACTAAACTTTTTATGTAATCTAGTTGGTATCACCTACCTTTTTTTTTTTTTTTTTTTGATAATTATAGAATCTTAAAAGAACTCTTCAAACCATTTTACGTTCTAAATATTTAGAAATATAAAAAATAATTCAATCATCCAATAAAACATCGTTCAAAAAGTAAAATTAGGTTTGTTATAATCTAATGTTTCTTTGAAACATTAATCAAATGTTTCTTTGAAACGAAGCGATATATTTGAACTTTCTTTTTCATCTCCTCCGTCCATTACTTACCTACTAACCCTGTTTTTATCTGATTATTTAATAAATAATAAATCAGCAGGTACATATACACGGATAACATAAAAATGTAATTTGAATTTTTTTTTTGGCCCAATACCATATATCAGCCACTCAAACTTCTATACCCATACAAATCAGCCTCTATATTATAGGTTATCTTTTACAATTACAAATTAGTCTATCTCTCGATATTCATATTGGAGTTATTTTGACTTCTTATAAATAATTTTTGGATATATTTTTAAATAAAATTTGTAAATTTCGATGAGATTTATAACTTTCATACTCAATATATTTTTAAAATATATTTCTAAATATATGTTTGAGACTTCAAAGTTGTAGTGTATTTAAAAATTAATTTATTAACCTGCTAAACTTAGAATATCAAAATATCTATTTAGAAACACTTATTTAGAAAATATTTTAACAGAAAATTGTAGATCTCATCAAAATTTATAATTTTCATTAACTTTTTTTTTTTTTAATAATAGTTTTAAATAAGTATTTTTTGGTGTCACAAATAATGAATAAAAAGAAGGACCGATTTGTCTAACATTTCAGATGGAAGGTCTTATACACAACTCCCTTTTTTTTTTTTGGCAAATTATATGTTCCACTACGATTTTTTATTTTGAGTGGAGAGTAGAAAAATAGAAACAAAAAAAAAGCAGGAAAAAATTAGTAAAATGACAAGTAAAAGAAAAATAATAAGAAAGTAATAAATAAAAAAATAAAAAAAATAAAGTAAAAGGTGCCTAAAATGATAAGAAAGTAGACTTTGGTTTTTTTTTTTTTTTTTTTTTTTTTTTTTTTTTTTTTTTACTACTTTGAATTGTGAAATAAAATGTAAGCAGAATTTTTTATTTGAATACAAATATCGCAAGGTAGAAGTGATCGATAAAATTTATTTAGATTTTAATCTATAATTTAAAAAACAATATACCTTAATAATGCAATCATATTTATTACTATAATTAAAAACATTATTTTTTTATTAGTTAAAACATTTAGTTAATTTTATTTATTTTTAATTTTTAAAAAATTTAACAATAAATCATTAAAATTATTACATAACTAATAACATTTTTTATTGTTTAATATTAATAAATTTAAAAATAAAATTTTATGATATTTACTAATTATAAAATATATAAATTTACTTATAATAACATATTATTATTTAATTATTTTAAAAAATAGTAATCATTAACGACTATCATTAAATACTAATAATTCTTACTTTTCTTTCACTTTCGATAAGAAAATAATATATAAAAAATACAAAATAACAGTCAACTCCTCATAAATAAAAAGTAAATTTTAATTTTTTCACTTCTATTAAAAAATATACAGTTTTTTTTCTAAGTAAACAAAGACATAAAGCAATCCCACAAGTTACTTTAATGCCACAGCCACTTGCAAAGTTTGACCCTTCTGTCAAAGATGCAATTACTATGTAGTTCTTTTATTTGCATATAAGGAGTCAGTTTATTTCGCACGAAAGTCTAAGGAGTGAAAAATAGAAAAAGTGGGTGATCGTGAGAACTGAAAAGTGGCTGAAAAATGCTGTTTTGAATTTTTCTGTTTACTTAAAATTGTGAAGTGAAGGCTAGAAAATAATTTCTTTGTTTACTTAGGGTTAGAAGTGAGAACTAAAAGATAGTTTCTTTGTTTACTTGAGATTAAAAGTAGATTGAAATATTAAAAATATATATTTATATTAAATATATATATATATATATATATATATATATATATATATATATATACTATATCCTATCTTTTGTATATATCTCTCATTTATATATCTTAAATTTATATATTATATTAAACATGATATGTTATATAGTATGTGTTTTATTTTATATGTATTAAATATATATCACATAAATTTTATATTCTTGAATACTAAAAATTATAAGAGATAACCTTCTAAATTTGAACACAAAAGGTATTGAATACAAAGACTTTGTATTGAATAAAAATCTACAAGAGGTTTATTATTACATATACATGTATTCATAACAGAAAAAAGAAAAAAAAATACTTTTATTACACATTGTATAAGTATTCCTGCCATTGACTATATATTCTTTCATCCATCGAACACTGTCTAAAAAAACAGAAGGTTAACAAAAGTAATATTTATAGTCAAATTAAGATGTGATACTATCCTAGAGTATTAATTATTTAATTATGTAATCTTCGAACCCTCAGTGCTATTATCAACATATATTATCGGGATTAATTTGCATTTCAAATAGGAACCAGTTATACTTCAACACTCGTACAGTGGGAAAAAGTTAGATTCCAATATTCTAATACAATAAAATAAAATAATTGAGTATATGCTGACATAGTAGATATAAATCTAGCTATATAATACTTGTGTTGATGATGTTATAGTGTAATATCTGAAATTTATGCCCTCATACAATATTGAGCAAGAGGTAATCATTGAGCATTTATAGGCTCTCCCAAAACAACACAAGCATTACTCTACACTGATCATATAATCAACTACCAGCATATATACTCAATAATAAGAATATTCTCATAACCAGCAGTATATATTCTCATAACCACCATATTCTCATAACCTGCAGCATATAATTCTCATAACCACCATATTTTTATATATTCTCATAATCAACATATTCTCATAGCCAACACAAGCTTATCTTTGCAACACAAGCTTCATGATCAACGGTCGGCACATAATAAACACCTGCAAAATATTAAACAACAAACACACACTCCTTAACTAGCATACATTCCCAAAAGCCAGCAAAAACTCATCAGCTAGCACACTCTTAGAAGCCAGCACAAACTCATTAGCTAGCACAAACTCATTAACAAGTACATACTCATTATCCAGCACACACTCAATTACAGCACACACCCAGAAACCAGCAAAAACTTAGTAACCAGCACCTATTCAACCACCAGCACATACTCAATAACCAGTACACATTCAACAACCACCACATACCCAACAACTGAAATATACTCAATAATAAGCATACAATATTTTCATATGAAATCATCTACAGAAAATCTGCCCATAAGAGATTGTGAATTCATAGGGGCATTACTTCAAACGGGTTATAGTCACAGCACAAAGAACATAACTTTAAACATGTCAAATTTTACGAGTACATAAAATACTATCGGCTCCAAGCTCTTTGATATGTGCACAATGCACAAGAAAATCTCCAATTTTTTCTTTAAATCTCGATTTTTGAAAAATAGTACTAAATCTGAAAATTAGCACATAAATTCAAGAATTCTGAAAACTAAATCTCCACTAGATTAACACCGTAACCAAGATCTCATTAATAGCGGTAATGAATAATGAGGAAGAAATTGGACCACGTGAGAGATCCTTAACGGCGGCGAGCCCTCAACTTCGCCAGAAAAAATCAGATATAGGGTTCATAGATTAATGAGAACCCAGAGCTCCTCTGCAACGTTGCCGAGAAGGGAAGAGAAATAGATCTCGCCGACGATGATTATTCCGCAGGAAACAAGTGGCAGAGCGACTAGAGATCGCAGCGTCTAAGATTTTTGGGAGAGCTACAGTGGTCGCCAGAGGAAGGAGAAGAAATCGCGAGAACGTAGCATAACTCACGCGCGGAAGACAAAACGAGTTCGCCAGCTGCGATGTTGGCGAACTCAATTTATTATTGTTGGATCTACGGCAATCCCAAGAGGGGGGTGAATTGGGTAATTCAAAAACTTAAGGTAATTTTGACAATTAAGCACTAATCAAATTCAAGCGCAAATGCGTATAAAAGATATTCAACAAAGTTCTATATATGCATCTAGTGGACATATAAAATAAAGTAAGAGTAAAGAGATGACACCGAAAATTTATAGTGGTTCGGCGCAACCGGCCTACGTCCACTCTTTTGCCTCCTGCCCGAGGACTTCCTATAATATACTAGAGCGATAGACTTACGGGAGTCTATAAAACCGTTACACCTTGGTTTTAGCGGTTCACCAAGCAACCCGTCTCTTTACTTTTCCAGGCAAGTAGAACCGCCGTTACAATCTCTCAAACAAAGTAGAAAATTTCAAATACAATCTCTCAATATAATCTCACGTTAGATGTAAAAAATCAAGGGCATGAACTTAAGATATACAAATTTAAGCTCAAGAATAGTTGTGGGGACTTTAGAAGAGCTCTTGAACTCTAGAAATGGTTTCCAATGAGTAATGATCGTTCTTGTGACCGTTTGAAGCCTTGGGTATATGTATGCACCATAAAAACCACTTCCAACGGCTAATTTAACGGCTAGTTTCTGTCTGATTATCGGTCGACCGTTACACTTATAGGTCGACCGAAATGTGCTCTGTACTGACATTTCTGCTTCACTTCAGTCGACTTCATTTGGCTCGTTCTCTCTCATTTCTTATCCGCTTTGGCCAACCATATATGGTTGGAAAGGTCTTCGAGTCTACTTTCATATGAAATTAGTTTCATTGCAATTGGAGCTTCCTACAGAAAGTTATAGTACAAATACCAAAGCACTGTCAAGATGTCATACTGTTTTACATCTATCAACTTCAAAAATTAATCTGTATTAGTACCATTATTCAAATCACATAAATTATATGTTGTTGGAAAGGATTTGAGTGTTCTTTCATATACCACAAATTTTGCTTTATTTGGATATCATATGAAAGAGATATTCCTTATTTACTAAGTAGATGTCGGGTGTAATGCTTTAATCAAGCTTGACTATAATTAGCATTAACTCCATTGAACACCTACATTTTTTTTTTACTTAAAAAACTTGCTAATACTTTTGCTATTATTTTGTTGTTATCAAAATCACACTAGGGTTAACAAATATATACTCGCGAAACTCAGAATTGAGTTCCGCAAGTTCCCGCGGTGAAGTAAACAGTGAAATTGTGTTCTGAGTTCTGAGTTCTACGATCCACCAGTTCCGCGTGAAGTAAACAGTACCTAAATGGGACACTGCTGTAAAAATACTAAAGACGACAATCATCCTTCTTCTTCTTTTTATTATTTTTCTTTTTTTCTTTTTTTTTCTGCTCTTGACGACATTCAATTTCAATTCTACATCTCGATCAGATTATGAGCGGTAATGATAGACCATCTGAATTAGATGTTGTTGAAATTCAAATTCCCGATCTTTTCTTTATGAAGAATAGAACTCTGGTATCCTCCCAACATCCAGCTCCGTTAACCAATTGGGCTAACGCTGGTCAGTGACGACAATCATCTTTTATATTATAAAAATATTAAAGATGCAATGACTAAGTAGCCGGTCGGAATTAGATGTGAAAGTTTTCTATAAATTTGAGGTATTATGGGAGGTGCGCTTATATTACGGGTTCTATCATGATAAAAAAAATTTTTTTTAAAAATAATGTAGTTATTTATAATTTTACTAAACTAAATAGCTGTTATTAAAATGATCATCATGCATAAATAATTCTGAATTCGCATAAATAATTCTGAAATATCACGATTATTATCTTATAAATCTCAAGTTTGGCTGCTTCATCAAGCGGCCAATTGTGCATGTAATGACTAAAACGATACGTTACTGGTTAGCGATGCTATGAGTATTGAGTGAACAATGTGCATCTCTTTCCATCCATTGGATGCCACTTTGCTTCAAAATTCCAAGCACAATTTGTAATCTTGTAGTTACTAATGTGCAATAATAGTGAGAAATTAATTTTTCTTGAAATATAAATAAACTGCCCCAGTAAAGTAGCTCAAGTAATATAATGGGCGGTATGAATTAATACATACAAGTTCAAGTACCGTCAGAATTTTTTTTTTAATTTTGAAAAAAATAAAATTTTATGATGGATAAGTGACCGTTTTGAAAGATAATTTATGTCCGAAATTCTACTCACAATTATAGCTTGACCGTCTATAATTAGAAAGCTGTGCTAATAAAGTAATTTAATATATGTCACAAGACGGTTTTACCTCATTATCATAAAAAAAATAATTGACTAAAAAATATTTAGAAAAAATACCATATCAACCTTGCTTTGAAAGCTGTGCCGATCAGCCCTCATCTTAAATTTTTTACAAATTAATTCCTTCAAAAATTTATATCATGAATATATTGACTGCTATAAAAATATTTTATAAAAACATTTTAAATTAAAAAAAATATTGATATGATCTGTATTTTTTTTAAAAAAAATTCTAAATAAAATTTTGAAGCTCTAAAGTCTTAATTTGTTGATGGATAATCTATTAAAATTTTAAAACCTCAAAACATCTATTTTCAAGTATTTTTTTAAAAAAAAAATTAAATAATGTCGATGTGCACTATTACTTTTGTATTTATTTTTAAAAAAAATATTCTAAACATATATTTAAGAGCATAAAAGTTAACGATTTAAAATTAAAAAATTTATTATAGATAAATAATGCAGGGGTTGCAACTCCCAAATATTTGTGTTGTCTCATCTATTTTATGTTCACTGCTAAAATTAACTTTGATGTATCAGTCCAACCCGGGCTTTGCTAAAATAATATCATCCGATTCCTACGTATGGGGCCAGCCCAAAAGAAGCAATCGCACATATCTGAGGCCAGATCATTTTCGGCCCGGCCCCCAAACCCAACATTATCCATATAATTTTTATTTTATGGCATTAGCACCTATTTTAGGTACGGTCCCACATGTATACATTTACCTATTGTATGTCTACATTGGATGGTCAAATTTTTAACTCATAAAATAGGATTCTCAAATAAAAAATAACAAATATTTATAATTTCTGTAGTCGAATAAAATAACACAGACTTTCAAATTATCAAAATCAGATGATGCTATGAATAAATTTATCTATTATTGTTATATAAAAAAAACGATAGAATTTTTTACAATAATTTAAGAAAAAAAAATAACTCTAGGAATCGAAAAATATCCACGAAAGAAAAGAATAAAATTTGCAACCCCCAGTTAATGAACATGTTTTATGGCCTACTAACAACAGAACAAGTGCAGTTGCACTTCTAATGAATTTTGCGGTCTCCATTTCTGCTGAGTGCAAAAGTATCAGGTAACACACATTAACTAGTTCTTATCCATGTCCTTACACACGGGATTATAAAAAAATTTAGAATAATTAAATATTATATAATTTAAAACAAAAAAGTATTTAAATAATATAATACCTAATAGAAACTTATACAAAAAATTGTATAAGTTATTCTAATGTATCTTAGCTAAAAAATTATCAATATAAATAATAATTAAATTTATAATGACTAAAAGTTAGAGATAATAATTAATATTCTATTTTCAGTTTGGTTAGATTCATCTTTTTATCTTTAGTTTTTAAAATTTTATCTAATTTTAATTAGAATATATGAAGAGAGCCGTACGGCATTAAATACTTTTTTAGTTATAAAAAGTTAAAGAATATAAAAGATATTTGTATACTCTTAAATGTTAAAAATAATTAAATATTTAACACGTACCATATACTAAGAGCATGGCATAAGACTGAATTATTATCTATATACTCTAGAAATATTTTAGAGATTACATTACACCCAGAATGAATCTTTTTATTTTTCTTTTGTTATAATTAATTCCATCTATACTTGGAGAAACCCACCAACTGACTTTGATCCGATCCCGCATGACATAAATATCGTAAGCTACCGTTCATAAGGAACCCAAGATACATATTATACGGTTCCTATTTATTTGATTTTTCCTATATATATATATAGCTTGGATTCAATGAATCAGAAATTGGCACTGTGCAACAGCGTATACCTGTAACGTAAACATGCAATGTGCAGAAGCTTCAGAATACATGCATGTAAATGTCGGACAAAGCACAGAGTCCTACATAACATGATGTTTTTTTTTTTTTCCTGCAACTTAGAGCATAAAGTTGATCAAGTTTCTTAATGAAAATATGTGAAAAATGTCCACCACGGACAGCGCTGATGGCCGTGCACTCACGCAGCAAGCGCATGATCATGTTCGAATCCAACGTTCATTAGAATTTAATTCGATCTGTCTGCGGACCAAGCGTCAGAAAGAATGCACAATTATCTATTTAATATATCAGCATTGCTAGCACATATTAGTTTGATGTAAAGATCCGAAGATGAAACCAGACTGAGCGCCACCCGATGATTTGTATATTACGATTATTACACAAAATAGACAGTTATGGTGCGATTTCTCCTTATAAATCTCGAAGAAAAAGTAATGAAATAAATAGTTACATGCAGCTCCTGCATGGCATTATTTTCAAACTTTTTTTTTGAAATATCAAGGCAAGTCACTTTTGGGGCCACCGTCAGATTATTTTACTAGACACAATTTTCTAATAAAAATCCTTTAGCTATAGTCAGAAAGTAAAAATCTAAACATGTATTATTTTCTACACGAGAATAAATATATATTCATAATTTTTTAAAATAAAAAACAATTATACTGTACTAAGCAGGAGATTAATTGCCAAAGATTTGACCAACACCTGAGGTAAAATTTTATATGAATTGTCGCGATATTTGGACTTTGTCCCTTGCGCAAAAGTGAGCCCAACCACTGGGCTAATAGATTTTTCCTACACCAAAAGTAAAAAAATAGGAGTATATTTTTAAAAAATTTATAATATAAAAATTATAAATTTTGATAAAATTACAATTAAAATTTTTTTTTTTTCAAAAAAATATTTCTAAATAGGTATATTGAAACTTTGAATATTAACGGATTTTAAAACGACTTTTAATACTTGTTAATCTTGAAGTTTCAAAACACATATTTTTAAGCATTTTTTTAAAAAAAATTCAACATTAGATTATAAATTTTATAAAAATGTACAATTTTTTAAAAAAATGGCCCTAAATTATTATTATTTTTATAAAAGTGTATGTTTATATATATATATATATATATATATATATATATATATATATATATATCAATCTTTGCAGCACGCACATTATATTTGCTCTGTCTAAGTTCAGTATAAGACGAGTACATGTGGTACGATAAAGATTAAACAGACAAACGGAAAGTCGGATACCAAGGCATTACACCCAACTGTTAGAAATAGGAAACGTCTTAGGAGGAGACCAGCAGAACACAGATTCATGCATCACTAGTGGAAAAAATGAGCCGAATTCGAGCCAAACACTTCTAAGATCAAATTCAAGTCGATTGGTTTAATCGGCGGATGCTCGAGCTCGACGAGCTTCGGACTCGAACTCTTACTTGATTAGAAAAATCTCAAGCTCTAGCTCAATTTGAGCTTTGCTTGATTATATCAACTGAGCCGGTCTTGAATCGAATCGAACTAAACCAGACTTAAGCTTGGATGGATTATGCCGAGCTCGAGTCAAGATCTCGTTTAAGTATCTTATTGTTAAAAATTGTTAAATAAAATAGGAAAGATCGTATAAGTCTAACGAGCTGAATAATACGATGTTTAAACTCAACTGGTGTAATTACTCAATCTCAATTCAATATAAAAATTAGTAAGACTCAAGTTCGACCCAAACTTAAACGAGTTCGTACCAGAACTACTCATGAGCACCACATTTCGTTTTTTCCCCCTATGCATAACTATTGAGAATCCACACTTTTTTTAAGTAAAGAGGTGCAAGTTTTTCTATTTAAAAAATAAATAAATAAATTAGCTAGACGATATATACTCTTAGCTGGAAAGCAAACCTAATTTTCGAATATTCATCACAATTTTAGCAAGAAAAAGGAAGACAATTTGATTTAGGATTCAAGAAAACTTCACAATGGCATTTTTGCATTCTATGTTATTGCAAATGATAAACTTGAGCTACTTTGCGTAATGAAAGGTCAAAGCTTACGTAATCATAACCGTAAGTCAGTTGTTGTGACAAAGTGCGCATACAAGGACTTACATATATTTGAATATAATATAATATTGATAAACAAAAGAAGACTTCTGTGATATCTTATATTATAATATAAATATTTAATAGTTAATATTAATTTAAATTATATATAGTATTTATTATAAATATTGTGTGGTTTATATTTTATAGAAAATTATAAAATCGTCTATTTTTTTGTATCTTTATATAATTTTCATATTAGATTCCTTCTATTTATATATTTATTCTTTTATACTTTTAAGAAAAATATAATATGTATTACATTGGTATAATTGAAACATATAAAAATGCCTATATATATATATATATACACGCGGCGTTGCTACAGTGCATGCCCCCCCTCCCCTTATATATAAAATTAAAATAATATATATTTTAAATATATATTATATAAATATATTTTTAAATTTTAAATTAATATACATTATTATATATATATATATATATATATATATATATATTATCTTATTTATTTTTTTCAAATATTTTATTTTAAATAATTAAATATTTTTAAATATCTTATTTTAAAAAAAATTTAAAATTTTTTTTAACACGCATCGCGGGTGATGTTTCCGCTAGTATATCTATAAACCGCAAAGGTTAAACATTATCGTGTTCGTGGATTTGAAGTGGGAGCCAATGATTTTTTGACAATGAACCAGTCGGACACATTTGAGTTAGAAAATGCAACTTTTCTATAACAAATATTTTAGAACTCATTAGCTTGAAGCTTTGAAGGTAGCTAATCTCTTCATACAAGTCATTCATTATCAAAATCAAGTTATCTAGTTAGGTGTTCGATGGCGACTCTCCCAACTATCTCAATAAGAAACAATTTCTATTTAACATAACTATAAAAGATCATATCCAACGAGCATGGTTAGCTTAGCAATACTTATGATTCCAAACCTACCACACAAAAATAAATAAATAAAAATGTTACCTTTTCGATTAACAAGAGATGTGGATAAGCGGTTGTCAAGTATGTTCTCAATTAAAGTCTACCTGCAACCAAATGCGACTCTAAATGTCAAGTCGCACGTTCAAATGAATATACATAATTAGGCTGGATGCATTTTGGAACATGAACAAAACACATAATAACACTTATAAATAGGTAACAAATTCATGTAAGAACACTTACCAGTTGAACTTTCCAGGCTCTATAAATAAAGATGGATTGCTTTGTATACTACTGCATCAAAAGTATATGAACATAGAATATTAGGGACATTATATTGAAAAAACTTAATGACAACCACATTTCGCTTCTTCACAAAGCACTGTGATAATGTTTCCCACCTTATGATTTCCTTTAAAAAAGAAAAAAAAAAGGTCACAACCACATTTGGAAGAACAGCACTTCACTAGCAGAATTCTAGAAAAACAGAAAGAGCTAATAGGAAAGAAGAGAAATAAAATCCACACAAATATATGTTAGCACAATCTGTTCTGTATCAAGAACAGCATCATAACTTGGGCAATAGGAATTCGTAAAATCATAAAGATTGGATACTAAGAATGTCTACGTCAAAATAGGATTCAAGAAAAATTATGTACCACTACTAACTGTCGGTATACATTTCACAAACTCGTGGGATGAACTTGAAGTGATAGAGTTATCACGGCTTTTTGGTGATGTCCTGAGATTTTGATGTGGTAGCTCATGATGTTTGACCATGAACCAGTTTTGAGCACATATTCTACAAAAAGAGAACCTTAATTCTACTACAAGAAACACTTTCAATCTGAGCTAACACAAGAAACACTTAAAAAGAGAACCTTCTTTCTAGTTGAAGATGGAAACTAAGTAATCTGATAGCTAGGTAATGTAATGTGAATGTGACTCTCCATAATTTGTCAACATCATCCTACACAGCATAACAGGAGGCAATCAAATAACATATTTATATATATATATATAGAGAGCAATGCTAGTGATCCCCACAATTTCACTTAAAAATCTACCAAAATGCGTTTTCCAACAAGGAAAAATGCGTTTCCAAGAGAGGGTGGTGCGATTCACTGGGTGGGGTGGGGTGGGGTGTAGTACGATTCCCGAGAATTTTTTTCTTTGCCTTGGGTGAAATCTTGGGTGGATTTATGGGGGTAACAAGCTTTATTCATATATATGTGTGTGTGTGTGTGTGTGTGTGTAGTGGAACAGAAAAAAATGACTCTTACGTCATTTTTTTATCTTGTTAGACAAAACAACGCATGTTAGTTAACAGAAAAATGAATTTTGATTCCTACACAACACGTAGCAATTCCTGTGCCTACTTGTCTACGACTCAGAAGGTCTACCAATGCAATACGCAATTCTTAATCTAGCGATGGTTAGCTAGACTTGGGCAATGTTTCAAACATCTACTTGGGGCTAACACGTTTTGAGAAGAGAAAACAACAATACTTTCGTTATCCGGTCTCGCCAAGTCAAGCGGCGCCGGAAGCAACCTCCCCAAGTTGGGGTTAGCAAGATGAAGAGGTCCCACGGGAGAACAATCAGGTATCAATTTAAGTACTGGTGGCGAGGAAAAGGAGATAGGGACCCAAGCAATTAAGCTTTTTAGAGATAGAAAATTAGCAAACCAAACCTTGACCCTCAACATTAGTCACAAAGTAGCAAATAAAGTCAGTATCGGCTCGCATATTCTTCCTGATTACGCTGCTAACGACGTCTCTCCAACCGATACTAGTCGCTGACCGTTGCTTCTAAATTCTAATGAAAAGCAAACACCAATCGCGATGCTCCAGCATTTACAAAGGCAATCCTGCACGGCGAACCCCGTTGATTTTCAAATTTTGCCAAAACAAAGCGAGGAAAAAAGAAAAGTACGACTTGAACAGTGATAATACAGAGCAGAGCACATACTTGCTCTAGGTCTTTGAGCCTCCCCCTATCATCACCTCCTGAAAGATGAGAGGGGAATCTAACAAGATAAAAAAAGATAAGAGGACTCAAAAAAAGCAGAAAAAAAAAGAAGATAAAAACAGGATGCGATGCACTCCAACGACACGACAAACACAAATGGTAGCCAGCCAGCCCACGCGCCTGATTAGAGAAGAAGCTTCGTTGCTAACGAGTGGCGTGGAGGGAAGACTGATTTTTTTTTTAGTTACACGCTCAGGCAGCGCATGAACTCCCACTCGTCGTCCTCGTCCACCACGCAACCGCCGCCGTTGCACGTAACCTCCTCCTCCTCCCCCTCGCTGCCCATTGAGTCCACGCTGCTGCCGCCAGACACCGCCGCATAGGACCCGCAGAAGAGATAGGGCATCGAGTGGAATGCGTGAGCAAGGCGGCTGCATGTCAGCGCCCCAACGTCTTCCCTTCCGCAGCCACCTCCGTGGTGAGTGTACTCCTCCGCACGTTGCTTGAGCGTCTCGAACATAACTTCAGGCTCGTGCTGCATCGCACGCAGGACGTCGGCGCAGGAAGGACCGGGAACAGCGCGTGTCACGGCAAAGCTGTAAGGCCCATCGCTCTGTGTAACGCGCACGACGCTGGGGCCGCCAAAGAGATTGTGCAGACCACCGAGAGCCTCCTGGTACGCCCCGCCTAAGAACATTCCGAGGTAGTAGCCCCCAGAGACTCCGAGCTCATGCAGCGGGAGGCTAGACCCGCCTCCGATGAACTTGTCAAGCTTGCCATCGCTGTCGCATGTAAGGTCAGATAAAATACCCTTCACCAAGGGTTGCTGTTCAAGGCGGTGGATGGGGACGACGGGGAACAGCTGCCCAATGGCCCAGAAATCCGGAATAGATGTGAAGATTGATAGGTTAACGTGATATGTCATCACTGATTCACTTGCGTCCATCTCCTTGGCAACCAGATCGCAGAGCCCGTCCACCGCGGCAAGGTGCTCGAGCCCAAGCATGCCGTCCTTGAACATATCAATACAACGCCGTTTCAGCTGATCCACGTACAGCAAGCAGGTCTCGTAGTCCCCGCGAACCGCGGCAGCCTTCAGGTTACGGCAATCAGCACGGGTATCATCCGTCAGCCCCTCCAACAGATACGCTAGGTTAGACCCGACGGTGACGGGCTGATTGATGGTAGTTGAGACGGCCTCGAAGACAAGGACAGAGTGGTGGGACACAAGGGCGCGGCCGCTCTCGCTGCAGATGATCGGGTGACGGACCTTCTTCCGGTCGCAGGCGTACTGAATCGCCTGCACGACGGCGACAGCATACCCCTCGAGATCATAGCCAACAGACATATCAGAGTTGCCGGAGTGAGAACCGTCATAGTCGATGCCAAGGCCACCTCCGACGTCGATTACGCGCATGCCCGCCCCGAGCCGAGCGAGTTCGCAGTATATCTGTGCAGCCTCGCCAACCCCATCAGAAAGCAGGGCGGTGGACGGGATCTGGGATCCAATGTGGAAATGTAGCAGCTGGAGGCAGTCCAACATATCTAGGCTTTGAAGCTTCCGGGCAACGGAGAGGATCTGAGTCGTAGTGAGCCCGAACTTGCCCTTCTCACCGGAGGTGGAGCCGAAATGGCCACAATGCTTGGTACGAAGCTTGGCCCGCAGTCCGATAACCGGGCGAACGCCGAGCCGCCGGCTTGCTTCTACGACAGTATCAAGCTCCTCTTCTTGCTCGAGAACAATGACGGTGTTGAGATTGAGCATACGGGCGACAAGGGCGAGGGAGACGTACTCGTCGTCTTTGTAGCCGTTGCAGACGAGGAAAGCGTCGGGGTGGCCGCTGGTGAGGCAGCTCATCGCCAGTAACAGCTCGGGCTTCGACCCCGCCTCGAGTCCGAACCGGAACGGCGCGCCAAACTTGACGATGTCTTCGACGATGTAGCGATCTTGGTTGCACTTGACAGGGTACACGCCCTGGTAGTGAGCGCCGTAGCCGCTGGCGCGCACAGCAAAATCGAAGGCGGCGTTGAGGGATTCCAGACGGTGCTTCAGAACGTCGGGGAAGCGGACGATGAGCGGAAGCGGAAGGCCAAGGCCGCCGGCAGGTTTAGGATCGGAGGCCTTCCTCACCACCTTCATGAGATCTATCACCTGGTGCGGGAGCGTAGCAGCACCGTGGGGACGGACGGCAATATTACCGGCGGCGTTGACGTAGAAGTATGGGGCGCCCCAGGCATCGATCTTGTAGAGAGCCGAGGAGAGATCTGGGGTCCATGGGGTGAGTAGATCGGCGGCGGCGGCGGAAGGTGTCGTCGGAGCGCCGCCGGGGAATAGCCCCGGCGCGGGAAGAGAGCCGTCCCAGGAGGACGAGGAGAGGGAAAAACCGTAGCCAACGGGCGGCAGAACGGCGGCGTCGACGCAGGCGAGGGCCGGCATCTCTTCCCGATCGAAAGAATAGGTTAAAAAGGGGTAAAAAGAATCAAAATTCGATCAGATCTGAATAAAGGGGGCTTTAAAAGCCGCCGAGGCCGAGGCCCCGGCTACCCCCCCAAAAGAAGCAGGAGGTGGTCGGAATAGAGGAGAGAACCCTAGCCGGCGATCAGAATGACCGTATATCGGCACGCCGGAACTTCAGAAGATGGCGGGGAAAGATAAACAAACAGATCTGACAAGCCAAAAAGAGCAGGAGCAAACGGCTACAACGCGGTTCAGAAACAACCACCGGCGACGGCGACGGCGACAGCGACCAGATCTGATACAAAGATGAGAGTGACGGCAGCGGTGACGAAACCTATAGGGTAAGATAGAAACCTAATTAGAGACTCAGATTTGTGGAAACAGACGGCAGAGATGAGATTGAAGAAAGGCCAAGATTTGAGGTTTCAGAGAGGCGTAGATGAAGAAGCTGGCGAGAATTGCATGAGGGATGAGCGCCGCTTTTATAGGGGTTCGGGGGCGAACATTTTCAAATAACCACTAAACTTTTGTGGAATAAACAAATATGTGCATTTTACTTTTGCTAGAAAGGATTGGCCGACTCACGAAAATTCTACGCAACGGTAAAAATTAAAAAAAAAAAAAAGTTCATAAATTTCTATGACAGTTTTGAAGTTTTCAATTAAGCATTTTGGAGTTTTGCCAAAACAATTTAAATAAATTAATTTTTTAAATAAAATCGGGATGTTTATATACACATTCCAAAGGTTTGACGGAAATTTTTGAAAAATATTTTGTTAGTCAGCTAGCATTTCGCAATATTATGCCACCGACTGGGACACGTTTTAGTTCACTTAAAATATTTTTTTAATACGCACAAATAGTTTTTATCTCGTCCACAATAATTCACTTCGAAACGAATACATCGACATAAAAACTGACGGTATTATACTAGTTGTTTACATTAGTCATTTAAAATACTTTTGTTCAGCCATCTATTTTTCAAAAAAAAAAAGGCTAATTTGTAAGGATTTTAAGAAAAATAGAGTTTTTAATATTGTTTCAAATTGAAAACTATTGATGATTATATATCCAGTATCCTATCCTCTTTATTTTTTTTTTATCTACAATGCAATTTTATTTTCAACCCTTGTTCATCTTTTTTTTTTTATCTTGATCGCCAAGTTCGGTTTCAATTCTAAATCTCGATCGGGTACTGACGGTAAACGATAGACCTTCCCAACTAAATGTTGTTGGGAATCGAACTTCTAATTTATTCTTGCGATAATTGCGTATCAGCCCCCACTATTTTCGGGGTTCGCAAATCAGCCTCCCGAAACGCGTTTTCGGGGGACTGATTTGTAAAAAAAAAAAAGCAAATCAGCCCCCGAAAACGCGTTTTCGGAGGCTGATTTGCGCGATTTTGAAAAACGAGGGGCTGATACGGCAAAGTCCCTTTATTTTTCATAAAGATAGACATTTGGTTTTCTTCCAACATCTAATTCTATTAATCAAGTGGGCCAACGCGGATTGGTCCCTTGTTCATCTCTTTTAAGTACTATATATAATAATAGATACCAAGCATTTTTTTTTCTAAGAAAAGGATAATTTTTTTTTACCAAAATGCAGAGGATGGCTTTTCTGAAAAACACGTGTCTCATTCAAAATAAATAATAAACGCCGATTGGTCCCTTGTTCATCTCTTTAAGTACTACATAAACAATAGATACCAAGCATTTTTTCTAAGCAAAGGATAATTTATTTACCAAAATGCAGAAGATGGCTTTTCTGAAAAAACTTTGCGTGTCAGCTCCCAAAGTTTTACTCTTGAATTTTAGCTCATAAAAATATTTTTTTTACGTTGACGTGACACGCTCGCGCGCCGTTATGTTACGCATTTTCGTATTTTAGAAGGTTAAAATTTACGACTGTTGTTTTTAGAAAGGTTGATATGTAATTATCTTTTTAAAATAAATAATAAATAAGTCATCATCCTTTTCACCCATTTAGAAGCAAAATTATAAAAATAATAAAAATATTTTATTTCTAAAATTCGTACAAATTGATTTTTATCTTTTAATGTTATCAAAAACATTCTGATCGAATATATCTAGATAATCCAAATAAACAAATACAATATTGAATCGAATATACACAATATTATCAGCTTATATTATAGTATTAAAAATATAATATTTTAAATATTTTGGATGGGTAAATAAGATAGAGAGGTGTTAAATTAAATAAATATGACATTTCAAACAAGAAAATAAGATATTGAATTTGAATAATTGATTTTTCTATATTTAGAAAAAAAAAATTTCCAAAAGTCCAAATTGTAACAACACATTACGTTTGATTTGAAAAAACGGCGGCCTAGGAGTGCAGTTTCCAATATATTACGAGGAAAAGAAATCTAACCGTTTTTTCGTCAAAAAGAAAAAAAAAGAAGAAAATATCTGGTAAAACTCTATAACTCAATGTCTTGCGTCGACCTAGATTTTTCGCAAATAAAAAAGTTTATCAGTCCCTGAAATTATAAGCAAATTAGTACTTCATTTTAAATAATTTATAAATTAATCTATATTTAATATTCATATTAAAAATATTTACTTATTATATAAAAATTAATCTATATTTATTTTATATTTAATTAATTTTAAAAAAATATTTCTAAATAATAATTTAAAAATATTAAATTACGGAAGATTAAAAATTGATTTGCTAAAATTTGGATTCTCAAAAATATATAATATTTAAAAATAATTTTAAATATAAAAATTTGGTTAAAATAATTTACAATTTTATATTTAAATTATTTTTAAAAATATTTATAATAGATATTTAAAAATATTAAAAATATAAGTTATAAATAAAAAAATATTCGTAAATTATAATTTTAGGGGGTTGATCTTCAATTCTCCCTTTTAATGGCGTAAACAAATTATAAAATAAATTAAATTCCTTTTTGATGGAGCTGGGAGATTCCATATTCGGCCTCTCCGCGTCGGTTTGCCGCGTGGCGTGGGTTCCAC
The DNA here is from genome assembly GCA_002076135.1 of Xerophyta viscosa. NCBI lineage: Eukaryota > Viridiplantae > Streptophyta > Magnoliopsida > Pandanales > Velloziaceae > Xerophyta > Xerophyta viscosa. Next base: position 5,257,093 of record MJHO01000001.1, read on the forward strand.
ATGGGGCCCGCGCCGCTCTGGAGGGCCTACGTTCTCTAGAAGCGCCACGATAACTGCAACGACAACCAACCACACCGTTTCCGCCGCTCGCGCGATGGCTGGGCTTTATCTGCTATTTATAACGGCACGCTCCGAGGTCTAGAGGGGCCATGTTATCAACGGATAATATTGTCCAAGTAGAAGAGTGATGGACGGTGATGATCACGCCAACGTTATCAATGATATCTCTCGGAGCAATAATCAAAACCAGATCGCAAGATCTACTGGTATTTTGCCACATGAGACTTCCAAGACTTTCTTTAAACAAAATTAGTCCTTGATGTTGAAAATGCGCCCTATTCGTTTTTAATTAACTAGGAAAATCGCGCAATGAATTGACTATTTGGACGATCTAGACATAACATTCATGTAGAGTAGCATTCCAAAGTATGGGTTGCAATTTGGAGTCTCTAAATATTTATTTAAATTATTTTTTAAAAAAATAAATATTAAAAATTATATTTCATATTAAAATTATATTTTTGAAGGAATTTCCAACTCCACGCACTCGAGAGCAAAACTAAAGCTTCCAACAAATTGTGTCAATCCTAGTTATACGCTTGAGTGAATTATAAACCGAGGTGTCTCAGATCTCGGCAGAAAGAGAAAAATAAGAGATGTTATAATCTTCTGAAGTTAGTAACATTTCTCGTTGGCTTACTTGATCGCCTATGATTTTACTTTATATTCCTTAAAGATTTTCACATAAAACTTCATATGTCCATGCTTTTTTTTTTTCCTAGCTACTGCTCTTAGCCAAATTAGCTTTCGAACACTTATTGGTCGACCGAGGTTAATTCCAACAGTATTTATATCAATCGACTTAATAGGTTGGCTGTCCTTATGAAGAATAGATTTGTGGTTCTAAATCATAGTAAATTTTAATTTAGAGAGTACACAATTAATCACTCAGCAACTATTCAAAATGTATGATAGAAATCATAATTGATGGTAAAAAAAAATAAGATAGTCGTGTTATACATTATATATGTGTGTATACTTTTAAAAAGTCGCCGCAATTTTTAGTTCAAAATCTACAAAACCACGAAACGATATTAACCAAATTGATTAACGAAATTGAATACAAAAAGACGATCGTCGTCTGTCTTTCATAAAGAATAGATATGAGTCTTGAATCCCAGCAACCGTGAGTTGAAAAGAGACAATCGTAATGCTCAATTATCGGTCAGGATATAGAATATTTGGAGAAACATGGACCAAAAAAATCAACTCGACAATCATAGACCAAAATTTTTTTTTTAAAAAAATCAACAAACCGTGATTTTTGTTATGCCTAATATTTGGATTTTTAAAGTACCGTCTTAAATAATAAATTTGGAGAAACATGGACAATATAGGTAGATTTTTCATTCTTAGTTCTTAAAAAAAAAAAATCCACTTTTCTGTTATGCGTAATATAATTTCGATTTTCCAGATTTAAATTGAAATTTTGCATACTTATTTAAAAATTTTGGAAAATTCTAAAGACGAACTTGATTGATTGACATAAGAAATTATATTTTATAAATTAGCGGAAAATTAAAATGAGAGCACTATAATCTATGTTTAGTTATATAATGGTCAATCCACGTATTATGAACAAATTTTTATTTAAATTTATTATTTTTTACGTTCTAAAATATTTATAAAATTTTGTTTGAAAATTTATAAATATAAAAATATACATTATATCAAAATTTATATTTATTGTATTTATTTTTTTAAAATTTTTTTTTATAAATTTGTGTTTTGAAATTCTAAGTCTTAACGAATTAATTTTTAAGCCTATTACAATTTTGACATCCCCAAATACCTATTTTAAAATATTTTTTAAAAAAATTTTAAAAATAAAAATTATAAATTACATTCAAATTTATTAACTTTTTAGCTACATTTTTCTTAAAAAATATCTGTATATAGTAGTAAAAATACTACTACCTTGTATTTTAAGATTGAAATCGTTTTATAAAAATTTTGAAATTGGAAATTGATTTATAAAATATTAAAAATGTAGGACCCATATGCTGTTTCTTTTCTATTTTTACGCCGCAACAAAAGGAGCCCCTACATATAGTCCTACTCTTCTTAGAGCCAAACGGCCATGATCCGAATGTCCTGTGGCGTTTGTCTTCCTCTTAAATACGAAATTTTTTTTCTTTTGATTGACATTAAATAATAATAATAATAATAATAATAATAATAAAATTATATATATATATATATATATATATATATATGTATATATATATATATATATGTATGTATATATATATATATATGTATGTATATATATAAAGTAGTTCGATGTAATGTAGCATCTCTTATAATTTATGTGCCATTATGCCATATGTCGTCTTCATTTATCTCTCTATGTGATGTGTTAAACATAAATACAATAAATTTTGAATTAATCACTTAATTAATCTGACTTGCTGTGTACATGTGATGTATTTAATATAACAAAAAAACTCATTTAAGTTACTAAAGTATATTTAAATAAAAGTTTGGAAAAGTGTTAACGTACGGAAATTTAAGTTTAATTGAACTTCTTTAAAATTATTTCAAAGATTAGTTAGGCAAATAAATGCATCAAATATGTAGATGTGAGATTCAGATAAGATTTATATATATTTGCAAGATTTAATAATTTTAAATTTTAAATTTCTCATATTATATAAAGGCCAAAATTTAGTAAATACCCATTTACTATAGACTTTTAGGCGCTCATACCCTTCAACTTATTTTGGGACATTTCATACCTTTCTACTTCAAATTTAGGAACGCGATATCCTTATTCGATTAATTAAACGGACACGTCACTAATCTTACTGACGTGACACTAATTAATATTTTTTATTATTTTTTAACATTAGTTGGACATTAAAAATAGCCATGTTTATATTAAAAAAATAATTAAATAATACTTAATTGGTGCCACATCAGCGTAATTAATATCTAAATTCTCTTGAGGGGTATCGCATTCCCAAACTAATAGTAAAGGGGTATGAAAGTCACGAAAATAAATATAGGAGTATGAGTGTCCAAAAATACATAGTAGAGGGGTATTTACTAAATTTTAGCCTTATATAAATTATAATAATTTCAAAAAATTTAAAATATTATTATCAAATTCCTCATAATCTATATATAAATATATAAAAATAGATCATGAAAGTCACATAACATCTTAAATAACTCTCGGTGTACTATTTGCTATTTATTTTTATTCTAATGAGTACTACGTAGTATTACAAATTTAAAAACATTAAGGAGCGTGCAATGTTTAAAATTTAAATAAAATAACTTCGTTAAATTAGTATTTGTAATGTTTCAAATTATATATATATATATATATATATATATATATATATAATGTACTTTAGTAATATATGACAATACTGTATAATATTTTAATAAAATTAACTATTAATTTATATAAATTAAAAAAAAAATTAATAATAGTATTTCTATATTTGTTTTATGTCTAAGTATCGTCTGTGTAAAATTAGTAAAATAAATGACGGAATTTGAAAAGGAGACCGAAACTGAAGACTGGAGAGTCTGAACACTTGACTTTGGGACAGGGCTCCAAAAAGCCCGGGAAAATTGCATATCGAGCCCCATTTTAAAATTTATACATATCAGCTCATATCAGTCCTTAATATGCATTTGTCCTGAAAATAGGGGCTGATATGTAATTTCCTTTTTTGAAATCCAGGTTCACATGGGGCGGGGATCTTGTGGCGTACAATTACCCAATTACCCATGTTGTTTGAGCGTGGATATCTCGGGAGAAGATATTAACCGTTAGATTAACTACGATGTAATTCTAAGAAATCAACGACAAGGGAGAAGGCTCACGGGTTTTCCTTATCAGCATTGCTATTCGCCCGACGAATTTTTTAACAAAATCTCTCAAAAAATTAATATAGTAATATTTTAGTAAGAAAATGCCTTTTTTTTGGATCGAGCGGCAGGCGTGCGGTTTGTAAATCGTACGTCCCAAATTCGATACTCAGTGATGTCCTAAAATAGAGTGTGTCCGGAGCCGTGTGTTTACAGCAGTTACGGAAAAGCATGTGGTTGGATAACTCCCAGTACACCATATTTATTCTGGAAGCAGATGTCAAGACGGAATTTTACTCTTCTACTCGCACCTGGATCCACAATGGTACTATAGGTGTGCGTAGAAAATTATAGTCCGTAAGTTAGCAGAGATTCAGGAAGAGATTTCGTCTCGTTATCTCAAAAAAAAAATATTTTAGTAAGAAATTGATGTATAGTATAATACACAAAGATAATAGCGAGAACAATTATGAGATTGGTGTCAAAATTTATGAGTATTCAAAAATCCTTGAGGAGATTTGTGACAGAGCGAAAGTTTTCTCTTTTCTTATTTGGTTATAGACACGACTCGATCAATGTTTTATTATTTTTGTGGACCCAGCTTTGCTTAGATAATAGTTGGACCGAATTTAAAGACTTTACGGGCCTAAGAGAAATCATATTAATCTTGTTGAGCGAGGAAATCATTTCAAAAGTTATTTTTATCGAGTGTGATTTCGGCCGATCAATAAATATTTGAAAGCTAAGATGACTAAGAAAACCATGTAGAATAATGTGAATGAGCGCACAGATTTTTACCTGAAAATCCTTGAAGAATATAAGATAAAGTTACAGATGACCACGTAAGTTAAAGCAAAGAATTAAGGCATAATACCTTTTTTAGCCCCTGAACTTTAAACAAATGTGCTTCTATAACCCCGAACTTTAAACTGTACTCGCAATAATCCTGAACTACGAGAAAACGCCCACGATAACCTTGCCGTCAGTTTTTCCGTCAGCCGCCGTTAATTCGCTGACGTGGCAGACTTTAAATTATTTTTTTTATTAATTTTAATACATATAAAGGCATATTTGTCCCTCCACAAAGTTAAAATAAATACATATAAAGACATATTTGTCCATCCACAAAATTAAAAAAATTAAAAATTGATTAAAAAATAATTTAAAAACTGTCACGTCAGCGAATTAACGATGATAGACGGAAAAACTGACGGTAAGGTTATCGTGGGCGTTTTTTCGTAGTTCAGGGTTAGCGCGAGTATCGTTTGAAGTTCAGGGTTATAGAGGCACATTTGTTTAAAGTTCAGAGACTAAAAAAGGTATTTTGCCAAGAATTAACTAGAACAGTTGTGGCTACAAGATCTCTTTTCTCTCTCTCGCTAAAGTCTACAACATCTCATGTTATAATGTACACAAGAGCACTATACAGGTGCTTCCGAGTGCGTGAGGTTGAGAATCCCGTCGACATACCCTGGATGGCCTTCCATACGTGCTGTTGGGCTCACGCTCAGGTTGTGACGATTGTGAAAACAATAGATTTGGCAAGGATTTTGGGTTGACAATCCACATTCCAGTAGATTGGCGGTTTTCACAATCCGCACTCCAAATCTACTGTTTCACAACCGTCACAACCCACGTGCGGATTGTAGGTTGACTGATCCTCCCTACGCCATGTAAGCTCCCACGTTGATTGTGGAGGCACAATGTGTAACTGACTTCTCTACGCTCGCACGGCGGTTACGTGGCTGACTTGGTCTTTCCTCATTTCAATTGGATAAGCTTCGTCAGGTTGCTAAAGTATGGGTCGAGCTGCAATCTAACGTCGATCTCGGCTGGATGATGATGAATAAAGAACAAGTTTCGAGCAGTTTGTCAGAACCTCGGTTCGATCCAAAGCGTATGCAAGACATTGGGCCGAGGTTGGTCTCGACTGGCGATCCCGAGGCTGCAGCCTCGGGTCAGTTATGCTAAGGTCAGCCTCGGCCTGACGATCTTGAGGTATGCGGATAGACACCTCGACGACATTTGCATCTTGATCATATGAGATATTTTGACTCTTTTTTTTTATATAGTGGCCAACTCTTCTGCTAGCATATAGCAGTCCAAATCTGTACTATATCAGTTTCCAAAATTTTCTCGCCAATGTCAAAAGTAAAAGATTTATTCATATACTGTTGTGCCTGTACACATGAGTGTGATATTTCAGGACGAGAATTCTACGAAAATTACCTCATCTTCGATAGAGATATCAACGAGGCGGAGAATGGATAGGAGGTTATCCCCGCCGACTCTGAAATTGATCTATGGAATTAGTTCTGCGGTCTTTCGTGCTTGTATGTTTGAGCATTTTTGGGTGTCTGGATTTCAGGTCAATGTCTAGGAAACAGTCTCATACTTAATATCATTTGAGTGCTTTTTAAAATCCAACCATGTTATCATTATAATATTTGAGATAAGATGAAGAAAACCCGTTCTAATTCGACCCTTTGATGATCCGGGGATAGATTAACCTCCTTGATCGAGCGTGACCTCAACGGCGTATTGACTGCTCGAAGGTAAAGGTGGTTAAGAGGAACGCACAAACAATCACGAATAACACAGATTTTATGTAAAAACCCTCGATATAGAACGAGATAAAATCCCGATGAACACAATGCATGCGGTAGAAATTCACTAAAAATAATAATAAAAAAAAAAGTATAACTTCTTTCCAATTTGCTCTATGGACCGAGTCACAAAATCTCAACCTAATTTACAAGAATTTTTTTGCTTACTACCTCCTCCTTCAACTAATGGCAAAGGCGATTATTTATAGGCATTCATCGCAGGCCTAATAACAATAAAAATAGCGGAAGTAGTGGGATTAATAAGTGATTAAATGTGATTTCGGTCGATCAATAAGTGTTCGAAAGCTGATTTGGCTAGAGAAACGGTGCTGAGTAATGTAAAGGGACAGAAGAATTTTTACGTGTAAATACTTGAGAAGAACAAGGAAAAAATCACTGGCGATTACGTAAGCCAACGCAGGAATTTCACTAGAGTTAGAGGAGTTAATATTTCTCTCTCACTGCCGAGGTCTACAACGGCTTGGTTTATAATTTCTCTCTAAGAACACCACTAAACTTAGCACAATATGCTAGAATCTCAGTTCCCTCTAAGTTAATGATTCTGTCAGCAGTACCGTGCATGCCTTTTATTGGCGGTGCTAGGCGCATGCCCAAGTCGTGACAGTTGCGAAATAGTGGATTGTAAGAATCGTGAATTAACTAATCCTCATTGCACCACATAAGCTTCTACCTTCGTTGGTAGAGGGTGTCATGTGTAACTGACACCTACATATTTGCGCGGCGATTATGCTGCTGACTTGGTCTTTCCTTACATTGGCCGAACAAACTCGGTTAGGTTACCAAAGCCTAAGTCGAGCTTGGATCTGACGAACAACGATGGCCTTTTATTTGGGACCGATGCTACTGATATATATTTTTAGGATCTTGAACGTCGATTTCGATTTTTATCTTATATTTCGACTCGAAATAAAATACGTTATAATAAAATTTCTTCCAATTAGATATTACTAAAAATTAAATATCTGATCTATACTGTATATATAGTCTCCTTTCTACAAAATTCTTTTAGAATTTCTCTACAATTTCAATTGAGCCATTCTTTTAAAAAGGTACATATAAGAAAGTTACAGGACAATAAATTATACTACGTTTTAGTTTAATGTTTTCTCAAAAAGTAAGAAATGATGTTAAATAAATTATCTAACTTCTTGAAGCAAATGACATTTGTTTGGAAATTTTTTATGAATATTTTCTAAAGCTTTGAAATTGAAAATAGTGTATTTAACTATTTTTATTATACTTTATATAATTTTTTAATTCAATTTTTTTTTTTTTAAAAAGGGCTCTAAATAAAAGGTTTGAAGGTAAATCCCATTTACAAGAAATATCGAAAGAATGGTCCAAAAGTATTGTATTATACGTTCTAACTTTTTAATTCTATTTTTTTTTTAAAGGCTATAATATAAGTTTTTAAAGTAAGCCCATATACATGAAATGCCTTATAACTTTTTAATTCTTAACTTTTTTTTTTAAAAGAAAACGCTCTAATATAAGTTTTGAAAAGTAAACCCCATACACAAGAAAAATTCCCTAAGACTTGTCTGAAAGGATCTAGCTTGTCTACAAATATAAATTCGGACCGAAAATTTAGGCTAGCCCGATCTATACCAGGTTTGACCAGAGTTAAATCTAAATTGGCCTGATCTAGATTTGGGTCTTCTGACTATAAATGACTTTTGGTCTGATCGTTTCTAACCAGTAAATGAAACTATGTATGCGCGCCTCATAGTTTTTTTTTGTCAATTATCAAAAAATGTTAAAATGCTTTGGAAGTCTCAGTTATTAATTTACAAAATTGTTAAAATGTCTTTGTCTGTGCGTTTTTTGACAAAAGTATATAGCCGAAATAAACAATAACTAGTCCAAACCGGTGTAACCTGAATGGGATGGTTTAATCTCAGGTCTAATCTTTGGTCTGTAGATTAATTACCAACTGCACAATGAGCCCAGTTCACAACTTCAATCAGATCGAGTACCGCCGAGTGTGAGCCTGCTTTGTTGGATTCTGGTTAAATTTCTGGGACCCGATGACCCGATCCATATCCACCCGTTTGGTAGCTGATGTGATCATTTACCAGATCCAACGGCCAGGAATATGCTGGACGAAACGTCTTTTTTTGTTTGGTCACCAAAACGAAACGCCAAATTTTTGTCTTGTACCTACACAATTAGATCTGGTCGAGTCTAAGCTGATTAAGTGGCCACGGTCCAACATGTGGTCACATGGTTTGAGTCAATCTGGCAGGGTCCAGCCACGTGTTCCTCATCAATATTTGAGGGGAAAAAATACTTCACAAATTAAAATTCACATAATTAAAATATGAAAAAAATTAATAATTTATATAATTAACGTTGTAAATTTTTAAGTTATAAATTTTTGATAAAATCTATATATTTATGTTTAACCTTTTTTTTCGAAAATACTTATAAATAGATTTTTTTTTACACTTTCAAGCTTAACGTATTTCGAAATATTTTTTTAAAAACTTTCAATATAAATGTTATATAGTCCATCAAAATTTATAACTTTTATATTGAAAATTTTGAAAAAATAAGCCATTTTTTTTAATCCAACTGATTATAAATTTGATAAATTTATTGGTGCATTAAGTGGCACTTATTTGAATGTGTAACTGCAACGTACATACGTCGCGACGGTTTTTACAAAACCATATGCTTTACTGGTGTTAGAACTTTGCTCGTAATTATCTCCACCTGACTATACAGGAAGTTACTCTCAATTTAAAATTCAAGATACCCATCGTGCGTGAAGAAGAGCACGTGCGCGTCTACACCAACACGTACTCTCTTGAACCACTTGAATTACATCTTCAAATACGCGTGATCTTGCAGCACGAAAAGTCAAAATTGGATGAAATTTCTGAACCCCTGTCTATTTATTGTAAGACTTCGACACTATTGCGAATCTCTCTTATCCAAATTGGACTTTTTATACGATAATACGCTCTCTTCTTTAGCTGGTTACAATATCTCATCGAACGAGTGAATCACCGAAAATTATATGCGAGGTTGTTATCCTTATCCTTATGGCATATTTATTTAGAGAGAAAAGTAGAAAGTAGAAAGTAAGAAAGTTAAAAAGTTAAATTTTTTTTTTTTTTTTTTTTTACGAATCTGTGCGACGCGGGACTGAATCTCAGTGGATCGTGGAATTCAGTTTTCTTGTTTATATTAAAATAAAAGTGAAAAGTAAAAAAAATTAAAAAATCAATTATTTTATTTATTTTAAATAGAAAAGTGAAAAACTAACATTTCTTCACTTTCCAGCTCTATATAATTTTTATTTTTTTTTTGACTTTCTCATCAAAAGCATGGGAATAAAGTGACAGTCATTAGCACTTAGTGATGATTATTAATAATAATTATTTTTAAAATTTTTAAATTTTAATATTATTATAAATAAATTCATTTATTAATAAATAGTAAATATTATATTTATAATAAAAAAAATTATTACTTTAATAAATAATAAAAATAGTAAATTTATATTATTTAATAATAATAAAAAAATACAATAATAATAACAAGAAATTACTACAAATGATAAATAATAAATATATTATTTAATTATATAATAATTTTAATAATTTATTACTATTTTTAAAAATATAAATAAACAAAATTACTAAATAATATTAACAAAATTAATTATTAATAACAAAAAAATAATAATTTATTTAAATATATTAATTTATCAATTATTTTAAGTTATTATTAAAGAATATTTTTTTTAATTATAAATAAAAAATATTTTCTAAAATAACATCAGTGAGCGGAGCAGGGACGACGTGTCACGGCTCCACGACGCCAACTGAGTAACCAAGCTTTGGCAGTAATCGCTGGTGCGGTGACAAATGGATTTTCTGGAATGGACCCACTAACTCATTCAATGACAGAAATATCCTACTTTAATTTTAATATCGGGAAAATGATTTAATATATGATAATTTGATATAATAGTCCAATATAAAATGAATTAAAGATGCCTGCCGTCAGGCGGTGTGGCATAAAATCCTCCCCTTGATTGAGGGTCGTGGGTTCGAACCAATATGGTTGAAGGGAATTATTAAATTGGTTGGACTAGCCACCAACTCCATTTCGACAAAAAAAAAAAAAAAAAAAAAAATGAACTAAAGATAGATGTTACTAGGATGCGACATCATCAAGGTATATGAAAACTCTCGCATCCTGCCCGTCCATTCAAATATGCACGGATTTTGAGAAATATGTATAAAATTTTTATCAGCTTCTTTTGATCTATTTTTTAATATATTTTAAAAAATTCTAAATTACAATATTCTAGATTTTAATGAGATATACAAATTTATAGTTGAATTTTTTTTTTAAAAATGCTAAAAAGATAATCGAAATTTTAGATTATCTTTTGGGAAAAAATTTAGGAAAAATTTTCAACTATAATTTGTATATCTCATCAAAATCTATAATTTTGTAGTTAAAATTTCTCTACAAAATGCTTAAAAATACGTCAAATAAACAGACGAAAAATTTATTCGATTTCTCGAAAGTAAAACTTGTAATGGATGACTGGAATGCCGGGATTTTCCAACATCCGGATGCGGGGATTTTCCTACACCCTGATGCTGCCGCATCAGGGGAGCCGCATCCATGTTACTAAATAGCGGTACTTAAAAGAGATGAGCTGTGGTAGATGTATTCGACGAGAGATTTTTTGGTGTAACGGTTACACCATATTAGACATATTTTTAGAAAAAAAAATCTAACATCACAGTTATAAATTTTAACGATATCTATTAAAATTGTCCAAAACATACTTCTATATAGATATATTGGGACTCCAAAATTTAATGGGTTCAATAAATTTTTCAAAAAAATACTTTATTTTAGGACTCTAAAGTTAAACGAGTTTGAAGCGGGTCTAAAAACTATTTTAAAATTTATTGAATCTGTCAAATTTTGAAGTACCAACATATATATTTAAAAGTATTTTTTGAAAAAATTTTGAATGCAAAAACTGTAGATCTCGTCAAATTTATAAGTTTTTTTTATAAAGTTTTTTTTTCAAAAAAATGATTATAATTTTTTTTATTTGAAATGGAGAGATATATGTTGACGTGCGTAAACATATTGTGATAGAATTTGTCCTATTTGACATGATGGTTAGATTGATAAAATTGTCAGATAATTGCATTGAAATTCCTACATATTGTTTTAACATCATTTAAGTCATCTCAATTTTTTTTTTTTTTTTGCATTTTAGTATTTTTGACACCTTTTAATATATTTACAACACCCTTCGATGTGTTTTTGACAGATTTTTCATACATCTGACACCCTACATCTTGACATTTTTTAGTACGTTTCTGACACTACTGTGTTAATTTTTGACACCTTGATGTTACTCTGATAATTTTTAACACTTTATTGAAAACTTTTGACACTCTTCGGTCTTCGTAGAAAGATTTAAGTGCAAGTTTTTTTAAAAGAGGACTTCAGTGCAACTTTTTTAATAAAATTTTATTTTTATTATATATTTATTTATCATGAATATAATAGTAAAACTTTTATATAGTAATATAATTTTGTATTGATGAAATGATATTTTTCTACTTTTTTACACTACTTCCTATTATTATATATATACTTAAAGAAGCAGAAAAGGCAAATAAATTACTGTTCATTGAACAGTAACTTCTTCTTTTTTTCTGTTTTGCTATTTTTTTTCTTTTTTTAATCTGTATTGATTTTTTAAAACTCCAATTATATATATATATATAAGTATATGACTTTTTGTTTTTTCCTTTTTTCAGTTTTTTCTTTTTTATTAACAGTAACATTTTTTTCTTTATATATATATATATACATAGATGCATATAATTTTTCTAAATAGTTTATAAAATCATCTCTCTTATATTTTCATGTGTACTATAAATTTCGTATTTAACTTTTTTTTTAAAAAAAAAAACTCTAGAACAATAATACATTCTTTTAACTAACTAGAATGATCAACAAAATAATAATACATCTTTATATAATTTTATGACTGATTAGTAGATTAAGAGATGTGAATAATTATAATAATAAAAAAGTATTAATTTATTTTATTTCATATTATTTGCATTAAGATTGTTATAATAATATAAAATATATATTTGCATGACCGCGTTATATAATGTTTGTAATTTCTGTGCTCAACTATACACAACTTTCACACACTAATTATTATTATATATGTTTCATTCACAAGACAAAGTATATAAAAAAAAATCAAACTTACTTACCCTTTATATATATATATATATATATATATATATATATATATATATATATATATATATATATATATATATATATATATATATATATAGTTATTTATTTATTTTTCCGAGCTATATATTTATTACAATGTAGCTAAGAAATCATACATGTATGTACATATGTATAAATGTGCATTCATGAAAGACATTTCCCCTTCAAAATCTGAAAGAAGAACTTCATCTGACAATTCTTATGCTAAGAAATATTTTCGTTTCTCAGAATAACGGTGTAATTTAATTGCAGTATAATGTCTAAACTAGTTTTGCGCCGATACGTTGTACAAATATTTAATATATATTTAAATAACAGTTTAAAATTTAATTTTCTTATCTTTGTATATTTTCAATTTTGTATATATTAGTAAATATTATATTATATATTATTTACAAATTCTTTTTTAATAATGTGTAATATAATAATTTTTATTAATATTTATATTTAGTTTAGACAATTTCTAATTGTTATTTTATTAAATTTATTATATTTTTAAGATATTACGTGATACAATAATTTTAATCATCTAATTTATATATATTTATATGCAGTCTATTGTGGGACCTAACCTATTGACCAAAGTATACAAGAATTCAAATTATCTTATTATCTGTCAAATCAACCCATGTTCTGAAATCAATTGACAGATGATTTAAGTGGCTATCGATGCATACCATTTTTTTTCAAAAACTAGTTCTTGCCTTACATAATTTCTGCCCGACGTTATAAAATATTTTTAGAAGGGACAATTTCAAAACAACCCATTGTTTGCAAACCTCTCTCAAGTTAGCCCTTGATTTCAACAATATCTTTTTTTTTTTTTTTTTGTAACGTTCAACAACTTTCTTAACTATAGTTGACCTAACAATCCGGCCATCCCTATGAAACAACCTCGGAAATAAAGAAGTGGATTCATATTGTAGTAACTTATGTATCCCAAATTATAAATCCAAATTTTCTCACTTAATCAAGGACTATGAACCTAAATCTTACCATCATCTCCTACGTGGACCTAAGTTTGTAGAACTTTTTTTCCCAAATGCTTCTAAACCATTAATTAATCGAGGAGTGTTATGTTATATATACATTAGGATATGACGTTCTCATCGTATTAGCAGGTCAAGACAATCCAAAATTTTTTTCAATCGGGTGTAAGGTTTTATGGGTGCACCGTTTCACAGTTCTCAGAGCCAAGAGTGCGCCAAAAATATACTATTTTACGACTTACAAGTTCCATGGACATACTGATTTACAGCTTACAAGCTCCAAGGACGCACTGTTTCACGGCTTACAAGTTCTAAGGACGTATCGTTTCACAGCTTACAAGCTCCAAGAACGCACTGTTTCATGGCTCACAAATTCTAAATACGTATCGTTTCATGGCTTACGAACTCTAAGGACGCATAGTTTTTATGGCTCACAAACTCTAAGGACGCATAGTTTTTATGGCTCACAAACTCTAAGGACGCATAGTTTTTATGGCTCACAAGTTCCAATGACACAAAAACACAGCAAAACTGCTCCACGCAAACATAGTAAAGCTACTCCACATGTATGATCAGAGTCTGTTCTGACACCATTATATAACGCCTCACATCTGTCACATCCATAGCTGGTCCAACACTACGGCCACCACCACAGGCCTGCCCATAGGGTTTTTTCCCCCAAAGACTTCTAAGGCCTTAATTAATCAAAGGGGTGTTACATTAGCTCGTCCGAACGCTCAAGTCCAAATACTAGATACAGTGCTCGCAACGCTTTTCAAACCACCGGCAACACTTTTTTAGTTGTCCTTAACATTTTCGAGTTTTCGACTAGATGTACATTTGAAAAGTTTAAAAGCATACATTGTTTCGAACTACGTAAAAAATAAAACTGATATCAACAAGCGTTGGCCAAATTGGTTAACAGACTTGGTGCTATAAGGAGAACACGATATATCATTTATGATAGATCTGTCGGATATTCGAATATCAGCAAACGTGATTTGGGAGGAATTATGTACCGTTCCATTCGGTTGAAATGTAGGAATAAAACTGAACTTAGTCACATACCAATACAAAATAATAATAATAATAATAATAATTTGGAATTATCTGTTTTTAGAACGCAAGCGGGCACACGTTTTCAAACCTTGTACGGTCACCTGAATTTGACGGTCAATACAAAAACGTTGACCGTTATTCAGCGTGTAGCTCACTGCTCACATCACCCACAGAAACAAGTCGTTGTGCGGCTTTGACAACTCTTCGACGCGGCCTTGAAATTTCTCCCATGCTACAAAACAATCAAAACCGTAGGATTTCGTTGAATGCAGCGACGGACGGCTGGTGATTGCACGTACGTGTTTCATGGATTCAAACGATCAGATATCCTTATCCGATGGTGACGGTGTTCTTGTTTCTCTCTTCCCCTCGCTCCTTCTACGCTGCTTCCTAGCTCGATCGTTTACCTGGACTTTTGCAAAAATCATTTTGTTCCTTCGCTTTTCTAAGTTTTTTTTTTTTTTTTTTTTTTTTTATAAAATTATATATACCTACATAAAATTTTGATTATATATAAATTTATAAATAATACATATAAATATAATTAAGTAAATAATCTTAATCTTTTTATCTGGATAGTCAAGAAGATACAGCGTGCCTTGGCGAAAAGCATGTAATGTGGAAGGGGTAGAATAAGAACGTGAGTTTGCTTTGGATTGTCGACGTGAAGTCAGACGATGAGACCGAGCCCAGAAGGCAACAAACAAAAGAGGGAGAGATTGAGAAAGCCAATCCAAGAACCACTCTTGACCGGGTAGCATCCTGACAAAACGCCAAATCTATAAGAAAAATAATTATACACCCAAAATTATCACCAAATTTGCCACAAAAATGCCAAAAAAAAAACAAACTAAAAACTAAAAATTATTATTTACTTGTGGATCCTAACTATAAAGGATCTTATCTTGATGGTGAAATATTTTTTTTAGTATTTTTGGTGGTTATTGTAAATTGGTAGGGGAGCTAGTATTGATAAAATGCCTATAACTGTCCGTATATTTCAACTATCTATTAAAAATAGATAAACTAGAATGCAAGGTCACTTTCGAAATCTGCTAACTAACAAGCTTTTTCTCTATGCTAATAGCATTCGTACTCATATCTGATATTTTATCATGCCTTCAATAGGATTCTAATCCACACCAGTGTGCTGGATATAGATAACTCCAACTAATACGTCACTGAGTTCACCTCTATTTCTACTATTTGTTCATACTCGAAAATCTTGCTACCAACTCCTGTCTCTCCAACCCCCCCTTGTAATTCAAAACTATCTGCTTTCTGAATAAGTCATAAGATTAGAATATCCCAACCGTGAAAAAAGGTATAATAATTTCTTATCTAACAATTAAGTTCATGTACTACTTATTACCAACTGCGTTTATTTATTATCTCATTTAATTTCACAAATGGAAAAAAAAGATATAAAAAGAGATAATATTGAGCATTAATCAAAGTTTTATTGAGTTGTTAGTAAAACACACACTGTTCTTCCTTGCTTATCTATTATTCCAGTGTTCTTTGCTAGCTGTTCGCAGAATTAGCTCCTGTGAAACGTGTCACATACATATCTCTAAGTGCACTGCTCAGGATGCCTAAGAGGAATACTGGATTTTCTAGCAATGATCTTATATTCGAATTCAGTATATAAAATATTTATTCAAGGATAAGATGAATTTTCTGTGATACTTATATCAAAAGTTTAGACTTCTCAATTGATAAACTATAGATCGGTACTATTTATAAATTTATCTGTTATAATAGTT
Organism: Xerophyta viscosa; assembly: GCA_002076135.1. Taxonomy (NCBI): domain Eukaryota; kingdom Viridiplantae; phylum Streptophyta; class Magnoliopsida; order Pandanales; family Velloziaceae; genus Xerophyta; species Xerophyta viscosa. Next base: position 5,273,728 of record MJHO01000001.1, read on the forward strand.
ATGTAAAAATGAATTATTTACGAACAAAGTCTATTGCCAATAATAAAAAACATCTCTGCCCGCATTTTACTTGGAAAATGGAAATAGCATTTATGCCAACGCACAAATGGGCCCAGAATTAAACAAGTCCCTTTAGGCCACAAGTAGGGCCTTCTGGGATCTGCAAGTGCTGCAAGGGATCACCCCCTACATGGACTGTTTAGGATAGATGAGACTTTTACAAGTTTTATTTAAGTATGTGAGGGATTTATCGCTTTATATTACGTGAAGGATACATGAATTCAAATCTATCTATATTAGAAAACTAGGAATGTTGCTTATGTGGTAATGTAGCTAATCCAAATTATGGTGGATTAGCTTACCGGTATAGCAGTTGGCTCGTAGATTATCACTCATGAGTTAAAACTCGCCTGCTGCAACACGAAATAGCATATTTTTTAAATTTTCTAAAAAAATATTCCAAATATTGTTGTAGATAGAATTCGGAAGATAACGCACGTTCGAGATTTTACTCACTGATAACGGTACAATGATTGTGGCTAGAAAATTATCTTTAGTAAAATAATTAGGTGTTCATCGTCCAGAAAATGTTAACTCGTTATTATAAATAAATAATCAAAATTAAAGCTATATATGGTGGTCCAATGGTATCGCCTAACCTCCACAATTTTCACCGCCGCACGCTGCCACCACCAACAATGCCCGGGGACCCCTGCCCCCTCAGTGCAGCATGAGCCATCCTTACAATATTTAGATTCTCCGGGGGCCCTAATTTATGGCTACAGTGTGTATCCACACTATAGAATAAAATTAATTTAAATATCTCTATTGGGAATCTGATTTTTATTTTACTCTTTTATTGTTGCAGTGTTCAAGGTTTTTTATACCGAATTAAGCGGAATTGTGGTAAATTCGAATTGCGGCATATGTTGACTGTATCGATGATGTCGTGTCGATTGTATAGATATATATATATTTATAATTTTTTTTAAAAATAAAATAAAATTTTAAAATTAATTAAAATTTGAATATATGCTTCGAAACAGGCACGTACCGTCAGATAGCTGAACTCATGATTTCATCTCTATTTTTGTTAAATAATTGAATAAAGACGTTTGAACTTCTAACTATTAAATATTTAATGATTATTCTTCTTTCTATCACGATAATCATCTTCCTCTTCACTTATGCATGACAACTTAAAAATATTTTCACGGACAATCCTAAATATTGCATACATTTGAATATCAAAGAGATCTTGGTCCGTGATTCTTTGTTCCCTCCTTTGATGGAGTCTCACTCACAAGATTCACAAGTCACAACCTACACCAAATGAGTCGAGTGATTATTTTCCATTAAAAAAAATTATTAAGGCATAATTTCAAATTAGCCGTGCTTTTTAAAACTTTTTCAAATCCGCCCCCCATCAAAAACACATTTGTTCAACTCAACCCATAGTCAAATTCATAAGTGTTCTAGAAGGTCAATTTTAATATTGTCGTTGATATGTTGTGGTTTTGCTAGTAGAGGTGAGAACGAACTGAGTTCAAGTCGAGTACCAGTAAATTCAAACTAGGCTCGATTGGTTTAATTCGAGATCGAGCTCGATCGATGAGCTTCAGAGGCTGAGCTCGAACTTGACTCGACTCGAAATATCTCAAACTAGAAATCGACTCGAGCTCGGCTCGATTGTATCAACTGAGCTGAGCTTGAGTAGAAATGAGCAAAGCTCGACTCGACCTCGGCTCGATTGCATGAATTAGACCAAATTCGAGTCGAGTTAATACTCGAACTCGTTTAAGTAGTTTTGTTGTAAAATATACTTGAATAAATAGAAAAGCTCGTTTAGACTCGCGAGCCTAATAATTCGAGTGATATGATGCTCAAGTCCGGCTCATTAAATTACTCGTTTCAAGTCAGCAATGTTGAGCTCGAACCGAGTTTAAACGAGTTCAAGCCCGAGCTACTCGTGAACAGTTTGGCTAATTTTCACCCCTAATTGATAGCATTATATAATTGTGTATTGGCTGTAGTGTTCCAGACGATGTATATTAGTATTACAGACGAGCTATTTTAGTGTTGTGCTACAAATTAGGAAGCGTTATAATATTTAAGTTTGTATTATTGTGAAATTAGTGTTGTAGATGACTAACTTAGCATTGTGAGTTAAAAACTTGACTTGATAGCGAAAGACTTACAAGAGACTTATGACAAAATTCCTTTTAAGTAATTAATGGATGTGTTTTACTGCAGCCGTTAGTTGTATCTGCTAGAATGCTTTATCACCTACTATTGAGGCACACCTTCATTATAAATGTTCATCATGCTTACACTTATTCTACCTTTGTATCCTATCAAATTTTCATCATAAACAGGGAGCGTAGTTAGCTCCCTCAAGAAGCTCCATCATGATTCGAGTTCGTGTGGAGATGAAATCTTAGAAAAAAAGATTCTTTGTACAACATAACATGAGTCTCCGTTTATAAAAGATATATATTCGAAATTTGAAATTTTTACAGAAACGTACGCTGGTGTTACGGATTTTATTTTGATAATATCAAAAAAAAAAAAAAAAAAAAAAAAAAAAAGATCATCATAAACACATCGACTGGGTGAACTGAGTAGGTGAATGAGTTTGGTGCGAAGAAATACTACCTACTAATCACCTCTTCTTTAAACTAAATTTGGATTATAAATTATTTAATTAAATGCAGATAGTAATTTAGATTTTACTTATTTCCTAAAACTAAACCATTTTTTGTGACTTATGAAGCATGACTGATAGAGATGCAAAAAAAGTCTGTGATCCGTACCGTAAATCGGCTGTGCGAGCCGAACTGAAAAAATCAGCCCGCGGGTAGCCGGCGCGGGTATATACTATTTTGTTTTATTTCGGCTCGGCTCAGCCGAGCCGGCCCGCCCCATATATAACTCTGTGCGGGCCAGTTTGGGTCTGTACGGTTTGCAACACTAATTGACCAATAGGTTTTAATTCCGTCGCTTTGATTAGGATTCGAGCCAAGCCGAGCTGACGTAACTAGGGATGGGGCCGAGCCGGCCCGCCCCGCATATAACTCCGTGCGGGCCAGTCTAGGTCTGCACGGTTTGTAACACTAGTTGACCGATAGGTTTTAATTCTGTCTGCTTTGATTAGGATTCAATTTTTCATAATTTTTTGAAAAATATTATATAGGATATGGCAGCTAAGAGTGTATACTCAAAGTGTGTCGGATGCAGCACGTACTCAAAATTTTACTCTCCGATTTGTCCAAAAGGTTGGTAAAAAATTATTCAGTAAAATAATCTAATATTTTATCACTTGGGAGTTGTTGCAAGCAAAAGTTGAATTTAAAGACTAAATTGCATAAATTTGAAACAAGAGACGAAGTATAAGTGAAAGTTGGGCTGAGAGATTGTCTTATGAAAATCTTTTACTTAGTTCTCAAGGAATAATATAAAAAATACCGCTATTTTTTAAAATTTGTATAATCAGTTTCTACTTTTTTCCTAATAATTCTTAAATTAATATAAATAAATGTATAGAAGTATTTTTTAGAAAAAAAATTAAATATCAAAGAATAATTGTAATGTTCTATAACTTTTGTATATAAAGCTCTTATAAAAAATATATCTGAATATGTATTGTTACAGTTTTTAAGTCTTAACTGGTTATACAAATTTAAAGTCTAAAAATTTCTATATATTTTTTAAAAATATAACAATTATAGAGTACATAAAAATTATTTTTTAATATATTCAATCCTCTCTCTCTCTCTCTCTCTCTCTCTCTCTCTCTCTCTCTATATATATATATATATATATGTTAGAGTAATTTTGTAAGCACTTTTAAAGAAAATAGAGAATAGTCAACCTTTTGTAAAGTAGAAATTTGTTTGACAAACTCTAATTTTTTACGGATAAATTATTGTACGCACCGTGTTCACCACGTTATCGGATGCACCTACAAGTTTTTTTTTGAAAATATTTTAAACATAAGAGTTATATATTTTTATGAGAAATATAATTTTTAAGTAATTTTTTTTCAAAAAATATTTCTAAATATATATTTTGAACTAAAAATTTTAAAGTTAAAAAGTATTTTAAGTTCATGATGATTTTTTAATTTAAAATATCTATTTAAAAATATTTTTTAAATAATATTTAATTTTTTTTTAAAAAAAATTATAACTACATACGGTATATATATTAAATGACGTGGTGAATGTGGCATATGTGATAAATTCTCTTTAGAAAAATTACTGTTCAGCCCCCCTAATTTTGGGGTATCGCGATTCAGCCTCCCGAAACGTCACGTGGCGGCACGCGCACGCCGCCACGTCAGCGAAAAAACATATTTCGGGGACTAAACAGTCAAAAACGAGAAACGGGAGGTCTGAACAGTAATTTTCCCATTCTCTTTTCTTCGTCGATCCAGAAAAGATCCTTTTTTTTAAGAAGATCCCTCGCAGCAGTGATCGTCCCCACACGATCCCAATGAAGCTTCCTGGAAGCTAAGCGCAGATACGATCACCAGGGAAAAAAAAAAAAAAGTTTGCGTCGCTACTTCTGACGCATAAACCAGTAAGAAATGTCCACGTCAGCAAAACAAACAAAAAGTGAAGTTTCTTCGTTGGCTTTATGCTGAGAAAACGCCAGGTAAGAATATATCTTTTCATATTCAAATTTTAAAAAAAAATTATAATCATTTATAAAAAAATCAAAATAAAATATATAGATTTTTATGAGATCTACAATTTTAATATTCAAATTTTACTAAATTTTTATTTTGAAATTTTAAAATTTAACGAGTTAACTGATTTTAAAACAGTTTTTAAACCCGTTTAAATTCGTTAAATTTTAGAATTCCAAAATATATTTTTAGAAATAATTTTTGAAAAGTTTTGACGTTAAAAATTGTAAATCTCGTTAAAATTTATAATTTTAGTATTGAAAAATTTTATAAAAAATAATTTTATATAGATATTTTTAGATCGTTATACGAAATGACATGGTATAATCATTACATCCACTAATCTCTCTTATGCTGATGATGAGAAGATGGTGCAGTCGCTTGCAGCTTATCCTCTATATAAAAATTATTACTGGTTATTATGGTGCCAGTAATCAATTATTTTTCGAATAGAGGATTGATGGAATAATAGAATTGGTTGCGGCTGGTTCTTGTAGCAATCAGGACCTAATTTCACAGTTTATCTATTATTAATAATTTATAGGTCTAGACAGTGAGATCTGAATATATATATATAGCATATAAGGAAATGATATCGATTAGAATTATTTTGATTATTAAGAATTTAGAACTGATGTTATATTATCTGTATAAATTAAAAAATTTAGTGAAATGTTTAAAAATAAATATTTTTTACTTTTTAATATTTTGAGAATGACCGCTTTAAAAATTATCAAAGTACATAAAAATTGATCTTCCTCAAATATTTAATAGTAAAAATAATAGTAAGTTAGCTAATATGAATAATACCGTATCAGTTCTGAACATTTTTGGGTCAAAATGATCATAAGAATAACATTTTCCTTTGAAACGACGAGACGAAATTTTTTCTACGATAAATATCAGATTATCTTACTAGATGATTTTTAATCACAGTCTTTTTCTATTGATGGGGGTAAAACTCCGTATAAGTTGCCGTCCGACCTATCATCAAGTATAAGCACATAACTATCATAACTTTCAGAATATTTATTAAAAATTTGAAAAAAATATGTATTTTGCATTAGAAATGACGGCATTCGAACTCAGAGTAATGGTTCATGAATCATCTACCACATCAGTTGAGCTACCCACCGTGATTGAGGTGCTAAGTAAAGTGGAAAATGATTCCATTATATGTTATAATGTGGACAGTACCTAATCTGGTTACTCAAAAATGATTATTTTGTATCACTATTTGGAGTTTTGCTCTCTCCAATTGATGCCCAAATCAACTTGGAGGTGCTCAAATTAGGTCTTTGAAGATAAGAAAAATCCGGGGTTGTGTCTGACACGGCCTTCATGAGATGTGGTTGTGGATAAAAAAAAAAGGCTAAGGTCATCAATTTATTATTTATGGGATAATGATCGAGAGGCCCCTGCTTTTCAAAACTCTTCTCTTTTAGCTCCTGTAAAATACCATTTTCTTATTTAACCTCTCTTTTGAAAACCGTACATTCTATTTTCGATCACTATATCATCACTTTTTGAAAAAAAAATTCAAAATGAAAGTTGCAGATCTTAATGAAATCAACAATTTTTATGTTGAAAGTTTTTTAAAAAATACTTCTAAGTAGATATTTTGATACAACGAAATGTTAATGAATTTTAGATCCGGCCTGTTAACCCGCTGAAATTTTGATGCCTCAAAACCTCTATCTAGAAGTATTTTTTGACAAAATATTGAGAATAAAAGTTGTAGATTTCATCAAAATCTACAACTCTAACGTTAGTCTCCAAAAAATACTAATACGATTGTGGAAACGGCACGACACGAATCTCGAGGAGGAGCTAGAAACGGTAAAGACAAAATGCAAGGGTTGACATCGACAGGTTTTGGCCCACTAGGGGCTGAAAAGAAAGAACCCAATTATTTTTTTGGCTTTGAATTTTTTAGTATATGAACGAAATTATTAGAGAAAAAGTTGATATATTGCAAATAAAGAGCAAAATTATTAAAAATGGTTAAGTTATCTTGGACATTTGAAATAAAAATGCTTTAGTATGCCAATAAGAAGGCATGAGGTTTAAAAAATGCTGGAAAAGCAAAAGAAGCAAGGAAAATTTTCTGAAATTAGCACCATTTGTTCAAATATGGCTTTAAATATAAAATATGGCTTTAAATTTGAATAAAATATGGCTTTAAATAAAGTAAATTGGTGAATAATGATCTATGCGACCGACCGTAGCTAGTGCTTAAATTGATCTCAATCAGGGATGAGAATTCATTGCCTGATCCTAATCATTCATCTCCTCAGTCTCCATGTGAGGATTTTAGAAGCAACTTTATATCGATGTTCGACAATTTTGAGAATATGTGAACTATATATTGAAAATTTTGATATATTTTATAACTTTACAGTTAAATTACATTGAATACATTTAAAACAATGTCCAAACTCCAAAGTTTAAATTTAGTAATTGACTTATTGACATTTTTAAAAAGATAACGTTAACTAAAAAATTTACAATAAATCAAAGTCTTTAATTTTAAAATTCCATATTTTTCAAAATATCATAGGATTTTAAATTTTAGTATTTGAAAATTGGGAATAGGCTACAATGAGATAAAGGAGATGAAGGGTGGGCTTTTCTGATTCCGATTGGTATCAAATATCAATAAAAAAAAGCGTTTCTTGATTCCGATTGGTATCAATCAGAAACAGCAAATGCAATATTTTATAATCAAAAGAATATTACAAAGAAAAAGTGTAGTCGAAAAAAATAATAATTGAGAAACACATTCATTATCACTCGCATCGACAGGGTTCCAAATAAAGCCGACACCACGATAATCAATAAAAGAAAAAAAACGTGAAAGACGATATAAAGTATAAACACTAAGTAATTGACGGAAAAAAATGACAACCACAGCGCCTACGGTACAATGAAAATATAATTACTATAATACAGCAACAATAAAAAATAACTGTGGGCACAAAACTTTTTTCAAATCTTGTTGAACTAAAAAAGAATAAGGCACTCAATTATAACATGATCATATCATATATTATCAAACCAAGTATAACAATCACAGATAACACCACCAGATTTAATATGGAAAAATCTCTCCAATTCGTATAATACAAAATTATAGGATTAAGTCCAAAATGCTCCACTAATCATCAGGAGATTACAACAGTTCTCTCTAAATAATAATAAAGATATACAACCAAGTACAGTCAAGATGTACAAGATTCTTGATGAAATCACGCACACAAAAATGAATATAATCAAACAAGCAAGTGCAAGCATTTATCAAACTGGTCTGTGAAAATAGTCTAGATTCACCAAGATAAAAGTCTCCAAATAAGATCTCCACCGTTCAGATTCGAAATCAATGAGTCAGCAAATTTTAGATCGATACTGTAGGCAACTTTAGATTGTTCACTTTATGAAACTCTATCAGATTGAGAATAATTCTAAAGTATGCACACCTCTATCACTTTTGACTGTTTTTTTTACCCACAATATCGCTGCGGTTGCTGCTGTAAAACTGGGATTTGCACCCTATTCGATGGTTACCAAAAAATCCATAATATTTCACATAATTTTAGAATTTACTACATCATATGGCTTACCCAACTTAGATTTGGGCCAAAAACCCAAATCCAACAGTGATTCCTCGAATGTTAGAAGGCTGATCGTCTACGTTTCCATCATTTTTTTAGAGATTAAGGGCCAATTTCCATAATTGGCTCTCAAAGTGGTAAAAAGATTACATCATCAATGACATGGTCTAAATTTTCCGGAATTTTTTCAAATTCACTTTGTTCTTTTATTTCTTATGTATAATATTAAAATGTAAGGAGTTTAGTTATTTAATAATTAAAATTAATTTAAATTGTATATTATAGCTATTATAATATTTATCTAGCTTATATTCAGTATAAAATTATAAATTTATCTATTTCTCTTAACTGGCAGCGGTGCTTCACCCTCCTTTTTTCTCTCGCTTGCTTCATCATTTGATAATATAGTCATCTCAATCAGAAATTTATGTGAATGTAAAATTTATTTTATTATTTTTGATACATATATCGCACATGCGTCGTCCGCTAGTATTCGGTAAAGCATTATGGCAATCGTTCATCACAATTTCTTAAAACACATGGTATAGATATTTGGACAAATCTGGTGGGGGATAAAATCTAGTAAGAGAAGAGATGGAAATTTTCAACAGAGTTTGTATCGAAGAAGAAATGTGAGAAAGTATAAATCTAGACGTTCAGTCAAAAGAGACTCAATCACAGCCATCATATTCAAACGAGAATGATAAATCAACCACAACTCTGTATCTTGATTTCAAATAAATTCATTTTTTCTGATATTTATTAAATTATATCAAAATATATTAATATGAATATTTTAGTAAAATTTTAAATATAAAAACAAGTAGACTTTAATATGATCTAGTATTTCTGTTATTTTTTTTTAAAAAAAATACCGCAATAAAAATTTTTCAATTCTGAAATTTTTACTAGTTATAAAAATAAGGTCCAAAAAAAACTATTTTCCTTTCAAAAAAAATTAAAATACTTATATGGGTGTTTTGGGATTTTATAAATTTTATAAAGTTAGAACATATTTGACAAAGTTTGCAGGTAGAGATTTTTTTTTTTTTTTGACAAAATCTAGAAATTATTTGGTAGTAGAGCAACGTAAAAGGAACTAACAACTCCCTACCCGCTGCAAATTGGCTGATTCGGATTCGTTGGACGGGTCAAATTTGCTCAATGCATATCTTCCTTTGCTTGGTTCAGGAATGTATTTTGCAGAGTCATGTTGTAAAACACCTTTCGCAGATTCATTTCCTTGTACACACGCAGGAGACTCTTTTTTCCCCCTAGTACACATATTTTCAGCAAAGTTTTCTTGCAAAAACGAGATCAAACCTCAAAATTATTTCACCGGACATAATTTCTAACCATAACCTTTAGATCATAATTATAAATAAAATTTTGGACTGATGTAGCCTCTTGACACGTCATTTATTTTGAAAACCCAAAAAAAAATTACTATCACTTATTACAACGGATAAAACTCAAAATCGTAATTGACGATATAATTCATGAATCATCCGCTCCTACAATTTGAGCTGCAAATTTGGTAGTCAGCAGTAACAAATCTATTATTCATATTAGAGAACTCAATTGTCAACATTCTTCTGCCACATTACAACTATAATAAAATCCTAATCATAGTTTGCAAATATCTATACAACGCAACTTTAGCCCAGGAGGACGCAGCCCACACGACTAATCCATACAGGTTCCTCTGCAATTCTTGATCCGTGGAGGCCATACGGGCCAAACTAGCCGGCAAACCAGCCGACAGAACAAAAATATGCAGTATATGGCACGCCGTGGAGCTCCACCTACAAAGCTCCCAATACATCGGTGCAGATCGGTGGCCCGCAGAACCCAGCTCGGCATACCACTGAACCAAGCTAAACTTTAGCCCTACATGGGCCAACGGCTCGGCCCATACAATGCTCAATCACAGCCAGTCGATGGCGACCGGACCCAGACTTCTGAATGTATATATATACATTCTAGTTGCATATTTTCGCTAAAATTGATTAGTCCTTTCATAGAAGATCTCTTCGTTAGACGTACTCACTTCAAAATCTCTCTTCATGAGAACTATTAATTTATGCATCATCCAAATGACACATATATTCATAAAAAAGTGCAACTATTTAGCAGAGTGATAACTCATTGTTTCCCAGCTGCCCACATACCAGAGCCAAAAAACCCACAACAGTTTGTTAAAAAATTGGATTAAACAACATCATATTACTATGTTTATTAAATTTGGAATGGTTTGCAACAGTTCCAACAGCTACAAATAACAAAGTTTCCCTTAGTTCTATGAGAACATTAGCGCATAAATTGATCGCTAAACACAGAACAAATCAGGAACGGAAGAACCAGAATAACGACCAATAAATGCCAGGGATATTTTACCGTTTTTGTTTACAACACCTTCATCTAATCAGCTCTTGATTGGCCTGCACGAGAAGACAGAATAATCCCCACAATAAGGCCGTAGAGAGCCAGTGCTTCAGCAAAGATGAGGATAAGGATCATTCCAACAAAGAGCTTGGGCTGCTGTGCGTTAGCTCTGCAAGATCAGACTCAAAAGTTAGCAAAATAGCATATTTCTGATAAAATTCTTAACAGGGTTAATACACATACTAAATGCATAAAAATTAATACACCAGTGGGAAGAAACTCTGACTGTCTAGCTTCGATAATAAAGGATGATGAAGATCAGATTTGTCACCCCCATTTTCCAATGTGATAAAGCGCTAACATCTATCCAAAACAAGAATAATTTTGCAGATAGGTCTCATAAACAGCAATTAAGTTAAACACGATGAACTTGATCCAAAACAGAAGGCATCTCTCCTTTTTTTTTTGGTTTCCTAACGAGTATCATCACCCACAGGGATAAGACTAATCTCGCTCGGAGGGTGGAGCAAACACGGTACTTCCCCTCCCCAACAGCTTGTTTGCGTGGATACGAACCCCCAACCAAACATCTCTCTAGCAGGCAAGTCCCAACACATACAAAGGCATTAACTTCGTTGGTCAAAGAAACAAAGAGAGCATAAGTTCCTAAAGTTATCACGGAAAAAAGACTACACAATGGTGAAACAGCCACCTCGAGCAGGATAAAGGAAAAACAAAATCATTTACGTATTTCCCAGCACTATGAAGGAGCTTACAAAGGATCCAGGTATGATGTGAACATGTAAGAGTAGACATTTCACACTGCAAAACGTGCAACGAGAACAAAGAAGCTGCAATATTTTCATGGCGTACTACCTCAAAGGACGAAATAATCTAATTGCAGACAGTATACCAAGCACATACTAGATGCCTTTAGATGTATTGCAATACATATTAAAGACGACTATGATTACTTATTGGCTGTTGCTAAAGAGCAAGTAAAAAATATGAACTGCCTATCTACACACTAGCCCCAAATGTATCAGGAAGCACAACAAGTAACACAACTAAGAAGCCTTTCTGGACCACAATGATCACAAGATTGCACATATAATACAATTCATGTAAATTCCAAACTGAAAAAAGAAAAAAATTCCTTTACCCCAAATACATAGGATGATCCAAGCAAAAATATTAAGGTACACAGAACAATATATATCAATATTCAAAATCATGTCTGCATATAAATCAGTTAAGAGAGTATAGACTGAGAAACTCTTAGGAATATTAGGTACTACGAATTGGGTTTGAACTGCAATCCTGATAGGAATATAGAATCAATATGTAATCAACTGCGATCCTGATAGGAATATAGCGTAGATAGGGGTAGAGAAATAGAGATAGGTAGAGGATACAGGAGGCTGGGGTAGATAAAAGAGGCATAAACATAATTAGGAGGAGATAGAGAGGGAAAGACTTTTAGTAAAATAAAGTTTATTATTCTATTGATATTAAATCCTACTACAATCACTCCTATAAATACTATTAAACTTTTCTAAATTAAATATCACAAAATATGGAAATATTCTACTAAAATCCCTTAAGCATATTTCCTATTAAATATGCTACTTCAAATTCTCTCAAACATATTTTCTTTTAAATATTTTCTAATAAAAATTTCTCAACTAATTATTCTTTTTCCAAATTTATAGCAAGGTCACCAATCCCTCACGCCCTATTCGATCACCACCAATACATATCATTCCATCCCCCTAAATAGCAACCTTGCCCTCAAGGCTATGGCATAAGATAATTTTTGAAATTGCATAGTGCCAATCCACCAATGAAGATAGACCGAATATATTTTTCGCTAAAAGCTACCATAAAACGCCTCTCTTGATTAGTCAAACGCTATCAACAAACGTCGCAATATAACTTTCAGTGCCTACATTCATGGAAATCGTTTTTTCATTATTTTTCTTCTATGTATTAATGATGATCATCCGGAACATGACATTCAAGTAGATGGATAAAGACTGATGACGTAAAGGCGAAGCTTCTCTAACATGATTTTTTCCAAGATATCTTATGTTTGGTGAGCATCGAGTTGAAAGTGATTCAAGGGGCTGAAGCGGTTGGGGAGATATAGCCACAAGTGGTGCAGCTGAGGATGTTGGTTGCGGTGTAATGGACGTAGCAACAGCATTTATGAGCTTATTACCCATCTGGACTATCGATATGGATTCTCTGATCCTGTCCCAACGTTGAAAAACTCCACCAAAAACTTGTAGAAATTGTGGTTGTAGTGCATTTATTTGAACCAAGAATAAGGTTCAAGCACGAATTAATGCCAGAAGAGGATTGAATAGGTGTTGTAGGATGTGTCGTGGATTATGACTGCCGATAGGAAAATAGGGTAGATAGGGGTAGAAAAAATAGAGGGAGGATATAGGAGGTTGGGGTAGAAGAAGAAAGGCGGAGAACAGAACTAGGGTTTGAAGGTAATAGAGAGGAAGAATCTTTAGAGTAAATAAAAGTTTATTATTCCACTGATATCAAATCCTACTACAATCACTCATATAAATACTAATAAACTTTCCTAAACTAAGTATTACAAAATATGAAAATATTATACTAAAATCTCTTAAGCATATTTCCTACTAAATATCCTAACTAAAGTCTCTCAAACATATTACCAATTAAATATTGTAATAAAAATCTCCCAAGTAATTATTATATTTTCTTATTTGTAGCATAAAGCTTCGGTCACAGGCGCTTGATCCCATCGCGTCCTATTCGATGACCAGCAGTACATATCAAAGGATCATTATGGCCGTACATCTTTCCATATAAGGTTAGAACCTATGCCTCATAATGAAATGAAAGATCTAGAATGTTTCCACCACTACATCACTACATGGAAATCGTTGAATTGTACTAGATAAGGCCTAAGTTCGGCATCTCTAATGGTTGAATTGCAACTACGTTGATATGAGCCAACCTTGGAGTTGATTATACTCAATTCATGTGAATCTCACCTCAATGAGATTCTCGACCTTAAAACAAAGGAAGCTAACGCATTTGTTTACAGGATCCGATGATTAAATGAGGAGGGCAAAGGTAAGTAAACTCAATGTTGTCATTAAATTTTTCTTTCTTAAATAATTTATGTGCTTTATCTTAATTTATTATCTAATAACTATCACTTTTTCATTAAGTCCTTCCATTTCGACCTATATGTTAGTCTAATACTAAAATGTTGTTATGTATCTTATTCACTCTCAATTTTCTTTCCTAATCTAATAGTTGATGTAATTGAGTATTGATTTCAATTACAATTACATTTATAAGTATATCGTGTACTTAAAAGTTGAACAGCGTATGCAAGATGCTTTTGTTAACAAGCACCCAATGTGCTAAGTTCCACACATTGCGGAATTGCAACGCTTAGGAAAGGGTTAACTGTATAATTAGTCCTCCAGGTGACAAGTTTGGTGCAATGCCCTTATGTGAAAGGATCAACTTAGCCTCTCAAATATAATTAATTTACACCTCTTAGTGCTTGCTTTATCTTAACATGGCATGCTACACCAGACATTGTATTTATTTTTTGAATTTTCACATTGCTAAATGAAAGAACACTTGTCATTTTCCTTTAAAAAATAAATCATTTCCTAGAATTTCTTCGTCTTCCTTCTGGTTGCTTCATTTGATCCTCGACCATTGCCCATTGGTTGCCGCTAGATTGACACATCAATGTGATCTCAAAAAAAGGGACAAGAGAGTATCTTGTGGGACTAGTGCTTACTTTTTTATTGCATTTGAGACGTACAAGAATATTACAAATGTTATAGGCAACTTCACCTAGGTACTGCTTGATAATATAAGATTAAGAGTTTTACAAAAAATAATTTTAACAGTAGTTTTAGTAACATTAGTTTCACCTAAATTTTAAGTACAAATTTACTTGCTCTATGCTTTGAATAAAAGTTCCTAGAGTATTGTTTTGTCAAATACATACATATAAAAACTAAACATATATATATCTACAATTTAGCCAGTTCGCACATACATGTTGTGTGCTTAATTACATTGTTTATGGGATCAACATGAAGGAAGAGCATTTCTGAAAATGCTAATAGCGAATTTCACTAAAATCTAAACTACGGTTTTTCGAAGATCTTTAGTTTTGAAAATGCATTTTGTGTTGTATCAAGCAAGCGTGTTAAGAAACTTGCAATATCATAAATCAGTTTTTTTATTTTAAAAAATATTGGTTACCAAGCATCCCATAAGCTTCTCTAATCTTGCTCAAGCTTATTGATTCAATCAAAATTATCAAACACAAAGTAAGAAAACCTTTTATACATATTCTATAGTTCTTTTTAATCTTTTAGAAAGCACACTACCAAAAATGTGATTTTCACCGGTTCCTCTGCATAGTGTAACATAAGTGGCTTTGGTCGGCTCACATTCCGCCGCCTTGCCTTTGGATCTTGTCGCTCTTATGTTCCTCTTTAATCAATGATAACAATAACGATAGTGAATACACCAAAGACTGATTCTAGAAGTGACTGTAGTACTAGTGGTCAATGGTTGTGGCGGCAGATTGGATAGAGCAATGGCGAGCGGGAATGGAGATGAAGAAATTACAAGAAAGTAGAAAACTTTCTAAGATCGATGATCAAGAAAAACTGCATATACTGAGTGGAAATACAAAAACATTAAAAAAGATGGTGTACCATGCTAAGCCATAAACTTAACAGCAATCCAATGATGGATGAAATAAGGGTGCACAAATAGTTTCACTAAGGGGTCTAAATTGAGGCGTCTTCGCCCAATTGGGATAATTACACATGCCCTCACATCTCAGGGACTAACGCTGCAATTAACCCTTACAAAAAGAAGTATTAAGAGTGATTTTCATCCTGAAGATACTGCTAGATAAGTCAATACGGAACATGACCATTTCGAAAGTTGGGACTGAAAGAACGCCAATGGACCTACTTTCTGACAAAGAAGATACATTATCAAAACTATAGTAAAACAGAATGCTCCATCATCTCGTATGTCGATTGCTAACTAAGTGTCCGGCCGGCGTTAAGTTTAGTGCATATTATATGGACATTAATAGAATACAAAAAGATTTAATAATCATATCACAGAAAGCCATTTGGAAATGTTGGATCTAGTTCATGATTGACCTCTCCTAAAACCAAAAACCTGACTATTATGGACACTTTGTTCCACAACATAGTTTGTGAGGATTGGGTTGTAATAGAAGAATAGCAACCAAAGTCATTTGAATCTGTTAAGTTTAATACCAGTCCTATTAATCAAGTTGAGGTCCACACAACAGGAGAAAAAGTAAAGCAAATGAAAGAAAAGAGAGAAATGCATCTGCCACGGCAATCAAAGAGGTGCCACATAGCCTACACATAGAAAGGCGCTAAGCAAGCATTATGTTCCAGATTGGATCAACACTAATTTGGCTTTGGCTCAAACTCTAGTCAAGCTCAACCATTTTCAATGGCTTGACATTAAATTTTGTTTATTTCCCTTGTCCTCATTATTTTATCTTTTGACAGTTTTAACTTAGGACTTGCTTGCTTAGACATGGGACCGGATTGCCTGCTAAATTCGAGAAAAGAAGGAATATCTAAATACGAAAGAGAACTTATGTAATTTGCTCGTGCAAATTTTATGTCAATCAAAGAGATTCCACATAGCCTAAGGCGCTAAACAACTATTATAGTGCCAGATTGGATTAACTAATTTGGCAAGAATGAAAACTAATTTGTTCTGTCACTAGTATTATCCTATAAGTTGATAGGTGCAATAGTTGAAATATCAAAACTTGAAAATTTGAAGATGCTTTCTAACATCTTTCAAGGTTATGTTAGACCTGGTTCTTCCATAGGTTTCAACAAAGGTAGTCTTTGTTAATTGGAATCTTTATACATACAATTTGGCTTTTTTTTTTGGTTATTACTATTTATTCATGTTCCTCGCATTAAAAATTGATGTTAGTTCTAGGATGGAACTTCATTTTATTTTCAGATTCTCTTTATTATTTTTACTGTATTGTTTCTCAAAGTTTAAGAAGTACAGGCTGTAGAGCTCTTGCTGAAAACTGTTGATTAACGGCTTTAAACTTTTTGTAAGAAAATTCAATTTGTGGATTCAAATAGCTATATTTATGTAATCGTGTATTGAGAGAATGAACGCATATATAATAGAGCATTTCACCTATAATGTTTAGTTAAGACTGGTCTCGATGTAACTACAAAAATTATGTAGATAGAAACACTCACAGATGCATCATTCTAAATTCTATAAAGTAACCCAGGCAAAAAAGTCCCAGTATAGTTTAGCACATGTAACTATGTAAGCTATCCCACATCATGATATTGCTATTTGGCAAAGGTCTAGTAACGTAGGCAGAGTTGTTACTTGTTAGCAAACCAGCTACTTGTAGAAACCAAGGATAGAAAAACCCGACAATAGACATCCCAATCAGTGGTGATAATACTTTGACATAACCATGAAAAAAAATAAGAAATGGTTGAAGAGGTGGAATTGGCAACCAATTAGAGCTGCACTTCAGAATATGGAGATTAAAACACAAAATTAAGAAATAATATGCACATACTTAACCTACTAAACATGTGTATCATATTAACAAAAAAAGGAATCTGACTCTCAAAAGAAGTCAAGGACTGTGAGATGTGCAGTTACTTCTCTACTCAGATCAGCACAATGCATTGAAAGCCATACAAAATGAGAAGGGAGGTGGTCAAACTGTAGCTTCACCTGACACCAGCATCCCCAACGATGCCGATGGCCATGCCGGCAGAGAGACCAGCGAGGCCACAAGCTAGACCTGAGGAGAGGTGTGCGTAGCCGTCAAAAAGGTAATAGGGCTTCGCCTTAGGGTTGATACCAGTGCTGATGATGACGGCAATGATGAGGCCGTAGATACCGAGCACACCAGCCATGACCACCGGCACAATGGACTTCATCACAAGCTCAGGACGCATCACACCCATCGACGCCACCCCGACTCCGCTCTTCGCCGTCCCATAAGCCGCACCCATACCTAAAAAAAGCCATAAAATTAGAGATAGTGTTGAGATCTAAAGGAGCTTCATCAGGATCGGTCTCTGATTTGGAGAGGATGGAAGTACATGAGAAGACGAGGGCGGCGGCGGCTCCAAGGAAGCCGAAAAAAGGGGCGGTCTCATCACCGCTGAAGCTCACCATCGTCGAACGGCGTGGCGGTGAACGGATCTGAGATCTAAACAAGAAGATGAAAGAAAGAGAGGGGAAGCGTGCGATATTTCGGAAAGCTAAAGTGATACTCGATGATCGACGAGCGAGATGGACAGGGTGACAAGCGCGAAGGTTCTCGTTCCGGTGCCTCGCGGGAATAGGATAACAAGAGGTAGATTAATGGCCGCACACGTAAACGCGGCAGTTAACCATAGACCAACGGTTCAAGAATTCAGGTTCATACAATGCATCTTGTAGTCGGGTGCAATAGCCCAGTGAGGCCTCACATACAGCCTGCTTGGTTACTTGGTAGCATTTTTTCTTTAAAAGAAAAAGCTAGTATCCACCGCACCCACGAATTTAACAAAATTTAACAACTCAGATAAAAAATTTAAAATATTTTTTAAAAATTTTGATATAAAAATTATATTTTTTTGATAATAGCTATAATTTTTTGGGTTGAATTTTTTTTTTTTTTTAAAAATATAGATATTTTAAAACTCTAAAATTAAATTGTTTTAAAACGAATTTTAGAAACAATATTTAAATCTGTTATAAATTTACTAAAGGTTGAAGTCCCAAAATATATACTTAGACGTATTTTTTTTAAAAAAAAATTAATATAAAAATTATTGATCTAAAAAATTATAACTTTTATATTAAAATTTTTTAAAAATGTCCCTAAATTGTTACTTTTTAAATTTTAGCTAAAAGAACTGCAAATCTTGTGAATTTGTTGGTGAATCCATAGCTGCGCGAAGGAGCGCTCTTTTTTAAAGTTCTTTTTTACAGCTTTCTCATTTTGAGGTACGACGTCTCCATTTTGTGTTAGTTTTGTTAACTTAACTCATTAAACTTATGTTTATATATAGTTGATATATTCATTATTTTTTTATTTTTATTTTTTAACAACTACCAAAACTATATAACTCATTGATCATTTTCTTATGACTATTAACCTCTTCACTTTCAGTTCTTTATATTTTAGCTATAGATGTCTACCCATAACTCCACTGAGATGATATACCTCTTTAGTCATTTTTTTTCGGCAAACTTGTTAACTATAGCCCTCTAGGATATTATTATTATTAATTTTTAAGTTGTAGTGCTACGTACGATTTGAAACTGAATATCATAATCCTGCAAAAAGAAACTTGAATATCTTAATTTGAAGAATATGGCTGATTTTAACTTTGTAGAATCAAAAGGTGGAATAAAAATCTTAACTAGACTTTGAGGCTGTCGTGATTATGTTAAAATTTACTTAGTAGTTAACTAATTATATAACTGTGTCTTTGAGAATGTTGGGCACGGTGCTGGTAGAGTAGAACCGAGGCTGAGTCTTATGAGGTAGAGACAACGGCTTTTAATAGTGTGGGCTATAAATTGAGCCGACTTGGTCCTGATTCATGCAGTTTAAAAATCTGTAGCCTCCGAATTGTCATACTCTGAGAGGATAATATTTTTGTATATCAATTTTTTGATATCAAAGTTTTTTTTTTTTATTTTAAAGTAGTACAAATCGATTCTATATGTAATATAAGAGTTCAGGGATTGAACCAAGTGAATAGACCCAAAATCAAACCCGGCTTGACGAAAGCAGTCACTTTCACAAAATAGCACAACGTGGGCTAGTAATAACCATTGGTTATGCCAAGTTGAACTATGACTTGTGCGGTTTATAAACCCGCAAATCCTGTCCTACGTCGATGGCGGCCGAGAGTCTAATGTGTTATATTGGAGTTAAACGCCTTTGAGATCCGAGCATTTTTTTTGGGGGTAGGAACAAATCCGTCATACTGGAGAATTATATATATATTTGATTTGTGGCATGTCACTGCTCCAACAAATTAAATAAATATATAAATAATAGTTGTTTGGTAATGTTTGAGCGTACTAATAATTTCACCAATTTGAACAAATCATCCTAATATCCTGCATTTTATAATGCACGTAAAATACGTTTTTCATATATTTCGTGCTCAAATTCGTGAAATCATCCGTGCAATAAAGTATTTTCCTAGTTGTATAACTTTGTATTATTGCGGTCCTATCTTTTACAGTATTTTCACAATTCTGACTCATAACAATCACATAATCCGGATCACATTTCAATATTCCGTCTCTTGTGAAGACTTTTTAGCTAAACCGGGTTCTGCTAAAGTTACAAAATTCTCATAAATTTTTTTTCCTTTTATATATATAATATAAATGGTTTTCTGTAATTTTTTTCTATAGATGAACAGTAATTTTATTAGATAAACAATAAAAATTTAATTATTCTGTTGTACTGAACTTAGTGTAATGTTTAATAATTATCCACAATAAAGAAATACTGATAGCAAGAAATTGTTTAATAAAAATGCTATTAATAAACTAAGAAATTATATTCTTGTTATTTAATAAAAATAATAAATTTACAGTCCAGTTTTTAAGTTCTGAATCTACGGTTTAAATATATGTATATAGAAGAGCATAGCAAGCGGTGAAAGTTCTAAAAAGAAATTTTACCATGCGTAAAAAAGAGAAATACCTGCAAAGTACATTGAACAAATAAGATAAAAAAAAAAAAACACCCAAAGTGACTATTATTGAAGATACAATATAGGTCTACATTGTTTTATAATTCATTTTATGGGTGATTATCAGTAAAATTAGTAATATTTGAGATAACACATGGTCATTTTATTCTAAGTTATTTTATTTTTTTTATTGTCATAGATTTCTACCGTAACAAATTAGTTTTTATTTTTACCATAACCACAAAAAAGCATCATGGGTTACAATACCTTTCTTTTTATATTAATGAGAAAAAAATTGCTCCATTTTATCAGATATATAGACAGAAAATACTCTGATCTCGTCTCCTTTCACAACAGCTCTGAAAGATGCATGTGGTATCAACTTAACAAGAGATAATTCTAGCCCATGACAACTTAGCAAGTTGTGTCTTTTATGTTCGAATATTACAAATATCACCAACAATATTATTAAAAATTTATTTTTTTTATATTTTCTAAAAAATAATACAAATCTTTGGACTTATCTATTGTTAGAAATTTATCTTATTTGTATTTTGGTGAAATATTGGTCAATTTCACTCGTAAATTTATCGTACAAAAATATGCCGATTAAGGCAGACTTTTTTTTAATAATCTCGATAAAAAAATAAAATACTTCTAAAAGTTCCGCACTTCCTTATAAACAATAATGTTAAAAGCTGAATATCACGAATCTCGGATGGTAATCATACAGTCCTTGTAGATTATCCTTAAAAAAAGATATACACAAATAAATTGTTTTATAAGACTATTTGATGAATAATATTAATTTATATTTTATTAATTAAAAATCTCAAGTTTCTAATAGCCCAAAGGCATGTTCGGAGAGTGGTACTCATAGAGGCAACCAGCTCATAAAATAGGAAAAAATTACTCACTTCCAACAAACTACCCAACAAATCACACACAACCAGGGGCGCAGGTACGTTAGAGTTGGGGTCTGCCAAAAAAATACCCCCCCTTATGTATTTGACCCAGCCCATAATCCTATTCCAGACAGCAAACCCATTAGAATCCCTAATTTCTATTCCTGTGAAACGCGTTTCAGCTTCCCATATTCGCGATCCTCTCCAGTTCTCCGGCCTCCTCCGAGGCTCCGGTTCGATGGCTCCGTGTCTGCCTCTGCTCCGGGTCCGACCTGCAACTCCTCAGATCACGAGGAAGAGAATTCAATAAAATGGAGGCATAGAAGACAGAGAAGAAGAAGATTGCAAAAGACGAAGAGGAGTATTCTAGAAGCAACCAGTAGTAGAATACACGTGGCAACAGTTCCAGCTTGCGTCAAAGATGTAAATAAAGCCAACTTCAGTGGCAATTCTCAAAGCAAGTGGTGTGGCAGAGCTCGTAAATTTTAGCAAGTTCATGTCTAGTTTGTAAAGTAGTTAGAAGTTAGTTTTACCAACTAATTCTGTTTCTAGTCGGACCTGCTATAACAAGGCCAGTAGGAGCCCAAAATGATCTACTATTTTGAAATCAATTAACAACCGGCCGAGTTCTCTACCGTGTTATCTCCAGTACTGTCAATCATCTTCTTCCTCAGCGGGAAGCCCTCAATCCACCATTAATACTCTCATTCTCCGTTTGCTCTAACTCCTCGTGCGATTCTCATCGAGCCATCCTGATCAAGGCATTACATGCTCGAACACCTCTGCAGCCTCTGCTCCGGTTCCGACTGCTGTAGCTCCTCTGCCGCTTGAAGTCGTGGCTACTCAAAATCAAAAATCAAAATCATCAAACATAACGAATTGATTTGGTGATGAATATTTTTTTTATGTAAATTTGGAATAAACAATTTCACTGTGGAATAAAAATTGTTGTTGTAGATATTTTTCGCCCCCCTAATTTAAAATTCTGGCTCCGCCACTGCACACAACCAATCTCCACCATATACAGGTTTCGTGATCCGTATAATTTTTTTATGGTCTGTAAAAAATATCAAAATTATAAATATACATATCGTGATATGTGGTTTTAATTATATTATGTCAGTATATATAATTTTGTATGTAGTTATTTGGAGGTGCATAATAAAGTTCAAAATATGATTTATGTGTGTTCGGGTTAGCAATAGCCTTCCCCCCACGCTTTACATGAGGCCCATCTATATAATCCTTCAAAATCCAACAAAGTTCGGCCTAGTCCATTTACATCGCCGTCTCCCGGAATTTCCAACCTACTCGTGCAGCAAGCGAGCGCCTACTGCAAAAGAATTGGCGGGAAAGGGAGAGAGGAAAAAAAAGAGGAGTACGATGAGCAGCGGCTCGCCGGCCGCCGACGAAGCTCCCGATCTGGTATGCAAGCTTGACAGCGTTCAAGGAATGGTCGACGCCCTCTCTTCTGTTCGCTGGAAGCGCCATTAGGTCCCCCCTTCTTTCTCTCTCTCTCTCTCTCTCTCTTGCTCATATTCTTTATTCTATTAAATCAATATTTCTGTGTTTTGTAATTGTTTTGTAATCTAATAATCAGGATGCGGTGGTGGAGCTGTCAGAGCACGGAATCATCCTCACCGTCGAGGAATCACGCTGCCTCCAAGCCAAGGTCTATCTCAAGAGAGATGTATGCTTCTTGATCCCTTTAAGAATCGGGGGAAAAACAAGTTTGTAGTTTTTTGTTTTATGTATTTGGTTTTACTTCTTAATACTTGTGTTTTTGCAGCTGTTTGTGGAGTACGAGTTTGCGGGGGACGGCCGGCCAAGGTTTGGGCTAAGCCTGGGCTTGCTTGTGGACTGCCTTAACATTTTCTCGGTGCCTGGTCATACACCCGCCATCATTGAGATCCAGTATCCGGGTACTGACATGCAGCTTATGCTCAAGTATGTAAGTTCTTAAGGCATTTTTTCGTTTCCAATTTGAAATGCTCTATAGCGATGTGACTTCTGAAAATTTGGAGGCTAATGGTTTGGATGGAAATTTGGTGTGAGTAATTGATGCTTGTTTGAGTTGAAAATTATAATTTATGTGCACTTTTTGTATCATGTAATATAGCAACTTGAATATTTTATTGTGTCTTTGCACTTAGATGTACTGAAATTGATTGATGAAAAAGTTATGATGAATATGATTGTCTCTGCATATTAGCATAGCTAGTGTAGAAGAGATTTCTCCCAAAAGAAAAAAGAAAAAAAAAAAAAAGAAAACAGTGAGGGACGAAAATAGCCATGCTCATAGTGGTTGTCAACGTGGCCTTATTTTTGCTTCAGCATTTATTTTAGGAGTCTAAACGACTTTCAGCCATGGGTTATTAATAACTGTTTTCTATACTTCAGTTGACATTCAAATTAGGAAGTGTTTCTACCAACAAGTTAGTTATGTGGATTGTGTATTTTTAGTAATCAAGCTTGTCTTCATGTCTGGTAGTTCGACTGTCTTTTCTTCAATAGTACTCATCCCAGAAAGTCATAAAACTTGAGGATGTCGAGCGTAAGCATAGGCAGTTGAAAGTCTTTAATGGAAATTTCCTAGTTTATTGTTCATATATTTGTCTTCTCTCTCTCTCCATTTTGTGTATGTGTGTGTGCGTGCATGTCAGAGCGCCCAATATCCAGTTACACTGGCAATAACGAATGACGGCAGATTGAAAGAAAAATAAATGGTTGTATTTAGTTTACTGCAGAGTTACCCCAAATATAATTCTTCAAGGGTATCCCACATCTTCATCCGACATAATTGGTTCATAATTTGCGTTTTATTTAGAACATGTAAATGTACCTTGTGAGCAAACGCTCCTCTATTTAAGTTAAATAAATGGTACTTCTTGAAGAAAGTTGTTTAACAATTTCAGTGTGGAGGTTGACGATTCTTATGGAGTAATGTGGCAATGAATGATCCTGAGGCAACTAAAGGATAAACTATGACTCGTAGTACGTGAAATGCTATAGAGAGTCGTGCTTTAAGGTCTGCATTGGCTGTTTTACTGGGAATGCATGGTGCTTTGCTGTTTAAGTGTCTACAAGTTTTCTCTTAGAACTTCGATGAGCATATCCTGAAATTATCATACTTATGCAATTGCTTATCATCCTATTTTCTGGGCTGCATGACTGTACTGCTGATTTTGCTTTATCGAGTCAATTTGAGATTATTAAGCTTAATCACTTTCCATTGAATCAAATTCAAATGAAAATAAATTAATTACAACTCCATTAGTCTTAACCAACTAAATCGCATTTTTTGGCTCAATAAAAATAAATTCCTACCTATTAAGTTAAACTGGGTTTAATTGATCAAATTTTGTTTATTACGGTTGGAGAAATGGTCTGATTTTGTTTAGTCGACTCTAGAAAAATATGTTTTAGTTATACTTTGGTTCGATAAAATTGAAAATGTTTTTTCTGGAATCAATCCACACTCAATATGATTTCTGCTCGACCAAAACCAAAAACGGCCGTTGCGAGCTTTGGAATCGATGACTTTGGATTTTGGCTCGAGTAAGGGTAAAGTGGGGTGCAGCCAAAATTATCAAGAAAAAGGAGAAGTGCTAATTTGGAGCTAAATGACAATCTTCATTCAGGTACATCACACAAATTGAGTAAACATATATCACTAGTGAAGTCAATCAAACAAAAGGTGAAATCAACTAATATACATAATATAATAAATATTGAAAATTTTCCACATTCGATTACCAAAATTCCATAGAAGGAAATTTCAGAATTATGTGCATGCTGAAGCATACATCAAAGAAACAAGTACTTTTGGGATCTCATAGAATTTTGTAGATTGTAATTACATAACGAATACATTAATTCACTCGGCGACATGAATTAGAAACATCACATACTGGTGCAAATGGGCCATTCCAATCAGCTGTCAGTGGTGCCCTGGCAGCAAGCACAATAAAGTAACCAATGATCAACAATGCTGAAGGACAAAAAGCTTTTCTGGTTGATTATAATGAAGTGTAAATTGTAGAGTACATGCATTTGAGAACTTTATGACTAAGGAGTGATAATTTTTGGGGCTGAAGAGGCAAGTCTACGAAATTAAGATTAATTCCTTCTTGTTAGTGCCGCTTCGGATAAACTTACGAACCTTCTCATTCTGGGTTGCTGTCCAAATGGAGTTGCAATTACAAGATGGTTCAACATGCTAACCATTTAATCTGATATTCTCGTGCTTTTTTTTCTGAATTTGGTTCATTGTTGGTGGTTTAGATTCTTCTTTTTTTTTTAATTGATTTGTCGTGATTTTCTATTTAATCTTCAGTTTTGTGATACTATGAGATCTATCCAAAGTTGTTATCGGTAATATTTTTTATAACTATTTTTTTCTCATTCCATTGTCATCTTAAGTTCTTTACTTTGTGCAACTCATAGCCAAGACGATATACATACCATGATAGACATACAAAAGTTATAAAGTTATATTATTTGAATGGCTCATTCGGTAACGTTATTACATTTACTTTAGTTCAGAAAAAACTAATTCGGCATCATAATTTGAAGAATCCTTGTCATCAATCTTACTGCCTTGGATGGTTGGGTTTTCCTTGTGGTGTTCTTGAGTTATTGTTTTACCTTTGAAATTTGTTTCCTTGCTACTAGTTTTTGTGCATGCTGATGCGTGTAAAACGTACCGCAAGTATACGGATCGCACAAGTAATAAAGTGTGAGTTAGAAATATCGTTCCCACGAGGATTGCAGCGCTAAGTACCGAATTGTGTGTAATCTTAAAATTATTTAAGCGATCTAATTTGTGTGGCAGTTGAAATTTAAAACTAAAATTTAGCTTTGGATCTAAGTTGCGAAGGTTTGGGACTCGATTTTACCATTATGCATAACTATCATCTCAATGTCATTAATAACTGAATGTTTATTTATTTAGTGGAATTTATGGAGATTCGGTTGTGAATCGCGCCGCCATCGCATTGCAATTCCTAATTACTAACCCACTTCTCTGTCGAGTTGTAAACTAGTAAGTAGACTCAATTAACTATCCTAAATCTCTCTATGAATAAATTAATCAAGTTGTATATATAACTACGCCTCCATCGAATTGTAGTTAACTAATTACTAATAATTTTTCCTAAATCTCTTTATGAAGAAATTGCTAATAATCGCATGAAGAATAACGAATCTTCAAGAATCATAATATGTCATCCACATGTCTGCTTATACACATATTATTCATCCTGCTAACATAACAGATATTAACTTCGTTGTCGCGTCGTTAATTTAGATTTGCAATCCTATACTAGCAACACAATTTCACAATAAACAAACAAAAATCATTTATTAACTAACAAAGATCAAATATGCATAAGGTTTAATCGAGATCCCAATAAATTATTTAGTTCATGGCAAGTTAAAAATATTCATCATAATATATATAAAAAACCATAGAATAATCAACTGCTGGATGCGTTTCTTTTCTTCTCCGAAGCTCTGATCTCGTCTTGATTATTCTTCGCACTCTCCTCTCGTCCGCCGCTCTCTTCCTGTAATTTTTCCTTCGCTTCCTCTTTATAGCTTGCTGTTTTTGCCTCTTTTAAATCCAATCCGTCCTTGCTAATCCCTATTTTTAGCTCTTTATCCCAGCCTTACATTTATGTGTTTGCTGTTTTGGTTGTTAATCCAGCCGACTTTGATGTCTTCCTTTGATTCTCAATCTTTAATTTCTAGCCATCCAATCAATCTTGGTTCAAATCCTAGCCATCCATTGATTGATGTTGTGTTGTTCTTCATTTAGCTGATTCTAGCTAATATGTGTATGCTTCCATTGCGTTGCTCGATCCAGCCGCACATAAACCTCAATCGAACTTCCATAGCGCATTTAACTCCTATTTTGAGTAATTTCATCTGAAATTGACAATATAATGCTCATAATTAATATATAATATATGCTAAATTTGGTATAAAAATTGGACTGATCACATGCGCTGTACCATGGTTTGTGTATTTGTTATATTGTGTAGGCTAGCTTCAGGCCAAAAACATCATCATCTGAGACGTGGCTGTGTACATCATATCCTCCCTAGATCCACTATGGATGGGGATTATACTGGGTTGTCACTATAATCTGCTAGTTAGTATACATGCCGATTGTAACACCTCCTATTGGCTTGTGCAACTTGAGGTCTGCTACCATTGCAGGAGACATTGAGATGTCTGCTGAGGTCCTCACTAAGTTGTTTTTCTGAAGTAATTTATAATAGAAGTAAAGAAAGAAGGATGAAGACATCAAAGTACATTCTTATTGTAATGTGATGCTGACATCGTACTTTGATTCTATTCGTATTAAGAGAAAGAGGTTTGAATAGGGTCACATCTTTTATTTTCTTGGGAATCTTTCACAGAAGCAAGAAGGTAAACATGGAAATTCTCTATAGATATAGAAATGTGGTGATAGGTTAGGAGTGAAAATGGATGAGAGAGATATTATGCAGTTGCTCGTTTTGGGGGGTTGTCTCCCATTAGAACTTTTTCTTATGTATGTCAAGTAAACTATGTTTACAATATGAGTTTCGTCGATTTATATATTACGAAGACATGGTTAACCCTTCTACCACTGAGGGTGCCTATATTCTATTTATGTGCATCAGGAGTCACATCCTAAGGTATGTGACCATGGTCATAGTTTAATGATTATATATCTAGGAGTAGTAATATGAGGTATATAATGACATTCATATTTCATGTCGAACCATTGCTACATTTCCAAAATGTTTTATGTTGCTTTTAGTTTTTTTTTTTTTTTTTCAGATAAATTGAGGGTGAATAGAAGTTGAACCTCTGAACTTCTTTCTGGTTCAGGCAGCCCTGCCCTTAACACTAGATTACATGCTTGTGCACTACTTTGAGTACTTCGAGTTTGAACTTCTAGAAGAGGGGTAAACTCCCAAGCTGACAAGTTGGTCTTTCTTTTTTTTTGTTCGTCATCTTCATATCCAACATATTCTACCACCCTGAAGTCAACCTTACATCTTGAGAAGTTCTTTGTTTTTGTAAAATTGCCTGATAAAGTTTTGAGTTGATTATTTCTTCTCGATGGATAAAGCCATCTTTTCGTCTTTGGAAGAAGGCGACGGAGCGGATTCAACACATGCGTAGAGTGTTCCCTCTATGCTTCTAGCGTGCACTTGTCATTGTAGTATTCACTTTTCTCGATTCCTTTACCTTCCACAATAAAAAGGAAATACTCGTTTGCCTTTCCAAAATGGGTCTATATCTAGAGAGTCTGGGTGCAGCATTTGACTCTAGAAGGTTTTTAGTAATAAGCTTCAGTTCAGGAAGCACAATTGCTGAGGTGAATGAAGAGACATTTGCCACGCTTTTTTTTGACATATATTCTGTAAAACACATGTTGTATTCATTATTTTATTTATCTTAACTTTAGCGGATTATTCCTCGGAATGGTGGGTTCCTAGGGTTCCTTCATTATTAGTCTTCAAGAAGATGTTATGTTAATGTTATTATTAAGGTCCACTATTGTTTAAATTTAAAACCATAGAAGAAAGCATTTTGAATTTGTTTCTTTCTTTCTCCAGTTAGTTTATAGTGCTTAGTTTGGAAGCACTTACATGTAGGTCAGTGGACTCGCCAGATGCTTGCATTTATGCAGAGATCAGAACTAGGATTCCAGATACCATACCTTGGGACTGTAATTTTGAACCTGTAGGAAACATACCTCTCACTTTCACCGTTAAGGTACTCTTAATCATTTTGCTGCACTTCTCAATTTATTACATTTATGATATTCTCAAGTTTGTAGAATCTAGAAATTAACGCGTTGATGTAAATGAACAATTGCAGTCTGCAGTACTGAAGGAAGCAATCGATGATCTAGAGTGGCCAGGTGCCAGCATTGAGATAGTCATGCATTCAGATCCCCTTTGTCACATTCAGAGGTGAAGGGCATGGAGACTTGCAGGTATAAAATGTTATAGTTTAATATCACATATGCTGATTATGGCCACTACTAATTTGGCATTAACCGATCGTGAGGAAAGTCCTCCAAACACGACTTGGGAAGTTCATTGATGATTGCTTCAAAATTTATTATAACAATGATTGTTCCCTTTGTAATAAAATAGTGATCAGAACCTTTTTTTCCTTTTACATTATCGAACTCCATAATATCATAAACTTCCTATTATTTGAAAGTACTACAAAAGGTCAAAAACAAAAGAATCAACCAAAACTTTTTTTTAATCTGATTTGTGGATTGGTTTGACTTTAACATTTAATCAGATTGTGTACCTTCTTGGTAGATAGACTTCATGTACTATGCAAACACGGATCTTTGTTGGCTTTTCAATGTGATCACGAAGTTTCGTACAGGTATTTATGTATAGCATAGTAAAAGAAATTTTTTTAAAAAGCTTTTTATATGGAGTTATTGACATATATTGAATTGCCAGATATAAATACAAGTTTCTGAGAGCAACAACCTCAAATATTCCAGCCGGGATTTTGAAGGACAACAGGGGAAGTAAGTTAACTATTGGAAGAGGGGGAATGCTGAAGATTCAGCATGTGTTCTCACTTGTAAGATCTGGTACAATATCAGTTTGGTGATGCTGGACTAAATCAGCCCAGTAGGATTGTATTTATAGAGTTCTATGTTAAACCTGAGGAAGAGGAAAATCACTCTATAAATGATTCCTAGACATGGGATGATATAAAGAATCACAATGTTATTAACCCAAATTTGATAGATTTTTTACCATTTATATTATAGCTGAGGTTATGTAATAACATTAACGTCTTTCTATTATTTTTGCAATTATCTTTTGGTACTATTAAGGTAGAGAAGATTGTCTGTTATCCTGCATAGAAAAATTGGAATTTTTCGTCTAGCGTACATGTGAATTCTGTGAATGTATCTGTTATGATAAATATGAAGTGTGTCGGTTGTAAGAAATTTTTTTCTGCAATAATCTCAAAAAAGGAAAAGGAGGTTACTTTTTACTACCTTTGGTGATTATATAGGATGATTGCCCCCTAACAAGGGCAAGTGGCAGAAAGACACCATTTGAAGGGGAGTACGTGGATGTTATATATAGGAGCGAAGCAAATTAGACTCCTTCGTATGCCCGGATTTAGATGGCGCTCTACCTACATTACATTGCCGCAACATGGTTACTTTTAAGTTTGTATGAATTGAGTTCTTTCAAAGTTGTTAGCTATATTAAATAAGTTTTTCTCAAACATCAAAATGTAGTTGAGTTTTTCAAGTTTAGCCCACGACTCTTACTGATGCATGTGAAAGTTTTATTTCATAAATAGAGGTTTTTAGATACAAATTTTACGAATGCCATATGAGAAATTTATTTATTTTTTGTTATGTAGATAATAACATGAATTTGGGGACTTGTTGATCGAGAGAATGCGACTTTTCGATTGATGGAATACGATAGGTGCTATCTCGTAAATTAACATGCTATGATGAACGTATAAAATTGTACATATTATTGGTAGATTTTTTTTCACAATATTTTTAGATAAAAAATTATTTGGGTATGTTTCTATCAAGAATTTTTTTATCAGGTTCCGACTCGCCCCTCCCTATCGTGTTTGTACCCATGTCTTGGCTAAATTACAGGCCAGATCTCTTTTTTTTTTTCTTTTTTTTTTTCACTTGAAAAGAGTGGATCTACATATATACAAACCTAAATCTACTGTCTAAACTTTAACCATATTTATATGTAAATCTAGTATACAATTCAAATTTACAAAACGTATAAAAACAAACATTATGTATTTTCATAAATCTTTTCGAAAATGGGTAGATCGCTAATATTAACTTAGATATATTAAATCCCACCAAAATATAAAAATTTGAGATGAGAAATGGAGGAGGGACGGAGGAGAAGTAAAGAAAAAAAAAAAGGCAGGAAATGAGATGGAGGCATGGCTGCGCTCGGATTATACCCGAATATAATATCGCATGAGTAATAGGCGATATTATTTTTGCTTATGTAACAAACGACATGTTATCGCTTGTCTGACAGGTGATTCCGGACCGAATTTTGTTTTGTAAAATTTCTAAAACCAATTTTAGAAAATTAATTTAATTAAAACAATTTTAAAAAAATTCCACATGCACAAACAAAATATTAAAAATAAAATTAACAATACTAAAATAAAATAAAATAACAACCTATTTTTCCAACGTTCGGTTACTCCAGCTGTATAAATGTTAACCGCCACAATGGATTACCAATTCAAGTTCCCAGGCGTTTCACATCGGCTCTTCTCCTTTTTCCTCCAATGATCGGAGATTCCATCGCCGGCGACGAGCTAAGTTCGTATAAATCGTAGCGGTCTGAGGGTTAGGCAAAAAATGTTACCCCAATCTGTGTGTGTTTAATTTCTTCTTTCTTTTGGGTGGGGTTGAAAATCGAGCTGTATGTTTAGTTTGTGATTGAATTGATTTGATCGGAATACTCTGAAGAAGGTTTCACTTGGGTTCCAATAGATTGCTCTTTGTGTTGAACTTTGCATTTTCTTTATATGCGTTTACTCTGATTCTTGAATGGAAGAGGGTATAAACCCTTGGGGTACATTGCTAAATTTGTTCATCTCCCTAGATTTATCGCTGGTTCTGTAGTGGCTTTTTAATGTTCCAAGTCGAAATGATAGTTCACTTTTCCAGGCCGGTGAGCTTATGCCTGATAAATCACTTGTGTGAATTATTTCCTTTGGGACCTTTGTACAGGTTCCGGGTTACGTTCTTGTGGATTGCAATGCGATTTTTTTTTTTCAAATATTTGAATCTGTACTTGATGCATGTGTTCTGCGGATATGCAAGTTCGTGATTTGGGGTTTGGGCAGATATTCAAGTCATATGTGTTCATGGTGTCTAAAGAAGTACTAAGGAGCAGATTCCCAAGCCATATGTGTTCAACGGGTCTAAAAAGATATTCAAGGAGCAGAGGAATGAGTTTCTTTTAAGGAATATGTGTTCAAGGGGTCTAAAATGATGATAAAAATTGCAGATCATTTTCTATATGACGTTACAAGAATATTTATGTTCGTATTTTGAAATTAAAGGAATTGCAAGTGCAATGACTTAAAAGAGAATATTATCTTTGTTATTTCCCTTTAGCACGGCATCACAGTTTTCATTTCCTTGCATCAGTCTTGATGTTGCTGTCCTCTCCAGCTACTGTGATGTTGTTGCATAATGACTCTAACATTACTTGACTATTAACTGTACATATTAGGTTCTGGAGGAACTTATGAATTAACCGTGGCTGTTCAAGCTGATCAACTGGCATCTCAATGCACTCACAACAGTAAGTGTGGCGGAAAGTTTGATAGGCGTCCGTTCCTAGCTCGGGAGCAAGGATTATGGTTTTTTTTTGTGGTCCAATCAATTGAAGCAGCTGATTCAGTAAGTTCTGTTGTTTTACGCTAGTTTCAATTAGTATATTTAGTGCTTCAAAAGTTTCAACAGCCAAAAGGTATCTCAAAAGTTTCATCACAAGAGAACCTAGATGAAGGATTGCTCAATTCTACAATAAAAGCAGTGAAGCTCTGTTAACAGCTTTTGGTGCAGCTAATATATCAAAGCCATGTGCTTGATCTTTTGCTTGTGTTTTTGACCAGATGACTCAAACTCCTTAATGTCTTTACACTTTGCCGTTCCTTATAATGATATGATGATCCTTCCAAGAATCATATTTCTGCCTTGCTAAGAGAATCATAATTCGTATTTGTTTGGTGTCTCTTAGTTCCTGTCATGTTGAGCATCTTGTGCTATGAACGAATTCTCCGGAGGTTGCATCCTTATATAATGGATTATGGATACGAACCAATGATGGTGACCTAGGACACCTATTTGACAAGGTGAATCATGGTTGAAACTTACTATGTTCCTAAACAATTGATTAATTGAAGCTTTTGAATGGAAGTATGAGCTTTTTCATTGAGTGATGTAGTTGAAGCTATACCTACGTGACACACTTAGTGCAAGTTGGGTGCTTGTTATTGACTCAAACAACTTAAATAAATTTATAATCAGATGTGTTTTATGCCATTTATGCATTGTGTGTCTTTCCTCCCTAGGTCTTGAGGTTGTGAATTGTGTATGTGGTCAGGTTTGTTTTCAATAATTTGTATTTGCGTTGACTCTGACATGACCAAATTTTAGGTCCTGCATAGTGGCGATAGTAACATCTAATGGAAGGATCAGTAGTATGGTTCTTTTTTCAGATATTCTAATTTGTGCATAATTTCGTCATTTAGATCTGTGACCTATTTGAGCATATGGAACTTATATTTACATTGTGCAAAACATAGTCAGCATAATGTTTTCTGACCTGAGTTAGAGAATTTTCAATTTCTGTTTTCTGTAGTGAAAAAAAATATGGGGAAGCATGAAGTTTAATTTTCAGATTAAAAGCTTTAGTTTCTTTGCCATTTAACTAGGTAATTTACTGACACTTTTGACTTTGAGAGTTAGAATATATTTATACGTCATTTTTTAGATGTCAGTTTGATCTTGTAATTAAGTATGTTGAGTTGTAACATGCATAAGTCAAATGATTTAGATAGATCCATTCATACGATTCTGCCCCTTTTTTTTGAAATTTGCATTTTACAAATGTGCTAAGCATATTAAGTTCCATTATGTTGATCAGAAAGTGCGCATTCCCAGTCAATATTTAATTTAAAATATTTTTTGTCACTTTTGCTGATGTATGAAATTATTCTTTAAAGTTGGTATGGCAGGACTGAAGGTTCAGTTGAGAAGAGTGGCAGAATTATTGTGCTTGCTGAATGCTTTGAACATTCTATCTTTAAATTAACTTGAGCGTAACTTTCAGTCCGGTGATCTTGATTTGTCAATTTTAACTTATTTGTCTTTTAAGTTATTTGTATTTTCTGCATTAACAATGCAAACATCTAATTCTTCACAAGCACAAAGCTTATGTACTTCTTCAACTAATGAAAAAACTGTTCTTGTCATAAGAACATGGGCCACTTCACTTCAAAAATGATACTTTAAACTGCTGCTTTGAGTATAATTTTGTTTTTATCCCATCTGCTAGTAATTGGAGTATGTCCTAAATAGTAACTTTTTCAATAAACATAGTAACCATCACATCACAGATTGAAATTAGCTTGAGAAGGAGCAATTTATGTGGTATTTTGAGACTGCAAGGGAAACTATAGCGTTCAAAGGTGTTAAGTGCAATGTTCGTTTAGCCATGAGTTACGCATAAGTGTGAGCTGAGAGACCTAGTCAACTGAGAAAGCTCTTTGTGAGTGGATTAGAATCTTAGGGGATGCCCACAAAAGAACATTTCATGATAAACAAAGATGCCTAACACTATTTATTATTTTACCTGAAAATTGCCTATATTAGCGACATTGTGTAGAGTTTGGTGGTCAAGTCCAACTTGTTTTGGGGATCCATGTTGGACCAACATATGCATATAAGCACTTGGTCTCACATTTAATGGGGTGATTTCACTCATTGTGCACTGATTAGTGTGGCTCTACCATGTACTAATGGGCTAATCTTGGAAAATGAGTTGGAGAAATCTTTTGATTGTCTTATGTATTTATTCCCTGATATTAATGTGTATTTTGCATGAGCTTCACAAGGTATCCTGCTTTTGTTTGTTGATGACAGAATATTCCTACTTGAGTTTTTGTGTATTTGCATGAGAAAAAGTCAGTTTGTTGTATTTGTTTCTTATCCCTACTGCTCTTGTTTTATCTTTTTTTTTTGTTAAATAAATTGCGTTAACATTATTGCAACATTTCATATCTATGCTGCCAATTTTTCTTTGTTTACTTGTCTATTTGATGTAAATATTGCCTCTATCCATGTTAGTAATAGATTGTTACCTATGGTTATTAAGTTTTGCTCAAAGATGTAAAACTATTGGTCTTGTGCCTCTCTTGAGAAGGTATATTCTCCGAGTGCTCTCCTCAATAAATAGCAACAACGTCATACTTTTTTGGGCATAGAAAGGGACATTGTGCTTAAAACATCCATTGGGCAAGTTAGTATGAGTGCGTAGAAGATGCCTTGAAGCATGATAATAACTGTCATCATGACAAGATATCCAACAATTCTCATAGCGGTTTCCTCTTACAGATGGTAAAAAGTTGACGATTTGTACAATATGATGATGGCTAGATCGAGGTTGTCAACTGTTTATGTAAGGTTAGTTTTCAAATGACCCAATTATAGGTTTTGCTCGCGGTAGTATCTAATTGCTATCATGTCAAGTTCGGTTGGCTTGTGATGTAAGCTCGAAGGTGTGGATAGCAGATATTTTAGTTTCTTTGTCTATTTGTTTTTCCGACTAGCATGGAGAAATCTTATTCTAGTATATGTCTATTTGTTTAATAGATTTTTAGATGCTACATCTAGAAATTAGTGCCAAGTTGTAACAAGCAAACACCAAATGATTTAGATCTTAGCATACCGACACTGTCCCTACTTTTGAAATTGCATTCCTAAATGTGGCAAACCCCATTCTCATTCCTGTTGGAGCTTTATGTTATATTGCAGATAATACTCAAGATTTCTGACTAGTCTTGGAGAATTCTCATTCCTCTATGTCTATTTTTTAAGATGGATTTTAGATGTTAGTTAGATCCGGTAATTGTCTTGAGATGTTACATGCAGATATCCTAATGATCCGCTAATTTGTCATTCAAGTAAGTTCCTTATGTTGTATATAATTGAGGCTGCATGCAAATGTTTCTTAACCATAAGGTAGTCGTAGTTTGCTTCTGCATGTAAATGTAAAGATATTGTTTCTTGAATGCTTGTAAATGTTATAGCATTGAAACTAGGTTTCTTTAAGGTTTTAACTTATGTAGATGTACATTTCTTAGGGATCAAATCTATGTTGAAAGCTAGTAATCTTGTTAATAATTCTTTGGAAAGTTTTATGTTAACTAGGGGACGTCTTCTGTGCTAACGGCTATTAACCGCATGGCTATGTACTACTCATGTTGACCCATGTCAATTATTCCAGCCTGTGCGAAGCAGCACAGGTTACTTAGGCTGAGTTGTTTTAATTTCAAAATAACTAAAATGTGCATGGGCTTTGGTATGACGGCATAATTGACATGGTTTACTTATTGAATCTCAGCTTGAGATGACACCTAAAATCTTGGTGCATCTCCTGAGAAAAAAGATATGTCTATTGTACTATTCTATTATGTGGTTATCATATCCGCTATTGATGCGTCTGTAGGAATTGCATTTGTTCTGTTATTTGTCTTCTTTTTTTTTTTGTAGTTATTACAATATTTAGCATGCCTCCCTTTTAAGATCACTTTGTTACATGGATACTCATGCAGTGCAGTTGTACTTCAATGATGTAGCCATCTAGTGTCATCACTAAGATATAGTTCTGTACACTACGGTAACGATGCAAATGTCTTTTAAAGCACAAGCTAGTGTACTTCTTTGAGCAGCTTCTGAAGTGGAATTCTACTTGTCAACATAACATGGTCCACTTCTATGCTACTTTAAATAATTTATGTAGTAATTCCGATTTTTGTTTTTGCGTTCACTAGTCATCGGATTAGATGTTAAATAGTGAAGTTCTCAAAAACAAGAAAGAATAAATAAAAATAACTTGAGAATGAGCAATGCCTGTGGTAAGTTGTGGCTGCAAGAAAAACTTTAGGGTTCGAAGGTAGTAATTGTAAAGTTTGTTAAGCCAAAAGATAATTGACATAGTGTTTGCAACATTATTGCTTCATGTTAGAAATCACTAGCATACTTTTGTAATGATGTTTCAGTATGAAAATTGTTTAGCACAATACATATATGATGATGTAGCTATCGGCAACATGATGGTCAGATGGATTATGTGCTCTTGCAATATGAAGAAGATGGGTTGCTGGATCTAGTAGTGTACATGCCAGATTTTCGTAAGCCCATAGGCATACAATTATTACTTTTTTACCTAAGGAGTAGGCGTGGTATTATTTGCTTGTATGTGAATTCATTAGGTACATATGATTTGACACCTTATTCCTCAAGTTGCATGAATCTTTTACTGTTGTCTATGGTAGTCATTTTTTTTCGAGTGTAGGTCCATGAGTTGTGGCATGGGCAGATTCCCAAATAGTATGTGTTCAAGGGGTCTAATGAGGTAACCAAGGAGCAGATTATGGAGAGTTTCAGGTCATTTTCTATATGTCATTCAATGAATATATTTGTCCATATTTTGAAGGAAAAAAAATTGGCAAGTGCAAAGACATAGAAAGAAATACTATTTTGGTTATTTTACTAAGCATCACAAGTTTCTTTTCCTTGCACCAGTCTAGGGATGCTGACTGGCCCCTACAGCTAGATGTTGTTTTGACATTGTTGCTTGAGATTCGAGCATTATTAGACTAATAACTGGCTATAATTTAGGTTTTGTAGAACTTCAAAAAGATCCATGGCTAGTTTTAGCTGATCAATGCACATCTCAATGCACTAGAACAATATTACGTCTTTTGTTCCTGGTTCCGTGGCAGTTTTGTTTGGAAGAGAGATTAAAAATTACATCTCATACATGCTTGAATTAGTAGCAGACACACTAAATTCTCCATTTAGGTTATGTGACCTATTTGAGCTTCATTTCTGACAACACGATTAACATGTGTACATATATCAACACGATTTTCTGACAAGCTGCACAGAACTCTTGTTCTTCTATATATTCTTTTTTGAGTAAACAATATGGTGCAACAAGAAGTTCAATTTCCATCTTAAAGCTTAGAAAGGGTCATTGTGTTCCAAAACATCCCTTGGGCAAGTTAATATGAATGCCTGGAAGATGCCTTAGCTGTGATCAGTAGAAGATATTCAGCAATTTCATAGTGGTTTCGTCTTCCAAATGGTAAAAAGTTGAATCTGATGATGGCTAGATCGAGGTGGTCAACTGTTTATGTGAGGTTAGTTTGCAAATGACCCAATTATAGGTTTTGTTCGCTGTAGTATCTAATTGTTATCATGTTGAACTGACGTAATGTAAGCTCTAATTTATGGATAGCAGATATTTTAAATTCTTTGTTTTGTGTTCATATCTTCTTCATTTAGTCCTGGTGACTTATGTGATCTTTATGACACTTATATTCTGTAGACATACTCGTCATTGTTTTCCCCACTAGCCTTAGAGAAATCACACACTAGGCTTAGAGAAATCACATTCCACTATCTATTTGATTACTAGATATTTAGATGTTAGTTTCATCTAGTAATTAGTGTCAAATTGTAACAAGCATATACCAGGATTCAGATCTAAGCATAAGAACCCTGTCCCTACTTTTTGAAATTGCTTTCCTAAATGTGGCAAACCACATTCTCATTCCTATGTGAGCTTTATGTTATATTGCAGACAATACTCAACAAGATTCCTGATCAGCCCTGGAGAATTCTCATTCCTTTGTCTATTTTTTAAGATGGATTTTAGATGTTA
This sequence comes from Xerophyta viscosa, assembly GCA_002076135.1. Lineage (NCBI taxonomy): Eukaryota > Viridiplantae > Streptophyta > Magnoliopsida > Pandanales > Velloziaceae > Xerophyta > Xerophyta viscosa. The sequence continues at coordinate 5,312,635 of MJHO01000001.1, forward strand.
GTTAGATCCAGTAAGTGTCTTCAGCTGTGACAGCATATATCAAATGATCCAGTAATTTATCATTCAAGTAAGTTCCTTATGTTGTCATATATTTAAGCTGCATGCAGATATTTCTTAAACTATAAGGTAGTTGTAGTTTGCTTCTACATGTATATGTCTCATTGTGCAACCATGTTCTCATTCCTCTGTGTCTGTTTTTCAAGATGGATTTTAGGTGTAGTTAGATCCAGTAAGTATCTTGAGTTATAACATGCATATATCAAATGATCCAGTAATTTATCATTCAAATGATCCAGTTATAATATGCATATATCAAATGATCCAGTAATTTATCATTCCTTATGTTGTCATATATTGGGCTGCATGTAGATATTTCTTAAACCATAAGGTAGTCGTAGTTTGCTTTTGCATGTATATATCTCACTATGTGCAACCATGCCAATTGCATATTAGTAAAGGAATTGTTTCGTGAACGCTTGCAAGTGTTGTAGCATTAAATTTTACTGAAAGTAGGTTTCTTTAATTTTTTAACTTATGTAGATGTACATTTCTCAGGGATCAAAGCTATGTTAAAAGCTAGTATTCTTGTTAACAATTCTTTTGAAAGTTTTAGGTTAACTGGTGGGTCGTCTTTTGTGATAGCAGTTATTAACCGCATGGCTAGAAACTGCCAATGTTGACCACCCATTTCAATTACTCCGGCCTGTGCCAAGCATCATGGGATGCACAGGCTAAATGGTTTTAATTTCAAAATAAATAAAATGTGCATGGGCTTGGTCTGACGGCATAATTGACAAGATTTACTCAAATCAGTTTGAGACGGCACCTGAAATCTTGGTGCATCACCTTCGAAAAATCATTTGTCTATTGTACAATTCTATTGTGTGGTTATCATATCAGCTATTAATGTGCATGTAGGTATTGTATTTGTTCTGTTATTTGTCATCTTTTTTTTTTTTTTTTTTTTTTTTTTTATAAAATTTTTTTTTGTAGTTATTACAAGATTTAGCATGCTTCTCTTTTAAGATAACTTTGTTACATGGATACTCTTGCAGTTCAGTTGTACTCAATGATGTTGCCATCTAGGGTCATCTCTAAGATATAGTTCTGTGCACTATGGTAATGATGCAAATATCTTTAAAAGCACAAGCTTGTGTACTTCTTTGAGCGACTTCTGAAATGGGATTATACTTTTTCAACGTAATGTGGCCCACTTCTATGCTACGTTAAATAATTTATGTAGTGATTCTGATTTTTGTTTTATGCGTTCGCTTGTCATCGGATTGGATATTAAATTGTGAAGTTCTCAGAAACAAGAAAAATAAATAAAAATAACTTGAGAATGAGCAATGTCTGTGGTAAGTTGTGGTTGCAAGAAAATTTTTTAGGTTCGAAGGTAGTAATTCTCAAGTTTGTTAAGCCAAAAGATAATTGATAGGCCTAGTTTCCGAAAAGAAAGATGCCCAAAAATGTTCTTGTTTTATCTGGAAGTTGCCTATATCAGTAGCATGTGTAAACTTTAGTTGGGTTAAATCTAACTTTTTTGGGTGGTATTGCAGAACCATGCATATAAGCACTTGATCTTATGTAGTGCCTCTTTTGACCCCTGTGATTAGATTTGTGTGGCTATGCCATAGACATTTGCTTTTCCTAGAAAATTATTTTGACAAGGTGTACTTATCATCTTCTGTATTTATTCTCAGAAGTTAATGTATGTTATGCATGAAGTTATTGTTTGCAACAAGAAAGTAACCTGCTTTTATTTTATTGGATGACCGTCAGTTTATGCATATTATGCCCAAATAGCCTTTTTTTTTTCTTTTTTTTTGTCGTTGCTTATTTCTGCCGTGTACTGCTGGCTTGCTGTTTATTTCTTTCTCGTCAACAGTATTAATGATTTAATGGCTTCTAGTATGCTTCAAAATTTCTTCTTTTAGTTGGCTTATTGACATAAATATGCTTCTATTCATTTTACTATAGTTTTGTTTTTTTACCAGTTGTGTATGTGAACCAAATTTCTCAAATGATGTAAAACCTTCAACGGGTCATTGGTCCTTAAGCATATCTTGAGCAGATATGCTTGATGAGTTCTCTCCTCAATAATTTGCTAAGCTTTCATATTGTCTTTTTTTTGTTCGCATATTGTATTCCTAAATGGTCGTTGCGCAAGCAAATGCGAATGTCTGGAAGATCTCTTGTCTTGATTGAGATATGGTGTGTATGCAATTGACTGGCACGGTTACTCTGATTCCAACAAAACAGGAATCAGGTAAACGACTCCCCTGATTTCACTCATCGTGAAAATTCGAATCACGAGATTTTATATAAATTTTTATTCGCTTATTGGACATATTTTTAAGTATTTTTAGTAAAAACTTTGAACTACATACAACTTTGTTTTTGAAAGATTTTCGAAAAATGCTAAACAATGTGCCAAAAAGATGTTTAAAACTTTGATTATCTTTTTTGCATACATTTTGCATTTTTTCGAAAAATTTTCAATTACAAAGTTGTAGATCACATCAAAATCTATAACTTTATAGTTCAAAAGTTTTTGTAAAAACACTTAAAAATAGGTCAAACGAGTCGATGAAAGTTTTACATGATTTCTCGAGATCTGTGAGAGGTGCAACGGATGGCCAGGATGGGGTGCGACCCCTACATCGTGATTTGAGCAAATCAGGGAGCTGCTCCTGCATTCGACAACCCGTGGAAAATCATTTCTCTTCCAATTTTTGACGTAGTGTTTGCAGCAGTATTGCATCATGTTTGAAATGACCAACATACTTCTGTAATGATGTTTCAAACTTTCATTATGAGAATTTTTTAACATACTACAGATATGATGATGTATTATCACCAACATGATGGTCAGATGGATTATGTGCTTTTGCAATACCAAGATGGGTTGCTGGTTAGGTACAAGAGGATGGGTTGCTGGATTATGTACCTAACAAGCGCACAGGCATGATTTTCATAAGCCCATAGGCGTACAAGGAGTACTTTTTTACTTGAGGAGACTATAAGGTTGCTTTTTTTTATTTTTATGTTTTGGAATAAAAAGTAGTAGGCATGGTATTATGCGCTTGTATGTGAACATGTTAGGTACATTTGACACCTTCCTCAAGTTGCATGAATGTTTTATGTTGATCTATATAGCCCACTATTTATTCAAGTGTGCAGGTTCATGAGTTGTGGCTCGGGCAGATTCCAACTAATATGTGTTCAAGTTGTTTAATGAGGTAACCAAGGAGCAGATTCTGGAGAGAATGAGCTTCTCTTTAAAGGAAGCCACGGCCATCCGTGGGATTTATTGGTCATTTTCTATATGCCATTTCACAATTATAATTGTCCATATTTTGGAAGAAAAGGAATTGACAAGCAAAGATTTAGAAAAGAAGTACTATTTTTGCTATCTCACTAGCATCACAAGTTTCTTTTCCTTGCATCAGTCTAATGATGCTGACTGGCCCTACAGCCAGCTAGTGTTTTGACATTTTTGCTTGAGATTTTAACCTTATTTGACTATAACTGTCTATGATTTAGGTTTTGGAGAACTTCAGAAAGGTCCTTGGTTGGTTTTAGCTGATCAACGCACATCTTGATGCACTAGCACAACATAAGTGTGGGGGAAGGTTTGATAGGCTTTTGTTCCTGTTCCCGGAGCAAAAGGCACTTTTGTTGTGAAAGAGAGGTTAAAAATCACATCTCTTACTTTCTTGAATTTAGTAGCAGACACTAAATTCTTCATTTAGATTATGTGACCTATTTGAGATTTTTCTGACTAGCCGTAGAGAATTCTCGTTCTTCTATATTATTATTATTATTATTATTATTTTTTCTTTTTTGAGAAAACAATATGGTGCAGCATGAAGTTCAATTTCCAGATTAGAGTTTAGAATGGGACATTGTGTTCCAAAACGTCCCTTGGGCAAGTTAATATGAATGCCTGTAAGTTGCCTTGCAGAATGATAACAGCTGTGATCAGGAAAGATATTCACCAATTTCATAGTGGTTTCGTTTTCCAAATTGTACAATAAGTTGAATCTTTATGATGGCTAGATCGAGGTTGTCAACTGTTTATGTGAGGTTAGTTTGCAAATGACCCAATTATAGGTTTGCTCGCTGTAGTATCTATTGCTATTTGTGTCGAACTGACGTGATGTAAGCTCTAATTTATGGATAGCAGATAGTTTAAATTCTTCGTTTGTGTTCATATCTTCTTCATTTAGTATGGTGACTTATGTGAGCTTTATGACACTAATATTGACATTGTAAACATACTCGTCATTGTTTTTTCCACTAGCCTTAGGGAAATCGCATTCCACTACTATTTGATTAATAGATATTTAGATGTTAGTTTCATCTAGTAATTAGATATTCAGATGTTAGTTTCATCTAGTAATTAGTGTCAAATTGTAACAAGCACACACCAAAGATTCAGATCTAAGCATAAGAAACCATGTCCCTACTTTTTGAAATTGCTTTCCTAAATGTGGCAAACCCCATTCTCATTCCTATGTGAGCTTTATGTTATATTGCAGACAATACTCAACAAGATTCCTGATCAGCCCTAGAGAATTCTCATTCCTCTGTCTATTTTTTAAGATGGATTTTAGATGTTAGTTAGATCCAGTAAGTGTCTTCAGCTGTGACAGCATATATCAAATGATCCAGTAATTTATCATTCAAGTAAGTTCCTTATGTTGTCATATATTTAAGCTGCATGCAGATATTTCTTAAACCATAAGGTAGTTGTAGTTTGCTTCTACATGTATATGTCTCACTGTGCAACCATGTTCTCATAGTGCAGTATTTATTAATTTTCAGCTTTAAATTTTAAATATTTAAATACTAGATTTAAATCTTGATTTTCGGAATTTGAAAGGTGTAATTTGAATGTTGGAATTTAAATTTTGAATTTAAAAACTTGAATTAAATTGTAAAATATGAAATTTTAATATATGTAATTAAATTTTAAAAAAAATAATTGAGTGTTGAAATGCAAACTTAACAAATATAGAAGTTTTAAAAATAAAAAATTAGCAAAAAAATTTTTAATTGGAAAAAATAATTAATGACAAAAAAGAAAGCAATAATAAGAATGAAATATGTGGTGCAGAGATTAGAACCTGAGACCTATTGATTGATTGAGCAAAGTCCTTACCATTAGACTACTCTCGCCAGTTAGACTGGCGAGAGCGCTCTCGCCTCTTAAACTGGCGAGAGCGCTCTCGCCAGTTTAACTGGCGAGAGTTGCCACGCTGGCAGCGCATAGATACGCGCTGCCACCGTGGCACCCACTCGCCAGTTAGACTGGCGAGTGGGTTTTATTTTTAAAAAAATTTAAAATTAATTTTATTTTCGTATTTTTTGTTTTAAATAATTTTAAATTAAAAAAAAATTCGTTGATAGACCTAGTTTAACGTGTACTTTGCCCGAATGGCAGTTTGTTATTTGTTTTTTGTCGTTACTTATTTCTGCCGTGTGCTTTTGTGCTTACCTTTTTATTTGTTTCTCGTCAAACAGTATTCATGTTTTTTCCTTCCTTTTCTTCTAAACAGATGCATGCTGGATATTACTGCAACATTTCATGATTTGTTATCATTATCTAGTGGCATCCAGTATGCTTCCAAATTTCTTCATTTTAACTGGCGTTTTGATCTAAATATGCTTCTATTCATTTTACTATAGTTTTGGTTTTTTACCAGCAACGTATGCGAACCAAATTGCTCAAAAGATGTAAAACTTCAAGGGGTCATTGGTCCCTAAGCATATCTTGAGCAGGTGTACTTGATGAGCTCTCTCCTCAATAATTAGCTAAGCTTTTATATTGATTTTATGTTTTTTGGCATATTGTATTCGTTAATGGTCATTGCAAACGCAAATGTGAATTCCCGGAAGATCTCTGTATGAAATATGGTGTAGATGCAACGGAGAACCCGTGGAAAATCAGTTCTCTTTCCAGGTTTTGACGTAGTGTTTGCGACATTATTGCATCATGTTTGAACTTTACTCTTGTAATGATGTTTCAGTATGGGAATTTTTTTTAACACATTACATATATGATGATGTAATTATTGGCAGCTTGATGGTTTGATAGATTATGTGCTTCAGCATTATCAAGAAGATGGTTGCTGGTTCAGCAGTATACATGCAAGATTTTCATAAGCCAATAGGCATACAACTATTACTTAGTTACTTAAGGAGACTATAAGGTTTGCATTTTGTTGAATGAAAAGTAGTAGGAATGGTATTATTCGCTTGTATGTGAATTCGTTAGGTACATTTGACACCTTCCTCCTGAAGTTGCATGAATCTTTTGCATTGTTTAATGTGTTAGTCAATTTTCCAAGTGTGCAGGTTCATGGGTTGTGGCTTGGGCAGATTCCCAAGTAATATGTGTCCAAGGAGTCTAACTAGGTAACCAAGGAGCAGATAATGGAGAGAATGAGCTTCTTTTTAAAGAATTTCAGGTCATTTTCTATATGCTGTTTGATGAATATATTTGTCCATGTTTTGAAAGTAACAGAATTGACAAGTGCAGAGACTTAGAAAAGAAGTACAATTTTTCTTATTTCGTTAAGCACCACAAGTTTCTTTTCCTTGCATCAATCTTCAGATCTAAGCACAAGTGGGAGCAGCTTAGTTCAATAGAGAGTACCTAATTAATTCCCTGGAGAAAAATTCTGTGGCCCAAAAAAAAAAATCATGGGATATTTAGGAGATAAGTATAGCATCTGAAATGCCTCATTATTTATTGTCGAGAACATCTTGAGCTAAACTCTGAACCCTTGCCTCTTGTGGATCCTACTGAGTTATAATTTGGTTTTTATGTGATCTCTGAGACATATAGTGTGCTAAACTTTTGCAGAATTTTCTATGCCATCTTCCAAATTCGTATAGTTATTTATCTTTTTAGGAGCTTGTAGCTGGTTTTAATCTTGAAGCAGCTGCTGCAGTGTTGGTCCACATAGTTTCGTCTAAACTGGAGAGCAAGGTACGTTGCACAAGTATTTTTGTTACTCAAAACCCTTAAGTATTGGCTTAACTATAAACAGTTGTCTTAATTCATTTCTACAGCTCCTATTCTTTCTCAACTGTTAATGATTTGTTTAAGTGCTCTGAGCCTATCTGGAAAGGATATTTATTACACTTGTCTAAGGAATCACTTCATTCCAATCTGATTTCCATCAATATGTTTGATGCTATAAGCTTGGTCAAGTTAGAGTCGCACTGTTTAATGTTCTAAATGGGGTTGTCCAAAATCATTTAATTCTGCTTTACTGGATATGCTAGTAAACAGTGTCTCTTCGAAAGATCAATGTATTATGAAGATTGTAGTAGGTATCCATTTGCTTTAATATATGAAAGAGTTACGGTCTTCACCACACTTCTGACTGGTTTAAAGTGGTGGTTATGATGGAGATCTTCTATTGATGCCAAAGATTCTTTGTTGAGATTGTTCTGAAAGAACAAGTACTTTAGGACTTCGTCCTCCGTAATGAGTTTGGTAGACAGCCTGGACAGGTTGGGAAAGCAATTCATTATGTTGGCAGCCCATGCTTGAATCAAGAATGGTTTTTTTTTATCAAACTTGTTATCTTATAGTGTCGAGGAATAGTAAAATGCAATTTGATATTATCCGTAATGGAGCCGAAAAGCTAAGAAAGTTAATGGATTTGTGTGAGTTTTCATTACAAATGGTTGCGATTTATTTGAATTATACTTTCCTCTTGTGGTCTTTTCTATAAGTTGTAAAATTATAATACTAGCGTCTCCGGATGGCTGGCTTTTGACCCTCTTACTTAGATGGCTGGATCGATTGTTGAATCGTTTGCATACAAAATTTTGGAGATTCAAAACTATGCTGCACTGTCTTTCAGTTTATCATTCCTTGGATAACTCCAATTCATGCTTTATTTAATGTTGTCTCACTTTGTAGGTGGTCTATCAATTTCTGTCTTGCTTCTAATTCTTCATGTTGCAACAATTTGATGCTGGCTTGTGGTTTAATATGGGACTTGCATTTTTGTGTTTCCAAATTCTATGGTTTGCATATGTTGATTTGTCCTGTGAAAGTTTTTTAACAGCAGTCTAGATGAAAGTTTTTTAGACGTGTCACTGTAGTTTCAGCTGAGAGAATCCTACTTTCTGTTCTTTTTCGTCATTGTCAGTTTTTTCAAATTGCTCAAACTTCTGGAATTTAAGATATCATACCATTAGTTTGGAAGCGAACCGATGATGATGACTGAGGATATCTATTTACCATGTGTATGATGCCTTAGTTCAAGCTAAGTTTTCATGCAAATATTGCTTTAAAATCTTCTCAAGAACTTCCAAAGCAATTGAATAAAGGTTGAGCTGAGCCTTTTCATGGAGTGGTTTAGTTGACGTCATAATTGCACAACAACCTTAAATGCAATGCTAGTCATGGACTAGAATAAAAAGTTTAAATCAGCTATTATATGCCTACTATGCGCAGTGTCTTTTCCTTGTAGAGATCTAACTCTTAGATCGTCCTCTGATGATGATAGCATTGCATTTTGAGCAAAATGACCTTTATCAGATTTGGAGTTTTGAAACAGAGCCATTATTTTGTACTGTATTTCCAGCAATATGACAACCTATGCATATAAGGACTTGACTCGCACGTTGTAATGGATTCATTTGTCGGCATGCGCACAGATGAGTTTCGCTCTGCCATGTACCAATGTGCATTCATTGGAAATGATTTGGGCAAAGTGTTCTGACTGTCCTATGTACTTTATTTCAAGAAACTATATTTATTTTGCATGCGCTTGCATTTCACATCTACAAAGTTTCCTTGTTTTATTTTGATGGATGACCGAATGTTCCCACTTTTTTTATGCGTAATTTACTTTATTGTTTTATTTTGTTTTACTAATTCTTCCTTGTGTTAGTGTGATTACTCTTTATTTGGTTCTCGCCCCGAGTATTCATGTATTCCAATTTTCCCAAAAAAATCCAATGCATACTGGATGAAATTGACACATCATGATTTATATTCATTATCTGATGGTTTGACTATGCTTCCAATTCTTCTTTGCTTATTTACATCCTGTGCTTCTCTTGAGGAGGTAAGCTAACAGAGTGTCTCCTCAACAATTATTTTAGATTTCATATTAAATTTAGTTATCGGCCATATGCTATAGTTTCTGAAAATGTATTGAACTTATGTAGACGTGTATCTCTTAGTTTTCTGACAGTATCTCCTTTAAGTTTTTGCAATGTCTTCATTGAACTTACGTGGACGTGCTTCTCTTAGGGATCTAATCTATTTTGAAAGCTTGTAAGCTTGTTAAAAATTCTTTGAAAGTTTTAGGTAACTGCGGGGTGCCTTCTGTGCTAGCGGTTGTTAACCACATGGCTAGAAACTACCCATGCTGACTTATGTAAATTATGCCTGCCTGTGCAGGCAGCATGGCAGCACATGCTGAGCTGTTTTAGTTTCAGCATAAATAAAAGTAAATGTGCATGGGCTCGGTCTAACGGCATAATGAACAGGATTTACTGATTCTCAGTTTGAAACGGCACCTCAAATCTTGGTGCATCACCATAGAAACATCATATGTCAATTTTTATTCTATTATGCGATTATCATGTTTGTTGCTAATGTGTCTGTTGGTGTTGCATTTGTTCTTTTATTTGTCTTCTTTTTTTTTGGTTACTACTAAATATTTAGTGTGCCTCCGTTTTAAGATCACATTGTTACATGGATACTCTTGCATTGCAGTTGTACTCCAACGATGTGGCCAGCTAGAGTCATTTTTAAGGTATAGTTATGTATATTACAGTAACGATGCAAATATCTTTTAAAGCATAGGCTAGTGTACTTCTTTGAGTAGCTTCTGAAATGGGAATATGCTTGTTCGAAATAACGTGGATGGCCCACTTCAATGCTACTTTAAATCATTTTATGTTGTATTTCTGATTTTTTGCATTCGCGAGTTGTCAGATTAGACAATAAATAGTGATGTTCTCAGATAAAGAGTAAATAAATATAACTTGAGAAGGAGCAATTTCTGTGTAAGTTGTGGCCACAATAAAAACTTTAGGGGTCCAAAGGTAGTAATTGTAAAGTTTGTTAAGCAAAAGATATTCATAAGATATTACGAGTTGATTGCCTAGTTTGCTGATAAGAAAGATTCCTAAAACTGTTCTTTTTTCAACTGGAAGTTGCCTGTATAAGTAGCTTTCATATATTGGTCGTGTATGCTTAAGTGGGGTCAATTTTAAATATAATCATGAAATGTTGCAGTTTGTTATTTGTTCTTTGTCATTAGTTATTTCTGCCGTGTGCTACTGTGCTTACCTTTTTATTTGTTTCTCGTCAAACTGTATTCATGTTCTTTCCTTCTTTTTTCTCCAAACAGATGCATACTGGATATTATTGTAACATTTCATGATTTGATATCGTTATCTTGTTGCTTCTAGTATGCTTCCAAATTCTTCATTTTAACTGGCATATTGATCTAAATATGCTTCTATTCATTTTGCTATAGTTTTTTTTTTTTTACCAGTGGTGTATGCGAGCCAAATTGCTCAAAAGATGTAAAACTTCAAGGGGTCATCGGTCCCTAAGCATATCTTGAGTAGGTATACTTGATGAGCTCTCTCCTCAATAATTAGCTTAGCTTTCATATTGCTTTTGTGTTTTTGGCATATTGTATTCCTAAATGGTCATTGCACAAGCAAATGTGAATTCCTTGAAGATCTCTGTCTAAAATATGGTGGGGATGCAATTGACAACCCGTGGAAAATCAGTTCTCTTTCTAGGTTTTGACATAGCGTTTGCGACGTTATTGCGTAATGTTTGAAATCATTGACATACTCCTATAATGATGTTTCAGTATGAATTTTTTTTTTTAACACAATACATATATGATGATGTAGCTATTGGCAACTTGACAGTCAGATGGATTCTGTGCTTTAGCAATATCAAGAAGATGGTTACTGGAGTGTACAGGCATGATTTTCATAAGCCCATAGGCATGCAACTATTACTTAGTTACTTAAGGAGACCATAAGGTTTGCATTTTGTTGAATGAAAAGTAGTAGGCATGGTATTATTCGCTTGTATGTGAATTCGTTAGGTACATTTGACACCTTCCTCCTCAAGTTGCATGAATATTTTACGCTGTTGAATGTGGCAGTCTATTTTTCAAGTGTGCAGGTTCACGAGTTGTGGCTTGGGCAGATTCCTAAGTAAGATGTGTCCAAGGAGTCTAATAAGGTAACCAAGGAGCAGATTATGCATCTTAAAGGAAGCCACGGCCATCCGTGGGATTTATTGCAGTCCAATGTTAAAATGTTGAATATCAGGTCATTTTCTATATGCTGTATGATGAATATATTTGTCCATATTTTGAGAGTACCGGAATAGACAAGTGCAGAGACTTAGAAAAGAAGTAGTATTTTGTTATTTCCCTAGGCATCACAAGTTTCTTTTCCTTGCATCAATCTTCAGATCTAAGCACAAGTTGGCGCAACTTAGTTCAATAGAGAGTACCTAGATTAATTCCCTGGAGAGGAATTCCTGTGGACAAAAAAAAAAAAAAAAATCATGGGATATTCAGAAGATAAATATAGCATCTGAATTGCCTCATTACTTATTGTCGAGAACATCTTGAACTAAACTCTAAATCCTTGCCTCTTGTGGATCTTTACTGAGTTATAATTTGGTTTTTCATGTGATCTCTGAGACATATATTGTGCAAAACTTTTGCAGGTTTTTCTATGTCATCATCCAAATTCGTTTTATTATTTATCTTTGTAGGAGCTTGTAGCTGGTTTTAATCTGGTAGCTGCTGCTGCAGTGTTGGTCCACATAGTTTCGTCTAAAATGGAGAGCAAGGTACTTTGCACAAGTATTTTTGTTACTGAAGACCCTTAAGTATTGGCTTAACTAAAATAGTTGTTTTTAATTCATTGCTACAGCTCTTATTCTTTCTCAACTGTTAATGATTTGTTTTAGTGCTCTTAGCCTATCTGGAAAGGATATTATTACACTTGTCTAAGGAAGCACTTCGTTCCATTCTGATTTCGATCAATATTTTTATGCTATGTAGTCTTGCCTTTAGCTTCCTCAACTTGCTTTAAGCTTGGTAGAGTTAAGAGTTGCACTGTTTAATGTTCTAAATGGGGTTGTCCAAAATCATTTGATTCTGCTTTACTGGATATGCTAGTAAACTGTGGCTCTTCGAAAGATCAATGTATTAGCAAGATTGTATTAGGTATCCATTTGCTTTAATATATGAAAGAATTAGATTTTCACCACACTTCTGACTGGTTTAAAGTGGTGGTTACGATAGAGATCTTATCTTGATGCCAAAGATTCTTTGTCGAGATTGTTCTTAAAGAACGAGTACTTTAGGACTTCGTCCTCCGTAATGAGTTTGGTAGACAGGCTGGACAGGTTGATTAAGCTATTCATTATGTTGGCAGCCCATGCTTGAATCAAGAATGGTTTTTTTCATAAAACTTGTTATCTTATAGTGTCGAGGAATAGAACAATTCAATTTGATATTGTTCGTAATGGAGCAGAAAGGGCGAAGAAAGTTAATGGATTTGTGTGAATTTGCATTACAAATGGTTGCGATTTATTTGAATTATGCTTTCCTCTTGTGGTCTTTTCTCTAAGTTGTAAATTGATAATACTAGCGTTCTTGCGATGGCTGACTTTTGACCATCTTACTTAGATGGCTGGATCGATCGTTGATTCGTTTGCATAAAAAATTTTGGACAAATCGTTTGCACAAAATGATACTGCACTATCTTTCAGTTTATCATTCCATAAATAACTCCAATTCATGCTTTATTTAATGTGGTCTCACTTTGTAGGTGGTCTATCAATTTCTGTCCTGCTTCTAATTCTTCATGTTGCAACAGTTTCATGCTGGCTTGTGGTTGAATATAGGACTCGCATTTTTTTTGTTTCCAAATTCTTTGGTATGCATATGTTGATTTGTCATGTGACAGTTTTTTAACAGCAGTCTAGATGAAACTGTTACGTCATAATGATCTTCAATCTACATGAACTGGCCCAGTGGCAGCTTCTTTAGACACGCACTGTAGTTTCAGCTGAGAGAATCCTACTTTCTGTTCTTTTTCGTCATTGTCAGTTTTTTCAAATTGCTCAAACTTCTGGAATTTAAGCTATCATACCATTAGTCTGGAAGCGAACCAATGATGATGACTGAGGATATCTATTTACCATATGTATCATGCCTTAGTTCAAGCTATGTTTTCATGCAAATATTGCTTAAAATCTTCTCAAGAACTTTCTACAAAATTGAATAAAGGTTGAGCTGAGCCTTTTCATGAGTGGTTTAGTTGACGTCATAATTGCACAACAGCCTTAAATGCAATGCTAGTCATGGACTAGAGTAAAAAGTTTAAATCAGCTATTATATGCCTACTATGCGTAGTGTCTTTTTCTCTAGAAGAGATCTAACTCTCAGATCCTCCTCTGATGATGATAGCATTGCATTTTGAGCAAAATAACCTTTAGATTTGGAGCTTTTAAACGGAGCCATTATTTTGTACTGTATTTCCAGCAATATGACAACTCTATGCATATAAGGAGTTGACTCGCACGTTGTAATGTGTTCATTTGTCTGCGTGTGGGCGGGTGAGTTTCGCTCTGCCATGTACCAATGTGCATTCATGGGAAATGATTTGGGCAAAGTGTTCTGTCCTATGTACTTTATTTCAGAAACTGTATTTATTTTGCATGCACTTGCTTTTCACATCTACAAAGTTTTTTTGTTTTATTTTGATGGATGACCGAATGTTCCCACTTTTGTTTATGCGTAATTAGCATTACTAAAAGGCATTTTGTTTTATTTTGCGGTTACTAATTCTTCCATGTGTTAGTGTGATTACTCTTTATTTGGTTCTTGTCCCTAATGTGATTACTCTTCCATGTGTTAGTGTGATTACTCTTTATTCCTGTGTTTCCAATTTTTCCCCTAATGAAATGCATACTGGATAAAAATGACACTTCGTGATTCATAATCATTATCTGATGCTTTGATTATGCCTGCAATTCTTCTTTGCTTATTTAGTGAACAAAGATGTTTCGATTTACCTCCTGTGCTTCTCTTGAGGAGGCAAGCTGACAGAGTGCCTCTTCAACAATTATTTTAAATTTCATATTAAATTTAGTTATTGGGCATATGCTATAGTTTTCTGAAAATGTAATGAACTTATGTAGACGTACATCTCTTAGTTTTCTGACGTTGTCTCCTTTGAGTTTTTGCTATGTCTTCATTGAACTTACATAGACTTGCATCTCTTAGGGATCTAATCTATTTTGAAAGCTTGTAAGCTTGTTAAAAATTCTTTCGAATGTTTTAGGTAACTGGGGGGGCGTCTTCTGTGCTAGCGGTTATTAATCACACGGCTAGAAACTACGCATGTTGACCTATGTAAATTATGCCAGCCTATGCCGGCAGCATGGCAGCACATGCGGAGCTATTTTAATTTCAACATAAATAATAGTAAATGTGCATGTGCTAGGTCTAATGGCATAATCAACAGGATTTACTGAATCTCAGTTTCAAAAGGCACCAAAATCTTGGTGCATCACCTTAAACATCTTTTGTCTATTGTAATATTCTACCATGCGGTTATCACTGCTAATGTGTCTGTAGGTGTTGCATTTGTTCTATTATTTTTCTTTTTTTTTTTTTTTGTTTAACCACATATTTAGCATGCCTCCGTTTTAATATTACTTTGTTACTTGGATACTTATGCATTGCTGTTGTACTCCAATGATGTGGCCAGCTACAGTCATCTCTAAGATATAGTTATGTGTACTATGGTAACGATGCAAATATCTTTTAAAGCATAAGCTAATGTACTTCTTTGAGCAGCTTCTGAAATGAGAATTATCCTTGTTCAACAGAACATGCTTGGTCCACTTCAATGCTACTTTAAATTATTTTATGTAGTAATTCTGATTTTTCGCAATCGCTAGTTGTCAGATAAGTTATTAAATTGTGAAGTTCTCAAATAAAGAGTAAATAAAAATAACTGGAGATGGAGCAATTTTTGTGGTAAGTTGTGGCAGCAATAAAAACTTTAGGGGTCAAGGTAGTAATTGTTGAGTTTGTTAGGCAAAAAGATATTCATAAGATATTATGAGTTGCTAGGCCTAGTTTTCCGATAAAAGAGATTCCTAAATCAGTCATGTGCACGCTTAAGTGGGGTCAAATTTAAATATAAGCACTTCATCCCATGTAGTGCTTCTTTTAACCTGTGAGTGACTATGCCATGTAAATTTGCTATTTCTGGAAATGATTTTAGCCCAAGTGTTCTTATGGTCTTATGTATTTTGATTGCTCACAACAAGAAAATAAACTGCTTTCTTTTATTTTATTTTATTTTGAATGACCGTCTATTTACATATACTTTTGCCCAAATGGCAACTTGTTATTTGTTTTTTGTCGTTAGTTATTTCTGCCATGTACTACTGTGTTTACCTTTTTATTTGTTTCTCGTCAAAATGTATTCCTGTTTTTTCCCTTTTTTTTCTAAACAGTTGCTTGCTGGATGTTACTGTAACATTTCATGATTTCTTATCATTATCTAGTGGCTTCTAGTATGTTTCCAAATTTCTTCATTTTAACTGGCGTATTGATCTAAATATGCTTCTATTTACTATAGTTTTGTGTTTTACCAGTGGTGTATGCAAACCAAATTGCTCAAAAGATGTAAAACTTCAAGGGGTCATTGGTCCCTAAGCATATCTTGTGCAGGCATGCTTGATGAGCTCTCTCCTCAATAATTAGCTGAGCTTTCATATTGTTTTATGCTTTTTTGGCATATTGTATTCCTAAATGGTCATTGCACAAGCAAAGACGAATTCCTGGATGATCTCTAGATGAAATATGGTGTGGATGCAATTGACAACCCGTGGGAAATCAGTTCGCTTTCCAGGTTTTGATGTAGTGTTTGCAACATTATTACTTCATGTTTGAAATCATTGACATACTCCTATAACGTTGTTTCAGTATGAGATTTTATTTTAACACTGTATATATATGATGATGTGGTTATCGGCAACTTGATGGTCAGATGGATTATGTGCTTTAGCGATATCAAGAAGATAGGTTGCTGGTTCAGCAGTGTACAGGCAAGATTTCCATAAGCCCATTGGCATACAACTATTACTTAGTTTTTTTTTTTTTTTTTAATGAAAAGTAGTAGGCATGGTATTGTTCACTTGAATGTGAATTTGTTAGGTACATTTGACACCTTCCTCCTCAAGTTGCATGAAATTTTTACGTTGTTGTATATGGCAGTCAATTTTGTTCAAGTGTACAATTTCATGAGTTGTGGCTTGGCTTGGCCAGATTTCCAATTAATATGTGTTCAAGTGGTCTAATGAGATAACCAAGGAGCAGATTCTAGAGAGAATGCGCTTCCTTTTAAAGGAAGCGATGGCGATCCATAGGATTTATTGCAGTACAATATTAAATTGATGAATTTCAGGTCATATGCTGTTTCACGAATATGTTTCCATATATTGAAAGTAAAGGAATTGACAATTGCAAAGACTTAGAAAAGAAGTACTATTTTTATTATTTCGCTAAGCATCACAAGTTTCTTTCCCTTGCATCAATATTCAGATCTAAGCAAAAGGGGGAGCAACTTAGTTCAAACGAGGAGTACCTAGATTAATTTCCTGGAGGGAAATTCTTGTGGACCCAAAAAAAAAAAAAAAAAAAAAAAAATCCTGGATTGTTTAGGAGATAAATATAGCACCTAATTGCCTCATTATTTATTGTCGAGAACATCTTGAACTTAAACTCTAAACCCTTGCCTCTTGTGGATCTTTTCTGCAGTATTTCATGCTGGATATTGCTGCAACAATTCATGATTTGTTATCGTTATCTAATTGCTTCTAGTATGCTTCCAAATTTCTTCTTTTACTTGGTCTATTGATCTAACTATGCTTCTAGTCATTTTACAATAGTTTTGTGTCTTACCAGTGGTGTATACGAGCCAACTTTCTCAAAAGAACTACAAGGGGTCATCAGTCCCTGAGCATATATTTCTTTAGCCGGTATGCTTGATGAGTTCTCTTCTCAATAAATAGCTGAGCTTTGATATTGATGTTATATTTTTTGGCATATTTATTACTAAAGAGTTTAAATCAGCTATTATATGCCTACTATGCGTAGTTTCTTTTTCCTCTAGAAGAGCTTTAACTCTCAGATCGTCATCTGATGATGATAGCGTTGCATTTTGAGCAAAATGACCTTTAGATTTGGAGCTTTAAAATGGAGCGATTATTTTGTACTGTATTTCCAGCAATATGACAACCTATCCATATAAGGACTTGACTAACACGTTGGTATGGGTTCATTTGTCTGCGTGCGCACAAATGAGTTTGGCTGTGCCATGTAATGATGTGCATTCTTGTAAAATGATTTGGGTAATGTGTTCTGAGTGTCGTATGTCCTTTATTTCAAGAAACTATTTTATTTTGCTTGCGCTTGCTTTTCACATCTACAAAGTTTCCATGTTTTATTTTGATGGATGACCGAATGTTCCCACTTTTGTTCATGCGTAATTTGCTTTACTAAAACAATTTTGTTTTATTTTGCATTACTAATTCTTCCGTATGTTAGTGTGATTACTCTTTATTTGGCTCTTGCCCCGAATATTCATGTATTTCCAATTTTTCCCCAAATGAAATGCATACTCAATAAAAATGACACTTTGTGATTTATAATCATTATCTGATGGTTTTATTTTGCGTTACTAATTCTTCCATGTGTCAGTGTGATTACTCTTTATTTGGTTCTTGCCCCGAGTATTCCTGTATTTCCAATTTTCCCCTAATGAAATGCATACTGGATAAAAATGACACTTCGTGATTTATAATCATTATCTGATGGTTTGATTATGCTTGCAATTCTTCTTTGCTTATTTAGTGAACAAAGACGTTTTGATTTACCTCCTGTGCTTCTCTTGAGGAGGCAAGCTAACGGTTATTAATCATCACTTCAGCTCACGTAGTGCTTCTTTTGACCCCTATGAATAGATGTGTGTGGCTATACCATGTAATGTTTGCTAATCTTGGAAATAATTTAGCCCAAGTGTTCTTATGGTCTTATGTATTTATTCTCATATATTTATGTATATCATGCATCAATTTGGTTGTTTTGAACAAGAAAATAACCTGCTTTATTTTTTTCTTTTGGGATGACCGTCTATTTACGTATACTTTGCCCAAATGGCAGTTTGTTATTTGTTCTTAGTCATTAGTTATTTCTGCCGTGTACTACTGTGCTTACCTTTTTAATTGTTTCTCGTCAAACAGTATTCATGTTTTTTCTTTCTTTCTTTTTTTTTTCCAAACAGATTCATACTGGATATTGCTGCAACATTTTTATTATTTGTTATCGTTATCTAGTTGCTTCTAGTATGCTTCCAAATTTCTTCATTTTAACTGGCGTTTTGATCTAAATATGCTTCTATTCATTTTGCTATAGTTTTGTTTTTTACCAGTGGTGTATGCGAACCAAATTGCTCAAAAGATGTAAAACTTCAAGGGGTCATTGGTCCCTAAGCATATCTTGAGTAGGTATACTTGATGAGCTCTCTCCTCAATAATTAGCTGCACTTTCATATTGATTTTATGTTTTTTGGCATATTGTATTCCTAAATGGTAATTGCACAAGCAAATGCGAATTCCTGGATGATCTCTAGATGAAATATGGTGTGGATGCAATTGACAACCCGTGGGAAATCAGTTCTCTTTCCAGGTTTTCATGTAGTGTTTGCAACATTGTTGCTTCATGTTTGAAATCATTGGCATACTCCTGTAATACTGTTTCAGTATGAGATTTTATTTTAACACTGTACATAAATGATGATGTAGTTATCGGCAACTTGATGGTCAGATGGATTATGTGCTTTAGCAATATCAAGAAGATGGGCTACATACTTGATGGTCAGATGTAGTTATTGGCAACTTGATAGTCAGATGGTTACTGGTTCAGCAGTATACAGGCAAGATTTCCATAAGCCCATTGGCATACAACATTTACTTAGCTTTTTTTTTAAATGAAAAGTAGTAGGCATGGTATTGTTCGCTTGTATGTGAATTCACTCGGTACATTTGACCGCTTCTTCCTCAAGTTGCATGAAATTTTTACGCTGTTGTATATGGCAGTCAATTTTGTTCAAGTGTACAATTCCATGAGTTGTGGCTTGGCCAAATTCCCAAGTAATATGTGCTCAAGTGGTTTGATGAGGTAACCAAGGAGCAGATTCTGGAGAGAATGAGCTTCTTTTTAAAGGAAGCGATGGCGATCCATAGGATTTATTGCAGTACAATATTAAATTGATGAATTTCAGGTCATATGCTGTTTCACGAATATGTTTCCATATTTTGAAAGTAAAGGAATTGACAAGTGCAAAGACTTAGAAAAGAAGTACTATATTTGTTATTTAACTAAGCATCACAAGTTTCTTTTCCTTGCATCAATCTTCAGATCTAAGCAAAAGGGGGAGCAACTTAGTTCAAACGAGGAGTACCTAGATTAATTCCCTGCAGGGAAATTCCAGTGGACCCAAAAAATAAAAAATCCTGGATTGTTTAGGAGATAAATATAGCATCTGAATTGCCTCATTATTTATTGTCGAGAACATCTTGAACTAAACTCTAAACCCTTGGCTCTTGTGGATCTTTTCTGCAGTATTCCATGCTGGATTTTGCTGCAACAATTCATGATTTGTTATCATTATCTAATTGCTTCTAGTATGCTTCCAAATTTCTTCTTACTTGGTGTATTGATCTAACTATGCTTCTATTCATTTTACAATAGTTTTGTGTCTTACCAGTGGTGTATATGAGCCAACTTTCTCAAAAGATGTAAAACTTCAATGGGTCATCAGTCCCTGAGCATATATTTCTTTAGCCGGTATGCTTGATGAGTTCTCTCCTCAATAACTAGCTGAGCTTTAATATTGATGTTATGTTTTTTGGCATATTTATTACTAAAGAGTCATATCGTAAGTAAATGTAAATGCCTGGAAGATTTCTGGACTTCTTGACTGAAGTATGGTTTTGATGCAATTGACTACGTGAGAAATCAGTTGTTTTCAAGTTTTTTGACGTAGTGTTTGCAACATTATTTCATCATGCTTGAAATCATTGACATACTTCTTCAATGGTGTTTCAATATGAGAATTTTTTAACATAGTACATATATGATGATGTAGTGATCGGCAACATGATGGTCAGATGAATTATGTGCTTTTGCAATATCAAGAAGATGGGTTTCTCGTTCTAAAGTGCACATGCATGATTTTCATAAGTCCATAGGCATACAACTATTACTTAGCTACTTAAGGATACTATAAGGTTTGTTTTTCTTTTTGAATAAGAAGTAGTAGGCATGGTATAATTCGCTTGTATGTGAATTCGTTTGGTACATTTGACACCTTCGTCCTCAAGTTGCATGAATCTTTGTTGTATATGGCAGTCAATTTTTCGAGCATGTAGGTTCACAAGTTGTAGCTTGGGCAGATGCCTTCCCAAGTATGTTCAACGGAGCAGGTTCTGGAGAGAATGAGCTTCTTTTTAACGGAAGCCACGGGCATCCGTGGGATTTATTGCAGTCAATATTAAATTGATGAGTTTCTAGTCATTTTCTATATGCCGTTTTGCGAATATATTTGTCCATATTTTGAAAGAAAAGGAGTTGGCAAGTGCAAAGACTTAGAAAAAAAAGTACTATGTTTGTTATTTCGCTAAGCATGACAAGTCCTTGTATCAGTCCAGATGCTGCTGGGGTGAACCCCGCACTGGTAGGGTTTTACCCCATCTAGTGCTTTGGTAAATCTGGCCAAAGACAGGAGGTAAATAAGCTCCACGAGTTAGCGGGCATGCGTGCATACACGCGAACCCCCAAGAGCCTAGATAAACACCGCCAAAAAAAAAAGGTCCGCCTCCGCACCCAGGGTTCGCCTTTTTTTTTTAAAGTCTAGATGATGCTGACTGGCCCCTTCAGTAAGCTGTTGTTTTGGCATTCTTGCTCGAGGTTTCTAGTGTTATTTGACTAAGAATTATCTACGGTTTAGGTCTGTAGAGCTTAAGAAAGATTCATGGCTGGTTTTAGCTATTAATGCCATCTCGATGCGCTAGCACCATATTAAGTGTGGGGGAAAGTTTGATTGGCTTTTGTTCCTGGTTTTAGAGCAATAGGCAGTTTTGTTTAGGAAGAGAGATTAAAAATCACATCTCATACATGCTTGAATTTAGTAGCAGACACACTAAATTCTTCATTAAAGTTATGTGATCTATTTGAGCTTTATTACAATCATATTCACATGTGCATACATACTCAACATGATTTTTCTAACTAGCCATAGAAAATTCTCATTCTCTATATGGTGCGGCATGAAGTTCAATTTTCAGATTAAAGGCTTTAGTTTCTTTGCCACTTAAGTAGGTTATTTGCTTACAACTTCTTCCTTTAAATTTATAAGGAAATGGTGGTCACACTGACGATCGAGTTAGACCATTTAGATGTCAGATTTCTGTTTTAGTGGATTTTATACGTTATTTCGGTCCAATAGTTGTGCTTGTTGAGTTTCTTACAAGAATATATCAAATGATATCTAAGCAAAAGAATCGTGCCCCTACTTTTTGTAAATGTGTTTTTTTTCTAAATTTGATAAACCACATTTATTTTCAATCAAGCTGATCCCAAATGCCCCTTCAGAGTCGATATTTAATTTTGGTAACTTTTGTAGCTCTTCTGCTATTGTTTGCACTTATTCTTTCTCAAGGGTGTCACAGGACTGAAGGTTGCTACTGAAAAGATCAGTGTAATTGTTGTGCTTGCTGAAAACTTTGCCCATTCTCCCTTTAAAGATCCATTTACATGTATTTTTAATCAGTGGTCTTGGTATGACTTTTTTTTTTAGGTGTTACCAATTATTTTGCATGACTATCTTTCTAAATCATTACAAAATATTTTGCATGACTGATTTTCTAAGATCACTTTGATATTTTGTTACTCGTTCATAGAAGTTATACACTGGCAATTTGACCAACTAATGGGACCTCGAGGATATAACTATGTGTATTACATTTATGATGCGAACAAATATTATACAAGCAAAAGTACGTTGAGCAGCCTCTGAATGGGAACTATACTTACGCATTATTTAAAATTTCTCATTAAGTAGATATCGGATTGTTGTGTTGTGCATAATAAGTATCAAAGAATTAAAAGATTCTAACTTGAGAAGGAGCAATGTTTGTATTATTTTGATGCTGAAAGGAGAACTTTAAGCTTAGAAGATGGTCACTAAAAGCTCATTCAGCCATGAGATATGCAAAGAGGTTAGGAGCTGAGAGACCTCGTCAATCTAGAAAGAGGCTTCATGAGTGGGTGAGAATCTTTGGGTATGCCCACAAAATAAACTTTCTTGATTAACAAATATGTTAAAATTGTTTATTTTATGAACTGAAAATTGCTTATATTATTTGAACATGTGTAGACTTTAGTTTAGTCAAAACCACTTGTTTTGAAGATTCGAGTACGACTAGTTTATGCATATAAGCACTTGGGTTTTATGTTTGATTGGGGTCGTTTGACCTCCTGTGCATAGATGTGCCATTTGCTAATTCGCTAATCTTATGATTAGAAATATGTCATTGATGGTCTTATGCATTTTATTTACCGGAATTATTATGTATATTGCATGAGCTTCTTTTTACACCGATATGTATATTGTTTTTATTTGTTGGATGACTCTCAAATTATACATGAATGAGCAAAACGGCAGTTGTGTTTTATTTGTTGTTACTTAATTCTGCCATGTATTGATGTGATGCTTTTTATTACTTGTTTGTTGTCCCCCATAGTAGTGTCCTATATGTTGCCAATTTGACTTTTTACTTTAAAATGTCATGATTTTTAGTTGTTCAAATGGTTTAGAGCATACTGCCAATTTGACTTTTTAACTTAAAAATTCATGATTTTTAGTCGTCGTTCAAATGGTTTAGAGCATGCTGCCAATTTGTCTTTCTTTGTTTAGCAAAGTCACCTAAATATGCTTGTTGTTGTTTTTACGATATGTTTATTGCAAGTGGTGTATTTGAAATGGTAGGCTGATCGAGTGTTCTCGACAATTAGCTGAGGTATCATATTAACTTTTTATTTTAGGGCATAGAAAATTACATTGTCTTCCGAAATGGTCTTGCCAAGGGAATACTAATGCCTGAAAGATGCCTGAAACCGTGATAGTTTAGCAATTCTAATCTTGACACGATATTATGAGAAGTTCTCATTGGGATTTTCATTTTATCGATGATAAGAAGTTGAAGATTTGCATAATCTGAAGATGGCTAGATTGATGATATTGATGCAGGTTCCTTTCTTTCAATATTTTGTCAAGGACCACTACTTACATTTCCTTTTAACTCTGACATGATCTAATTTTAGGTTTTGCATGGTGGCGATAGTATCTACCTTGCTATCATGTCAAGTTAGGTTGGTTCTAATGAAAGGAAGGTAGTGTGGTTCCTATTTTAGATGCTTTAATTTCCATTATTTTTAAATATTCTTCTTCATTTAGTCCGACAATCCTTTATGATGCATTCATATTGCAAACATACTCATTATAATATTTTCTGGCAGCGTTGGAGAATTCTCTTTCCTCTATATGATGTTTTCTTTTTATCTTTTATAGAATTAGGTGTTAGTTTGATCTAGTAATTACTGCTGTTGAGTTGTAACAAGCAAATGTCAAATGATTCAGATCTAAGCATGTGAGTTACGGCCCTACTTTTAATTTGCTTTTTTTGGCAAACCACAAATAAGTTGCATTACGCTGATCTCATAAATTACAGTTCATAGTCTTTGTTGATATCTTTTAGTTTTTTTTAATGACTTTTGTAATTATTCTTCCTACTTGGGATGGGAGAACTGAAGCTTGCAGCTAAGAATTGTGGAATTGTCTTGTTGAAAGCTTGGGCCATTTTTGTCTTTAATGAATCAATTAGAGGTATTATATATATGCTTGGTTGTCATTCATGTAAGTTCATGTTCTATTAAGTTATATGCAGATATAACTTTGTCCATCCGTAGTCGTAGTTTGCTAGCTTCTGCGACGATGTTTCGGTAGGAGGATTTTCTACCATAGTATGACAAGATGTTTCAGTTATCTGCACTATGGTAGTCAAACGAGATTGTGTAATTATGCCAGTTTTAGCACTACGGAGAAGGAATTTTGGATGTAAACCCGTGGTATGCAACTATTTTTTAAGATAGTCAAGTTTCATTCTTACTTTTTGCATGCAGAGAAGTTAGGTGTGGTATTAGTTGATTGTTGTCTTTATCAATTATATATTGCACAATTAGACATCTTTCTCCTCAAATTGCATCATCTATTACGTGGGTACTGTGTTTTTTTGATGATGCTGCTACTTTAATGTTTGAGTGATATGGAGTGTCATGGCTTGGTATCTTATACTCTTCCTTTTTGGTGCCTAGTTTGTGCAGATCCAAATTGTTCTTCTTTGTTCCTTAGGACTTTAACTGGCATTTTCTGTGGCCTAGTATAATGCTTGATTAGATAGTAAGCCATTATTTAAGGAGGTCTATCTTTCGGGAAATTTTAACAAGTGCGCCGTGCATATAAGCTATCTGCTTGGCATATCATTGATGCCTGCCACCTAATTTATGATTACTCTCATCTGGTCGCCCTTTGAAAGAGCTCCCAAAAGTGAAGACGTGTGTTGCATTTCTCGCAGCTGTTTTTTAACATAAAGGTATCTTTGATCCTTGTAGATTCTCTTCTTGTTTCCTTTCCTGTCCAAAAATGGATTTGAAAATCTGCTTCCTATTTTGTATGGAACCTCTCCTCTTCGCAAAAGGGATATACATATCGTAAAATCGATGAGAGTAAAAATGGAATTTGAAGATACTACAATTAGATGGCTAAAAATACCGATTTTCAAATCTACTTCCCATTTTCAAATTCCAGCAATGCAAGCTGCACAGCCCGCATGACAGATATGCAGCCTGCACAGCCACCACTAAGAGTTAGGTGTGGTATGCAATCCACATTGCTTGGCAATGCAGGTCAGTCTGCGTTATGCAGCCTGTGGGCGCGTTGGGACTCACTCGCAGGCTATCAGGGCTCGCGACAACAGTCTGGGCCAGCCCGGGTCCAATCTTTCTGCATCTCTAACTGTCTTCCAAAATGGTCATTGGCATGGGAGTACAAATTCCTAGAAGATGTCTTTCAAATGATTCAGATCTAAGCATGTGAACTAGGGCCTGCCTTTTAATTTGCTTTTTTGGCAAATCTCAAATAAATTCCATTATATTGATCCCATAAATGACCGTTCATAGTCTTTATTGATATCTTTTTAGTTTATTTCTAATGTTCTTGGTAATTATTCTTCCTAGTTGGGATAGTAGAACTAAACCTTGTAGTTAAGAACGGCAAAATTGTTTTGCTTGCTGAAACTTGGACCATTTTGTCTTAAATGACTCACTTAGAGATATTTTACATAAGCTTGGCTTGTCATTCATGTAAGTTCATGTTTTATTAGGTTATATGCAAATATAAATGTAAGTTCATGTTTTATTAGGTTATATGCAAATATAAATGTAAGTTCATGTTTTATTAGGTTATATGCAAATATAACTTAGTCCACACCATAGTCGTAATTTGCTACGACGATGATGTTTCCATATGAGGATTTTCTAATATCGTAAGGCAATGATGTTGTACTTACTTGCATTATTGTGGTCAAATGAGATTACATGCTTTTTCCAGTTTTAGCACTTGGCAGAAGTTTGTCCTTTAAACCATAGGCATGGAATTATTTCTCAGATAGTAATATTTTCTTAATTCCTTTTGCATGAAAAGCAGTTAGGTGTGATATTAGTCTATTGATGTCTTTATCAATTATTTAATTGCGCATTAGACATCTTTCTCTTCAAGTTCTCAGATAGTAATATTTTTTCTTGATAATGTGGCTGCTTAATATGAGTACCGATCCCATGCAGTCGGCTACGTGGGATCCCAAAAAAAAAAAAAAAATTAATTTTGAAAAAAAAATTATTATAATGAGATCTATAACTTTCATGTCAGAAATTTTTTCAAAAAAATACTTTTAAATACGTATTTTAGGACTCCAAAAATTAATAGGTTTGAAACGGATTTGACAACATTATATTAGTATTTTACAATACTAACTTTATTTTATATGACACAAATCTTAATGCAACAATATTATTATAATGTATGTCAAAATACTAGTATATGGTTCTCAAATATTAATATAGTTCGTCGGGAATATTTTAGTTCAAAATTTGATGGCAACACTATTATGACCGCCAGAATACTTAGTAAGGCTTGATTTATTATCATTTACACCAACAATAACAGAAAATTGCACTGCACGCCTTACATTAAGTTTTAATATCGCTTTAATTCACACCTATAAATAAAATTTACTGTAATTTTTCATATTAACTACGTTTTACATTGTAATATCTCATTTTAATTATTTTTTGGATTACTTTCAATCCCTCAAAATAATTATTATAAGTATTTTTAGAAAAAAAAAAAAATTTAATGTTAAAGTTGTAAATTTGATGAGATCTATAATTTTTATGTTGAAGGTTTTTTTTTAAAAAAAAATATTTTTAAATAGGTATGTTAGGACTTAAAGGTTAGGTAGTACCTTTAAATTGTTTTAATTTTTAAGTTTTTTTATTTTTGACCTCTCAAAATAATTAATTAGAAATATTTTTAAATTAATTATAAATTTCATCAAAATTTATAATTTTTATATTAAAAATATTTATAAATAATTATTTTAAAATATTAAAAATAACTACATCTAACTATATTAAAATTTAAATTAAATATAACTTAACGTTTTGGACTTAACTCGTAACTCTTACTAAAATTACTCGGTAGGTTCAATTTTGAGTTGTGTCGTGTTGCTTTTTAAATAGGTATGTTAGGACTTAAAGGTCAGGTAGTACTTTTAAATTGTTTTAATTTTTAAGTTTTTTTTATTTTTTGACCTCTCAAAATAATTAATTAGAAATACTTTTTAAAAAAATTTTAAAAATAATTATAAATTTTATCAAAATTTATAATTTTTATATTAAAACTTTTTAAAAATATTTATAAATAATTATTTTAAAATATTAAAAATAACTACATTTAACTATAATTAAAATTTAAATTAAATATAACTTAACGTTTTGGACTTACTCGTAACTCTTACTAAAATTATTCGGTAGGTTCAATTTTGAGTTGTGTCGCGTTGCTTTTCCATTTTCTAATCCTCAACGCCAAACATGCGTTTTAAAGTCATGTGAAGAACAGTGTGGTGTGGTCCACGTCCACGTGGAACGGTGGGCAATGTGGGTTTCCCAAAGACCGAGGGCGCTGGGTCAACAGCGTGATTGCATCACAGCCCTGATATGAGATTCCCGCCCCCGCGAATCCAGGCGCTGACGTGTTTCCCGATTTCTTCGCCAGCGATTAAATTGTTTCTGATTGCTGCAATTCAGACAATGTTGCGGTCCAACCAAAGGGTCTCCATCTTTTCGCTTAGTCGTAAATATATATTCAATAACATCCTGTAATGAATTCCGCGGTGATAATCACTCGGTTTTGTTTCTCTCAAAAAGAAAAAAGGAAAAAAAAAAAGAGAAGATAATCACTCGGTTTTTGTGCGAAAATAGACTTACGCTCTCTCTATCTCCATCCTCCTCTGTGTGCATTGATCGGACAATTGTGTCGAATAGGAAAACGGAAGGCTTGGATGGAGCCGAATCAGCTAGCACGGATTATGAGATATTATATTTACTTTTCGTTTATTAATTTGACCTATTTTTAAATATTTTTAGAAAAAAATTTTAAATTACGAAGTTATAAATTTTGATATGATCCACAACTTTGTAGTTCAAAATTTTTTCGAAAAAATGACAAACTATATGTCAAAAAGATAATCATAATTATATTATTTTTTTTTGTAATATCGTTTGGCATTTTTTCAAAAAATTTTAAATTATAAAATTGTGAATCACATCAAAATCTATAACTTTGTAATTTTCTAAAAATATTTAAAAATAAATCAAATAAGTGAACGAAAATTTTATATAATATCTCGTGATCCGTACTGACTGATTTGGCTCCATCCGAACCTTCCGTTTTCCTGCATCCTGGTGCGGCAGCAGCAAGGGAGCCGCTTCCGTCAAAGTTGTCCTCATAGAAATTCTTTAGATTTCAGAGTTTATTGACAATCAGCCAAAAGACTCTTCCAAAATACTTACTATATATATATATATATATATAGTTTTTAATTTCAAATGGTTGAATTTTTCATAAAAACATTTCTACTATTTTTCATAATTTATCCATCTTCAAATTCCATCTTTCACATAATTACTCTATTAAATTTTTTTTCCCTATTATTAGCTTCACTCCTCCATTTCTCCGCCCTGTCCCCCCAGTTCGCCCCCGCCGTCTCGAGCACCTGATCTAGCCGCTTGCTTCTCCTACTTTTTGCCAATTCTCCACTTTTCAAACCAATTGTTCTAGATTTTATGGACCAATTCATCTACCACCGAGCTCTCAAATTTCGTGTCGGGGCAAGCAAAGATGGAGGGGCGCGACAGGAGAGCGGCACCTCATGCAGCGATTGCCGGAGTTAAGAAACTATGCGGCTGCTGCTACTGTTGACCCCGGCGGTACGCTTGAGGCGCGTGATGTCAACCGAAGAATGGCTTACGACGTGGTGGCCATAAATGGGGTTAATGCGAGAGTCCACAGCGAACAGGCCACGGGCGGCACTGAGTGCGGCGGCGAGGAGAGATGAGACGCGCGGAATGAATGCATCGGTGGCGCACAAAGGCGGATAGGACGAAGGTGGTGACGGAGAGGCGCATTCCAGGAGGGGTCGAAGGTGGTGAAGAAGCTTCTGGATATGAGGGCGGAGGTGAAGACAAAGACGAGGAAGTACGGCGCTGCATCAGGCGGAGGCAGGCATGCAGAGATGATGGATCTGCTGCCGAAGCGAGGACGCGTTATGGAAATAATAGAAAATTGCTATTTCTCAACAAAAATTCACCAAGAAAATTTTCTATCTCATACCAATCTCAAAAATTCTTCCTCTAAAGTCAAACATCTAACACTAAAAAGTCAACCCTTACATGTCACGTAAGTATGTATAGATTTGGGATACTACCATATCAGCCCCTCAAGTGTTGAAACATCCCAAATCAACCCCCCATTTCAAATTTAGGTCGGATCAGCCCCTGATTACTGTTTGGGATTTTTTTTGGACGAAATTACCCCTATACCCGTTAACACTTCAGACACCGATATTATCCATTTAGAAACGATCTCGGAAAAAACTTTGAACATGAAAGTTGTAGATCTCGGAAAGAACTACAACTTTCATGTTGAAAATGTTTCAAAAAAATACTTCAAAAGTTATGTTTTTGAGGTCGGAAGCATAACGGGTCGACCCGACCCGACCCAAAACCGAGATCTACAACTTTTATGTTCAACATTTTTTCAAAAAATGCTTCTAAGTAGGTGATCTCGGTGTCGGCAACAAAAGGGCAGTTTTGTCCAAAAAAAAAATAAACAGTGAATGGGGGGCTGATTTGGGCTGTTTTGGAGAGGAGGGGCTGATATGGTATGAGAATTGAAAAGAGGGGGCTGATTTGGTATTTTCCTATAGATTTTTAGATTAATTGGTTGGAGAATGTAGCGCTATTTAAAATAATAATAAAATCTATTTTTAGCAAGTAAATATCGTAGTATTTTATAAAAATATTTTAAATTACCAGGAATATAATAAAATCTATATTTCTATTTAAATTCTTTTTTTCTGTCAAAATGTAACTGAATGGATGTTTTATGGTGTATTGCACTGTATATTAGAGGATGCTGACAATAGGCGATTTGATCTCATATGATACATCTCAATAGAGGAAGCCCATTATTACAGTACACAATCCACCACAACATAGTCTACAGAATATCATAAAATGCAGCATAGATGAAAATAGAAAACATCACTAGACAGCCCAAATTACAAAATATCAAAACAGTCCAAGTTCCTTCCACTTGATGTATTGAGAGAGAGAGAGAGAGAGAGAGAATAATCAGCTTGATAGTCGACTATTTATAGCTAAGGAAGAACCCTGGCAATATTATGCACTCTGTGGCTAGTGATCACATCTTTCCAAAAGACGAATAGTAATGTAGTATGGAAATAGAGTAAAATGGAGAAGCGCGGAAGATGCGACGGTTCCATCACATTTCTTCTTGAATCATCCAACATATTCAAGCTGATGAAGGGTGTGTTTGTGAACACCTCACAAGCGATCCCAAACAAACTCGAGCTTAGACTGCTAAATAGGTGTTCCCAAACACACCTGTAGTCTAAAATCTTCTGTCTTGTAGGAATAAGCCATTATTTATATTACAACAAATAACAACATCAGTCAAATTCCGCCGCACGTGGAGTCCAAAAAAAGGTAGATGTATGCAGCCGTATTCCGAAACATATTGTTTTCCTATGACTAAACCCATTATCTGTATTTGATACCGTAATTAGATTGAGCAGCTCCTAAGCACTCAGTATTTACTTGTTATTGCTTGCTGAGCATGGTTTGCAAACGGTACCGATCCTATTTCATAGAAAATGCGTATGAAGATGGTAAATATTTGGAATTTTGTCTAAACCCCTGTCTTGTACAATTTTTGCTGAAAAAATTTCTATTTAATAGAATATTATATTAAAATACACACATATAAATATTTTTTTTAAACATTATGAATGCATGATATATATATTTTTTAGTATTTTCTACAACTTCTATATTCAAATTTTTTTTTTTAAAAAATACTTCTAAATAAATATTCTAAAACTTCCAAATTCTTTTTTAAAGAGTAGAGTTTGAAGCTCAACACATCTATTTAAAAGTTTTTTTTTTTTTAAAAAAAAATTGCATATTAACTTATCGTACACCAAAATCTTTTTTTAAAACATATTTATGTATATATATTTGGAGCTGATTTGCTAGATGTTGGGAAAAAAAAGGTAGAAATGTTTTTCAAAAAATGGTACAAAAATAGGAATTGATATAAAATTAAATTTTAAATATTTTTTAGAGCCTCTATTCTTAGCTGCAAGCGTTTGCACTTTAATGAATATGAATACCAAATAGTGATGATGTTATGACTTCTTGTCCGGTTGTCCAAGACATGTTTTTAGGACAGCCAAGATAAGCAAATATGTGGGGTAACTGTTTTTTTAATTTTCATTTTGGAAGAAAAATTTGATATAAAAAATCCGAATGAAATTGAACAGTTGATACACGTATAAGAAACAAACAAATACCAGGGACTCCTAAACTGGAGCTGAAGTAATTGATCACAAACAAACAAAAAATTTGTCTGCTATGTGAATAATGAGAAAAACATTGAAAGTAAAAAGCACAAAAAACATAGGGAAATGAACATAGCATGCAGTACAGTCGATTGTACTGAAATATATATATATTTTTAAAAAAATATATATTTTTTAATAAAATTTTATAATCTTTTATATTTAAAATGTTTTTAAAAAATATTTATAAACAAATATTATGTGACTTTAATACAAGTAGATTAAATTATTTTTAAATTTGTTAAAATTGAATCCACAAAATATTTAGTTTGAAATATGTTTAAAAAATATTAAACATAAAATTTTATATCATATCAAAATTTACAATTGGGTTACTTAAATTAAACTATGCAAATAGAACAACTATGAGCTGGAATACAAATTAATCATTCTAAACAGCAAGACCTATCCAAAACTGAAACGATTGATTTTAAAAAAATTAATAATAATAACAAAAAAAAAAAAAAAAAAAAATCAAATGTCGATTGTTTTTGAGCTCTAGATTTTCTTTAAAAAAAAAAAAAAAAAAATACAGACACAAGCTATGTGGACCCTCTAATCGGATTTTTGTTTTTTAAATAATATTAATTAAATAAATTATTACATTTTTTTCAAAAATAAATTATTACATTTTTAATATCAATTTTCAAAATTTTATAAAAATGATATCGGGTCGCCTGTCTAAAGGGCGAGCAGCGCCAGCGTGGCGCCACGCTGGCAAACGCGTAGGTTTAACAGGCGAGCAAACGCTCGCCTGTTTAAGAGGCGAGCAGCCTCTCGCCTTTGTATCAGCGAGCGGTCGCTCGCCTCTGTAAAGGGCGAGCAACAACTCGCCCTTTATAGAGGCGAGCGCACCGTTTCACCTATACCGAGCCTAGATCTCTCCCTTCTCATCTTCTCTTTCATTTTCTTTTACAAACTTCATCGACCTCTCTCCAATCTTCTCCATTTTTCACCTCAAAACTTCATTTCTTTTGAAATAGTTTATAGATCTAAGCTAGTTATCGTTAGATCTATCAAGTTTTGAAGAACTTTTCAAGAGATACGGTATATTTACGAAACTTCTAAATTTTTAAAATTTGTGTTCTAGATCTATAACTTTATACCATTGTATATGTTGTTTAAATTGTAGATCTAAACTTGATTTTGTTAGTAGTAGATTATAACGAATTAAAATATATTTTATGTACATTTTAAAAAATATGGTATAAATACGGTATAAATATATGTATATAAGTTTATAAATTGTATGAAAGTTTTAGATTATGTGTAGATAAATTTAATTAGATTTTTTTAAAATTATTATTATTTATATAAAAATATTCATCTGTGTATAAATAAATAGTATGTTAGTTGTATTGTAATTTAAAACTTGTAATATGTTAATTGGTAGATTTTGTAGATGATAATGTGTGTGCTACTATGGTACTTTGTGTATTGTATATGTTAATTTGTATACTTGTCAACTCGTATAATTGTTGTATTAGAAAATTAATATATTAATATATTAGTAATTAGTATATTAGTAAATTAGTATATTTTACTAATAAAGTAATGTTTTATAATATAGTTTAATAATTTATTTCTTTTGGAAATGATAGATGACGCAACGTCAGCTTATCTGCTTTATGAATGGTAATATAGTAGAAGGTCCAGATGGTGTTTCTTATGACTGTCATCCGATTGGTGCATTATTTATACCACCGAACTGCACATACGCAATGTTAGTAGAAAGAATATGCAGAAGATTTCGTATTAGTTATGACACATCCCTGTATTTGCTCAGTATAAAGTTTAGATATCCAGTGAGGTCACTTGATGGATCGATTACATATATCTTGTTACCTATTGACGGTGATGATAGTATGCCAACTCTAAATGAATTTGTACTGGATACTGCATATTTGCATTTAAATTTGGAGGAAAAAGTTGATTCATCACAGAGACTCGATGATAATGTCGGTCCTAGTGAACCAACAGAAAACTTAGCTGCCCCTCCAAATACGAGTACACCACAAGCTTCGCAGTCCGCGCTTGATCCCGTATATAATCAATTCTCTCCAACCCTATTCCTGGACCGATCGATACTACAGTGCTATATTTACAGCAGTATCACAGATCCGAGATTGCACTGGCAGGAAATGCGGATGTTCTAAAAAATCGTCGGATTGATACTCTTCTGCACGATAATGCAGCACTTGATGAGCGTATTGTCTATCACCTGAGGCGTGCAGGTTTATATGGTTTTAGGCGCCTTGGATTTATGCAGCTGGATCAGGCATTAATCACGGCTCTAGTAGAGAGATGGCGCCAAGAAACACATACATTTCATCTTCCTGTAGGGGAGTGTTCGATCACGCTACAGGATATAGAGGTGCTACTAGGATTGCCTGTTGACGGAAAGGCCGTCACGTGCTCCACAGCGGGAGTTCAGTGGGATGATCTATGTGAAATGTTGCTTGGCAAAAAGCCTCCGAAGGGAAAAATACGAGGAGGTCGAATCCAATATAGCTGGCTCCTAGAAGAGTTCGGTGTTATACCTACAATAGCAGAAGATCACGTTGTGGAGCAGTATGCTAGAGCTTATATTTTTATGTTACTTAGTGGCACTTTGTTCTCTGATACATCCGGCTCATATGCGTATCTTCATATATTACCGTTATTGGAAAATATAGACGAGATCTCTACTTATAGTTGGGGAAGCGCTGCACTTGCATGGTTGTACCATCATTATGTTGTGCTAGCAGAAAAACAGCAACCCAGATTGCCGGTTGCACAATTTTATTGCAATACTGGGCGTACGAGCATATTTCTCATATTGCCCCAGCGATCAGGAGCGTTCCTGCACATCCCGAGTGGCAGCTTCTACCTTTGGCATACCGGTAATTTTTTTAACTATATTTTTAATTTTATATTATGTTGCTGAATATTACTCTTAATTTTCATACACTATAAAAATATACAGATGGTCACAAGGTAGGCTAAAGAGATCTGAAAGCAGCGCACATTGTTTGAAAATATTTCGCTTTCAACTCGACTCCATGACAAATGAACACGTGAGTTGTAACTATTAAATTTCAACATTATATTATTTTTATTGAAAGATAGTAATGTAATACTATTATTTTTTTTTATCACAGATGATATGGAGTCCATATAGTGAGGAGATATTGGCTAGGCTTCCTCGTTATTGCACCAGCGGTAGACATATTTGGCGAGCTAAAGTTCCCCTCATATTTTTCAGTGTCATTGAGTGGCACGCGCCGGACCGGGTGCTGCGTCAGTTTGGTTTGATGCAAAATATTCCAGAGCCTATAAATACAGACCCTAATTTGCACGAAAATAAACTTAGTGCGACAACAAATTGGGATGTCAAATATCAACATTATGTCGAACTCTGGAATGACAGGGAGAACCGAATTACAGCAGGAGGAGGGGAAGACCTCCAACACTATCTGAGCTGGTATCGACAGATAAGTAGGAGGTTCATGACCCGTGATGGACTAATGAACGGGTATATGGTATGTCTTTTTTTTTTTTAACCATAAAATGCATCAATATTATATTCATATATATATTATCTTTTCTTTGTGAACTAACAGAGGGATAGCATTTCTCATATATGATATGTTGGACAACACAGTTGTCCAAACTATTCTCACGGCGCATACATTCAGAGTTACTGCGATTCAATAATCCGAAACTACCAAGACTATGCGCTTGGAATGCGTCAAGGTATGCTCCCCATGGTCCTCCTGCACCACACCATGACGAGCCAGAAGTAGATGTTTGGTGTACAACAAGAGGGTGTTGAAGAGCAGCAATACCCTCCTATGTATGAAATGCATCCGGAGCAGGGACATTCATCTCTACATGTTGGAGATTATGGCCAAGGATCCTCGCAATACGATCATGGTCGTCGATCTCTACATTTTGGAGATTATGGCCAGCAATCCTCTCATAACGATCAGGGTCGTCGATCTCTACATATTGGAGATTATAGCCAAGGTCATCGCAATACCATGGTATGATCAATACTATTTATGGCACATATGAGGATCCTTCACTCCATTACATGGAGATTATGGCCAGAATCATTTAACATCAAGCACCTCCCACCTTGATCCAGGTGTCATTACACAAGAGCCATACCATCATCAACGCTGAGCTCCTGAAGCCCCGGCGCAGCAACAGGAAGGGCACAGTCGGGGTTTATGGGATTTTTAGGGGTAAAACGGCCAAAGAAAACCAAAACAACAAGTGTATAAGACTTAAATGTGATTTTTATATTATTGCCGAAACTTAAAACTTTGTTTAAAAGTGTATTATATAAATTTTACTACTTTGGTATCCAATATTATGTATGGTGGTATCGAATTTTAATTTTTATTTTAAATATTTTTTATAAGTAGTATTATTTATATATATTGTTTGATTTTTATGTGCTTGTTTAAGCTGTGTTTATTTAGAAATTCTGTTGAAGGCTTGAAGCAGGTCTCGGGTCAGAGGAGAGGATGTGTCGCCTCTTACAGAGGCGAACGACTGCTAGCTTCTTACAGAGGCGACCAATTGGTCGCCTTTTTAACAGGCGAGCAAGCAGTCGCCTGTTTAAAAGGCGATCGACTGCTCGCTTTTTTAATAAGCTAGCGTTTGCTCGCATGTAAAACAGGCGATCGTTTGCTCGCCTGTTAAACACTTTCTTTCGCCAGCGTGGCATGCCACTGAGCAGGCGAGCGCCACGCTGGCAGCGGTCGCCTGTTAGACAGGCGACCCGGTATTAGTTTTATAAAATTTTGAAAATTGATATTAAAAATGTAATAATTTATTTAATTAATATTATTTAAAAAAAAAATCCCCCTCTAATCACTTGCTGATTTTTCCTCTAATGACTTGAGCTACCCGAAGCATAGCACAGCTTTGGTCATTTTGTCGAACACTCTGTTCATGCACCGTATTTAAGATCAGGAGCACAGTATAAATATCTAATCATACATTAAAAGAAATCACACTTACGTAAGGCGGTATTTGATCGGCTTGGACCTCTGTCGATCAATAAATATTTAAAAGTTGATTTGCCTAAGAATAATAATGTTAAGAAATGCAAAGAGATACAGAAATTTTTACGTAAAAATCCTCAATGAAGATATAGAAAAAACTACGGATAATCACGTAAGCCAACGCGAAAATATCACTAGAGTTAGATGATTACAAGATTTCTTATCTCTCTCACTAGTGAGGTCAACAGTACCTTGGCTTACAATGCTCCGTAAGAACACCACCGAACTTAGCACAATTCGTTTGAATCTCCGTCCTCTCTTTTGTGTTCTAAAGTACGTGAAGTTGGGATACCGTCAAGAGTACCCTAATCTCCCACATTCGTTGGTTGAGGGCGCAGTGTAAAATTGTCTCATCTACATTCGTGCAGCAATTACGCGGCTGATTTGGTTTTCCTTATTTAGAACATGTGTGCGCGGTTGGTGAACAGAAGCCTAGGTTGAGTCTGCAACAACGCCGAGCCTCGGTATCGGTCTCCGCTGATTGATGTCGAATAAAGGATAGATTTATGACGATTTACCTGGACATTGGTGTCGGTTGGACGTCAAGATAAGGTCGATCTTGATCTAACCGCTTGAAGTACGCAGATGGATGCCTGCAGCAGCGTGCGCATCTTGGTGAGATATGATTTTTGGACTTCTCGCCTCATCCGGTGTTCAATTTGTCTGCTGTATGTGGCAGTCCGAATTCATACTATATCAATATTCATTAATAAAGAGTAACTTTTTAATCACTAGTTATTATCACTTTTGGCTGATATGAAAATCTAGATATATAAATGCTATAAAAGCAAGTGTAAATGAGGTCTCAAGGACAATCCCTATTCTATACTCTTTTTTTGGCATAGTGCAAATAGTATATTACTATGCATGAATATAGGCATTTGGCCGAACCACGTAACTATGTTTCTTATTTCTTGCTCATCCCCCATGTTATCTCCACCACTAAGTTAGTGAGTCTCGTCCTCTGTAATTTTCCCTTCATCAAAAAGATCTTCCAGCTTAGTAAAAACGCCGGTAGTTTCTACCATCAAAATATCCCTTCGTTGTCAGGGTTATGCACCGGTCCAAGACTTGACACGACGAGTTCGAACCGGTCTAGATTTCACGGGATCGAAAATTGTCCTTGACTAAGAACAATAGCGTGGACCGATATAGAATTGATCATGAGTCAGGATCTGACCGGTAAAAATGATGGATCGAACCAAGACCAAACGGGTTGAACCAAATTGTAAATAATAACAAATAGTCTAGTTATATTCTTAACAATATTCATATTTAAAGTACTAAATATATAAATATTAAGATAAGTATTTATTAATAACATATACATAATAAGTGTCATTGTTGGAGGGAAAAAACACTTAATAGAGATAATAGATTTTGGTTCGGTCCGGACTGGCCTGACTGAATTAACCGTTACAATTCCGAATTTTCTATCCAGATCGATATTTGTACACCTTGACCCCTTGTAACGCGGTGCTCATGCATGCCATATTCATTCCTTGAGCCTGGCAGGGAACTCTTTTCTGGCATTTGGTGTAATATTTACATGAGTTTTCACTCAGTACTTTTCATTTTTTTTTGTCAAAAATAAGATATTACAAACTTAATTTGAATGCAAAGTTTTTCATGCAAAGACTTAGAAACATGGCTACCATATAATTAAAAGGGTGGTAGTCCAAATACCTACTAATTTTATATGTAAATTTATTTCTTTTATACCAAAAATAAACCCGTTTAATGCAGATTTTAAAGTTATTTAAAATATTAACTAGACGTGAAAATGAACCAATTGCTGTGTAATGCTGTCTTAGTAAAATGTATGATAATATTGGATGGAAATTATGAGGTAATAAACGAAATATACTGTGTAAATTAAACTCAATGAAGAAGCGATAAACAAGAAACCAATAATTGAAAGTCTTGTGGAGGTCTTAAAATGGTAAAAGATTTTTTTGCCAATATAACTGAGGTTAGACTAATTACACGACTACGCTGTTGTCAAAGAGCAAAAATAGGGATTTGATGTTGTAATTGCGGCCCAGATATACTATGCGAACTCAGAATATTGGTTATAAAATCTACAAATAATAGTATTATAAATGGTAGAGAAAACTCCCGCCCTTTTATTTA
Organism: Xerophyta viscosa; assembly: GCA_002076135.1. Taxonomy (NCBI): domain Eukaryota; kingdom Viridiplantae; phylum Streptophyta; class Magnoliopsida; order Pandanales; family Velloziaceae; genus Xerophyta; species Xerophyta viscosa. The sequence continues at coordinate 5,351,323 of MJHO01000001.1, forward strand.
AAAAAAAATACATCAATGATGCAACATGTGTTTTTAAGAATTATTTTTAAAAATGCATCATAGGCATAATATGAATTCTTTTTTTTTTTTAAGAAATCATCCCTGAATATATATATATAGGGACAAAGGGTTCGTAATCCTATATTGCAACAACGTTATTACGAAAGGGAAACTAAAAAGTTACATATTGCCCATAATTTTAAAAATCTTTATAGATTAATTCTATTTTGAAATTCGTATAAAAAATAGTTTAATTACTATATAAATATTTTAAAAAATTCTAAATATAAAATAAATTAATTTTGATGTGATCTATAATTGTAAAAAAATATTTCTAAATAAATATTTTGAGACTTTAAAGTCTTAATAGATTTAAAAATAATTCGCCAGCATACTAAAACTTTGAAGCATCAAAATACATATTAAAAATATTTAAAAAAAAAAAATAAAATAAAATAATAAATTTTGATGTGATCTATAATTTTTTATATTTATTTTTTTAAAATAATTTTTTTAAAATACATATTTTATGGTGTCAAAAATAAAAAATTATAAATAAATATTTATTACTAAATTAAATTTTCAAATGGAGGGGCTGATATACAATCCCCAACAGCATTTATTTAGAATTAAAGCAATTAGATGATAATAAAGAAAAGTAGATTAATTGACAATTGGCTGATCAATGATAGCAAGCGATTGGCCGCCAGATCTTCATCACAAGGCTACGAAACGGGGATCACCGGCTTAAATTCTTTCTTTTCCAACCATATCATAGTCTATATCTTTTTTGTTTTAAAAAGAAATAAATAACCTTATCCAATCTTTTTTTTTTTTTTTTTTTTGATGAAAAAAAAATAACCTTATCCAAATCAATTAGAAAAAAGTTGCCTCCTTTTGGTAGTCTGATGAGAGAGCTCACTTTGGGTGAACTTTTTACATACCAGACCTTATTTTTTACTATTCTTCTAAATAAATTTATCTTCTTTGTAATAATTATTAAACCAGCTTCTATCTTACTGTAAATTGAAGGGGGGTAATATTGGACAAAGAGAGCATCCACGGGACGTTGGGAAAAAATAAAAAAACAGTAATCCGCTATCCTTTTTTATTAGAATAGAAAAACAAATTTTTGGAAGTTTTATTTAGAAAAATTGTCAAAATATAGATTCTAAATTTTATGAGATCTATAATTTTTATATTAAAAATATTTTTTTAACAATATCTAATAGGTATTTTGGAACTCTAAATTTAACGTGTTTTAAATATATTTTAAATTTTTTTTAAAATTCGTTAATATTTAAAGCCTAGAAATTTATTAATTTTTTTTTTAAAAAAATTACAATATAAAAATTATAAATTTTGATTAAATTATTATATTAAAAAATTTTACAAAAGCTTTCAAAATTATTTTTGTTTTATTTAGTGAATTTTTTGGTAGTTTCGTAGAGTAGTAAGTATTTTTATACATGAAAATAGAAGTTGAGGGTGAAGAGAAAGCCACGTGGATTTCTTCGGCAGCATCTTTTTTTCATCTAGCGTCTGTTACTTTCCTAAGAAAAGATGCTGCTTCCTCCAACCAACGGTAGCTTCTTTCTTACCCTATATCTTTTTCTTTTATATATAGCACCCCAATTTTATCCCAACACCACTTTTAATATTTTCGAAAAAAATTATAATACATAAGTTATATATTTTAATATATTGTATACATTTTTTTAATAATATTTTTGAAATGTGTGACATATGTCGGATAGACCTACAAATATAATAGGTAAAATTTGTTCTCATCTTAACTTTATTTTGGGCATTTTTTGTGATATGTGTCAAATAACCTACGAAAAGTGTGAGATTTATTCTCCTTCTACCTTTATTTGGACATTTCTTAAAAGATTATGTGTAAATATTCTCACTTTAACACATTTTACAATTTTTTTAATAAATATTTTGAGAAGATCGAAGTTGAACATAGCAAAATTCTTAAATATGACTTGCATTGGTCTATTATCATATTAGAAAATATTTGTCTAAAAAAATAAATTTAAACTTGTAGAACACAATAAAATGTATCACTTTTATTATCAAAATTTTAAAAATACCACAGATAGATGTTAGTAAGTACGGTTTCGCCATAAATCGTGACCGTAGAAAATATTTGACAGCTCTTACTTTTTTCTAGATTATTTTATCCCAATTTTCTATTTGGAGAAAAAAAAAACGGTTAATCCCATATCAGCCTCCTTTTTAAAGTTTGACCGAATCAGCCTCTGAAAATACGTTTTCAGGGACTGATACGGTCAAATAAAAAAACAGGGGCCTGAAATGGGAAAACCCCCAAAAAAAAGCACATGACATACCTCTCATCTCCTTTTTATAATGCATGTGTTCAATTATATATGATTTTTAGTGAATAATTTTTTAAAAGTTATGCTTTTATATCTGTTAAAATAACGTTGTAGGCGATAAGCCATGTGTCTAATAAAATTATCGTTCTCTCACAAGATATTTTTATCTTCTGAAAAAATAATAATCAACTAATTTTAAGTAAAAATAATGACAAATACCAAATCAGTCCCTTCTTCTTGGGGGTCGGCCGAATCAGTCCCTGAAAATGTGTTTTAAATGACTGATTTGATAGAAATTAAAAAAGAGGGGCTGATTTGAAATTTGCCCTAAAAATAATCTCAATTGACTAGACACTTACTTAGAAGATTTTAATATTTATTTGTATATATTAAGTGTATAATTTAATGCGTTTTTTGAGTTTTTATTAGAAGCTTCCGAATTTATTTTTACTTTCTGCCATCTTTTTTATATGTATTTGTTTGATATTTTTGACCACTCATTCTGTAATTACTATCTGTATATGTTATAAGATTTTTCTTGTTTTTTTTTTTTTTTTTATCATGTGGGTGATAATTTAGAAGATCATCGAAAAAAGTGGGTGGAGGTACAAACAACTCCACCAAAGATTTTTGACTGGTCTTGAACTTTATTATTAAATTAAGGATAGTAATTTTTTGATTAAGAATAGTAATTTTTTGGAGAAATTAGCCAGTAAGTAACAAAATTTGTTTTTCTCAAATTGCCCAAAAATATTCGGCTAGCAAGTGACTATGTAAGTTTGAATTTTATTGTCGCTCTGAATAAACACTCAATTTTCTACATTTGCAATATTTCCAATGAATATAGATTTAATCTCTCATCCACAACTAACTGCGTTTCGTTTTTAAAAAAGGTACATAATAATTATCATTTAACGTTTTAAACGTTGATAAAATAAACTATTTTTTTATATAGAGAATATTTATTAACTACTACCGTCAAAGCACATGCACTCCACTATATATATAAGAATTTGGTGTGCAAATTTTTAAATTCAATACTTTTTTTTAAAAAAAAATGTGTGATAAGTATTTTTAGGTTCGAGTTCTTTAAATGTTTCAAAATATTTAACATAAGTGTTTTTTGAAAAGAAACATTTAAATATAAAAAGTATAACGCATAATAAAAATTTTGTTTGGCCGATTTTTCATTTTTTCCAACCAAAAAACACCCCCATTTAGATTTGGTTCAAAAGTGGCTAACCATTCTGATCGCGCGGATTCGCGACCGAGATAAGTTTAGACGCTGTCGACGATGACGTGGGCAAATTAAGGAGCGAGAAAGGAGGTCGGAAGAGCGCGGAGACAAGAGAAGTCTTAGCGTGGAAAACCCCGGAACGTCCTCCCGAGGTGAAAAACCACGTGCCGGCGGCTAAAGATCGCCGGCGCCTGAGCTGTTATTACACGGGGTTTAGAGTGCTTACAAATTCTCTCTCTCTCTCTTCTCTCTCTCTCTCTCTCTTTAGTGATTTACAAATGAGGCCAAGTCGAGAAATCCAACCCCTCTCATGTATGATCTCCTCTTCTATTTATAGGCATGACTGCCGAGCTCGGACGGTCAGGATGAAGCGGCTTCTGTGGCTCGGATTGATCCACGTCGACTCCAGCTCCTGTCGCTTCTCGCCGTCATGCTCCCTGCCCGTCATAAATGCTGTTGTCGGCTACGATTCGTAGGTCGTAGCTCTGTGGCTGTCACGTCCGCTGCTAGTAGCACTCGATGGCGCTGGTCGGAGTCGGCGTCTCTGACACACCTATTTAATGCGAGTATTAAGTGGTCTTTAATGCGGTAGGTGCTGTCGGAATTAATCTCGGTCCCTTGGCGACCTCGGCTTCGGTCGGCCGAGGTCGGGTCTCAGGTGATAAAGGGCTCCTCTCCATCTTCGCGTGGAACCTGGATAACCGGGGTCGGCCGAGGTAGGTTACCTCGGTCAGTGCCGAGGTCGACCTCGGCTCCAATCCGAGCTCGGCCTCGGTTTGCCGACGCCGACCTCCGGGTACAGAAGTCACCTCCCCATTTTGTCCTGACTTGCGCATATCCAGTGGTAGCGAAGGTCGGCTGAGCCTCCGGGATCGCCACGTGTTTGTGCTAACTTCCAGGCGGTATCAGTTGCCCCCTGACGGTCGAGCCGAGGTCATTTTAGCCGAGCTTCGGGTCGTCCGTCGGTCCTCCAGTTCGCCTGGCGACCCTCTCCCGTAACACCAGCTCGGTTATTTCGAAAAGTTCAAGGGGCTGCTTTGCGCGCTAATTTTCCCGCGCGAAGTCAAGGCTTGCGAAGGAAACCAAAGCACTGACGGGGTGCAGCCGGTTTACCGGTAAGTGGTCGCCCCAGGTGTCGGCATCGAAGCGAGCTGAGGGACACGCGGCAATCATCGGTCGGGTCTGCGTCGTCTCGCCGTTTACCGAGGCGAAAATAGTTGATATTAGCTGCAGGTTTACCTGGAGCACCGCACTTTTTCGACTCAGCTTCATTCTCTCCCAGCTCCGGCGACTTCGAATTCCCGTGCTCTCTTCGACTTTCCCATCGTCATCTCCGACTCCGGCCGCTTCCGTCCGGTGGTCTTCTTCCTCTTCTCATCTCCCTGGCTCGTTGTCGGCCCTTTTCTCTCCCAGATTCTCCTCCCATGTCTCCTCCGCGTCTAGGCACCCGACGCGTTCGCCTAGTCGAGTCGCCGGAGCGGGAGGATTCTGTTCCTCCCCCGACGACGGCGGCCGTAACGGCGCCTTCCACTCTCCTCCGCCGGCGGCACCTCCTGTCGCCGCCGGGCATTCTTCTCCTTCACATCCTCCGCCGGCGGTGCCTCAAGCTGCTGTCGGTCCCGAAGCCACCTCTAAACCTCAAAGTCCTGACGAGGTCGTCTCCTCCGTCAGCGCTCGAGTCCTGGACCAGTGGGGTTCCAAGCTCGGATGGGGCCCCGAGGTCAAAGCTCGTCCGCCTCTCCCTCATGAGCGCATGACTTCTGTCCTTGACGGCGAGTTCGCCATGATGTACGACCACCTGCGCCTTGGCCTCCAGCTTCCCCTTGACCCCTTCTTCGCTTCTCTCTTCAAGGCCTATGGTTTGTTCCTGCCCAGTTCGTGCCGAATACCTTTTCCATGGCCACGGGCTTTTTATACATCTGCGCACAGCAGAAAATCTTTCCCTCCCTCGATCTATGGAGGTGTATTTTTGACACGCTCGAGTCGCCGCACTCGTCGGGGTGGTATTACGTCCGAGGTCGGAGTGGACGCACCAAAGCGATCAAGCCGAAGGACTCCTCCATCAAGGGGTGGAAGGAGAGATTCTTCTTCGTGCGGTGTAGGCCGGAGGACGAGTTCGACCGACCTTGGGGGACGCCGAACCCCGAGATGTTGAAGGTGCCCCAGTATGTCGCGGGGGATGAGCTCGACACCTCTCTGGCGAGGTTCCTGGCATTCACGGGAGAGGTGAATGTCGTGAGTCCCACGGCTGAAGTGCTGGACGTTGCTTCGGCTCACCTTGCCGCTCACCGAGGTACGTCTTTGCTTCCCTTGATCACGTCGTGGTCCCATTACGTTGCTTACTCGACTGACCTTCGTTTCTTTGAATCAGAGGGCTTGCAACTGGCGCTACGGGATCTCCCTCTTCGCCCGGCTGCCACGGCTCCCAAGAAAAGAGCTGCAACGAAGGCGGGATCGAAGACGGCGCCGAGGGCGGGGTCTTCCCATCCCGCTACCCGAGCCAAGGAGAAGGCGAAGAGGCAGAAAGGGCAGGGCTCGTCCGCACCTCGTCTGGAGGAGTTCTTCGAACCATTGTCCACCGATCCCCCGGAGGTAGCGCCGTCGGCCGACGTCACCGTCGAAGAGGAGTGGGAACCAGAGGCGCCTCCCCCAGTTGCCCCAGCAGGGCCCAGAGCGACTCCTCCTTCCGGGTCTGAGGTGCCAACCTCTGCAGCGCCCGAGGTGCCTCGACCCACCGAAGTCGAGGAGGTCTCGTCGGAGTCCTCACGCTCCAGGTCGCAGTCGTCACCACGGCACCTAAGGACGTCTGGCCCGTCCGCGGGTGCGGGGTAGCAGCGATGTTAAGGGCTAGGGCAGCCCCCGGCGCGGCTCACGGGCATGATGATGTGATCGAGGTGAGCCCTCCGCTCCGAGTCGCCCCCATCTCTTCTCTTCCTCCTCCCACCACCGCTGGTTCTCCTCCCGAAGATCGTGAGGTCGTTCTTAATGCTTTTATTTACTTGACAACTAGTTTTTAACCTGTCTGAGACTTGTATTTTAAATGGACGGATATTATATAATTTGAAAAAAAATATTTGAATATGATAATATCAGAAAATTATATAACTAATTTAATATAATGTTGTCATTTTTATTTTAAAATAATATAACCTAAATGAGAAATTGATATTATAAATAAAAATTAAACTTATAATGAGTATTATCTATAAATAATAATATTATCATATTTTTTATTTTAATTAGATTTATTTATTTATTTATAATATTTAATTTTAGTTGAAGTATGTAAAGAGAGACAAACTTACTGAATACTTATTATTGTAATATAAATGATCAAAGAATATAGAAATAAATATAATTATAAATGTTAAAAAAGAATTAAGTATTTGATAAAGAAGTAATAGTGCCATATAGTATAAAATTACAGTTTGTTTCTGCTTCACTTGTGTTATTAGAGAATGTTTGGACCTTGTGACTTTTATATGGATTCTTGACATCGCACCGAGAAAGATCATTGTTAATAGGGGGGATTGAAATACTGCTACGACTATCCCCTGTGCCCTCCTATCGATTTATTCACCTGAACACATCTGCCTACCTTGTGCTCGAAGTGTGTTAAACAGGAAACATGATCGAAGTGTGCTAAATTTGAAACATCTGGGTACTATAGAACCGCTCTATATGTTGAGCTTTTGTTTTATCTTTTTTTTTTTAAATTATCGTAAAATTTTTTTTATTTGTAATATGTTCATTTTTATACGACCGTCGTAATGAATAGATCCGACTCAAATTTCATCAACTGAGGAGTTTTAATATTTTAATTTAGACAGATTTGAAGTTTCGTGTTACTCTCTACGAGGGAGCTTCTCTTTGGTTGAGGATGAATCTGATTGGTATTCGACTTTTGATGGTCTATAACTCTAATCCTGCTGTAGGGGTGATTAAATTAAAGTCTTCAAATTTCATTTAAACAAACAAAGAATTGCTGTGGCTATTAATTAATTAGTTCTCTTTTTTTTTTTTTTAAAAGTCAAGGTTAGAAAATAGTGTTGTCTGGACATGATCATCCTGCAGCCAGAGTGCCAACACTGACTTCAAAACTGGCGGTTCATGTTGATAGAGTACAAAAATTGTCTTGAACAAAAGGGCCTCTATTTTTTACCGCACTTTTTAAATAAATCTTACTTTTTTTTATAAGTATTAAATCAGATTAAAATAAATATATATAAGTATTTTTTTTTAAAAAAAATTAATGAAAAGAATAGATTTTCATGTGCTATTAATTTTTTATTGAATTTTCATAAGACTTTGAAGTCTTATTGGTTAAAATTGTTTTTGGAGTCTCAAAAATATAATTACAAATTTTTTAATAAAATTTTAAAATAAAAATAGTTGAGCGCACTAAATCTATTATTTTTAAAATATATATTGGAATGATTTTGTATATATATATATATAATAGGAATTCTTTTATCAAAATTTTGCAAAGCATGAATATTTTCATTAAAACCCAAAAGAAAAAGAAAGTTTCCAGCACGAATGTTTTTAATATTAATGAAATAATTAAATACGAAAAAAAAAGCAAAAGTCGGTATATTTTTCACCAAATAAATTATGATCTCACACATATTCTCCTTAAATAATGTATACAAAACAAAAATTTAACCATATTTATACAATATATAATTTCAAAATTTTAAAAGTTGGTAAATATACCGTAATTTCGTAGATTTGGAGGATATGATATAGATCGGGTGTATACTAACTTAGATATGAAATTTTTAGAACAAATTAAGTGATTTGGAAAAAATTTTGGAGATTTTAGGAGGGTTGTGGGTGGGGAGAATGAAGAAGATGAAGAAGAAGAAATGATGGGATAATGGGCTTGGATGGCTGCGGGAGCTACAAAACCTGCAGTGGATGCTGGCGGCATTCAGTGGGATGTCGCCAATCAGAATGGCGACATCCAGCCGGGCTAGTCTCGCTGGCCAGTATTGCCAGCGTGACACCGGATCGTCATTCTGAATTGCGACCCGGTACTATTTTCATAATATTTTAATTTTTGCTATTATTTTCGTATTTAATTATTAATTGCTATTTTAAAATTTATTTTTGTCCAGCACTATCCTGTGAGGAGACAAGCAACAGGCCCATGTAGTTATTAATGGCCTTATTGCCTCCACCATTTCTCTAACACGAACTATGTTGACGTACACCGTGATACTTACTCTACCATATCATCTGACCATTTTTCGCCTAACATAAAGTCACCACACCTTACTTTGCCGAGGTAATTTTTGCGCCTCGAGCTTATAGACCTTTCACAAAGAACGTACGTCAAACTACAAATGTTTACATGTTACTAGGTTGATGTGGGCGGGATCTAGATATAAGTATGTGCTGCAATAAAATTCGAGCGTATGTTAACATCTGCTTAGGAGCTGAGTAGTGCCATACTTAGACTCGGCTTATTTAATTATTTGAACTTGAATTCCTATTCAAACTCAGCCCGAGATCAACAAGATTTGAACTCAAGCCGAACTTAAACAAAATCGAGCCAAAGTTGCTTATGAGCAGCTCAACTTGTCAGCTGGACATAGTGGTCAAGGACCCTTCCATTACAACTAGGGAAAAAAGCGAGACGAACTGCTCAAAAATGAGTTAAGTTCAGGTCGAGCTCGAGTCTTGCAAGCTCGGGCCGAGTTCTCAAGCTCGAGTAATTAAACATGCTGGGCTTAAATGGATTTTTTTTATTTTATTCAAGTGTCTTTAAAATACGATTACTTAAGCAAGTTCCAATTCAAGCTTGATTCTAGCTCAGCCTATTTGATACAACTAACGAGATGAATTGCTATTGAGCAACTCCGGTTTGAACGAGTTTAAATTCTGGTTGAACTCGGCTTGAACTGAGTTCAAACACTGATTCAAGATCGAGTAATTAAATGAGTCAAGCTTAAATGAACTTTTCTATTTTATTCAACTATCATTTACAATAAGATTACTTAAACGAGTTCGAATTCAAGCTCAATTCGTGCTCAGCCTAATTTATACAATTTAGCAGAGCTCGAGTCCAGCTCGGGTCAGTTGATACAATCAAGGAGCTCATGTTAAGTTCGAGCTCGATTTGAATCAAGCCCGGTTTGAGCACCATGTCTGAAGCTCGTCGACCTAAACCAATCAAGCCGAGCTTGAGTTTAGTGGTGTTTAGCTCAAACTCAGCTCGTTTTTTTCACCCCTAATTACAACCATACTAGGAAGCATGGACATGCTAGAAGTTTCTCCCACGAGTGTCCGACACTGACACTCCATGAAGACGTGTAGTATACGTCAGAGAAATGTTTAAAAAATTAAAAAAAAAACTAGACGTGTGTCGGTCACGTCAGATAAGAGTGTTCCGCACGTATGCCTATATATAATACTAGCAGTACTTAACCGCAAGCAATATAATATAGTGATATAGTGAGTAAGTTACTTTTGTAATAGTTATGCTTGTGAAAGGTCTTGTAATTGGGATCGGACCAAAATGACGACGATTTCACTTTCTTGGTCCGAGGCTGCTCTAAAGGCTATCATATCATGTATATGCAGGCGACGATCTGCCGGTGCCGTGTCGCCTATACTTGATACTCAATGGAGGAATCCTCATCTTTTCTGCCTGTGAACTAGCTTCGTCAGAGGATAATGGAAAACCCTTCCTCTTCTTGAAGGCGATAAAAAAGTTTCTGATCGCCATTTGAGATAATATTTCTGCTAGTTTCCGACGAGTATCTTTGTAGAGTTAAGAGAGAATTGTTAAGAAAACATAAACATCTTAGCGAGTTTCTTCCATTATATGACTTATTTTGCTAGAGGTGGAAAGTGTTTAATTACTCCTTGCTGCCGACGCTGTCACCTCCGGACAAAGTGATAACTTTATGGTATCTAGCCCCAGAGTGATGCTTGGAGTCACTAATTACACTTGGGCTATTAATATGTGGTCAATGTTGGAAAATAAACTAAAATTAAATAAAGTTATTAGGTGTAACTTATGACATTTAGTTGATCCTAACAAATTAGTATCAGAGCTGTTGATACCAACAAATCAGCTATTTTTTTGCTCTTTCGAAATTGCATATTGTTGTCGCTTTTACAATATGTTTACTTCAAACAGTTTGTATTTCTTTGGATGTAGCTGCTAAAAGTTTCAATTGTGGAGAGCGGTTAAACATTTCATTAGGTAATTTTACGGGTTAATTACAATGTACACAGATATTACATTGGAGATGATTTTTTTTGAAATTTTCGAACTTGCATATTGCATGCAGATATGGTACTTGACTGTATTGATTAGACATGAATAATTGGAAAAGTAGAAATTTTGATTTTGAAAGAATTTTTCATGTAGTAAAAGGTTGAACTGCAATACTAACATAATGAAACATGTTTTAGATTTCATTTTTTCAATTTATTCCAACTCCCAGGAGCTGAGTTGTTTGGCGACTTGGTAGGAAGCAACCATCTATCTAATTTGGCGGATATATTTTCAACCAACATCGGAGTACTAAGCGGTGATGCATTGGATCTTCTGAGCAGTTTTCTTGCTTACGATCCTAACAAAAGAATCGATGCAGCATCAGCAATGAAACTCCCGTGGTTCAGAGGTGTTCCAAAGCTTGCGAAAGATGAGTGATTGGGATGGTGACAGTAGATTGTAGCTCATTACTTGTCTTGTAAAGTGTTATCATTTTATTTATTCATTGTATACTTGCTGCATTGCATTCATATTTAATAAAATTAGGGGTTTTTTTGCTCTGTTTATTCACAGTAATTTCGATGCTTATATTCTTGATTTGCTATTGACCCTTCTATCTGAATCAGTTTGTATTATATTTTCTCTCTTTACAGTAATCTTATGCCTCTTTGTTCTTTTGCTGACAGTTGCAAATATATAGCATTCGAATATAATTCTAGAGACCTGTTAAGAAAAAAAAAGAGTCGAGAGAGAAATATTCGAAGCAAAAACCATATTTTGAGAGAGGAGTTAGTTTTGTTAGAAATATATCGTAAAGAAATATTAAAAAATTAGTAAATCAATAATGTAGAACTACGGCTACAATTTAGTTAGAACAACATATAATAATGAATTGGCTGAAAGAAGGTATTATGGTAATATAGCAACTATATTTATAAGAAGATAATAGAACTAATACCAAAATACGAGAAATTCTGTTGTGCGCTGTCGCGCACAGTAAAAACCTGCGCTAACGTGAATAATTGGCATCTGTTCATAGACGCCGTAAACGTCGTTAAAATTTTAACACCGTAAGTTGCTTTAACTCAGCAACGTCACATCAATTAAACACTATTTTTTATTGTTCATAATTTTTCTATACCTTAAAAAAATTTATCTTTTTATTCAAATCCATTAGTTAAGTGCAATTTCCACACTTTAGTGCATCCCGAAATTCAATTTTTTATTTTAATCGTTTGTAAATATTTTTAAGGTATTTTGTATGCAGCGTTTTTTCTTTAAAATAATATTAATAAATCTTCATATAGAATAATTTTTGTTAGCTTCTTCTGGTAGAAAACTTATTATTTTTATGTGGTTGAAAAAATATTATATTTATATTGTACTGTAACAAAAAATTACAGATTTACACAAAAGTAAAACTCTGTTTGATATAAGAGTTTTTGCATATCAGCCCCCGTTTTCGTTTTTCATTCAAAACAGCCCCTAGAAACGCGTTTTCAGGGGCTGATACTCGCAAAACGCGAAATAGGGGGGCTGATATATAAATTTCCTTTGATATAATTAAGGATCCCATTAATATAAAACAATACGTACACATCAAAGTAAAGAAGTACTAGTAAAATGAACATGGCTGAGTTTCTAACTCCAACACAGAAAAATTCAAACCTAAAGTTCACAAAGATATGAAACAAGTGGACTTAAGTACGAATATGAATACAAATAAAAAATCTTCAAATTATACTCTCTATTGCCGTCAGTGGTTCACATAATTATTGTCTTCTTCAACTGCATGAAACGATCCCATCTTGGCAATATCCATTAGAAGATACCTATAATATACTATATATTGTGAGTACATGTAAAAATAAAGATAGAAAAAACTTGATGAGTTGATTGCAAACCTGACTTAATAATTGTATATATGATAGAGTTCTGGTCATATGTATTCTCGTCTACGAGAATTAGAAAAACATGATAAGAACACCATATATATATATATATATATATATATATATATATATATATATATATATATATTATATATATATATATATATATATATATATATATATATATGTATGTATTTGATGCTACAATATAATATGCTTCATGTTTTACCTGTAAACTTGCACTGCTAGGTTGGCTTTTCTGTGGTGCGATATATGTTGATTCTCTTGCGTGTCCCTTTTTCTTTCTTCACTGCTAGATTTTTCTAGCGAACTTTTTAATCTTTTGTTCCGCACATCTTTTTTTCTTCTAATCTCGGGATTCAACACTCTATTTTCGTCATTAGAATTTATAGTAGTACTGACTTTTTCTATGCCCTTACATGCACCGTCTGTAATGGATAAATTGTTAAAATGTTCATTAACTCTCGTCCTTATCAATTCTAAACCATCATCTGTAATTTTCTTGGCAGCTTCATCCCCAACAACCATACTCATCAGAGAAAATGCATTTTCATCAATTTGTTAAGACAATGAACCAAAGAAGTTGAAGAAGAAGTATTTTTTTTTACTCTATATATTTTGCAAAATTAAGTCCTTCTTGTTGACGACCTTGCTCCGGAGAGGGAAAAAGTTGGAGTCGCCACCTAGATATTTAATGAAAATCTAAGAAATCGGGATAAGACACATTGAAATTCTAGGGCTCATTCGTCGTTTATGTATAGGAAAGACGAAACAACCCCACAGTATCCCTTAAAAAAGAGTAATCTATAAGTGATTATAAATAATTTTAGATTTATTTTTTACACAAATTTTTTATATGTATAAATATATCATTTTCTTTATCAGATACGTAAAACGAGAATAAGTATACACCTATGTCTCATTGTTACTATTTGATAAATATATCTAAATAATAGACGTTACAACATTGGACCAGTATACTCCGTTCCTATATCCATACTTTCCATTATATATAAATAGGATTTGTCTTCCTTCAATACTTATAATAGATGTTAAGAATAGTATATACCACTCTTTTACAGTTATTACTCGTATACGAATCCCTTGTCATATAAATTAAAAGAAAAGGGGACTGCAGTATACACCATTGTTCTAATACTTAATTTATATGACCAAGTGAGACTAATATCAAATAACGATATATTTACAGAAATTTATTTAATAAATGAATAAATAAATATACAGTTCGTGTGTTGTGTGTTTAGTGTCGGAGAGTGCATGTTAGTGTGGTAAAAATAATATTTACTTAGTGTTGGGCTCAGTGCGTTTTCGTTTCCTCTTCATCCCCCAAGAAGTTATTATTATTATTTTTATTTATAGAAAATAATTAAAAATAAGTATACACCCCTAATTTCTAACTATAAATTGAGTTATAAGTATACACCTATAACTAATTCTATTTAAAAAATATTTTTTTGTGAGATTTTTCTTATTTAGTTTAAGCTTAGAAAATGCACAATTTGGAAGTATATACCTCCGAATATGCATTTGGGTTACGAGTATACACCTATAATCCATCAAAATTGATTTAAAACGAATTTAAACTAATTCGGGCCTTAAATGGGCTAGGCCGGACAAAATGGTCCGGCACAGCTTAAAACGGCCAAGCCAGACGCGCAGGGCTAAGCCCCACGCGCGCCCAATTTGGCTCGTGACCGACTCAGCTAGTCATAGTTTTTATTAACGCACGACGCGCGTTTAATTTCACGGGTTTGGGTTATGGATAGAGGGTTTCGGCCACGGATCCGACCCGTTTGGATCGTCTTCAACCGCGTCGTTTTTTTTGTATTGATTTTTAACGACGCCGTCGCCGGCCGTCCATCCGCCGCCGACGACCGTTAGGAGCTCACTCTAGGGGTTTTCGGCCGTCCCCGACTAATTTGAGACGACAAAAATTGGATTAGAAGCTTCGTTTAATGACTTTTCAGGAGTGCGAAGTTTCGGCCGATTTCGGCGGCGATAGTTATTCGCCGTCGTGAGGGTTGTTCCTAAGGTTCTCAAGGGTTCTGGATTCAGTGGTGAAGTTTAAATTAGATTTTGACGTGTATTCGTGGAGATATACATTGATGCAATTTTGGTTAAAAAATTGTTTATATTGTTTTGCCGTCGTGGCTCGCCGGTGGCGGAACCACGGCGGCGTCCCGCGTTATAAAGATGTAGAGATGATTTTGAGAGGGTTACCTCGAGGTTTGAATGTGGATTGAGATATAGGTGATTTGGATGTTTTCGGATGCTCCGGCCGAGAGCTTGGCGACACAGGCTCTTACCGGCAGTGGCGTTTGTTGACGACCTTCCTCCGTGGAGTGAAAGGGTTGGAGTTGCCACCTAGATATTTTGCGGAAATCTAGGAAACCGGATAAGGCACATAAAAGATTCGTCAGGCTCGTTCGTCGTTTACGTGTGGGGAAGACGGAACACCCCCACAGCGCCTCAGAAAGGGTACTCTATAGGTGATCAGAATAATTTTGGGTTTACATTTATCACATATTTATTATTATTATTATTTTATTATATATGCATATTTAATTGTTTACATAATATCAAGGAGAGAGATCGGTATCCACCTTACCCTCTAAATCAGATTAGGTAGACACATCCAAATATAGAATATATATCTGTCGCGATAATATCCATCATCTCATTTCTATCTATTTTTTATTTGAATGGAATTTGATTTTTATAAATATGCCTAATCGTATTAGGAGAATAATATCAATCACTTCTTATTACGATCATTCACTTTTTTTTTTAATCTTTTTCTTTTTAAAATTATCGTAAAAAAAATTTGTTTGTAATCTATCTATTTTTATACCACCGTCGTAATAGATAAATCCATTCATATTCCACCAATCGATAAATTCTAATATTTTAATCTGGATAGATCTGAAATTTTGTGTTACTCTCTACGACGTAGCTTCTCTTAGGATGGGGATGAATCTGATTGGTGTTCCACTTTTGATGGTCTATACTTGACTCTAATCCTGTTGTAGGGGTGGTTAAATTAAAGTCTTCAAATTTCATTTAAACAAATAAAGAATTGCTGTGGCTATTAATTAATTAGTTCTCCTTTAAAAAAAAAAAATTCAAGGTCAGAAAATAGGATGTGGCTCCCCTGCTGCTAACACATCAGGGTATAAGAAACGGACAGCTGAGATCGGTCGATCCGAAAAAATACGGATCTTAAGATCTCGTATAAAATTTTTGCCGACTTATTTGACCTATTTTTAAATATTTTCAGAAAAAAAACTTTGAACTATAAAGTTATAGATTTTGATGAAATCTACAATTTTATAGTTAAAATTTTTTTATAAAAATATAAAAAATATACTGAAATGATAATTAAAACTTTTGATTATAATTTCGGTATACTTTTTGACATATTTTTGAAAATTTTCAACTATAAAATTATAGATATCAGTTAAATTTACAACTTTATAGTTCAAACTAATTTTTAAAAATATGTCAAACAATTTGACGAAAAATTTTATATAAAATTTTGAAATTCGTATTCTTTCGGATCGATCAATATCGACCATCCGTTTTGGTGATTCCTGATTCTGTCTAATCAGGAGAGCCGCGTCCCAGAAAATATAGTGTTGTCTGGACATGATCATCCTGCAGTCAAGAGTGCCAACACTGACTTCAAAACTGGCGGTTCATGTTGATAGAGTACAAAAAATTGTCTTGAACAAAACGGCCTCTATTTTTTACCGCACTTTTTAAATAAATCTTACTTTTTTTTATAAGTATTAAATCAGATTAAAATAAATAAACATAAGTATTTTAAAAAAAAAAATTAATGAAAAGAATAGATTTTGATGTGCTATTAATTTTTTATTGAATTTTCATAAGACTTTGAAGTCTTATTGGTTAAAATTGTTTTGGAGTCTCAAAAAATATAATTACAAATTATTAATAAAATTTTAAAATAAAAATAGTTGAGCACACTAAATCTATTATTTTTAAAATATATATTGGAATGATTTTGTGTGTGTGTATATATATATATATATATATATATAATATTTTTTTTAAAAAATTAGGAATTCTTTATCAAAAGTTTGCAAAGCATGAATATTTTCAATAAAACCCAAAAGAAAAAGAAAGTTTCCAGCACGAATGTTTTTAATATTAATTTAATAATTAAATACGAAAAAAAATAGCAAAAGTCGGTATATTTTTCACCAAATAAATTATGATCTCTCACATATTCTCCATAAATAATGTATACAAGACAAAAATTTAACCATATTTATACAATTTATAATTTCAAATTTTAAAAAGTTGGTAAATATACCGTAATTTCGTAGATTTGGAGGATATGAGATAGATCGGGTGTATGCTAACTTAGATATGAAATTTTTAGAAGAAACTAGTTTTGAGGACGCGCGTTGCGCGTCCATTGCCCGTTAACTTAAAATCTATCATAGTGTTTAAAAATAAATAACAAAGCAAAAAATTATGAAATATATGAATGGATTGTGAAAATCCAAATTTATTGAATTTTTTTTTTTGTTCCAAAAATTTTTTAAAGAAAAATAACTATTTAACCAACTGTTAAAACAACTGCAGTGAAAAAATGATGAGTAGTAAAACTTTTATGCTGAAAGATTTTTAAAAATATTTCTTTCTAAATTAGTGTTTCGGGACTCCAAAATATTAATAAATTTAAAAAATAATTTAAATCATAATTACCATATTATAATGAATATTTTTAAAAAAACTGTTATACTTTCATTTCTTAATTATATATATCGTAAAGAAATTTTAAAATTTTCTTCTAAATTAATAGCCTAGTCTCCAAAGTCTTAATATTTAAAAAAAAAAATTAAATTTTAATTACGTTACGAACAAGTTTTGAAGTTTAGTTTCAAATATCTGTGTATTTTTTAGAAATAGTTTAAAAATAAAAGTTGTAGAATTGATAATATATACAATTTTAGTATCAAAAAGCTTTTCAGAAAATAATACTAAATAGGATTTTTGGGGCTGGATAGCCTTAACATGTCTTTAAAAAAATGTTACTATTTTTTTTTTTAATTCCGTCTAAATTAATGTTACGGATCTCCAAAATCTAAACAAATTTAAAAAATAACTTAAATCATAATTACTATATGCACAAATTTTGAGGCATATTTTCAAATATGTAGATGTATTTTTGAAAAATAATATCACAACGACTCATGCCTTTATTCCCTAATTATACTACATTTAAAATGTTGTTACAATTTTCTTTAGAAAATACTTCTAATAAAAGTATTGGGACTTGATAATCTTAACGGATAAAAAAAATACTATTAAAAGTACTATTAAACTGTAGAATAAGCGATAGATTGGTTATAATTTTTGCCAATCTTTAAAAATCTTCTTGTAATTATACGTTTTGTTCAATATAAAAGTTTCTTACTTTACCAAAAAAATTAATAATAATAAAGAAAAATAACTATTTAACCAACTGTTAAAACAACTGCAGTGAAAAAGTAATGAGTAGTAAAACTCTTATGCTGAAAGTTTTTTAAAAATATTTCTTTCTAAATTAGTGTTTCGGGACTCCAAAATTTTAATAAATTAAAAAAATAATTTAAATCATAATTACCATATTATAATGAATATTTTTAAAAAAACTGTTATATTTTCATTTCTTAATTATATATATTGTAAAGAAATTTTAAAATTTTCTTCTAAATTAATGGCCGAGTCTCCAAAGTCTTAATATTTAAAAAAAAAAATTTAAATTTTAATTACGTTACGAACAAGTTCTGAAGCTTAGTTTCAAATATCTATGTGTATTTTTTAGAAATAGTTTAAAAATAAAAGTTGTAGAATTGATAATATATACAATTTTAGTATCAAAACGTTTTTCAGAAAATAATACTAAATAGGATTTTTGGGGCTGGATAGCCTTAACATGTCTTTAAAAAAATGTTACTATTTTTTTTTAAAAAAAAAATCCTCCTAAATTAATGTTACGGAGCTCCAAAATCTTAACAAATTTAAAAAATAACTTAAATCATAATTACTATATGCACAAATTTTGAGGCATATTTTCAAATATGTAGATGTATTTTTGAAAAATAATATCACAACGACTCATTCCTTTATTCCCTAATTATACTACATTTAAAATGTTATTGTTACAATTTTTCTTTAGAAAATACTTCTAATAAAAGTATTTGGGCTTGATAATCTTAACGGATAAAAAAAATACTATTAAAAGTACTATTAAACTGTAGAATAAGCGATAGATTTTGACGAAATATAATTTTAGTGTTAAAGGTTTTAAAAAAAATATTTCTTAATAGATGTTTTAGAGCAAAATAGTTTTAAAAGATAATTAAAAAAATTTATTGTCTTTTAACAGATTAAAAAAAATAAGTGTGTTGGATATTTGAAATCATAAGATTTAAAAAATATAAAGAAAGATACTGTTCAAAAGTATTGTAGATTTTACTCGAGTGTGCTAAACATATGTGTAGGGCTATTTTTTTTAAAAAAAATTCCAATAAAACTTTTATAGATTTTTATAATATTTAAAACATTGTTGTAAAACGTTTTTTGAAAACGCTTCTAAAAATTA
This sequence comes from Xerophyta viscosa, assembly GCA_002076135.1. Taxonomy (NCBI): domain Eukaryota; kingdom Viridiplantae; phylum Streptophyta; class Magnoliopsida; order Pandanales; family Velloziaceae; genus Xerophyta; species Xerophyta viscosa. Next base: position 5,370,686 of record MJHO01000001.1, read on the forward strand.
GGTGTTTAGAAATTTTCTAATAGATTTTTTGTTGCTCGAAAGCATTAACAGACATAAAAGAAAAAAAAAGGGTTTAAACCTGCATTACGGTTTGCACGAACATACCAAACAACTATATATGAGTATTTTTTGAAAAGAATTTGAACATAAAATTTATCGAATTTGATTAGAACTACACCATTTATATTGCAGATTTTTCTAAAAAATACTTATGAAAAGTATGCCGTAGATCTAAAGTCTTAACAGGTTAAAAAAATAAAAAAAAATCGTATTACGATATGGATGAGTGTACCAAACATATATGTAAGGGTGTTTTTTTGAAAAAAAATTTAATAAAAAAGTGCATATTTTTATAATATCTAAAACATTAATATTTAAATTTTTTTTTAGAAAATATTTCTAACTAAGTATTTTGAATCTCCGAAGTCTTAACGGATTAAAAAAAATTAAATGTTTAAACATGTGGAACGATTTGCACGAGCTAGGCATTTTTTCTGGAAAAATTTTGAATATAAAAGTTATAGATTTTGATAAGAGCCACACTTTTAATATCGAATTTTTTTCTAAAAAATACTTATAAATGGGAGTTCCAAGATCTAAAGTCTTAATATGTTTGTAAAATAAAAGAAATTCTATTACGATGCGGATGAGTATGCATATGTATGAGTGTTTTTAGAAAAAAAAAACTTTTTAAATAAAAAAGTTCTAGAATTTTATAATACCTAAAACGTCGATGTTGAAAGTTTTTTTTAGGAAACGATTCTAAATAGAAATTTTGGATCTCCGAACTCTTAACGGATTATTATAAAAAAAAAAGGAAGAAAACTACTTGTTAACTGTTCAAAGTACTGTAAATCCTACATTCTCCAATTATATATAGTAGGATATTATATATATAAATCCATATTAACGGTACACACGAGTATACCAAATATATATTTATATACATTTATTGGTAAAATTTTTAATATAAAAGTTATAAATTTTAATAAGCACTATAAATTTTATGTTGAAAGGTTTTTTAAAATGTAATTATAAATTAGTGTTTTGAAGTTTCAAAGTTTTAATAGATTTAAAAATAACAAAATCGTATTACGATACGTACAAATATACCAAACATATATTTAGGTATGTTGTTTGGGAACAGTTACAATACAAAAATTATAGATTTTGATAAGATATATAATTTTAATGTTGAATATTTTTTCTAAAAATACTTTTAAGTAGGTGTAATTAGACTCCGAAGTTTTAAAGGGTTTAAAAATAAAATTTTAAAAATATAGGGGTGAAATTGAAAAAACGTTCAATTGGAGCACTATTGAAAGAACTGTAGAAGAGGGATCGAAAATTTATATATAGTATAGATATATAGATATAGAAAAAAGGGATATTTTTTAGACAATAAGTAAAAGAAATGGTTAAGTAAAAATGAGCAAAGTAGGAGGGGGCAATTAGAAAAGATCAAATCAATTGAACTGTTCAAATAAAAGAAATGGTTAAGTAAAAATGAGCAAAATAGGAGGGGGCAATTAGAAAAGATCAAATCAATTGAACTGTTCAAAGAATTCACGAGAGATTGGAAATTTATATATAGGTAGATTAAGTGATTTGGAAAAAATTTTTGGAGATTTTAGGAGGGGTGTGGATGGGGAGAATGAAGAAGATGAAAAGGAAGAAATGATGGGATAATGGGCTCGGATGGCTGCGGGAGCTACAAAACTTGCAGTGGATGCTGGTGGCATCTAGTGGGATGTCGCCAATCAGAATGGCAACATCCAGACGGACTAAGTCTCGCTGGCCAGTATTGCCAGCATGGCACCGGATCGTCATTCTAAATGGCGATCCGGTACTATTTTCATAATATTTTATTTTTTGCTATTATTTTTGTATTTAATTATTAATTAATATTTTAAAATTTATTTCTGTCCAGCACTATCCTGTGAGGAGACAAGCAGCAGACCCATGTAGTTATTGCTGGCCTTATCGCCTCCAACATTTCTCTATCACGAACTATGTTGATGTACATCGTGATACTTACTCTACCATATCATTTGACAATTTTTCACCTAACATAAAGTCACCACACCTTACTTTGCCGAGGTAATTTTTGCGCCTCGAGCTTATAGACCTTTCACAAAGAACGTACGTCAAACTACAAATGTTTACATAAAACGAGGTTGATGTGGGCGGGATCTAGATATAAGTATGTGCTGCAATAAAATTCGAGCATATTCTAACTTCTGGTTAGGAGCTGAGTAGTGCCGTACTCAAACTCATTTTAATTACTTGAATTTGAATTACGACTGAAATTCAGCTCGAGCTCAGTAAGATTCGAACTCAAGCCGAACTTAAACAAAATCGGGCCCAAGTTGCTCATGAGCACCTCAACTTGTCAGCTGGACATAGTGGTCAAGGACCCTCCTATTACAACTAGGGAAAAAACGAGACGAGCTGCTCAAGAATGAGTTAAGTTCAGATCAAGCTACAGTCTTGCAAGCTCGGGCCGAGTTCTAGCACGGATTCAAGTTCGAGTAATTAAACATGCCGGGCTAAATGAACTTTTTTATTTTATTCAAGTATCTTTACAATACGATTACTTAAGCAAGTTTCAATTCAAGCTCGACTCTAGCTCAGCCTAATTGATACAACTAACGAGATGAGTTGCTCTCGAGCAACTCCGGTTTGAACGAGTTTTTCTGGTCGAACTCGGCTTGGACCAAGTTCGAGCTCGGATTTCAAGATCGCGTAATTAAATGAGTTACGCTTGAATTGTATGTCGTGCAATAAAATTCGAGCATATCTGCTTAGGAGCTGAGTAATACGAAACTTAGACTCGGCTTATTTAATTACTTGAACTTGAATTCTTACTCAAACTCAGCTCGAGCTCGGCAAGATTCGAGCTTAAGCCGAATTTAAAGAAAATCGAACCCAAGTTGCTCATGAGCAGTTCAACTTATCAGCTGGACATAGTGGTCAAGGACCGTTCTATTACAACTAGAGAAAAAAACGAGACGAGCTGCTCAAGAACGAGTTAAGCTCAGGTCGAGCTCGATTCTTGCAAGCTTGGGCCGAGTTCTAGCACGGATCCAAGCTTGAGAAATTAAACAAATCGAGCTTAAATGAAGTTTTTTATTTTATTCAAATATCTTTTACAATACAATTACTTAAGCAAGTTCCAATTCAAGCTTGACTCCAGCTCAGCCCAATTGATACAACTAATTACTAATGAGATAAGTTGCTCTTGAGCAACTCCTGTTTGAACAAGTTTAAGTTCTAGTCGAACTTGGCTTGGACAGAGTTCAACCACGGATTCAGCCGCGTTTGACTACGAATTCAAGTTCGTCTAATTAAATGAGTCGATCTTAAATGAACTTTCCTATTTTATTCAACTATCATTTACAATAAGATTACTTAAACGAGTTCGAATTCAAGCTCGACTCGTGCTCAGGCTAATTGATACAATTTAGCAGAGCTCGAGTCAAGTTCGGCTCAGTTGATACAATCAAGTTAAACTCATGTTATGTTCAAGCTTGAAATTTTCTGAATCAAGCTCACTTTGAGCACCATGTCTGAAGCTCGTCGAGCTAAACCAATCAAGCCGAGGTTGAGTTTAGTGGTGTTAAACTCAGCTCGTTTTTTCACCCCCTAATTAAAGCCATACTAGGAAGCCGTACATGCTGGAAGTTTCTCCCGTGAGTGTCTGACATTGACACTCCGCGGAGACATGTAGTATATGTCAGAGAAATGTTCAAAATTTAAAAAAAAAAAAAAATTAGACATGCGTGTCGGCCACGTCAGGTAAGAGTGTCGGCCACGTGGTGGTGGACGCGTCGCCATGTCAGCATTTTTTTTTAGGGGCTAATTTGTACGATGCGGAAAACAGAGGCTGATTGATATGTGAACTAGCCGAATTTATATAAGAGCTTAATGACAGTTACGTAGAAAATATCAAAATTTTAAATAAGATGGAATTAGGCCAATTTTTTTTTTACTTTCATGAACTTTATCAAAATATGATTCTATAAATCTAATCTTTATTTTGTGTCCACGATAACCCTATACTTTTAAAAAAAAATATCCGTGATAATCTTGCCGTTAGTTTTTCTGTTTGCAGTCGTTAATTTGCTGACATGATTTTTTTTTTTTAAATTGTTTGTATTTTTTTATTTTAGGGGTAAACACTTCTTTTAACCTCAATTAGGAATTTTCTTTCGGAAAACTTTCAATATAAAAGTTGTAAATTTTGATAAGTTCTACAAATTTTATTTTTAATTTTTTTTTCAAAAAAATACTTGTAAAAAGTTGTTTAAAAATAGTATATAAATTATTAAAACTTTGGAGTGCTAAAATATCTATTTAGAAGTTTTTTTGAAAAAATTTCGAATATAAAAGTTGTAAATCTAATCAAAATCTATGTTGAAAGTTTTGTGAAAAAATATCTAAATACTTATTTTTAGTATAAGACTTCTTTACTTTTATAAAGTTAAAAAAAAAGCTAATAATAATTTAAAAATTATTAAAAATTTGCCATATTAGTAAATTAACGATGTGAACGGAAAAAGTTACGGTTATGTTATTAAGGATGTTTTTTAAAGTACAGAATTATCGTGAATATGAAATAAAATTCACAATTATACAAACACATTTTTAGTAGAGTTCATTGGATTAAAACAAAATTTTGCCATGTAATTAAGATAAAATGAATCACAAATAATAAGGACACGTGTGTTGTTTGACGACGTCTTCGACTCTCCAAAACAGAAATATCCGTTTATATGAATTCCTCGCCTGTAAATTCCCGCTATTTCCCTCTCCGCTTCTCACTCAAGCTTATGCTTGGAGTGGAAGTTGGAGGGGCGGCGGGAGCTGGAGTACGGTGCTAACTGATGGGGTAGACAGATGTGCTCCGTTAGGGGTGAACACAATGCTGTCTATTACAAAAGCGACATTGATGCCGCCTTTTTAAAAGAACGACCATAATGTCCTCCTATTTAACAGACGATATCAATATCGCTTGTTAGATGGCAGTAGCGATGTCGCCTGTCTAACATACGACATCCCTATCGGTTGTTAAATAAGCAATCTACAGATCACCTATGTAAAAGGTGATATTTTGATCGCCTGTTAAAAAAACGATCGAGTATTATTTTTGTAAAATTTTCAAAATAGTTTTAGAATTGTAATTATTAATTACAATAATTTTTAGAAAAACTTTGTCTTCAACTCCATCAGCCCAACAAACGGCTGATAAGCGGCGAGCTTGGTTTTAAGATAAAATGAATAAAAAGTAGAGAAATTCTAGTGCTCCCGTGGCACCACACATAAATCCACCAAATCAATACTTCTCATGATTACAAAATATTAAATAGTTGAATGTATTTTTTTTGAAAAATATTTAACATCAACGTTGTCGATTTTGATGAGATTTACAGTTTTCATATTGAAATTATTTTCAGAAGTACTTTTACATAGCTATTTTAATTTTAAAGTTTAACAAGTTTAAAATAGATTCAGAAATAGTGTTTACATCCGCTGGAAACCCGTTAAAGATATTTAAAAGTAGTTTTTGAAAAACTTTTAATGTTATAATCTCATCAAATTTTATAAATTTTATATTTGAAATTTTTCAAAAAAATTCCTTGAAATGTTATTTTTTACTTAATTTTAATTAACTAGGTCGTAGATTTAATGGATTTGTTGGTGGATCTGTAGGTGCACATATCAGCACTTTATTATTTGGAAAAATTGATGGTGTCCTCCATCGCACCGCTCACAAATCCACCAAAATTCAATAACACGAATGGTTAAAAAATAAAAAATATATATATATTTTAGGACCTTTTTTGAAGGAATTTTTAACGTGAAAATTGAAAGTTTATTTTTTAAAAAAAAAAAAGCTTCCAAATCGATATTTTTGTGCTCTAAATTTTGACGGGTTTCAAAATTTGTATTTAAATATGTTACAAATCCGTTAAAAGTTCGAGCCCAAGAATACATATTTAAAAATATATTTTGAAAAAAAAAATTTTAATATAAAAATTATAAATTTTATTAAAATTTATAATTTTATTGTTGAAAATTTCGCTAAAAAGTACTCCCTTTTTTAAATTTTAATCAAATGGATTGCTTGTTTGGTGATTTATGGCTGTGTGTCACTTTAACTTGGTTTTAAGCGGGTTTTTCGTATGGAGGGCACGGGTCGACGGTCTGAAATGTGTTGGATTTGCGGGGATCCGCAACCGAGCCAACCGGCATGACGTCCTTTTTTTTTTTAATTTTTGCATTGTTTATAATGTTAAGCCCACGACGATCGCCGACTTGATTTCTCATGATTGCGATGCGAGTGCATTTGATTTCTTGGGTCCACACACGCGCGCGGACCTTTTTGTATTTTTTTTTAAATTTCTAAATTATTTTTAATTTAATTTATATTATAATTTTAAATATAATAAAATTATTTATATTTTTATTTTAAAGTTTAATATAATATATATAATAATAATTAATAATCAAAAAGAGGCTGCATAAATGACACATGTTGAATTTAAATTTTAAAATTTGGGAAAATATTGATTTTAAGATAAAATGAAATCACAAATAATAAGAACACTTGTTTGACGACTTCTTCGACTCTCCAAAACAGAAATACCCGTTTATATGAATTCCCCGCCTGTGAATTCCCGCTATTTCTCTCGCTGCTTCTCACTCACGATAGCAAATTTCGCCGCTCTTCTTCTTCGTCGTCGTCTTCTCTCTCTCTTTCAACTCTCCGGAGCTCTTCGGAAACTCACTGAAAGATGCCGATCGGAAACATTGCCAATCCCTTCAAGAAGAGGAAGGTGATAAGAAACGATCGTCGCAGTTCACTTTCTTCGGCGGCCAGGACAAGAAACGAAGAGCGCCGTACTTCTTATCCTGACCAGTTGAAGGAGGAGGAGGCTGATCAGAAATCCCAAAATTATCTTCTCGTCTTCCTGTAAACAAGATCAATGTGGCTGCGGAAATCGACATCCGCAGCAAGATCGAGATAGCCAAAGCCGCGGCCGCTCATCGCCTGCCGCCAAAGGTATCTGTAGAGGCGGCCAAGAAACTGCCCCGCGCCCTTCCAAAGATTCCTTCGTTTGAGAATCGCCGAGTGTTTCCGCAGGATTGTTCGGGAAATGATATGATGATTCGTAGACTGGCGCGGCTCGGCATCAAGAGCCGCAGCAGCATCAACGATTTCAAGATTCTGGCCAAGGTCGGAGAGGGTGCGTACGGGGCCGTCTTTCGCGCCGTCGACAAACGGAATAACGAGATTATCGCTCTGAAACAGTTCAAGAGCTTCGATCGTTCCACTGAGCGCGAGATATCCCATCTGTTCGAGTGTCAGCCTCATCCATTCATTGTCGAGCAAAAAGATGTCGTCTTCACTGATGAGTCCATCTATCTGGTGATGGAGCACGCCGACACAGACTTGTACAGGTACATCAAAAGCCTCCCTGCAGGTTGCTTCTCCGAGCAAGACGCCAAGCCGTTGATGCTGCAGCTTCTCTGGGGTGTCGCTTTCCTCCACGGCAGATGGCTCTTCCATCGCGACCTCAAGACTTCCAATATTGTCCTCACAGGGAACGGTACGTGCGCCAAACTATGCGACTTCGGACTTTGCCGGAGGTGGAGGACGTTTAAATCCACCTTGCAGCCGTTGCTATCTCCGCCAGACAAAGTTGTAACACTGTGGTATAGAGCTCCAGAATTGCTGTTAGGAGCCTCTAACTACAGTCGGGCTATAGATATGTGGTCGCTTGGGTGTATTATGGCTGAGATGCTCCTTGGGCAGCCTCTCTTCCCCGGCAAAACTGAGTTTCTGCAGGCTGGAATGATTTTCAGTGTTCTCGGCTTGCCTACAGAGAGATCGTGGCCGGGGTTCAAGAAACTCCCAGGGGCTGAGTTGTTTGGCAATTCGGTAGGAAGCAACCATCGGTCTAATTTGGAGGATATATTTGCAGCCAAAGTCGGAGTACTGAGCAGTGATGCATTAGATCTTCTGAGCAGTTTCCTAACTTTCGATCCTAGCAGAAGAATCGATGCAGCATCAGCAATGAAGCACCCTTGGTTCAGAGGTGTTCCGAAGCCCGCGAAAGATAAGTGGTTGGGATGGAGACAATAGATTGTAGCTCATTTACTTGTAAAGTGTTATAATTTCATTTATTCACTGTATATTTACTGCACTGCATGCATTCATATTTAAAAAATTATGGTTTTTTTTTTATCTCTGTTTATTCAAAGTAATTTTGATGCTTATATTTTTGATTTGCTATTGACCCTTCTATTTGAATCAGCTTGTATTATATTTCCTCTCCTTACAGTAATCTTCTGCCTCTTTGTTCTTTTGCTGACAGTTGCAAATATATAGCATTCGAATACAAGTGTAGAATTCTGTTAAGGAAAGAAAAAAACGAAAGTCGAGACAGAAATATTCAAATCATAAACCTTATCTTGAGAGAGGGGTAAGTTTAGTTAGAAATATATATTCTAAAAAAAATTAAAAAATTAGTAAATCAATAGTGTAGAACTACATCTACAAATTAGTTAGAACAACATATATATATATATATAGTAATAAATTGGCTGAAAAAAGGTATCATGGTAATATAGCAGCTATATCTCAAATACATGCCAACTAAGATGCCGGACCAACATCATAGATTCACACTTGGGCAACCAGTTATGCTGGTGAAAGCATCCAGGGCACTTTCCGCAGGTTAAGTGAGTTTAGACGGTTTTCAGCAGGCTATCCGTTTTTAACAGGTTTTGGACAGTAAATGGTTTGAGATTGTCAACCGTGCTAGGGTCTGGTTTGCTGTGGCTGGCGAATCTAGTCCTATTTTGAAAATACTAGTTATTAGTAGCTTGAATTATAGGATATTAGAACAAAATTAGTATTAAACAGTGAGCGCTTTTATTCTTCAGGGTGGGGATACTCGCGGGAAAACAAAAACAATAGAGTTTGAATGATGAAATCTTTTTGCTTTCATATTTTGGAATTTATTTCCATGCAAAGGATGAGCAGATCCTCTTCCTTGCAACTATCTGTGCGGTATGGATAACTATTTTAGAAGCAGAATAAACGCAATTGGCGGATTTTGGTTAACACAAATGCACAACCCTAGCCGCTCGCATGGACATAATTTTCTCTTATAATTTAATAGCAAAACACAGCAAAATTTGATGGCTCGCAGGCCTTCAACCAAAACTACCTGGAATTTCAAAATCAAAATCGTGGGATTGCCAGCACTGAACCTCCGAGTTAATTGATGCTTATTCTTTTAAAAATGATTGTAGCATAAACAACATTTATTGAGAGAGAAAGAGCTAAACTTTTATAAATAAAAACATAAAACAATTTCTAGACACTATCTTGTCTGCATAAATTCACAAAAGTCCACAGATAAAGAAAACTACATATTACTCTTCTTTTCATGTCGATGCTCCATATCTTCACGCGAATAGTTGAGACAATACAGCGCTTCGTACTAAAGATTAACACGTCCATCGAGAAGAAGCTCCAACAAAAGGAGCATATTGATTCGATACAGAGCTTAGTCCATCGTAACATGCAACCGCTTACCTGCCAATGACAGTCATGAGTGAATCAATTACTTTTTCAATCTTCAACAGACTATTTTCACATTGGTATCTAAATTTTCTCCATGCTTTAACAGAACGATGATACCGTCATTTCCCAAATATTTTTACAAGTTTGCATCACTTGCAATCTACTTTCCACCTTATAATGCTGTCGAGGACACTTATCAGGGAATCTAAATCTAAATATATATAAATTTTCCACATTTCATCTGTGAACTCCGTGACTTCCAGTGACCCTCTTAATTCTTTCCATGACTAACGTGATCTCATCCTCGGTCAATATAGTAAAACAAAAGCGGAACCAACCCGGTTCAATACAATGGCAAGAAGATCCAGGCAATACATTGACCTTAGCCACATTTGAAAGCCTCTCCCATAAATCCATCTCCCCCTTCTCACTGTATGATCTCATAAACTTGCTCATGTCTGCCCAACAGAAAAACCCACTGCTGCTTTTGATGCAGTCAATGCCCAACTGTTTCAATCCATCCACAAACAGCCCATACATTTTAAACAGTCGCTCCTTGTTAGTATTCACAAATTTTTCGACAAAATTTGTGTCTGACAGAATAGAGATGAGTAGCCGCTGTGTGGGAACTGAGACTGAAGAGAACCTCGCTAGCTTTCCAGCAGCAGCCAGGACATCATCGTTGAAAGTATAGATGACTCCCACCCTAAAGCCCGGAAGACAAAGATCTTTTGATAGACCATATACTATATGAACTCTGTTTCTGTCACAACCTTCTGCGTCTATGACATCCGCCATGCTAACAAAATCATTCCCATATGTTGAGCCAGCAAAAACTTCATCACAAATTAGATGAATGTTCTTCTCGGTAACAAAGTCTAAAATATCATAGAGCGTGTCCTTGTTCAACAAATTTCCGACAGGATTGGAGGGGTTGGTCAGAAGAACTCCGCGGACTTTAATCCCTCGCTTCTTCGCCTGATTATATGCCCTTTCAAGAGCCACAGTGCTGACAACAAAATTGTCGGTACTTCTACAGGGAACAGGTAATAAATCTACCCCACTCCGCCACTTGAAAGAATTGTCATACCTGCATAAAGAGGTCCTTAGTCTGTGAAGACATCTTACCAATATATACACGGACATGATAACTGCAAAGAAGTAATATACCCTGGATAATAAGGTGATGGAACAAGAAAAGCATTCCCTGGGTCTGCCAAACAGAAGCTGAGTATCTCGATAGCAGATCTAGCTCCTGAAGTGAGAATCATCCGCGATGGATCAAATGAAACTGAACCTTGCATAACTTGGCCCATAAATCCAGCAAGAGCCTGCAATAATATAGTTATCCGCCCATGCTTTTAGGCCAACAATAGACAAACGAGTTCTTACAAAGGTAACTCAAATCTAGGGACATGCATATAGAAGCTATAAATTAAACAAAGGAAGAAGCTCACTCATCAAATTAAAAATAAATAGAGAAATATGATAGCAGAGCGATCATTTACATAGCCAATTTAGCAGTTGCATATAGAAGTCAAGAGAATGAGTTTGACTTCAACAGAACTGAAACGTTTACTTCTGTATAGAAGATACAATGCATTCTCTACATAGGGTTGGCAATTTTCACCGCTATCGAAGATCCGTGTGACAACATGTCTCGAGTTGAGCAGGGATGGGGATAACTTTTGACCCATGGGAGAGACGGGGAGAAATCTGTCCCCGCATACGGGGACAGGGATGGGGTGCGGAGAGGGGCCTACACCGACGGGCATCCCTGTCCCAGCCCCAATGTGGACTTCTATCTTTTATTTATATTTTAATATAAAGATAAACTCTTAGCCCAATTTTAGTCAAAAAATTAGTTAGGAGTACAAAGTTTGTGAAATTTATTTTACATAAAAGAATACCATCCATTTCAACACTAGTACGAAATATTGTTTGTTTAGATTAATTAATCTACTATTGGTTCATCATAACAATCGAACAATATTTATAGTCTAAAGAATTTTGTTAGGCTCCAATTCCTAGTGAAGATCCCTGAAAATTGTCCTCACCATGGGAATGGGACCACTAGAACTACCTAGCTTAGTTGAGCAACCCAGCCATCGTACACGTAGTTTTCCATTTGGTATGTAAAAACCTACAGAAAATTATGCTTCTATGAACTACTCACCGAATCTAACTCCAATTCAGCATAAATCATTGTACTGCACATTGCTTTAAACATAAACCAATACTAGTTACCAATTCGTGTGCTAAACCTATTTAACCCTACAACCTAAATTTAGATGATCAGGAGGCTTCTCTAATACATCAAATACATTTAGCCTGTGATAACCTCAGTGAGAATTTCAGACTTCCAGTGAGGAGCCTAGCTAATCCTTCTTTATTAGAAGCATCTAGGTAATACTTTTTCAAAACCAGTTAAATTCATTAATTACAAGAAGAAACAAAAGAAAATCTGAAAAGTATCATTAGCTTCTTTTTTATATCATTCCACCACCACACCAACAACAAAGCATATCCCTGGATAGCCTACATCCATCCTTGTAGGCGGCAATGCTCTAGTTACACCTATATCTTCACCCAAGTCGAATGGGATCATTCCTCGGTATTTCTTTCGACTTTCTTAGGTACTCCTACCCCTCATTAATCATTCCACCAATAACAAAACTAAAATAAGAACAAAAAACCTTCTCTAACTGTAGACTTATGGACACATATACTAAATGCTTAAATGAAAAACAAAAAAGCAAAATTCAAAATAAAGAAAACTAAACAACAGTAAGTGTGACCATTATGATAAGATAGATAGAGCTCACAATCTTCAACTCAGTCAACCCATCAAACGGCTGATACGCCGCCAGCTCACTAATTCCCAAATCCTCCTGTGTGGAATTCATCAGCAAGCTCCTCAGATTGCTGGCAATCTTATCTTGTATCAAATCCTTCGAAAGCTGCACTGAACCAATGACATAAAAACTCATATTTCTTTAGAAAAGAAAAAAGAAAAGACAATAACTACTTCATTATACCTTGTTCTCAGCTCGGCGGAGCTCGATAACTCCATTGGGATTATCAACCGGATGATAACGAGCCTCCGAACTGTTCGGTGGAGGCTCGTCCGCGCGGTTGATCGCAGCAGCACGAAATGACACGTAAGCCGGCGCCGACGAGCCGCGGGGCGAAAGAAGAGACGTCCGAGAGAGAGTACGAGGAACTGTGGCGTTCGACTCCTCCGGCGGTGGAGCGGTAGAAGAAGAAGAGGTGGACGGCGGGCGGTTCCGTTTGAGGTAGAGCTGCAGGAAGTAGAAAAGAGCGCAGGGGATCACGGAGCCGAGAAATAGACCACCGCGGCCTTGTACTACGCCCTGCAGCGGGACGATCAGCCGCATCGCAGCGGCGCCGCCAGAAAACGGCTGCGTCCGCGGCGACCTTTGTGCTGGTTTGATGTCTCCTTCAGTGGCGGCGACGGTGAACGGGGGCATTATGGGAAGAGATTGGGATTGAGAATGGCCATTGATGGAATTGAATCTCTCTTGTTTGTATCGTAGGAGTGTGGAAATGAGAGAGAATGAATTGTTTGTTTTGTTTGGTTGGAGGGCGGAGATGATTAGGCGATTCTGCGCCGTTCAGAACCCGCTGTTTGGATTATTCTTCTTTTTTTTTAATCTTGGCTTCTTTAGTTAATTAATGTCATTTCATAATTTTCTATTTTTACTTGGTTTATTAATGTCAATTCGTAATTTCTATTTATTACTTGGTTTATGGGCATTAATCCGAAGACATAGAAATGACAAATTTTATTTTTGATAAATTAATCTAATAATCCATTATTTGCGAAAGAGTGCCCATTTTTTGGTTTGGTATTTTAGTGCCAATGGACGTAGAAAATAACGAAAATATTGAATTTTTAAACCGTGTGATGTGATATCACGGTAGCTTCTCTCTCTCATTCTCTTGGCTTCTTATTCTCCTCATCTCTCTTTTTTTCTCTTTGCCTAGAAACAATTCAAAACACATACGAAAATTTATATTTGGATTTATAATATATAATAACATCATTATTGACTAGAAATATCTCAAAAGATATAGAAATATCTAAAAATAATTTTCTCTAAATAGCTCAAATTATTATATTTTTATGCTGAATGATAAATAGTAGATTCTACCAACTAAGTATTGCTAGAAAGGTAATTTCTCTTTTTTATTTTATTTTCGATAACCTTATTTAATGCTTAAAATAACTGTTGCTTGAATATTTAAGTTGTGGTACACATACTAACCTTAATCCCATCTCTGCTATCCATACATAGATTTTGTTTAAGAAAACACTGTCAAAGGCACAAAAATAATCACAAAATTTAGTCAAGTTAATTTTTTACTATTATAATTTTGGGTGGCAATAACAGCTAAAACTTGACTTATAAAATTTAGGGCATTTACGTTTTTATCCTCCTATAATTCAAAATTATAAAAATATACCCCCTAACTAACTACAAATGACTTTTTTTTGCCCCGTTGATTACGTGAAATGATGAAGTACAGTAAGTATGAAAACGTCAAATTTTCTTCACGTGCAATTTCTGATACCAATATCCCATAGATACATTCGGACACATATCGGACATGCCAGAGACGTGTTCAAAAAATAAATAAATAAAAAATTTCGAACACATATGTTCAAAAGATAAAAAAATAAAAATTTCAGACACCTATGTCGGACACGTCAGATAGGAGTATCTAACATGCGTGTTCATATTTATAATTTTTTTTTAAAAAAAAAACTTATTTTAAGAGAGTGAATTATTATATATTACTAGCAATATATAACGGTAATTAATATAACTCTAATATTATATTTATTTTTTATTTTTTTATATAATTAGATTTATATTATTTAAATTTATCTAAAGTATATAAAATATTATATTATGTATGAATTTATTATAAAATATTATTACATACATATTTAATATAAGTTTTTATTATTATTTATATTTTTTACCGTTACCGAACCGTGCCGTATCCTACTTTGTTTAAAATTGCCGTGTTTCGTATTCGAGTCATGTCACGTCCTCACAACATGTTGTACTTCCTAGAAAGAAATTGTTATCGTTAAATTGATTGGCATCGTTTTTAAGAAAAAAAAAAGTGACAATTTCGTCATTTTATAGAGTCAATAGGACAAAAAAAATGACAATTTAAATTTAGGGGGCATAAAAAATACGATTTCGACTTATGGGGGACATAACACGCAAATGCCCCTAAAAATTTGGTTGCATTTTTTGTGCCAAAGAACATTTTCTTTTATAAAGTTAAAAAGTTATCGTATGTAAGACAAAATTTATATTTAAAAGTATCCGTTGGAGAAACTTGTCAAGCTTAGCTTTACACTCGTCATGCTTGGCAAAATCGACAAGCCCACCACCAGACTTCTATTTCTAAAGCTTCGGTTGCTTTTGAGTTTGCCTTGTTTTGTTTACATTCCTAGCAGAGGTTGAAAGTTTATGTAGGATGAGAATCCTCTGTATCCGAATTCTCTGCACTGCTCCGTATTTCAATATTTAAAATAAAATATATATATATTTTTTAAAAACAATATTTAAAAATAAAATTATAAATTTTGTTGAGTTCTACAACTTTTGTATTTAATAATTTTTCAAAAAATATTTTTACGTAGATGTTATAAGGCTCCCAAGTTTTAACAAGTTTAAAAATAATTTTTGAAATCCTTAAACCGGTTAAGATTTTAAAATCTCAGAATACCTATTTAAAAATTTTTTTTTTGAAAAATTATTAAACATAAGCTGTAACTTTCGTAAAAAATTTACAACTTTAATATTGAAATTTTTTTCAAATGTATATAAATATATATATATATATTGTTTTAAGTACTGGTAAATGAAGCAGTGTATAGAACTTGGATGCAAAGGATCTTCATCCGTTCACTTAATCAGCCAATGTTCAACATCTAAATGGCCACCAACCAGTCTTAGTCCGGTTAGTTAGCATAACTGATACTGAAAGATGACTGCGGTCTGTCCCTCATAAAGGGTAAGTCGAATATTCGTATCCAGCAAACGTGAGTTATGACGGATTACCATACTATTCTATTTTTTATTGAGATATAGGATAAAAATCGATCTCGGTTGTCATAGACAAAGAAGAAAAAACATCTAAATGGAATGTGCGTATTTAGTTGCCTCCGCTCGTAGGAAATCCACGTACATGACGGGTCAGGATATCCATAAATATTACAATTTATGGTTAGAACCATCCGAAGATTTAAGGCTTGTTCATAGTGATGTAGAATTATCAAAGTACAGAGAAGAAACTTGCAGTTCATAGTGTTGCTAATTTGTGCCGTTATGTACCGGATGTTTCTGCTTGATGATCAGAGGGGTAGTTGAAATATGGTGGTAATATTTTGTTCAATTTTGTGAAATCGTAGAAGTATAGGTTGTTAATATAAATATATGAATATTTTGTTTACGTCAGCTAAGAGTACACGTAAGTGTATGCATTGTGTATCTATGAATGTGTTGTTTATGAATATTACGAAGACAACCTCCTCTAAGACATAGTTATATATATCCTTGCTACGCTTTAGATCTCTTTCTTGAGTGCATTAAATTTGTGCTATAATTTGCTCTTTACTTGCATCCTTTTTAGATTTCTTTCCTGCCGTGCATTCTTGAGTGCATCAAATGTTACATGTGTTTACTAAATAAAATTTTGAAAAAAATTTAAGAACATTTCATTAGTATATCAGAACAAAGAGTATCTTCTAAATTTCTCCTTCAGAAGGACTAGATGTTGAGGTCATTTCTAATTTTTTTCCTTCAGAAGGTCACTATTAGGTTGAGGTCCTTTCCAGCATCGCTGATGAACTCCGCCGGTGCCACCGTCTCGCCGGCACCCATGCAATTTACTAATCACTCACCACCATTTGGCCCGCGTCAATGCAGGCTGTGTATCGTTCGTCTGCGCATGATACGCATGATTTCTAAACACTTTTGTTGGACATACTGGAAGACATGGACCTGTTTGCATGCATAGGCATCCGTTTAAATTGGATGTAAGCCTATTGTCTGAAAGTATATGCACAATGGTTTTTTTTTTTTTTTTTTTAAGAACCGACATTGCTCTCATGCTGGACCTGATTCTATCCGAGAGAAGACGAGCATGGGCCCGACATCTAGACGAAGTCTTCCCGTCACACGTGAGGAGGCGCACGTGCATGTTATCATCAACGTTCGACTAATTAGGACTTCAAACTGACGGACAAAATTAAAACCGGATAGAGAGAATTTTTGAATCTTCATCTATCCACTGTGATATTCCGCCACCCCCATAATGGTTACTTATCCTGAGACAGGTAAAGAAGATAATCTTATTCAGGTCACTAATCAAATTTCCAGATTGAAATAAAGTGACCTCACATGGTGAGGCTCAAATGATGAGAACTTAAGTGAGCATGCCAAGGGACATAAATTTTCTAGGAAACACGGACTGTCGAACTTTTGTCTTATATAATATCCGTACAGTATTTACATTGCAAATATAATCGGACACTTATCAGACACGTCAGAGAAGTATTCAAAAATTAAAACTAAAATGAATTTTGGATACGTGTATCGGACATGCCAGATAGGAGTATCCGACATCCGTATCCGAATTTTTCTTTTTATTTTAAAAAAACAAATATTTTTTTAAATAAAATACTATATAATACTAATATAATATATTAATACCATAATATAATATAATTATTCCTCAAACATTATATTGCTCTTATTTTTGTTAATAAAATTAGACTTTGTTTTTTAAATTTATCAAAAATATATGAAATATTATATTATATAATTTTTTCTTAAATATTATTATATTTTTAAATATTTAATATAAATTATTTTCTTAGTTAATATTTTTATTTTTGTTTGCGAACTGCATTCGTATATTTTTTATTTAAAAGTATATCTATACTGTGTCATATTTTCATATTCTTTTTTTTTTTTTTTGATGAAAACATATTTTCATATTCTCCTGCCTCCTCTGAAAAGTTTCGGAATTACTGGAGCAAATTGATACTGGAAGAAGCTTCTACATTTCTCCTGCAGTAAACAAAGAAATTTGTTCCTTGTTGACCACTAACCTCGTAGAAATACAAAAAACTGGAAACCAGTTTCAATGACTCCTCAGAAGCGGAGAGGTGCCGAAAATGAATCCGATTTACAAACGGAGCTGTTCACGGGTAGCTCGAGTTGAAACTTGTTTGAGCTCAATTCGAGCTCGGCCGAGTTCTAACCAGGTTTGAGCTCAAGTAATTACACAAAACTGAGCATATAGATCATATTATTTAGTTCGTTTAGCTCGTGAGTATAAACAAACTTTCTTATACTCAAATATCTTTTACAAGAAGATTACTCTATCGTGTCTTGAACTCAAATCAAACTCGATCTAATCGATGTAATCGTGTTCGGCTCTATTTAATTTCAGCTCGGCTCAGTTGATATAACGCAGCTGAACTTGGATCTAGCAGAAATTTTTGAAACGAGCTGATTTCGATCTCATCTCCCGAAGCTTGTCAAGTTCGAGCTTGAGCTCAGTAATATAATCGAGCTTGAGCTAAATGATTTTCGGCTCGAACTCGGCTCGTTTTCACCCCACAACTTACCGAGGACAAGTATAATCAAAAGTTATGATTATGCTGGACATAAAATACCTGCTTCCATATATTTATAGCTACATATATACGAATTTGTTGGTATGTTGAGTCACACTTACTTGCTTTTAAATTATAAACATTGGATAGTACCTGCTGGCTGCTCGTGTTGTGCTTTCAGAACTTACAGAGACGTCTAGTTGGATTTGCTTTTTCATAAGAAAAAAACTACTCACCCCCAATAAATCACATATTAAATCAAACACAATTAATCTCCACCACACATTCGTCTTATAATCTGCACATTTATCTTGTGATCCGTATAAATTATCAAAATTACAACTATACCTATTGTGATATGTAGTTTTGATGATACCAGATATGCTATGTGATTTATTGTGTGGTTACTTGGACGAGCATAATTTCGTTTTGGGAATGCTTCTTGTCTGTTTTCATATGGGCCGGAAAGCACCGCTAGTCAAGCCCAGTTGAACCAGCTTGGGCTGTAGGCACCCGGCTCGGTCGAACTCTTTGAGCCCAGACTGCAATGGAAAAACTAATATGAGCCGGCCCAGCTCGTACTAATTCGACCGGCCGATAACCTCTGTCAGTCGGCCCAATCGGCCCAGGCTGTCAAAACAGTATGGTCCAGTTTGGCCCGCATTATTGAGCGAACCACGGGCTTTCTTTTGACATCTTTAGAATGATCAGGAAAAGACAATTACAAGTTGATACTATAAACAATAAAAAGCTACCGTCAATTTTATAGTATTGTAGTTACTCTACGGACATGGTTCTCTATAATTGTGATATCCTGTGGACCAGGAAAGAAAATTTGGGAACTTTGTCCTCAGCAAAATTTCTTTGATTGAGATGATAAGAAGTAAGAAATGGTTGAAAAGTTGTAGGACCTGAGAATGGGTTTTAGTATTATGACCTTGCGCTGTAGACAACTTTTTTTTTAATGGAGGTTATGTCACTTATGTGGCTCAGGAGATGACAACTACCAAGCATGAAAGGAAGAGGCCAGTTGCCTAGATTATTTTTTTTGCATTTTGTGTTTGAAAAATGCTTAACATCACGCAGGCACGCATGAAATTCATCAGGGACGCGCATTTTTCTGTGCGTGAAACACGCGTCCGTGATGAGTTCCGTGCGTGCATGCATTTAAGTATCGTCCTTTGTTTTTTTGTATCCCTTAATTGACTTTGATTTGTTTGTGCTCCCTAATTAGCTTTGGTGAAATATGCCCATTGTAACAAAGTAAAATATACAAAATATTGTTATTCAGATAAAATTACACATTAACACCTATGAATATGCTCAAACACGGACGAGCACTCCTGACACTGAACACCTACAAACACGAGCGGAAAATTTTTTGTCCGAAAAATGACACGCAAACACCCAGGAACTCTCCAAACACCTCCGAACGCGCAAACATCTACCAATACCCACGATATATGCGATCACCCACAAAATACCTACAAATAATTTCGAACACCCACAAATATCTCCGACCACTCCCGAACACCCACGAGCGATGTGGGTGTTCGGGGGTATCCGTGGTTGTTTGTAAAAATTCGTAGGTGTTCGCATATACTCGTTTCTTTCCTTGAATATAAAAGTGAGGACGTTTTGGTCATCTCATACTGTAAATGGGCGTATTTCGCTAAAATCGATTATGAGGTACAAAAACGTCAAATTCATTTAAGGGGGACATAAAAATACAAAATGTCCTTTTTTTTTTAATTACTATCATTATGTAATAACTCGTTATCCAGCTCGAGTCTGAAGAAGACCATTATAGAACTAATCTTCAGGTGAAACCATCTGTTACTAGTAGGAGATGCACGTGTGTACTTTCTCCAACGATATTTATTTTTACTGGCAGAATAGATTATCGAATTCTAAATAAGAAGACTTTTTGAAATCCTTTTTACTACCACGACATTCCGCCACCTTGTTTAAAGCGATCTAAATTCAAGACAAGCGCACTCTCACACAGCGCCACTACAAGCAAGGTAAGGTGCTCCTTTTACAATACTTATTCTAGTTCATGTAACTCTGTTTTGGAAGGGATAATCAACTCAAATCAAGCCTGTGAACCAGATATTCAAGAAAGTGACATAATTAGCATATTTCATACCAAATTAATAATAGTGTTCAATCCTACTCCTCCCATATTGTACCAGTTTTAGTTTTAGCTAGATAACCGGATAAGCTAGTTGTGGTCGTTAGTCTTAACGGCAAAAAATTTGATAGGAGTGCTATATATATATATATATATATATATATATATATATATATATATATATATATATATATATATATATACATTCGAGCTTAGTTCCGCATACTGTCTTTTTTATTATCGTGTACGAATCACCTGTCTTTTTTTAAAAAAATTATCATATCCCATATCTCCGTGCTTAGTTCCGCATACTGTCCATTTATTTTCTTCTACCCATTCCAAAGTCCATGAATTTCATTCATTTTCTCTACACAGTATAGTTGCTTTGCGGCATGCTTCCCTCATAATACATATTTGGAATTCGAAAATATTTGGCCAGGAAGTAAACCCCCAAATATTTGAGGATTATTTTGAACTAGGCAAAAGGTTTTTTTTTTTTTTTTTAAAAAAAAAAGAGAAATGGGTGCTACTGTACTTCAATCGAGACTAACTTTGTAGCAGCGCTATTTGGAATGGATAATGTTATTTCACCCGAACATTTTAATCCGAAAAATAATTCGATTATATTTTTATGCCTCGAAATCGATAAATATATAATTTATCAATTTTGAAATACAAAAAATACCGTTCGGACTATATTTATATTATTTTATTGGTTCAATAGAATTTCTAATTTAAAATTACGGCATGCAAACAGGTGCTATGCTACTGTGCTGAATTTCGAATTTCGAGAAAAAGGTTTTTAATTATCCCATCTAATTCTCATATTCAAAAAGAGGAGAGAAAAAAAAAAAAACCAATTAGAAGATTTTGAAAAAAGACAACGAAGATTTGTTACATGATCTTCTCTCCCTCCAAATTAAAATATTTCAACTGGTCCCCATAAAAAACATCCAATGCACCAAATAAAAAGAGCTCTATAAAGAAACATGCAAATGGGACCCACAAATCCATACCCATTAAAAGCCTTCACAACCATTTCGATGCTTCACAGAGCTTCTTAATTCCTGCAATGAAACCGTTCACGAGATCCTACACCTTACAACACATCTTGTTCGTCTTCAATCATACACCCTGAGACATCCCACATGGGAGAGAACTGTCGATTTCTATGTCCTCTTCCAGACTTTCTCAGATCACAAACAGGTCTCAACAGAAAACTTGTGTGTATTGTTTCATAAAAACAAAGCATAAAAAGCTAACAGACTTTCGCGTCGTCATTAGAAAGTATATTTGGATATTACCTCCCCGAATCTAACAAACCATTGACCGTCAGAACTGTTGTCGTCGTTTCTCTGCCCGCCATGTTTAGCCTCGTGGTCCGCAATATACCGGTTGTAATCTACAGCCTTCGGTAGCGCCATGGATGGTTTCGAAGGCGGTGTCATGGGTAAAAGTGAGAGGAGAACCCGCGAGACTTCATGCATGGTCGGTCGGTCTGATGGATGTCTTTTTGCGCATAGTAGTGCAAGTTGGAATGCTTTCTTGATGAGCCCGTGGTCCATGCAGGTTACCGATACTTCTGTGTCTACCGTCTCCATTACAGTATTGTCATCTGCCTTAGATAATATCTGAAATAAACCGGAGTAATAAATTACCATGCAAATATATCGACCAGAAGTCACCATTCGAATGAAACTAGCATGTCTATGAATGATTTATCTTGTCATTTTGTCAAATATGTTTTTGGTCAATCCACACAGATCCTTGCTATTAATTTTTGGTTTTATCATATTATGTATATACTTTATATTAGGTAAGAGAACGAACCAGTTGATGCAAATTGTATTCATTGTCAACAGCCTTCTTCCCTGTTAGTAGCTCAAGAAGGACTATGCCGAAGCTGTAGACATCGGATTTCTCGTTCAGCCTAGATGTTCGGGCATACTCAGGATCAATGTAGCCTATAGTGCCCATAACATACGTAGACGCATGCGTCTTAGCAGACGATATGCTTTTTGCAATACCGAAATCAGAGAGGCGGGCTTCAAAGTTCTCATCTAGCAGTATATTGGACGATTTCACATCTCTGTGGATGATACGGGGATTGCAGTCATGATGAAGATAAGCAAGCCCTTGTGCAGCACCAACGGCTATTTTCAAACGCGTGTCCCAATCAAGCTTCACCTTCTTCAACGGCCCTGTCAGAAAAGGGAGAAAACACTAGATTTCAAGATGATGATATATAAGTAAATCTCGGTACATAGAGAATATGCACATTACCGTGAAGAAGATCCCACAAGGACCCATTTTCCATGTAATCATAAAAGAGAAGGTTTCCATGAGGGGAGAGCGAGTAGCCGTGCAAACTCACGAGATTTCGGTGCCTGATGCTACCTATTGTCTCCAATTCAGTCTCGAATTCCTTCATATTATGAGGATACTGATTGTAGAGTCGTTTTATAGCAATTGGCTTGGAGTTCTTCAGCGCACATTTATAGACTGTGCTCGAAGCTCCATAACCAATAATGTATTTTTCGCTCAAATTTTCAGTAATCCGCATGATATCTTCGTATGTGTAGACAGCCAAGTCCATCTTAAGGATTACAAGCTTAGGAGGACCTGAAAAAGACAATATCTGTAACTTAGAGGTTTACAGCGTAAAACATGATAGTAAAACAAAGGGAAATTATACCTTCAGAAATTCCATTAGACCCTTTTATATACTGTTTTGGTTGCTTGGATTTATATAATGCCACCATGATCATGCACAATAATGTAATACACCCTAACGTGATGCAGATGGCAGCTGCTCTAGAAACAGTAACTGCAACCAAAAAAAAACAAGACATTGATCAGTATGATAACAGAAAATAGTGAAACTGGATTTCGAAGTTCGTGACAAAACCTCTGGACTGGTGGCTATCTTGACAATAAATAGACCCCATCCAATTTCCGCATAGCAATGGGTTACCGATGTAGCTGATGTACCAAAAATAAAATAAAATAAAATTCACTTTTCAGATACCGAGTTCACGATATCAAACATTACAAAATGGTAATACAAAAATATCAACATACCTCTCTGGAGGAAATCTTGAAAAGTTTTTCAATGGAGGTATATTTCCTGATAAGTTATTGTATGAAAGATTCCTGAAATTAAACCAACTTACTTCTTCAAAAACAATGAATTCCTTGTCCTTTCTTAAACAGGAAACAAATATCCAGTGGTTCCAAATGGAAAGTGGTAGATTTTGTTCAAGATGCTAGCACCTTGTTTATTTATTTAGTTACATATTTTAACTAAACTCCATAACAAACTCACAGTGATGTTAGACTGAAGCAATTTGTTAGCTGTGCTGGTATTTGCCCATGGAGACCATTGTTATTGAGGATCCTGCATAAAGAAGAAGCTTCAGGACAACTGCAAAAAATGTTTTTTGAGAAGATACATTTTGACTAACTTGTACGAATATTTTTTCCTTACAAGACATCTATGTTCTGCAGCTGCCCCAGTTCTTGCGGGATATTACCAGAAAGATTGTTGTAAGATAAATCACTGCCACATTCAAATTATGATTATACTTTTAATAATCATCATGAAGGGAAACCCAATCTAATCACATCGTCATTCATGAAGAGACATACATTATTTGAACACTTCTGAGGTTCCCAAATTCAGCAGGCAAAGGTCCACTGAGGAAGTTTCTGCTCAAATTGCTGAATTGCAAGGATAAGGAAATTTAGTTGGATTTTAAGAGAATGCAGCGCAAATCAGATTCTAAATATAAGAGTATGAAAGTTGGGCATATGATGAAGACTTACAGCTGAAGTAGGTGTTCAAGGTCACCTACAGAATCAGGAACAGAGCCTGAGAACAAATTGTTGGAGAGATCCCTGGACGTCACGAAATGCATTAAAAGAACATTTACTTTGCACAGTTATTCATAATATGGTCAATAAAAAATGATACTAGCAAAAATAAAATCAACATACAGAGTATCAAGGTTTACAATTCGCCCCATCTGAACAGGAATTTCACCCTTAAAACTGTTCGACGAGAGATTCCTGCAAGCCAGGTACAGAACTTGCTTGGTTAGAACCTTCTTCGACAGATAATCATGTGACAGGATTCACAAAAGGTTATTATACTCACAGATATGTCAGGCTTTCTAATTTCTCAAACTCTAGAGGAATGGAGCCATTCAATCGATTTCCGTGCAAGTTCCTGAAAATATAATGGCATAATGCATTAGAATAAGTGAAATACTACAAAAGACTCACGGTGCTAAGGCTCACAGTTTGTTTAGAGCGTTGCATGAGCTAAGGTTTTTAGGAATAGGACCCTCAAGGTTGTTGTTTGCAAGGTTCCTGGAAGTGAGAGCCATAATATCATTAGATTGAGTCAACAAATTTAGCTGTGTAAGAAATCAGCTAATAGAGAGAGCTCTTTGAGAAATACTTACAATTCAAACAGTTCTTCAAGCTTTCCAAGTTCATCTGGTACAACTCCTACCAGCTGGTTGTCATTCAACTGCCTGTAGATTTTGTGTTATAATAACGGTTGCAGTTTTAGGAGTGAATTATTTGGGGGAAAAAAAAGTCAACGCTTCGTACAGGTAGCTTAGTTTGGTCATATTTCCCAACTCTGGAGGTATTTTTCCGCTAAGCTTGTTACCATGGAGATACCTGGTTGGCGTCAATCGTTGGTTAACTACGGCACAAGCATTATAAGTTATAGAGAAGATGAGGCCTTTTATAAAAAGCTTACAGCTTGCCAGTGTATGTAAGATTGCCGAGTATTGGAGGGATAGTTCCAGTAAGATCATTTTCACTTAAATCCCTGTAAAGAAGCAGATGTCAGGCATTACGAATTTTGCACAAATATAATTATGAAACTGAAACATGAATGATGAATAGACACTCATTGCATCAGTAAATCGGGAATATTTAGTGTCACTGTTTGTTCAATTGCGGGATAAGATGCAACAAAATTATAATCAAGCATGATATGTACTTACAGCACGGCAAGAGCTTGCATTAGCCCAATAACTTCTGGAATCTTCCCTGTTAATCTATTCCCCTGGAGCGATCTGCAGGCATTACAGGGCTTCTTATATATCGAGAGAAAAAGAATTAATCTATCTTTTAATTTTTTGATTTCAAGCAACACAAATCTCACAAACAATAAAAATAGCATTAACATTAGGAGGGCCAGGAAGATGTTCATCAAGGTCTAGAATGGATTAATGGTCTCTGGAATTCAATTTTCTGATATTAACCAATAAAATTAGGAGAAACATGCAATACTGGATCGTTCAGAACTTGTGAATCAGATACGTACAGAGTAGCTACTTGCAGGAAACCAATATTGTAAGGAATTTCACCAGTTAATTGATTGTATGATATATCCCTGCAGTTCACAACAGATTAAATCAGCCCAAGAAAATTCCACAAACTAAATATTTTCACTGTTACAAGGAAATTAGCATGAGAGACATACAAGATCTCGAAACTGGTACAGTTACCGATGTTTCCAGGAATTGTCCCCGAGATGTTATTACCTCTCACATCACTATAAAAACATGAGTATTTAAGAAACTAATATTTGAATTATAACAAAGTATGAGATACAATGTAGCAACAGGGGAAGAATCACCCACAAGTACCACAGGCCGGTCAGTTGGCATATATCAGGTGACAGGGTTCCACTCAAAGCGTTTCCACGCAATCCTCTTGGAAAATCAAAAAAAAAAAAAAAAAAAAAGATATTGCATTAGTTGCCACCTCAAAATAGTTAAACAGATTAGCACGATTTATCTGAAATAAACAATGAGAAATATAATTAAGTTCAACGAAATGCTCACAGGTATTGCAGGACTTCATTCCAGTAAAGCAATCGGGGTATATCACCAGTTAGCTGGTTCTGCGCCAAATCACTACAAACAGAGAGTTAATATGAGAATCAAAGGAAGATATAAACCGAATCTAAGGCCTCTGTCATTCAGAATAACTAAATCAAAATAAGCAATAGTTTTCACAAAAACAAAATAACAATAATAATTAGTAATTACAGTTGCAATATTTGGAATTCGTTTATGAATCACTTACAGAATCTTGAGATTTGGTATCTGAGACAATGTAGAAGGGATTGGACCAGTCAGCTGGTTGTTCTTCAAGTTCCTGCATCAACAGCAAGAATCGTGTAAGTGTTTCTCAAGATCTGAAAAAAAAAAAAGCAAAAATATGATGGGATTCAAAAGAAAATCTGATCACTCACAGTTCCTCGAGTTCCTTTAGCTTTGATATCGAAAACGGGATGTCTCCATACAACATATTATCAGATAAATCCCTGCATTTTTTTTGTTAAACACCAATTAAAATGTTAATTTTTGGGGAAAAAATGGAAAGAAAGAAGGAAATGAAAGAATTTACAGGTATTTCAGCGAAGCGCAGTTGCCAATCTCATCAGGGACTTGGCCTTGTAGACGATTCCCCTTCAAATCTCTGCAACCCAAGAAACAAGAAAGAGAGATCATGCAAAACCTAATATATTAAGCTACTCCCGAAGAAAGAAAAAAAACAAAATGAAAGCTCACATTGTTCGCAAGCTCTTGAGGCCGCCAATGGAGGGGGAGATCTCTCCTCCTAAGTTCAAGTTCGACAAGTTCCTTCATCATAACACCAAATAAACTTCAAATATTATTCAGAAGCGAAAGAGAACAGAAAGACATGCAAATGAAGTGAAGAAGGTTAACTATTTTACAATGAGACGACAGAAGAAGTGAGGTTGTCGCAAAGAACTCCTCTCCACGCGCAATGGTCGTCGTCGCCGTCGTTTTCGTGGACGCCAGCGTCGGCACCGGCGAAGTTCCAGTCGACAAGCACGTTTCCCACGTTGTGAAACGAAGCTTTGAGCTCCATCAATGCCTTCCCTGAGGAAAACCAACATCAAAGGTAATCTACGGTATAGTTAACCACCAATAACTTCTCCTTTCATAGTCATTCTTTGAAGAAGAAGATAAGAGTATCGAGGTACTTGTTGAAGCACTTTACCAAACACGCAGATAATGCCAACAAGTACTTACTATAGTAGTGGAGAAGTAAGAGAGAGAAGAAGACCTTCATCGGAGAGCGCCGTCACGGCCGCCGGAAAGGTGAATGTCATGAACAGCAGCGCCGCCATTGCCGCCATTAACTTCTCCTTCACGGAACTCATACCCATTGTTGCCAATGAGAGCAGAGAGAGAGAGAGAGAGAGAGAGGGGACTGCTATTATAGTTCTACATTACAGCGGGGTCGTTGTGAAGGGAAAGACATCACTGATCTTGAAAGCGCTGGAAATAAATAAAAGTGAGGAGTTAGAGGGGTTTAATAAAAGAGCGAGTAATATTGTAATCCGGAAAATTTGCAATTTATCACATGTTTGAGTTCAATTTATACCCAACAATTTTTTTTTTAAATTTGTATTAAAAAACTTTGCCAGCAACCGTTTCTTTTTCTTTTTTAGCGACCGGCATAACTTATGATAAGTAAACTACATGGTTAATATTGGCACATATTTCACCAACCGAAAAAATTCAACTTTTTTAATGCCTGAAAAACAGAGGAATTGTGCAACATTTAACCCACACTTTCAACAGTAGCATGTTTTTCTGTAAAACTTGGATCTTTATTTTGATATAATAATACTTACAAAATGGAAATTTTTCAGTCCTTATGTTGTTTTGGGACAAGGTTTTTGTTAAAATTTCTATCAAATAAAGTCTGTAACATTTTGTTGTAGCAATTTTGATTCGGCACATTCATCTATACCGTATTTTGGTGTATCAAACATCTATATAGAGGTTGTTTTGAAAAGAAAATTCCCAAAGTCATTAATTTTGATATTATATAATTTTATTATTTTAAATATTTAAAAAATATTTTCAAAATATATATATGAATCTTAGAATTTTAAATAATTTTTAAATTTTCTAAAAAATTTGACGTTCTAAACAACTGATTCAAAATATTTTCTTAAAGTTTTTAATATCAATCTTATAAATTATATCAAAATCTATAATATTTTATGGTGTATCTATATAGAGGTTGTTTTGAAAAGAAAATTACCAAAGTCATTAATTTTGATATTATTTACAATTTTGTTATTTTAAATTTTAAAAAAAATAATTTCAAAATATATATATGAATCTTAGAATTTTAAATTAATTTTTAAACTTACTAAAAAATTTGCATTCTAAACAACCGATTCAAAAATATTTTCTAAAAGTTTTTAATATCAATCTTATAAATTATATCAAAATCTATAATATTTTATGGTGTATTTCAATAGAGTACTCCTCACTGATAGTGATATGATAAAATTTATATTGTTTATATTGGGATATCTTTAATCATATTATTATATTTCTACAGCATAATATTATATTTGAATTTTATTAAAATTGATACTTTTTGTGGTTTGACATAAAAACAAATTTTGTATGGATTCAACTTATGTGACACATTGGATAAATATTACATATGGAAAAAAAAAAAAGCTTCTTAACAGTGCAATTTGATAGTTCTAGCACTATGATACTTTCAAACAAGTACAACAAAACACTACTTTCAATTCCCACCGATGCTATGAAAATTAAAGTATAGATTTTTTTATGAACGGATATTACTTTGGCATTTATTTAAAAGGATGGAATAATTTTGATATATTTTTTCTTTCCTTAGGATTGAAGAGAAAATTATCAAGTAATAACAAATCAAAAAGCTATATTTTTAAAAAAAATTACAAAATTTTTCCTACTTTTTTAACTTTCAAAAAACAAATTTAAAGATATTTTAGATTATTAGTTTAGTGCTCTATATAATTATTTTGGTGCTGCAAAATTTATATTATGGTATTTGAATTGCTGAATTTCTGATCAGTTAGTATTTTAGTGATCTCAAAATTGTTTGAGTGGAGTTAAAAACAAGTGTTCTTAATTAAGAAATTGATTTGTTCAGTTTAAGTAAAATAGAAATTTTCTTTTTTTTTTACAAAATCAAAACAATAATTATGGGGAGGGTAAAAAGTGAAAATTGGACAAAATAGGAGGGGAATCACATAAATAGTAAGTAGCAGACGTGGCTGGATAGCGACGTGACTGTTGCCTTCTCACGTCTGTGGGGACCAGTAAACCTCAGCCTGCTACTAAAGCAGCAGCTCAGGTAATTAGGTCGGCGCGCGGTACGATGTGTGGCAGGATCAACTGTTGCTTAGCCTGTTCCTATTTCTGACCTCATTCTTTTTAATTACGAAACTACCCCCCCAACGGCTACCATTATTATAACGCTGTTTGATATGATTAACAGTTAACAGTTACTGCCAGCAGCATGGCTCGTATCATTGTTGTATAACGATTGCATGCTTTTAAATTATTACGCTTATTTTATGATACATGCATTGATGCTAGTAAACTAGCATTATAAAAGTAATTTATTCTATGTGCCACGTAAATTATAAAAAACGTATCTAATAAAATATAGCGGTATCTCATCCTTACATCTCCATTTGTTAAGTTGTCGTTTTATTGCCTTTCTCCTGCGCCGTACTCCGACTCCCCGTAGCCCATCCTCCTTTGATTGTCCAACCACCGCTGTCTTTGCCACACCTCCATTGATCGCACCACCGCAGTAGAGACAATGGAGATGATGAGGAAAAGAAAATGGTCTCGGAATAGTGATGGTGGAGGAGGGTTGTTCGGAGGGCGTAAACTGAACGAAACAAAAGCTCAGCCGGCTGATGCGACCAATGGAGAAGAAAGCTTAGTCGAGCCGACGACAAGCACGAACAACGAAAATGAAAGATAGTCAGTCAAAGTCACAGTCAGCCGAAAGCTCAGTTGGCTGACGATAGCGCATTGCAAAGCATTAGGTGGTGAAGGAGGGAGGGTGGGCGGAAACAAAGTGAAGACAATATGTGAGATGCTGCCATACGTCCTTGTCAGACACGTGGCATGCACGATCTGAGAACGCGCCGCACAGATTGCTTGTTTGCACGGCATGGACACTAAAATTACTCTACCATAAAATTAACAAAATTGAACTGGTGATCTTGTTGTTAACTTTAGTAAATACAGCATCTTCTTGTTATTTTGAGTATAATAGAATGTTATGGATAAATAGAAAGTAAAGAAATAGTCAACTACTAATTAGATTAAGAAAAGCTAGGAATAATCACTGCCACATCAGCAATAAGCAGTGGCTGGTTTAGTTAGAGGCTGATTTGTCAACAAATTAAAAAGCAATACTGAATAGAGAAAATCTCAAAAAGTTAAGCCCAAAAAGATAGTTTTGGGATGGAAAAAATTCATTTAAAATTAATCCATACTTTATTCAATCTTTCCAAATAAATATCAATTTATTTATGATAATTAGTAAATCAAGCCAAAAACTATATGTATTAATTTTTTTTAAAAAAAATTGAATAGAAAATAATAGATGTCGATATGTTTTATAAATTTTATGTCGAAAATTTTGCTATAAAAATATCTCCAAATTGGTATTTCCATGCTTCGAACTCTTTGCATATTATAAATTTTGGAGGTTCAGTAAAATATATTTAAAAGATTTTTTTTGAAACAAATTTAAATATAAAATTTGTGGAGCACATCCAAAAAAAATTCGTATTTAAATTTTTTTAAAAATTTTTATATATACATATTTTACAATAATTTTATAAATTTTTAAAAAAAATTAAAGACTTTTACAATGCAATGCTTTCAACGAAACCCTAGAAAATATACTTATGGACGACAAATTCTGTTCTGCACGCCAGAACACGATCATTTTGGTGTACAGGCGCAACAAAAAAAAAAAAAATAAGTGTTTTTTGAAGTGGGTTTTAAAAAAACCTACTAAATTTTGGAACGTAAAATACTTATTTAAAAATATTTTTGAAAAAAATTAAACATAAAAATTATAAATCACATTAAATTTTTAATTTTTATTAAATTTTTTTAAAACACAAACAATTTTTTTTCTTTTTTTTATGCTACGCCCGTGCAACAAAATTAATGATGGTACACAGGCACGCGAAAAATGTTTATCTTTCCATAAATTCACCAAAAAAATTACTACACACATATCTCACAAACTTTGATCCCACCATCCTCCATATACTTGACATTAAATATTAATTTTTACCATTCCAATAGATGGCACGTCATCTTTTGATGAAAAAATTGGTGAATGGGTTACTGCCAACAATTCTCCCGGCGCGAAAAGTAGAATTTGCCCTTATGACGCCCAAAAGACGTTTATTTGTGGTATACGGTATACCACATCAAATATGATAAAAACACACGGCTTTCCTCAACCGTGCAAGGAAAGATTTTTGACCTTGATATCTACCAAGTGCTAATCTCGAGGTCAAGGAAAAGAAGAAAATGAAAAAGACAAAAATAGATAAATAAACAGAAGTGCTAATCTCGAAAGAAGCAGGGCGTCTCAGAAAACGATGGTTTGGTGAGTTTCTATTTTGCAAATTCTGGTTAATAACTTGAAGATTTTAGAGGGGAGCGCGGTGCTGCACTGCTTTCCAGTTCGGGCGAGAGCGGTCAAACTCCAGACACAAGACGGAGTTATATGAAGTGAACTCTCAATGCCTGCTCTGCTCTGCTCTGCTCCGCTGCCGATGAACATCAGTACAGAACTTTTAGTTAATTGCATATCAGTACCCCTAAAATTAATAATCGTATATTTCAGCTTCCAAAACAATACAAAGACGCACGCCACGTCAATACGAAAAATATATTTTCGGTAGCTGAAATACTTGAGTGAAATTTAGGAGGCTAATGTCCAATTATCCAAAACTATTCTTCCATCATTTTTTAAAGCATTTTCTTTCAAATGGTTTGAAATGGTTAATTTTTATATATCAAAGAAAATCGGTTGTTTCTTACTAACCAGGCAAAACATTTTAGTTCTTTATTTAATTTTCTTTGAGTTGATCTATGAAAAAAATATCATATTAGTCTTTTATTTTTAAAAAAATTATATAAATTAGTCTATAAATTTATTTTTTTATAAATTAGTCTCTCTTTTGAAATTTATATTAGTAGTTTTGACTATTTTATAAATATTTTTTAGAAGTTTTTTTAATACACAAAAAATAAATAGGATGTGATTTATAATTTTTTTAAAAAATATTTCTAAATAGATTTTTTTTGAAACTCTAAAATCTTAACGAATTGATAGATAATATATTAAGAATTTGAAACCTCAAAATTACAAAACTATTATTTAGAAAAAAATTTAATTACAAAAAATTAGATTTTGATATCAACTATAATTTTGTATTCAATTTTTTCACAAGAAAAAGTCTTCTAGATAATATTTTGGGCTTAAAAATTAACATTGCAAGTCACACTTAATCTTTTTAGCCTCTTGATATATTACTTGTTATATTCATCAAAATCTTGGCTTGCTTGCAAGTGTATAATTTGGTTCCATATTCTGTAAACTTATGTGCTAATGTGCATGCTTGTTTTTATGCGTAAGTTCGGTTTGAGGTATAATTTGATTCTTTGTATGTATGCAAGATTTATTATGGAATAGTTGTTTTTGTTTTTTAATTTTTAGCTACATGATAAAATGTAAACTTAATGGCGTGCATAATTTCCAATATATCGTTGAGTGTATACACATATTGTTATAACTTTCAGAAATTTTCTAAAAACTCAAAACATTCTTACACTCTATCAAGGCGAGTAGAATAAAACCCATAAATAATGATTCATAAACTACTCGTCTCAAAAACTAAGCTACAACATAAATAAGTTGGGTTAAAAAGAACTCATAATACACTTATTCTGTTCGGCTTTTTGCCGATTGCATGGTCTGTAATGTCTCTATTTGTCCAATTTTTCGTAGGTATTTACATCGTCTGAGAATGTTTCCATATATATATATATATATATATATATATATATATAGAGAGAGAGAGAGAGAGAGAGAGAGGATAGACTATAGACTATTTTTAGATCGACTTGATAATAAAATATAAAGCGAGTCGTAAATCGTTAGATCGAATATCGTAATCATTATTCTATAGTTCATGTCGTGCTTTTTAAAAGATGATCTGTACCGTTGATTAAAAAATAAACCGAACTATTAGTAACGATCAAAATATTTAATATAACGGCTCAAGACTTATTTTATAATATTATTCTAAGACTAATTTAGAAATATCAATATATATATATATATATATGAGATAGGCTAATCTCCACTTGAAAGAAGCACATTCCGCGACCGTCGGATCGCGACAATTCGATGGCTGAAATCTGAGATATATATTGAGATAGGCTAATCTCCACTCGAAGGAAGCACAATCCACTCCGTCGACTCCGCAGCCGTCGGATCGCGACAATCCGATGGCTGAAATTCGACCCGAGCTCTTAAAAAATACGCGTGATTTCAGCCGTCGGATTTTCGAGGTGATCCGACGGCTAAAATCGACCCGAGCTTTTCCAAAATAAACGCGTGATTTCAGCTGTCGGATCGCGGACGACAATCCGATGGCTGAAATTCGACCCGAGCTCTTAAAAAATACGCGTGATTTCAGCCGTCGGATCGTCGAGGTGATCCGACGGCTAAAATCGACCCGAACTTTTTCAAAATAAACGCGTGATTTCAGCCATCGGATCGCCGCGATCCGACGACTGCGGAGTCGATAGAAGCGAGTTGCGCTCCTATTGAGTAAAGATTAGCATCTCTCTGTATATAGTTTCCGAAAGCGGTGTCTTCCTTTTTCCCAGCAACGAAACTCCGGCTTATCATTTAATGGTGTAACAGAATCTTCCTTGAATCCCTATGTAGCTGCGAAGGCTTTGCTGTTTCAGTTGACAAGATTGAACGTTAGATATAACAAGCTTTTTAATCCGCGCGTTACCGCGATCACGTTGTCCCCTCAAACAGTTAGTGCTAAATATAAATGATGTATAAAAAAATATTAATGCTCGTTTTGTTGAAATTTTAATATTCATATGATAGCACAAATACTTAAAAAAAAGAAATTTAGTAATTCCAATTATTAACGATTCTAAAAATAGAAAAAAATTGATATTAAGAAACTCGAACGTATAATACATATATTTAGAATTTAATTTAGCGATAAAATTAAACATTATAGTGAACTACAATTTTTCATATTGCTGGTCTATTGTTGAAATTTTTTTTACAAAGTCGAAAATTTATTTAAAAATAATTTTTGAATATTCAATTACAACGTATATCTAGAATATTTTTTAGGAAAACTTCCAAAATAAATGTCGTTGATTCTAATAAATTCTAAAATTTTAATGTTGAAATTTTTTTAAAAAAATATTTATAAATGAATGTTCTGAAGGTCCAAATTCGTAACAGATTCATTACCAAGAAAAAAAAAAGTCGTAACTGTTTAAATCGTATTCCAATATGCACGAACATATAATTCACATATGTAGAGATAACTTTTGGAAAACTCAATATAGAAATTGTAAATTCTGATAAAATCTAAAATTTTAATGTTGTATTTTTTTTTTAAACAAAATATTTCTAAATAAATATTTTTTTTTCTAAATTTTTAACAAATTAAAATATTATTATTTGAAATTATTTAAAATTTATAAATTTTAAATCGTATTTGGTAAGCATAAACACAAAATATATATTTAGAGATAATTAAAAAAAAACTTTTAACATAAAACTTGTAGATCAAACTTGTAGATTATGATGGGATCTACAATTTTTATGTTAAAAGTTATTGAAAAAATACATCTAATTGAGTGTTTTCAGAATTTCCGAGTATTTAATAGATTCAAAATAAAAGAAAATTGTATTTCGGTATGAACAAACATATAACTTTTATGTTGAATCTGATGACCTCTATAACTTTTAAGTTGAAAACTTTTTTATAAAATATTTCTAAATAAGTATTCTGGTGGTCCAAAATCTTAATAGATTTAAAATAAAATTATAACAGATTTAAACCAGAATAAAATCGTATCTTGGTAAACAAAAATGTATAAAATATATATTTAGAGATAATTTTTGAAAAAGATTTTGATATTAAAATCATATATTATAATGAGATTTATAGCTTTTATTTTGAAAATTTATTAAAAAAATAGTTATAAATGAAAGTTTTCTGACTTTTTTAATAACTAACGGATTCAAAACGAAATTATATTGTATTTCGATACGACTAGGCATATAAAATATATATTTAGAGATATTTTTTGTAATTTTAAATATAAAAATTGTATATTTTAATGAGATCTATAATTTTTACATTGAAAATTTTTTGAGAAGATATTTCTATATGAGTGTTTTGAAGGTCCGAAATCTTAACGGATTTAAAAATATTTTAAAAATTCGGTCCGTACAGTGGGAAAGGAACAGGCGGTGGAGAAGTATAGTTTTACGTTTAAACCCAAAATTTTTATAAAATTACATTTTAACCCGTTAAAATTCGGACCTCCGAAACATCTACTTAGGAGCATCTTCTTGAAAAACTTAAAACATAAAAGTTGTAGCCCTCATCGAGATCTACAATTTTTATGTTGAAAGCTTTTCAAGAAGATGCTTACAAATAGGTGTTTAGGCCGGTGCAAAATCAAATTTCTAAAAAGATTTGGATGTTTTTGCAAATTTACGGGTCACTGTTCAATGAACAGTGAAAAAACCTCCTCTCTCTTAGTATATAGTATTAATATATAGATATATAGACCCATAAAATTGTAAAATAAGGTTGAATTTTTATATGATAATATGATAGATTCACCCACTATTTCTAGCCCATTCTTAGACCTGACCAATTTTTCCCTTAACTCGATCTAATCCTTATCCATATCTCCATATCGTGCCAAATTACTAGTTAGATTTTATTGGATATAGAACGATTTATTTTAAATATCATGAACAAATAAATAAATATATATATATATATATATATATATATGAAAGATTCATGCACTATTTCTACTCATAAATATAATCACTAATTGTCAACGAACATCATCTATTTTACTGAGTTGTGTTTGATTTAATTGTTAAATTTTAATAAAGAGCGATGCTAGTGCAACCTACATAGTACTAAAAAAATCACTAGATCTATAATTTATTTGATTAAAAATTTAAAAAAAAAATTTAAAAATACTTTTTGAAAAAAAAAATTAATTTAATTTTAAATAATTTTTTAAAAAATATTTCAAATAAAAGAATTTAGATTCTAAAGTTTAGTGTATTTGTATCAGATCTGAACACTAATACTGAAATCCGTTAACAGCTGCTAAATTTCAAAATTTCAAGATATGTAATTGGGAATGTTTTTTTTGAAAAAATATTTAGCATAAAATTTTTAGATTTATATAAAAATTTTTATATTAAAACCATTTTTTAAAAAGTCTTCATTTTTTTTATTTGGTAATAATATAAAATTTTAATAGATTTATGGGTATCGCGGGGTACTAATTTTTTTTTTTAATAAATGCAACTGGTGTATATAATCGGCACAGAATAGAAAAATGGAAGAAAAAGCTGGGAGAAAAATAACGTTTGCTTTTGTGCGATTCAGTCGTCGGAAGTGAAAAACTTTGACGTAGTAATGCGCGTTGCTTGCTACGTCAGTATATATTTTTTTTCATTTTTAGAGACTGAATTCTATAAAAATAGAATTAAATAGCTGAAATGTAATTTTTTTTAAAAAAAATAAAAATAAAATTATGCTCCAGGAATGCCCTGTTAATCCTGTAGGGGCATATTCGGGCACGAAATTAATTATAATCGTCATCATCATCACCGAGATGCTGCGGCCTCCTCAGTGATGAACAGCTGCAGAAGATCAGCTACAGCAGCCGCAGTGAGGTCCAGGATGCGACGCGTAGCGGAGGAGCACACACCTCGCTTATGTAGCCTTTTCAGAAGGAATATCAGTGTCCAGCGTCGCACCTTTCGTCGCTCTCCATCTCCATCACACATCTCTGTGATCCTATTTACAAGAGCGATTCAAGTCGAGGGGGGAAGTCCTCTCTGGTAAACCATCATGATACCATCAATTATCAGCTACAAAATCCCCCGTCCTCCTATTCCTACCACTCCCCTCCTAATTTCAGCAGCCGCTGCTCATTGGTCACCTCTGTTCAAGATAAGATAAGGCACATAAATATCTCCTATTCAAATTTTTACAATGAATAATTATATATCAACCTTGAAAATTTTAATTTTTACATTTCAATTCTCAAAAAACGTGTTTTTTCACTAACGTGACATCACTAGTATATTTTCATATTTTGAGAGACTAAAATATGCGAGTGTTAGTTTTGAAAGGCTGATATACAATTATCTTTTTTTTACAAACGTCATTGTAAAAAAAATAATAATAATTAGATAGTAGTAGATTTATTATAAATTAGATAAAACTTGATGGATGTTTAATAGAAAGAATCTATGCTCTAATTCAGGAATTACATAGCAATCTATTAATTTTAAAGATTATACAAATTAATCCTTAAAAATATCAATTTTTTTTTATAAATTGGATAAATTTTGAGGGATGCATAATAGAAAGAATTTACGCTCTAATTCAGAAATTATACAACAATCTCTTATTTTTAAAAATTATATAAATTAATCCTTAAAAATAAGGGTCATCACATTACTTTTCCTTAAAAATATAAAAAAAAAAATTTCCACAGCTAAATGGAACATATAAATGTCCTGACTTAGGTCAATGAGGATGCGATTCCCTTGTTGCGGTTGCAGTAGAAAGTAGGAAATTGGCGTTGAGAATTGCGCCACGTCAGCAAACATAGATAAAAAAATATTATATAAAATTTTTATCTATTTATTTAATATATTTTTAAATATTTTTTTAAAAAAATTAAAATTGTAAATTGTAAATTTTGATTCAATCTACAATTTTATAGTTAGAAGCTTTTTTGATATTTTATTTGTCATTTTATAAAAAAAATTTTAACTACCAAATTGTAGATCGTACAAAAAGCTACAATTTTATAGTTTAAATTTTTTTTAAAAAATATTTATTAAATAAATAGATAAAAATTTTATATAATATCTCGTGATCCATATTCGCTATCGCTAATATGGCGCAATCCCCGTCTTCTATTTTCATGCTTCCTGCTGCATCGGCAACAGGAGAGCCGCGCCCGGTCACAATAGACGGTTAGATTCATCTTCTCGAGGTGGGTGCATAATGAAACTGTGGTTGCAGCCAAAAAAAAAAAAAATTCATGCTTTATAAAACTCATTCAAAATAATTCATTTTTTTTTCTGATTACTAAATCAATCAAAATTTTTTTTTTTAATTTTGAATAAAAATGAAATTTTGATGTACTTTTACATTTTTAGAATTCCAAAATATATATATTTCTAAATATTTTTTTAAAAAAGGTTGAACATAATAAGTTATAGAGTATACAAATATATATATAGAAGTTATTTAAAAAAATACGAAATTTTAAATAACAGTTTTACAAAACATACATTTTTTCGACAAAATCCTAATTTTGGGCTTTTCTATATTAGTAGAAGGTTCCATAACCAAATGTCAGAAATCAGAATCATAAAAAATCTGTCCGTCAGTCTAGCCTCTATTAGTAGAAACTTAGCCATTATATATATAATATAATATAATTTAGCCTTTATAGAGCAAAACACTATAATCTAATATATTAATCAAGTGATTAGACTCGGTTTTGGGAACATTCCGTACGTACTTGACTTTCTTCTTAGTCGTGACGTGGCATTTCATTAGAATAATATAACATCATCTATATAATTTTATTGTTATTTTTAAAATATTAAATACCCCTTGATATTGTAATTAACTGTTGGTACTTTGGCACTTCACAAGACAAAATTCTATTTGGCAGGTGATCAAATCGCCAATTAGCTGTTCATGTAATATAATAAGATTTATCATAAATAATATATTATAATATATTTTAAAACGTATAATAAATACAAAATATGTTGTATTTAATAACTTTTTAGTCAGTTTCTTAATGAAAATTATCGAGAAGTTAGGTAGATTAAAAGAGTTTAATTTGTTACCGTGTCCAAGTTTAACTTTAATTTGGTTAATTATTAAATAAAGGAAAATCTATATATATATATTTTTTGGCTGATAATTATTTTTTGTGTACCCCTATCAGGCTAAGACCCAAAAAGTCGTAAAAGTTTAAGTAGATTGCTGGTATTAGAATGAATAATTTTACAACCACAAATTGAAGAGAAAAATTAGATTAATATATTTGGAAGGCCTAAACTAAATACTAATATACAGATCCATCATTTTTCAAGTGAGAAAATAGTTTCAGCCCATGGTTCGGGTGGAGTATAGGTGTAAAGCCGGCAGGTCGGGACGGGTCAGGGCATGATAGTTTGGAGTGGTTGTTTTACGTTGTTTGCACCGTACTTGTTTTTTTTTTTTTCTTTTTTTTTTTAAAAAATTTTCTTTTCTTTTGCCTCGGCAAATATTTGGAGTTGCATCGATTTCCAGTAACTCGTTATTGGGGGTTTAAAGTCCTCTTTTAAACAAATATACGAAATACTTGTGATGTTGAACAATTCCGTAACATTTGCTCAATCAAAATCACTATTAATCAATTAATTAAAACTTTAACTTGCCATTATAATTATTGGGTTATGTAATGAACAAAAAAGAAAAGAAAAATTAGCGGCCACATCTAGTGGCCAAAAGCCCACGCCGACAATACATATTATCATGTTTTAGAGTATACTAGTTTTATACCCGTGCGATGCACGGTTATAAGTCATATATATAATCATATAAATATAAATAATGATATTGAAAAATTTAACTATTTTTTTATTTTTAATTTCATATATATTTTATTTTATTAAAATATTATACTTTCGCAATATGTTATTAGAGTAAGAAGAAATCTCAAATACCATATATAAAATTATTCGAAGATTGACGTAAAATAGTTTATGTATAGGATTAAAAAAAATTGTTACATGATAAAATTTATTTAAAAATTAATATTGCATAATATATAATATATAATATTATTTTTATACTAATTTTATATTATTTTTATAAATTATTATTTTAATTAAATATTTATTTGTAATATTAAACCTTTCATATTCTTCAAATAAGTTACATGACTTTATAAATTCCTATCAATTAATACAAATGCCACATGGCTTGTTTAGAATAAGAGTAAATGCCACATGGCATAACAAAAATTATTCAAAATGCCACATGGCATAACGACTTTGATCTCCCAATTTTATATATGTATATAGATTGGATTTATCTCTTTTTATGCATGTGGAATTTTGAGGATTTTGCGTATCAGCCTCCCGTTTTTTATTTGTGTGCAAATCAGCCACCGAAAATATATTTTTGGCGGCTGATTTGTTTTTTTTTTTTTACAAATCAACATCTCAAAAATACGTTTTTCAGGAATAATTTGTAAACTTCTAAAAATATAAGGGGCGGATATATAATTTTTCGAAATTTTTTCCCAACATCTCAAAATAAATGTTTTTTGAATTGCGTTATTTTGTTCACTTAGATAGTACTCAATTAAATAAGTAACAAATAGCATTTTTGCTCAAATTGTGAAACCTTTCGTCAAAATACAATTTTGAAATATATTTTTACAAAATATGAACTGTTTATTTTAATGTAACTGGAAACTTGTAACTAAACGTTTCTCAACGAAAAAAAATGATTAAATATGACTACTGGACATTAAAATTTAAAGTTCATACTTTTTTAATTAAGAACTTTGAAGGTCCATTACTTGTTTTTTTTTTTTAAATATTTGAACTACAAATATGTAGAGCCCTATAAATTAAATAAATTCTCGTTCAGTATTTTTAGAAAGATATTAAAAAATATATATTTTTTGGTAGTTATCTTGATAATATCATGAGATTAAACCTGACGGATCAAAAGTGCTGTCCAGGGAGAAATGAGAAATCCATGTCCACCAGTTAATTTCCTATTTAGTTATTTATTTAAATCTTTTTTTTTTTAAAGTTACGAACAGTTAAGATTGATGTGTGTTTATGGGAAAAAAAATCGTGTAAAAATTGTATTTTTATCTTTTGTAATTTAAAATTATATTTTTATATCATCTAATTTGAAATAACTCTTCTATTCTCCTTTAATTTTATAAAATGATAAAACTATATATATATTTTTTGCTAAAGATGAATATAGTGAACTTGATGAGGAAAGTTTTTTTTTTTTTTTTTTTTTACACGATTAAGAAGAAGAGGATGGGCATAAAAGTGATATTTTGAGTAGGGGCATAAAAATATAATTTTGGATGATGATGGTATAAAATCAAAGCAAAAAACTACTCATCATAAGTGTAAAAGCAAGAACCTAATTTATTAGTCCAATGATCATCAATACGGAAATGATAGCTCCTCCGAGAAAGAAAAAGCAAAATAATAAAGGAAAATTACACCCCAACTCTCCTTTTCAAAGTTAATTAAATTATAAATCAGCCCCTATGTTTCACTCCTTTATTTTAGCTCACTCCAAAAACTTTTTCACACATTAGCCCTTTTTTGAATTAAATAGACTAAAATAATCCTCACGGATATTATAATTTTGACGCTCCCAATTATCTAATTAGAAGTATTTTTTCGAAAAACTTTCAATATACAAATTATAGATCTCGATGAGATTTACAGTTGTTATGTTAAAAAAATTTTCAAAAATTTTATTAAATAATTATTTTGGAATATCAAAAATAATAAAAAAAATCGTTAAAATCAAATAAATTTATTAACATTTGAAGTCCCAAAATATTTTTTTTTTAAATGCTTGACATAAAAGTTGTAGATTTTGACGAGATATAAAACTTTGATGCTTAAAAATTTTTAAATAAATTTTTCTAAATAGATATTTTGGGGTCTGAAACATAAAATGTAAAAAATAATTTTTTTTTTTGTTCGGAGAAAAGGTTGACTTTTCGGGTTGGGAAGAAAGGGGGGTTGTGGTATGATTATGGCGATGTTTGGGGGGTGGGGTGCAGTGAGCCGTATTCCCCTTTTTGTGAAAGAGAGAGGCTGATTAGTTATCCTAAATAATTATAAATAAAATAAAATAAAATAAAATAAAAAAGAGCTATGCAAAGTGCAAAGCCTTTAATTGAAGCCACTCAACGTTAAGTGCTTCTCATCTATCAGCCATCATTCATCAGCCACTTCTTATTA
The DNA here is from genome assembly GCA_002076135.1 of Xerophyta viscosa. Classification (NCBI taxonomy): domain Eukaryota; kingdom Viridiplantae; phylum Streptophyta; class Magnoliopsida; order Pandanales; family Velloziaceae; genus Xerophyta; species Xerophyta viscosa. The sequence goes on from MJHO01000001.1 coordinate 5,413,340, forward strand.
GTCCACTCTAACAATGTTGCAAACTTCTCAGAATTCCATACATACACTTGTAAGAAAAAGAATACCTTATATATGAATTTAATATATTTCTAAATTGATATGGTACAATTTCTATCTCACGTAAATTTATTTATTATAATTATCGTATAGATAGATTTGAGTATATGAAGAATTTTTTTAACGACAATCTCAGAAAAATAAAAAATTCTATATGTAGACTTATAAGAACAAAAGCACTTTATGACCAAAAAGTAAGCATAATTAATTCAAAATTGAGCACGTCCGAAACCCTTGTATTGCACTATGCAATTATATGAGAATGAGTGTTAGGGATGAACTTTTAGAATTATTTTTGGTACCACATTAGTGTTCTAAAAAATGCACCGCTAATTTTGTAGCTAGATTTTGTGATGGAGGGACCTTTCACCTTTGTATATATAAGATCAACAGATCAAATTAAATATTTATTTGGATGTGAATTATCAAAATTATTTTATTCCTGAATTAGATTATTGTCATCTCTCTTGCAGAGTGGGAAACCCCAAAAAAAAAGTGCTAGCTGATCCGGAGAAACTATAAAGGGAAATTGCATTTCAGCCCCCCTAAGTTCGGGGTCGCGCGTTTCAGCCCCCCGAAACGCCACGTGGCGGCGCGCGCGCGCCGCCACGTCGGCGGAGAAACGCGTTTCGGGGGGCTGAAAAGTCTATTTTGGGAAACGGGGGGGCTGAAACGCAATTTCCCCAAACTATAAAGTAGCATAGATATCCAAAGTGGAAGATATTTTGGGATGGATTTTGCATGGTAAATGTTAAGTCATGCAGCTGATTTCAAATTACATAGTTGCTATTTTGATCATAGCTATAATTTTTATGTTAAATATTTTTTTTTACCAAAAGAATTATAATAGGTGTTTTGGACTTCAACCTTTAACATATTTGTAACGAAATTTAGAACTGTTTCTAAAATTTATTTCAATTTGTAAAACTTTAGAGCTCCAGAATATCTATTTAGAAATATAATTTTAAAAAATATTCAATATAAAAGTTGTGAATCTCATTAAAATTTATAATTTTTATATTAAATATTTTTCAAAAAATAGTTCTACAATATTTTTTTTAATCATATAATTAAATCTTATGAATTTGTGGTTGGTCCGGAAGAACTAGCATTTTTCTTCAAACTAGTTTTGCACTCGTGCGATACAAATATGCAGGTCATAAATACAAATAATTATAATTATTATAATTTTTATATTTTTAATTATAGATAAATTAATAACTATGTAAGTAAAAATATTATATTTGCAATTACGATACAAAAATAAATACAACATGGTAAATATAAATATTATTTGAGATGCATTATAAAATGGTGGTGATATTAAGTCACATGCATATTACACACACACACACACACACACACACACACACATATATATATATATATATATATATATATATATATATATTCTCAATTTACTTATATAAATCCTCATCTTAATAGATGTTATGTGCATTTGTTTCTATAATATAAAAATAAATGACAAATTGCACATAAAAAATTATTTGATATGTCACGTGACGTAACAGTATTGATCACTTATATTTTATTAATTTAATTATAGATTTTTATATTTCCAAACTTAGTTATATAAATACCACATATTTGTTTGTGATATAAAAATAACGACAAATGAAACATCAGATGTTATTTAAATTGTCAGGTGGCGCAACGACTTTAATTATCTATTTTTGTATATTTATATATAAAATATTGATATATTTTGATATTGATCTTTCAAATTCATTAAAATTATTATATTATATCTTTTATACAAATAATTTAAAATTTAAAATAATTGCTTATTATAAAAATATATATATATATAATATTTTTATTAATACGTTGAATATATTCAATGTGCATTAAATGAAAAGTTGTTTTAATAGTGTGATTAATTAAATTTATCACATGTCACATAATAAGATAATAGAGATGTCATGTGGCATATTATAGATTTTTGAAAGTACCACATGGCGCACAACTACTTTGTTAACTAATGTTATATATATATATATATATATATATATATATATATATATATATATGCGTTTGAAACGTACTGCATATGTATTTGAAAACTGTTTGCATTTCAAATAAATGCAAAACTTGTCCAGTGGCGCAACGACATTAATATCTGTTTTGTATATTTATATATTTTTATATATATAAAATATTGATATATTTTAATATTAACTTTCAAATTCATTAAAATTATTATAATATATCTTTTATAAAATAATTCAAATTTTAAATAATTGCTTATTATAAAGATATATATAATTTTTTATTAATACATTGAATATATTCAATATGAATTGAACGAAAAATTATTTTAATAGTATGGTTAATTAAGATTGTCATATGTCACATAATGAGATAATAGATATGCATAAAATTTTAAAATAGTTATTTAGAAAAATATTTTTAATAGAAAAATTATAGAGTATATCAAAATTTATTTTTTTAAAAATATATTTATATTTAGATTAACCGTTAGAAGAAAAATAAAATTTATATGGAATGGTGCTAAAAAACCCTGAGTCTAAAGTATCGCAAAATTTATGTGGGGTCGAAATGAATGATGATTAAAATAAAAATAAATATATGAACAGGTCGGGCCCATGATTGAATTGTATGAATGATGTCGAATTGATTGAATCCATCATAGAAAATCCGTGAAATGTCTATTTTTCCTAATTAAAAAATTATCATCAACCCAACAAGGCCGGGCGCGGCTCCCCTGATGCTGAGGCTTCAGGGTGCAGGAGAATGGACGGCCGAGATCGGCCGATCCGTAAAAATATGGATTCGAGATTTCATATAAAATTTTTGTCGACTTGTTTGACCTACTTTTAAATATTTTTGAAAAAAACTTTGAATTACAAAATTATAAATTTTGTTGAGATCTCGAAATCCGTATTTTTACGGATCGGCCGATCTCGGCCGCCCATTTCCTACACCCTGATTCGGCCGAATCAGGGGAGCCGCGCCCAACAAGGCCTAGGAAGGATACCCTTGTGCGCGTATGTATTTTTTTAAAAAAAAATCAACGAGACAAATTTTTTTAATAATATAGTATATTATTCAATAATTTATTTTTTAATTAAGTTATTCAGTCTGTAGTATAGTTAAATCTGGTCAGAAAATAAAATTTTAACATAATATTTAATTTCGACTAGATATAATTTACTGAAAACTATCCAGCTAGTATCTTGACCTAATATGATGGAAAACTTGCCGAACGGTCTACTCTTTATTTCAATGCGTTTTTAAAATTCGAACAACGATTAAATTTTTTTTGAAGGGTTGGTCTTAGGGCTGAGCATTCGGGTCAACCCGACCCGAACCGACCCGAATTTTATTTCAATCCGAACCGACCTGAACCGACTAAAATTCGGACAAGCTCGGGTTGACCCGAATAACATCACAAATCACTTTTATTTAACACCAATTCGAATTCGGGTAGGTTCAGGTCGGTTCGGATCGACCCGAATAGTTGTAACATTAATATTTTATTTAAATAGAAAGAATTAGCACATAAAAATCAACAAAAACTAATTAATACATGACTCGTGAGGATAATTCGGGTCCAATCCGAACCGATCCGAAATTTGACTACCGAACCCGAATCGAATTATATAGACCCGAACTATTAAAATGTCAACCCGAACCTAACCCGACCCGAACTAAACTCGAAATTTTGAGTTTGTTCGGATCCGTTCGGTTCGATTTTTCGGGTAGGTTCGGGTAATGCTCGGCCCTAGTTGGTCGTACCATTCTGCCTAATATAGGAGAGCCAATAGGACCTAATATGATGGAAACTATCCAGCTAGTATCTTGACCTAATATGATGCAAAACTTGCCGAACGGTCTACTCTTTATTTCAATGCGTTTTTAAAATTCGAACAACGATTAAATTTTTTTTGAAGGGTTGGTCGTAGGGCTGAGCATTCGGGTCAATCCGACCCGAACCGAAATTTTAAGGTCAACCTGAACTGAATATCTTCAGACCCGAACCGACCCGAACCGACTAAAATTCGGGTCAGCTCGGGTTGACCCGAATAACATCACAAATCACTTTTATTTAACACCAATTCGAATTCGGGTAGGTTCAGGTCGGTTCGGATCGACCCGAATAGTTGTAACATTAATATTTTGTTTAAATAGAAAGAATTAGCACATAAAAATCAACAAAAACTAATTAATACATGACTAATGTAAAATTGTTTCAACCTATTGCTACTTCTCTAAAAAACGTGAACTAATATAGAAAATAGTTAAGAAAATTTATAATAAATATCAAATATTATATATTTATATAATTATTGCTATTCGAATTTTTATTTATACCATAGACTAATTTATATCTCCGTTTAAGAATCAATTATTGTAAATAAGAATTACAAAATATCTAATCTTTTATTCCTTAATTTACTTGAATATCTTGTTCCTCAACATTTTCTATCCCAAAAATACACAAGCATGCATATAATGAATTGGACATTTTTTTTTAAAGTAAAGAAAATGGATATCCGATCGCAAAGAAATATGGCACGGCAACATCTGATAGCTAGCCCACGTCTTTATTCTATCGACTATCAAGAACGTCAGGATACAAGCGCCCTTAGAGGAGCGCTTGATAGGCGACGGATCACTTCGTCATCTAACTCTGGTAACCTGAAGCGCGCATGTGGCGAAGTATTCACTGCGAGATCCTACATCAAATAAGAAGTGGTTTGGCTCGCATGTTCCATCCAAAACAGGAATTTCCCTATTTGAGCGATGTGGTGCAATCTCATAGCCATTCATAAGGAATTAATCAGTTTTTACTTATTTCGATTCAAAATTTACGTATGCTCTTTTTTTCCCACTTTTAAGTATTATTATTAGAAATATTGAACCGTAAGGTTGTAAATTTTGATTTTAGCTATAAATATGTAGTTGAAAGTTTTTAAAAAAATACTAAATAATGTACCAATTAAAATTTTTTGAAAAATTTTCAACTATAAATTTGTTGACAATATCAATCTGTAATTTTATAGTTCAAAAGTTTTAATAAAAATGCTTAATGTGTCAAAAAAAACATGCATAAATTTTGAATAATGTTTCGAGATTAATTTGATTGATTTCTTATGTACGGCTGAGATTGCACCACGTGCTCGAACAGAAAAATTCCTTTTTTCATGGAGCCACGTCCAGTAAGAAAGCCGACGTTTACACAAATGATTCTCCCGCCTTTTTTTGCATTCACGTAGCGTAAACGTATGTAATTAAGGAGAAGAGGGTTGGCGGACATTATAATTACAACGCTAGCCATGCAGAAAGAAATTGAGCTATATCACATAATAAACTTCAATCATTCTCAAGAGGGAACTTCGTAAGAAAGACATGAACTTTGATTATTCCGATAAATCACTGTATTCTTCATCGTAATACATATTTTTGATGCCATACCATCAAGTGTATAGTTTTTTTTTTTAGAAAAATCTAAACCTGTTTGGAAAAAATTTTAACATTAAATTGTAATTTTGATGATATCTATTTTATCTATGGGCCCTGCACCCATTCGTCTATATTCGCCTCCCAAAATTTTTGTTCTTTGTTTTTTTTTCAAATTAATTTTTTTGGTTTCCATTAACCAGCCGCTATTTTGCATAATTCTTTTTAACCAGTCCATAACTTTAAATAAGCCAATATTTAGACATGACACTGCAAAAATCAGCTTCTAATTTTACTTGATATTATGGCACTTCTATAAAATAAAGATCGATTTGAAATCCTAAAAATATCAAAAGCTAATTCAAGAGCAAGTTTGAAAAATATACTATACATCGTTAAAATTAAAAGTAATTAATGTTGAAGGTGGGAGATGTTTGAATATAAGGCTAACAGTTAATCTCATATCAGGATCTTTTTAGGGGTTGATCGAATTAGTCTCTAAAAATATATTTTTATGGAGATGTTTGAATATAAGGCTAACGGTTAATGTCATCTCAGCCATTTTTTTAGAGTTCGGTCGAATTAATTTCTAAAAATATATTTTTATGGATTAATTTAACCGAACTGAAAAAAAAGAGCTGAATTGAAAAAATTATTATAATTTTTATGGGCTAATTATAATGTTTTTTCCTCTTATTTTTGTAATTTAGTTAATAATTATATTAATATTTGAGATAAAGGACCTGACAACAATTGTACTCTTATCTTATCACAATGCTAGGTGGAATAGTAGTGTCGCTGCTAGAATGAGCAAGCGCTGCTACTGATGCCGATCATGTTACCGATAAACTGATGATGTAATATTTCTTTTTTTTCTTTTTTTGATAATAAAATGATAACTTGGAAACACCTACTTTTGACGTCTCAGATTCCGAGCATCTGCTGCTTGAATTTTTTTTTTTTTTAAATTTTTAAAATAAAAAAAAAAATAAATAAATATAATTATTTAAATTTTTTTAAAAATAGCACCCACTCGCCAGTGTCACTGGCGAGTGGGTGCCACGGTGGCAGCACGTCTCTGTAAGCTGCCAACGTGGCTCCTCTCACCAGTTAAACTGGCGAGAGCGCTCTTGCCAGTTTAAAAGGCCAGAGCGCTCTCGTATAGACTGGCCAAGCGATTTTATCTTTGGACTGTCAATCAACAGGTTTCAGGTTCTAATTCCTGCAACACCATATATTTTATCTTTTTATTGTTTTCTTTCTTGTCATCATTTATTTTTCCAAATTCAAAATTTTTTTACTAATTTTTTTTTTTTTTTAAATCCATATTTGTTAAGTTTGATATTCAACACTCAAATATTTTCTAATTTAATTTTAGATATTAAAATTTCAAATTTAATTTCAAATTTTATAATTTAATTTCAAGTTTTTAAATTCAAAATTCAAATTCCAACATTCAAATTACACCTTCCAAATTCCAAATATCAATATTTAAATTTAGTATTTAAATATTTAAAATTTAAAGCTGAAAATTAATAAATACTGGATAATGGGATTAATATTAAATCTTGAAATTGAAATTCTCAAATTAGCACATTCTAAATCGGAATATGAATTTAAAATTAAAATATTTGAGATTTGGAAATTAATATTTTTAAATATTTGAAATTTAATATTGAAATTTTAATTTCAAGAAATTTTGTTTTCATTTTATCCCATCGTGTAGTATTTAAATTTCTTATCTAATGTTTAATCTAATTTCAAAGTTAAATTTAACCTCAAATTTTAAAATTTTAAATTCAAATCCAATTATTTTGAATGTGTAATTTGAGAATTTTAATTTCAAATTTAATATTAATCCCATATGCAGTATTTAATTTGAAGACTTAAATTTAATTTTCGACTCTTAAATTTCAAATATTTAAATACTATTTAAATATTGATCTTTGGAATTTAAAAGGTGTATTTTGAATTTTGAAATTTAAAAACTTGAAATTAAATTATAAAGTTTTACATTAAATTTGAAATTTTAATATTTAAAATTAAATTAAATATTAAATATTAATTTCAAAAAATAAATATTGAGTGTCGGAAATCAAACTTACAAATATGATTTTTTTAAAAATAAATTAGTAAAAGAATTTTAAATTTGGAAAAATAAATGATGACAAAAATAAGCAATAAAAAGAATAAAATATGTGATGTTGCAGGGATTAAAATCTGAGATCTATTGATTGACAGTCCAAAGATAAAACCGCTAGGCCACTCTCGCCAGTTACACTGGCGAGAGCGCTCTCGCCAGTTGGACAGGAGAGACACCACGGTGGCAGCTTACAGATACGCGCTGTCGCGTGGCACCCACTCGCCAGTTACACTGGCGAGTGGGTGCTATTTTTAAAAAAATTTAAAATTTATTTTATTTTTGTATTTTTTATTTTAACTAATTTTAAATTAAAAAAATTCTCTACTGCTTCGTTCGATGCTGCATTCTGCGGGCGCGCCCCCTCCTTGGGTGTTTTTTTTTTTAATTATATATTAAAATCCGTAATAGGAACATATATTTCCGTAAAAACCTAAACTTCATAAAAAAAATTTCACGTTCAGTACCGATCGACATTTTGAATTCCGACTATAGATTTTTCATTAACAAGGACTTCTGTCATGAGGTACAGAAAATTTTTAAAAAATCGTTCGAGAGATTTAATCCAGCACAGATTTAAATATGGATGGTGGACGCTTGGCCAACACTATTTATCTAGTGTGGTCGAAGTTGGTCTATACTATTTCTGAGCGGGCGGACATTTATCCGCTTTGTTTGTATGGGCTAAGGAATGAGCTGCAAGCGATGAAGTTTTTTGACATTTTCGTCATCTTTTCAAATACTAATTACGGTATTATCATTACTACATTATAATAGACTGCACGATAAAACTCTAGATGTAGCAGCACCTCATAGTATATACTTTATAATTTATTTAGTAAAAATATCACTCTTTTGTTGATGTAGACAACCCATAACAAACATTAACAACCTTTTCGCTCACCGGAGACAACTATAATTATTATTAATTACAGCATTCAGCTTTAAAAGTTGTGTAATAAAGATTGAAATTACTAATTATCATTTTCTTAAATTTCTCATAAATGTGATGACTCTAATCTATTTTCTATTTATTCATTTATTTATTTGTTTCTTTTTAAATGTCATCCACACCCATTTTCACGGGTGGGCTTTGAGGGGGAATATCTCTGTCCAGGGGACCTTGTTTGTATGCTTTTTTCGGCCTCGGCCACTATAAAAGCCCAATTGATTCAAAACAGATAAAATTAGGGGGTGATCATAGCGGTTCAAACTGCAAAACTACGTCATATCGAACCAAAGTAAAACCACAAATACAGCTTAGTGGTTCAAACCGGTTCAAAAATTTGGTTGAGGTTTTAGCATGGTTCGAACAAAATGAGGTCAACAAACGATTCTGAACCGTATTTCCAGTTATAATTATGTGGTTGCATTATAATATACAGCCAACAATATAACGAATAATAATAATTTTGTTATATTATAGCATGATTTCGTTCCATTACAGCATACAACTAATGAGTTGGCTGCATTATCCTATATATTGAGTTGTTAAATCCAAATTCTAATTTAAATTATAAATATTAACTTTTAGCCTATTTCATTAGCGCGGTCGATATTGGGAGAAAACCATAACATGTCTACTCATGAAGGACGGTAGGGAGGTACTTAAAAATTTGGTCAAGATGTGGATAGAAATCAAACTTGACGGTCAAAATAAATAAATAAATAAAATACTAAATAATTGAAATTACTTTGCCAATAACAATTCATTATACTAGCGAATAACGCACCAATACATGTACTAAAAATAATTAAAAATTATTTTTAAAATTTATAATTTTATATAATTACTAAGTTTTTTAGTTCTCTCAATTATACTGATATATTCATATCATATTTTTTATAAAAGGAATAATTATATATATAATATATATATATATATATCATAAAAAGAAAACCTAATCCATGAATAAAAAAAATATAATATAAAAAGCAAATAGAAAATATAAAGGTGAAAAAATTGAGCGGTTTATACTTTAATAAAAAAAGTAAGTGCATAATATTTATCATAACTATTTTATATATAAATTTAAATTTAATTTAATTATTAAATTATTATATTAGAATAAAAATATTATTAAATTAATATCTTGCACTTTAGTATTATAGATAGATAAGAGAAAGTAAACAAATGTATACTGTCGATCACAACTATAATAACTCAGACGAAGTTTAACAAACCCCATATATATATATAGACTAAGAGGAGAATGTTATATGAAAATCTTGTTATTATCTTTTTGAAAGTCCAATATAAATGAATACTTTGCTGCATAGCGTGTCCTGCTGAGGACCTGAGGTGTAGAAGCAATTCTAACCGCACCTTCAAAAGTAGCAGTTTGCAGATGATATAGATTGTTAGAATCGCCTTCACCGCAGCTTTGCAATCTATAGATTAATGAGAAGAAATACGAGACAATGGTTTCTGTTGTCAAGCTCGATCACTTATCGTATTGCCGTAAGACTATCTTCAAATTCAACATCCATAGCTACTGCTTTACAGAAACACATAGAGTCTCCGAGTCCATTACAAGGCCAAGCAATCCATTCCTATATCCTTAAAACTGGTTTGCAACCCAACATGAATCTTGCAATCAAACTCTATCCTACACGTTAAATGTGGCTGCTTGGCTTATGCACGTCAGGTGTTTGATGAAATGCCAAGCCCGAAATTATCTGCTTACAATTTCTTGATTGCTGGATATTTCAAAGAAGGCCTCACCGAAGACCCGTTTGAACTTATCCGGAAACTAGCCAGGTCTGGCGAAAAGCCGGATGAGTTCACTCTATCTATGGCTCTGAAGCTTTCTTCAAACTGTTCTTCTTTGAGCATTGCCATGCAAGTGCACACCCAGATGCTAAAACTGATATGTTACCCAGATGATATCCTCTTTGCTGCGCTTATTGATTCCTATGTGAAGAATGATAAGATGAGTTATGCTAAAAGAATCTTTGAGTTAATGCCGGACAAAAATCTTGTTTGCTCTACCGCGTTAATTGTAGGATATATGAATCAGTCGTCGTTTACAGAAGCTGAGGATATCTTTGAGAAATTGACGAACAAGGACACAGTGGTCTTTAATGCTATGATAGAAGGGTATAGTAGAACTTCCAAGACTTCTATACAGTCATTGGAAGTTTATAAGTTTATGAGAAGCTTGAGCTTTTGCCCTTCAGTCTCCACTTTCGCGAGTGTAGTAGGAGCCTGTTCTCTCTTGTCAGATATTGAATTTGGTAAACAAGTGCACTGTGAAATCGTCAAGACTGGTGCGTTTTCACATGTGAAATCTGGGAGTGGACTCATTGATATGTACTGCAAATGTGGTAGAATAGAGGATGCAAGGATAACCTTTGACTGCATGCTACAAAAGAATGTCATTTCCTGGAGTGCCCTGATAGATGGGTATGGGAAAAATGGGTGTCCAAAAGAGGCTCTAGAACTTTTTGTAAAAATGCAGAGAGAAAACAATGTTAGACCGAATTGTGCCACATTTCTTAGTGTTCTATCGGCTTGTAGGCATGGTGGGCTAGTATCGGAAGGAAAAATTATTTTTGAAAGCATGGAGAGGGACTATATGCTGAAACCAAGAATGGAGCACTATGCTTGCATGGTGGATCTCTTGGGTCGAATGGGTAGTTTAGATGAAGCATATAGCTTCATTAAAAATATTCCTGAGAAGCCAAACTCTGATGTTTGGACGGCATTGCTCGCAGCAGCTAGACTTCACGAGGATGCTGAAATGGCTGACATTGCGGCTAATGAGATTTTTGAGCTGAGCGGAAACAGAAGACCAGGGGCTTATGTTGCTTTGTCTAATACATTTGCTGCTGCAGGAAAATGGAATGGTGTCTCAGAGGTTAGAGGTTTGATGATAGAGAGAAGGGTTTCTAGGAATGCTGGATGTAGTTGGGTTGGTATTGAGTAAGTTTCTTATGCAGCTTTCAGTTGTAGCAAGCAGTGGAAGTTACGACCTTATTTGAACAGGATCTTGAACGAAGGAGACAGTCAAGTCAGTCTGGTGGATGAATTATGACCGCAGGGTCAGAGCGTAGTTAACGGCTGAGATTCCTCGGGATGAAGCTGTGGAGGATCATTACCTAGCTAGCTTTGGTTGACTAGGGTGGCTCTGTGTCTGATAAACCTCCTTAGTTCTTAAAAAGACAGTGGAAGTTGCATAATTGTTTTGATGAAAAGGAATGATATTTGAAGTGCATATAGGAAAAGGAGGCACAGCTCCAGTAGTCTTCAGAATCCAGACCCTCTTGATTATATGGTTGCAACTTGTAATTAGATTAACAACCAAGGATTGAACTGGTTTGATGAACATGCACTGTAGAACATCAAACTGCACCTCTTTTTTTTTCGGTTGGGGGGGGGGGGGGGGGGGGGGGGGAGGGAGGAAAGGAATGCAATTCTATCGGCATATTAACATGCATGGGAAGTGTGTCAATCTTTTGGTAATTGTCGAGACACTGGAAGCAACCTTCTTGTCCATGCCTTGTTTCAGGATGAACTCTAGATTGTGGAGCATTGAACTTTTGAGGTAACCCACCAAATTGATAACTACATCTATGTAAATCTAGTCTGATGATGATAACATGCTTTGCAGACTAAATAACAAGTTAGGGAATCAAATAATCTAACTCTCTCTCTCTCTCTCTCTCTCGCCTATCCTTCCTTTTTCTCATTTGTTCATTTCTATGCTCCTCTCTTTCACTGTTGCTTACCACACTCTCTTTGCTGTTTTTTCTTCGCCCTCCTTTTTCTATACTTCCCAAGTCCACCCTCGTGGAGGATGGCAACAACGATGTCTGTGCTCCCGGTTCCGTTCCGATACCTGTGGTTTTGATTCTTCCGGAATCTTTGTTGTTAAGACTCTCTCCGCTATTCTGAAGAAAGCATCCCTTCTTCAGTTCTTTTATCCTTATCTATTTTTTCTCCTCTCCTTGAATGTTCCTTTTTCTTATCTCCTTCATTACTGATCTTATTTTTATTCTAAGTTTTTGTACTGGTATGACCCATTTCCATCTGAAAATGCTCTTTGTTCTTTCTTTTGTTTTTTTAGTGGAATTCTTTTGTTTTCTTAGTAAGATATTCAGCTGGTAACATTAATGTGATCATCTTTGCCTGCTTGCTTTGTAGGTTGATTACGATGCTTGATTTTGGTGAAAATTTCTGGTTTGTCCAAAATACTCTTTTGTTCTATATTTATTGTAGATTTTAAGTTTGTATTTTGTGCGTTTCTTTGCTGGACTTTTATCCGCTCATTTCTTGTACTGAACTCTTAACCGTAGTGTTTAGCCAAAACTAAAGGGCTGTTTGGTTAGCTGCGTTTGGGCGTCAACTGCAGCAGTTGTAAACGGAAGTTATCTCATGTTTGGATTGATGCAGTTGGTGGGGCCCACCAAAAAATTGTTATTTTTCGCGGCCGAACTACAGCGTTTTGAACTACAGTCGAAAGCCCCGTAGTTGTAACTGCGTTTGCGCTCCAATTTCCAAAATTTCCAACTACTGCTTTTGGAGATCAGATTTTCAACCGCAGCAAACCAAGCTGCCCCTAAATGAAGTTCGCCTTTAACATCACATACTTTACTTTTGTGAAGCACATATTTCAAGTCAAGCGTGATTCTTGGGGAAAAGCCCTGTGGCTCCCAACATCTTTTGTAAGTTCTAGCTTTGTAGGAACTATGTTATTCTGAGGAATATCTTTAAAGCTCACATTTTAGCAGTCGCAAGTCAAGATAATTTTCACGGCCAATCTACATCTGTTTCAGATATTAAGATAATGATACATCGTATATCGATTTCTTTTGTATCTCCTGACCTGTTATTGATATTTAAATGTCATTTTGTTGGCAGTTTAGAGGTGTTGCTGGCTCTTTTTATTTTTCTTTTTTTGAAGAAAGTTATGGTGGGCAACTATGATTCATCACAGCGGCATCATCTAATTTTACATGAGAAACGAGATTAAAATGAGGTATTGAGTCTATCGAGCACAATGTTTGTTACTTTATATGGCTCCTTCACATCATGTTAGGGTGATATCTTAGCTAGCATATTAATAAGTTTGAAATCTTGAATGTATTACAAATTTCTCACCTGTTGAAACTGAACCACTGTCAGCATGTGCAGACATATGAGTTTTCCGAAACTTGGCTCGGCACTTAACACCTTGGTTGTTGCTTCGTGCAATTTTGAACTTAGCAAATATTAATGTTAGAGCTTGGACATGAAGAGCTGCTAATCAAATTTTATGATTTTGCTTAGTGTATCAGATTGCTGCCATCAAAGTTTGTATCTGTTTTGAGCTTGCATATATTGATTCAAGAGCAAATGATCTAAATTGGCAAGTCTCATTTATTCTTAGGATTTTGTCGAAAAAGTCCATGCTTTGCAAAATTTTATCAAACAAGTTATTTTTTTTTAAAAAACATAAAAATTATTATAAAATACAAATATATAAGTATTTTGAAAAAAAAAATTTAAATATAAACATAGATATTTAATGAGTTGAATCCAAAATTTTCTAAAACAATATTTCTAAATAGATCGGAGATTATAAAATTTTTATAATTAGTAAAGACTCCAGAGTCTTATATATATATATATATATATATATATATATATATATATATATATATTATATATATATATATATATATATATATATAGTTTGGTAATTAGTAGAAAAAGTAGGAAGGAGTACGGTGCAAAAGCAGAGATGCATATATAATTAGAGAAATACTATTATTCAGGGTCATTTTGACCCTGAAAAAGTTAGGGCTGATGTGACGTTGTCCACATCAGGACATAATTTATTATTTTTTGATATTAAATGTCTAGAAAATAAGCACCTTTAATGTGACTTTTTTGATAAATGTGAAATGAATATTTCCAAAACATTGAGATGTGTGAATAAACACTTTTGTCCACATCAGCCCTAATTTTTTCAGGGTCAAAATGATCCTGAAGAATAGCATATCTCATATAATTATCCCTTTATTCTAACAAGCAGCAAGGCCCATCTAATTCCTTTCAATAAATGTATATTTCCATCATGCCAATTCCAGTTTATGAACCTTGCTAACACTTCAATGACGTCGGCCGGCGAGGAGCGATAGGGGTCGACCGGCCGCGGTCGGCGTCTTTGGCGGCGAGAAAGGGGCTGGCCTTCCATAGAGCTCCATTCCGAGGTCGTAACCAACAACAGATTGGCGACCTCGAAGCTAATTAGAACTGGTCGAGGCCGACAGCTAGGCTAGTGATTAAGAGGTAGAGGGGCATATAGCTGCCATTGTTGCGGAGGTGGCAGAAATGTTTGGCCTTAAACGTGGAATTCGTAGGACTTCCATGATGGTGCTCATCAACGTTCGACTTTGGTAGCTGCACGAGCTGGAGGCACACGGTGTACTCCTCTGACTGGTTTCTCACAATCCCACTCATCATGAACCATTACACTAAATAACTTTTTATCACGATCTAGCCGGAATCCGGCGATCTGCGACGGGAGGTAATATTTGTGCCGTCGATCAAGCTGTAAACAGCGATCTGCAGCTAACCGATCACAGCAGACAAAACGTTGAATACTTACTTTCGAAGGAACATATCAGGGAAGAAGAAATTCTATTAGATCTCAAACTTTGTTAATCAATAGATAACACTTGGAAATACAATCAGAATAAAAATGAAGAGAAATTATGAAAAGAACCAGCAGAAATCAACAAGTAAATGAGTGTTCAAATCATTCTACATCTAACCAACTTAGCTGATCATCAAGCTATTTATAACTGAATGACGATGCAGAAATTACCAAGTTACCCTCGATCACGTAGGCCATGCA
Organism: Xerophyta viscosa; assembly: GCA_002076135.1. NCBI lineage: Eukaryota > Viridiplantae > Streptophyta > Magnoliopsida > Pandanales > Velloziaceae > Xerophyta > Xerophyta viscosa. The sequence continues at coordinate 5,428,826 of MJHO01000001.1, forward strand.
TGTGCCGAATACAAAGATTCGCGCAGCCAGAATGAACCAACGGCCCATGGATTTTATCAAATGGATGAGATTTAAACTGCCATTTTAAACTGTTTTGTAGACAATCATAAAAAATATGTGAAAAATAAATTAGAGAAAAGACACTGCGATTTAACGTGGAAACCCTAACGGGAAAAAACCACGGAATGCCAGTCCTCAAAATCATAGCGAGGATGGCTGAGAGATCCACTATTAATAGAAAAAATACAGGGATCTAATTTAGGCAATTACAATCACCACAGAATCAATAATAATATCTCCTACCAAGAATAGAAGATTAATATCTCCTACCAAGAATAGAAGATAATAATAATATCTCCTACCAAGAATAGAAGATACTAAAATATTTCCAACACTCCCCCTCAAGTTGGAGCGAATATGTCGATTGAGCCCAACTTGGATAACAAATGCTGGAATTGTTGTTTAGCTAGCGGCTTCGTCAACACATCTGCCAGCTGATCTTTGCTTGAAACATATGGAGTGTCAATTATCTTGGCTTGGACTTTTTCTCTGATAAAGTGGCAGTCAACTTCAATGTGTTTCGTTCTTTCATGAAATACTGGGTTGGAAGCAATATGTTGAGCTGCTTGATTGTCACAATACATCTTCATTGGAATTATGGGAATAAATCCCATGTCTTGCAATAAGGCTCTCAGCCATACTAACTCACTGGTGGTGGATGCCATTGCTCTGTACTCAGCCTCTGCACTTGATCTTGCAACAACATTTTGCTTTTTACTCTTCCACGCAACAAGATTGCCTCCAACAAACGTGCAATATCCTGTGGTAGACTTTCTGTCTTGGAGGTCACCTGCCCAGTCAGCATCTGAATAGCCAGTAATATCAAGATGTCCATTTTTCTTGAATAATAATCCTCTTCCTGGAGATCCTTTGAGGTAGCGAAGAATGCGTTCTACCATTTCCATGTGCCCGACTGTAGGGGCACTCATAAACCTGCTAACATAACTTACTGCAAAAGAAATGTCAGGCCTCGTGATAGTCAAATAGATGAGACGACCAACTAACCTTTGATATCTCCCAATGTCTTGCAATGGCTCGTCATTCAAATCAAATTTTCCCTTATAGTCCATTGGAGTTTCTGCAGGTTTAGCGCCGAGTTTTCCAGTCTCTTTCAGCAAATCAAGTGTATATTTTCTCTGAGTGATAAAGATACCTTTTTCAGGATTACTTGCAATCTCAATGCCCAAGAAGTACTTCATATGACCAAGATCTTTGATGTCAAATTTCTCACTTAAGTAACGCTTGAGATTATGAATACCTTTTAAGTCATTGCCAGTAATAACAATATCATCTACATAGACAAGAACCACAATTGTTCCAGATGATCCTCTTTTAACAAACATGGATGAGTCAGATGTGCAAGATTTAAACTGAAAGTCAAGTAGTGTAGAGCTCAACTTGCCATACCATGCTCTCGGTGATTGTTTAAGTCCGTAAATGGCTTTCTTCAACCTACAAACCATATCGCCTCGACTTTCAAAGGGATGCCCAGGGGGAAGTTTCATATATATTTCTTCTTCTAGATCTCCATGTAAGAAAGCATTCTTCACATCCATTTGAAATATAGACCAACCAAGATTAACAGCAACGGATAAGAGTACACGAAATGTATTCATCTTAACAACAGGAGCAAATGTTTCTTTATAGTCAATACCATATGTCTGAGTGAACCCTTTTGCAACTAATCTAGCCTTGTACCTTTCTACAGATCCATCACTATTATATTTGATCTTATACACCCATTTACAGTCAACTGGGCGTTTATTATTAGGCAGTCTACATATATCCCAAGTTTGATTTCTGTCGAGAGCTGCAAGCTCATTATTCATGGCATTTATCCATTTAGAAGAGCGTTTTGCTTCATCATATGACATAGGTTCTTGTTCTTTGTCTAAATTAGCAAGAAAGCTAACATAGGCACAAGATATCTTATCATAAGATATGAACTCTTGGATAGGAGAAGATACCGTATAGTACGTAATGTAGTCCTTTAAATGTTCTGGTTGACGGATGACACGACCACTTCGAGTGGTTGGTTGACATTGAGTACTGGAGGAGCTTGGTAGATTCGGGCTATCATGTGATGTAGTATCATGCACTGTCTCTGGATGGAAACTGATCTCTGGTGTGTTTTGTATCTTTGTTGAGTTATTTTGTGTTTCTGTATGAGAACTGATCTGTATCTGCGTCTCTGATCTGACCTGTGTCTCTGCTGGACTATGACGAATTTCTGAGCTGACATGATCTGAACTGATATGAGGCATGAAGTGGTCAAGTTCGAAGTTTGTATTTGTCTCCCCCTGAACTTGGGCACTGAAAAAAGATTGATCTTCCACGAAAGTGACGTCCCTAGATATGTAGAATTTGTCATCCTGCGGACTATAGCATCTGTATCCCTTTTTGGTGGAGGAATATCCAAGAAACACACATCTACTAGCTCGATGATCAAATTTTCCTTGATTCTGTAAGTGAACAAAGCATAAACATCCAAAAATTTCAAGTGAGAAATATCAGGTCTTTGTCCTTTCAATATTTCTAAGGAAGATTTATTATCCAAAATCTTGCTAGGCATGCGATTTATCAAATAACAGCTAGTGAGTACTGCATCTGACCAGTACTGCTTAGGGACATGCATTTGAAACAACAAGCAACGTGTCACTTCTAATAAATGTCGATTTTTGCGTTCTGCAACACCATTTTGTTGAGGTGTGCCAACGCAAGAGGTTTGGTGGATCGTACCGTTGACATTGAGAAAATTGGAAAAATCTCTACTTGTATACTCACTACCATTGTCCGTTCTCAATATTTTAATCTTACTGTTGTATTGAGTATCAACTAAGTAAGAGAAGCTTTTATAAACATCCAAAACTTCGCTTTTAGATTTCAGTAACTGCAGCCAAGTACTTCGGAAAAAATCATCAACAAAGATAATAAAATATCTGTACCCATCCCGAGAAGTAACAGGGGCTGGTCCCCAAATATCAGAATGAACTATCTCAAAAGGTTTTGATGTAATATGTGAACTATGACAAAAAGGTAATCTGTGCTCTTTCGAAAAATGGCATGCATCACAGGCTTTAGAATTTAATTCTAATGAGGAATCTAGAAGTTGTAAGATCTTATCTGAAGGATGTCCCATTCGACGATGCCAGAGTAAGGATTCCTCTTCTCTTCTTTGTGCATTCAAAGCCGTGGAGATAATTGTTGGATTCATCATATACAATCCTCCTTGCTGTTTTCCTTCACCAATTATTTGTCCTGTAGATATGTCTTGAAATATTACCTCGTCAGGTGAGAAAATAGCTCTGCAGTTTAGCTTTTTGGTAATTCTGCTGACAGATAGCAGGTTAGCAGATAAATCTGGTACAAATAAAGCATTATCAGAAGCAGAAAATATGTTATTTCCAACTCCTTTAATCGGAATCTTATCGCCATTAGCAACTGAAATTGGTTTATGTGAATAACCCTTTTGAACATCATGCAGCAACTCGGAATAGGAGGTCATATGATCGGTTGCTCCTGAATCAATCAACCAAGTGTTAGAATTAGATAAAAAAGCACAATGATCACCTGCAACTGAAGTAGTTGGAATAGTGGAAGTGTTGTCATTTTGACTCTTCTCAAATACGATTTTCAACATCTTCTTCAGCATGCAATTTAGTTCGTGGTACGATTTCCAACAACGATCCCTCGTATGCCCGTATTTTTTTTGCAATAGTCACAATAGTACTGTCCATAGTTTGAAGATACATAGTTAGTGGAGTACTCCATATCAAGAAAGCAATGAAGTTCAGATAAGGATGTAGCTTCCCCTTGAAATGATGTAAATGCTTTGATAAGGTTGAAAATGAATTCCCCTTGATTGCTGAAAAAACTGAACTTGAGTGATTCTTGTCGGCTGAACCTTCTGAAATTGATTAGTAGATTTTTTTTTTTTTTTTTTTTTGCTGCGATCGAAAAACAGACAGATCTATTTGTTCTGGATCGCCATGTGAGCGTTCAAGATCTCAATTTTCTTCTGGAGACCGGAATCTTGATCGGCACTTGAGAAGAAAATCAAGAGGCTAGATTAGATGAGATTGAACACGAAAATCAAGAAGCTTGGTTGATGAACAGGAACATCAATCTTGATCGGTGATAAACAGCAGTGATTGAACAGTGATTGAGCACAACGAACGTGACGCCGGCGAATGGGAAGACCAACACAACAGCAAGATCAGATCAGCACCGTTCTAGATCCGGCAGCGGAAAGTTTTAAAGACGGTGGCAGCGGCAGAAGGAGCGGCACAGGAAGACTATAACAGGCAGCGACGGCGCAGGAACCCCTAATTTTGATAGGGTTAAATGAACGGCTGTGATTTGATTTCCACTAGATTGATGGTTCAGATCTGCTCTGATACCATGTAGACAATCATAAAAAATATGTGAAAAATAAATTAGAGAAAAGACACTGCGATTTAACGTGGAAACCCTAACGGGAAAAAACCACGGAATGCCAGTCCTCAAAATCATAGGGAGGATGGCTGAGAGATCCACTATTAATAGGAGAAATACAGGGATCTAATTTAGGCAATTACAATCACCACAGAATCAATAATAATATCTCCTACCAAGAATAGAAGATTAATATCTCCTACCAAGAATAGAAGATAATAATAATATCTCCTACCAAGAATAGAAGATACTAAAATATTTCCAACATGTTTTACCTGCAATTTGAAGCAAAAACACCATAGCCACTAGACCCGAGGAAAAGAAGAACAAAGACTTAAACCTCCGGCACCGCCTTCATCACTCCTCCGCCTCACTCCGACGACCACTGTCAGATTAGGAACCGCCTTCTTCACTCCTTCGCCGCCTTCATCACTCCTTCGCCTCACTCCGACGACCACTGTCAGATTAGGAACCGCCTTCATCACTCCTTCGCCTCACTCTGACGACCACTGTCAGATTAGGAATCTGACACTTTTCACGTCGACCTCCGTTCATCTACTGATTTGTAGTTAGACATTACCTGCACGGTTGACTGCACTTCTTTTCGCAGTCTTAGTATATGTGGACTACATTGACCTATCGAGCTTGTATTCAGCTTGAAGAATTTTATTTATTTCTTGAATGGCCAACTCTTGTTGTTTTTCTATGTTCCGCAACATCATAATATTTATTACATATTTTTGTTCCTCCTTCTTTGAAGATTGCTTGCTGAGGTACACCATCAAATAGCTAGTTTGGCATATTATACTGTATTTTTACTAAAGGAATATAAAAGCTTTCATGAAAAAAACCAACAAGAAACTAGATATATACATATTCCATGACAAATTTGCATGCAAGTAATTAAAACACCACAGATGCAATTCTTTAGATATTTATGCTATTTATGGAGAAATATAAAGTTTAGTACACCCGTGAAATGTACATATATTAATCATAAATATAAATAAAAAATAAAAATAATATATTTAATATCTTTTTTTTTTTGTATTTTCAATTTTTTACAAATTGATACTTATTCTATTAAAATATTACACTTTATCCGTTATATGTTATTAAAATAAGAAGAAATGACATATGACATGTATAATAATTTATTTGAGAAGCGGCATAAATATTTGTGACATCATATATATATATATATATATATATATATATATATAATATATATATATATATATTATATATATATATATATATATATATATAATCGTTGTTATAAATTAATATTTTTGATTAAGTATTTATTTTTAAAATCTTTATATTTTTCAAATAACTTACATTACTATAAATTCTTACTATCAATACAAATATCATGTGGCTTTTTCAGAATAACAGTAAATACCATATGGTATATCAAAAATTATTCAAAATGCCACGTGGTATAACAGCTTTCATCACCCAGTTTTAGAATAAGAGCAAATACCATATGGTACATCAAAAATTATTTAAAATGCCACGTGATATAACGGCTTTCATCACCCAATTACATATATATATATATATATATATAATACAAAAGAAAGTGTAATAAAATTTATCAATATATATATATAATATGTGCACATATGCACATGCATGTTCATACGTGTGCATACGCATCGGAAAAGCAATGGCTACTTCGCAAAGTTATATTACATGTACATGAGCGGTGCATGATTGCTACTTCCATGGCGATTTTGCACTATTCATTACTTGTTCAAATTATTAATATATATATGACATTTGTCAAAAATATAAACTTTAACAATAGAAAAATTGATAACATATATACAGGTTTCGATATCTCTCTCATCGTGCTCTCTCATGTTAATTATCTCTATAGTATCTCTCGTTCATATCATCTACTCCACTCTTGCAGTTAAACAATCAATTTGCTAATAAAAATTCAAAATATTTATATTTCATATTTAAAAAAAATTTGAAAACACCAAGAATATATTGTTAGAGCAATTTGTAACACAACGGTGTTTTAACCGTTGCTCGACTATAAAGCCGACTAATTACACGTAAATGATATCTAAACAAGCAAATATGACTAAAGTAATATTTGATGCTATAATCATCAACATATTGGGTTATATGTTTTCAAAGAAATTTAGTTACGTATGCGCCCAAAAACAAGATTTATTGCAGAAACTTCTCGATGGTTCCTCACCATCTCACCGATCATGAAACACTACATCGCAGACCTTCTCGTCGCACATCTTCAATGTCGTCCTCTCTTCATCAACTAGCTTGTGCTTGAACATTAACTGCACGATTAATTGCACATCTTTCGCAGTCTCACTATCGGTGGACTATATGAACTATCAACCTTATATTTAGCACGAACAATTTTATTTAGTTATCAGCCTTTTATAAAAAATGTCTGGCGTGTCCCCGAAAAATTCGTGGAAGATGATAATGTGCAGAGAGAACGGAGTGAACTTTTAGCTTACTAGAAGGTATTAAACCTCACGATGGTCGAGACAAGGTGAAATGGAAATGGACGCCGGACCTCTAACTTCTATGTTAGAAGCTACTACGCTTTTTTAAATTTCGGCGGGATCAAATGTCAATTTACAACAACTATTTTGAAGACAAAAATACTTGAGAAGGTTAAAGTGTTCGTCTGGCTAACTATAAAAGATAGAATATTGACTGCGGAAAATCTTATAGAAAGAGGTTCCAATGTTCCCGAAAAGTGTGTTCTATGTGACCTGTAACTGAAAACTACAGAACATTTGTTGATTTTATGTCCACTGGTTTAAAAGATTTGGGCGTATATCCTAAAAAAGTTGAACATTAAATCTCTCCTATTCCATCTACATGATACTTGAACTGAGTGGAAGAATATCAATATTTAAAAAGCTTTGAGATTGGAACGGAGCATGCTCGTCGCGCCACTTTGGTGGATAATTTGGAAAGAACGAAATTCTCGATTTTTTTCTAATAAAAAAAGAGACTATCATGCGTTATTTCAACAGATTTACCAAACATTCGCTTTCTGGATGGACTTTTCAAATGGCCGGCATAAAGAAAGTGGTTTAATTTTATTGTCTCGCTTGTATCTTTAGACTTTTATTTTTCATCTAAATTTTATCTTTTATTTATTTGTTTCTTTTTTTGTACTGTGATAGATCTCACTTGATCTATCTCAGTTTTTTCTCAAAAAAAAAAAAAAATTAGTCCTTCAGTGTCCGGTCGCTATTTTTTTGAGTTCGGCAACATCATAATGTTTATGACATATTGTTGACATCCCATTTTAGGGACATATTTAAAACTTATTAAAATTAAAAAATATATAAAAATAAATAAATAAAATAAAAGAAAAATAAATAAATAAAAAGAAGAATATAAAAGTAAATAATAAATGAATAACAAATAAAATAAAATAATAACAGAGAAAAGCCAAAAGAATCAAATGCAAGGCAAAACACAAAAATACCAAATTCTACAGATCAAATTTAAACCATGAAGAAAATCTGCTTAGAATGCAAATACAGAATTCTGCGAATCAGATTAAAGCAGAACACGAAAACATCAAATTCGGCAAATCAAAAGTAAGGTAGTAAACGAAACGTTGAGTTTAGCAAATCAAACTTAGATTAGAATATAAAAACACCGAATTCGACAAATCAGATGAGACCTGAAACAAGAAACACCAATTTGACCAACCGACGAAAGCCACACTATCAACAAAAAAAAAAAAATGATGGGATGGGCATAGTAGTCCACTATCCCCTCCCCAAATTATTTTCACTCTCCTATATATTAGGCAAGATCATTTTGTCCCAATGAATTTTATCTACATAACTTCTCAACTAAGCAAAGAAAAAAAGAGGGGGAGGGCTCACTCTCAGCAAAGGGAGAACACCACAGAGAAGGAAGGAAGGAGAAGAGAGAAGAGGTGCTGCCGTCGTGAGAGAGAGAGAGAGAGAGAGAGAGAGAGAGGGTGGAAGAGAGATGCTGTCATCACCTCCAACTCCTTCAGGCTCCCTACAACTGAACGCCATCCTCGATCCCAGCCGACTCTGACGGCGCTGTCTCCGGCACCAACTGAGTTGCACCCGACACCTCTAAGACGCAACACTTGAGGTATAATCATATAAATATCTTTACAGCCCAAAAATATAGTCTACACGACTCTGACTGATCGGAAGTGATAGCCACCGCTAGAAACGTCGGTGGTGGCCGGAAATTTTTTATTATTTTTTCAAAAATAAAATTGTACCCTTAATACAAGCCTAGAAATTAAATTTAAACATTACCAGTGCACTCAGAGACCTTGAAAACCCCTAGAGCACCATTTGGGACGGTGAACAACGTCAATCGTCGAAATGAGTCCAAAAAGTCGCAAGCCCCGAAAACTCAAAAATAAAGCTATGAGACCAATTTTTTTGACATTCTCATTGATTTCAGGATGTTGAAAAACGCTAGGACCCAGTCCGGTCCTGGCGCGCAAGCGCGGCCGGTTGCAAGGGGCTAAGCCCGCGCCCGGGCGAGCCAATTTCGGCTTAGGCCGGACCAATTTGGTTCGGTCCAGCCCAATAATGGCCCAAAGATATTTTAATTGGTTTTAAATGATTTCCAATATCAAATTTTGATAAATTAAATAAAAGATAAATTATAAATAATAACTTATATTTATATAAATAATAACATAAATATTAGTATCGGAAGAATTCTCGACCCAGATAATTTATCGGGAGGATTCCGTATAATATTTAACATATAAATAATAATACATATTAAGATAAATTAAATGATAAATCGAGAAGAGAATTCTCGATCCGGATAATTTATCGAAGAATTATCTCGTATAATATTTAAAATATAAGTAATAATATATATAAAGAGATTAAATAATAAATCAGATTCTCGATCTGGATAATATGTTGGGAGTATTCTTCTGTAAAATATTTAAAAATACAAATAATATATATATATATATATATATATATACACAAATGAATTAAACAATAAATCGGGAAGAGGGTTTTCTCAACCCGGATAATTTATCAGAAGGCTTTCCCGTATAATATTTAAAAAGAAATTAAAGAACTATCGGAAAGAGAATTATCAATCTGGATAATTTATCGGGATCATTGTCTCGTATAATATTAAAACATAAATAATAATAAATAAAGAGATTAAATAACAAATTAGGGCGAGATTTCTCGACCAACTTAATTTATCGGGAGGATTTTTCTGCAATATAATAAAAAAAATAAAATCAAATAATTAAGCAAATTAAGAAACAAATTGGGAAGAAAATTCTCTACCCAATAGGAGGTTTCTCCTGCAATTAATTATTCTCCCTAACTAAATAAAATCTAAATTAAGCATAATAATTGACAAACCATATTATATTAATAATCAAAAGATAAGGCAGTCCATTTATTGATGACGTTAGGTACTAACACCTTTCTAACTCGTAACTGATATAAATGAGCCCAAATTTATAAAAGACTAATATGTTTTCTAGATTTTCTTAAAATGTCTAGGTGGCGACTCCTCTATCATCTCACACGTAGCGCGATGAGGCCGTAAACACATATGTAGTAGCAATATAATCACTCTTAGCAGCTCTCTCAAATTGTTACATACCCGTATTTATTCTTCCTTCCTTGTCGATTGCTTCCTGAGATACACTATAAAATAACAAGGTTAACGCATTGTACGCTGCAATACAACAATCTAGTAAGAAGTCCCACTTGAAATGGCATGCGGAAGATAAAACTTAGCAGCCATGTCCCGGAGGATGTTTCAATTTAGCCTATTATACAATAATTTGCTAAAGGAATATGATGATAGTTTACATGCAAACCAAGTGCTAGTATGAACTAACCCAAATGAGATTAGCATTCCTATTACCGCAGCTAGTACAATATCTCAAAAGCTCTGAATACTCTGTTATATTCTGCCATTGCATTACTGTCTCCTTCCTCACTGGAACACTCCGGCCAGTTCTAATGGTTATCCCCGTTCTACAAAATCTCTTACGTATTAAATATATATATATATATAATTCGGTATCAAAATAGTTGAGCGACATGTGGCACTTCTTATAACTTACAATATATCATATGGCGTCTTTATTATCTTACCATTTGATATGTGTCACTTAAATATAACAAATATGTAATTAATAACATATTTAATAAGAGTTTGAATTCAATGTATATTTAATGGATTATTAATAATTTTATATAAAAATTAAGTATAATTTATAATATTTTATTTTATATATTAAAAATAATTATAATAATTTGAAGAATTTGAAAGGTCATTATTAAAATCTTAACATCTATATATAATTATATACAATATATACAATGGGTGATCAAAATCGTAACTTTTGGTATATAATGAAGAATTTTAAAGGTCATTATCAAATTCTTAATAATTTATATATAATTATATACAATATATATAAATAGGTGATCAAAGTCGTAACTTTTGATATGTAATGTAAAATTTTAAAGGTCATTATCAAATTCTTAATAATCTCTATATAATTATATACAATATATACAAATGGGTGATCAAATATAAATTTTTTTTAAAAATAATAACTATTAATATAAAAATATAAATAGTGCATATAACTATTAATAGTGCATATAACTATTAATAAAAATAATAATAGTGCATATTTTATAATAATTTTTAAAAAAATTATTCAAATTCTAAAACAAACAAATATATATATATATAATATATATATATATATATATATAACTGGATATCACCACCATTTTAGTCACTCAAATAAGTTTATTATTTTGTATATAACATATGGTAATTATTTTGCTTAAATAATATGACAAATAAAATATAATATTTTAATAAAAATAATTATTAATTTATATACTAAAAAATAGAAAATTTTTAATATTATTATTTTATATTGGTGACTAACAATCGTGCATTGCACGGGTTCAAAACTAGTATTACTTAAATACATAAACATAAAATGCATAATTTGAAGAGAGAGAGAGAGAGAGAGAGAGAGAGAGTATGTGTTATCATTAGAGGCTTATATTGTAATATATTTCTTTGATATGAATCATGGGTGTGTGTGTGTGTTTGTGTGCATAGCATAGGAGAATTTACGGTGCTCCAATTCTCACTTGCAATGCAAAAATAAATGATGGGCTCATTTACAGGCTTTGTATGTGCATCTATAATTAGATTATTAGGTTTTCTTTTATGTATGTTATGGATCATTGTGTCAGTTTTATATATGTCCTTTTTTTATAACTGAAATTTTATATTGAAACTGTCACATAGAAATTTAAAATAAAAAATTCTCTAATTTCTGATTATTGTTTTATACTAATTGAAAGGTAATATCCAATAAATATAAGAATAGAAATATGTGTGTCATTCATTTAAAAGATGAGACAATACAAAGGATAGAAACAACATACATATACATATATATATATATATATATATATATTTCAAAATACCATCTTGTTTGGGTACCATTCTACATACATTTCCTCATTTTTGTCCTTATATTGTCCATGTTATAGTTCCAACTTTCAAAACCCCATGCGTTATAAATAATCTTTGTTAATTGCTCCCCTATTTTCACTATAGCAATATTCCCATTAGAAAAAAAAATATTGAAAAAAAAAGAAAATGTTCAAATAGTGGAAATATTTACAGAAATTGACATTTTCCTTGGAAGTAAAGTAACTGAAGCAGAAACTTTTAAAATTAATTAAGGTTTAATCTATTTTACCCCAGCGATATTACCGCAGATTTTTACTGGGAATCGGTGACGTATTCATACCTTTCAAAAACCCCTCCCTCGCCGCTTCCTTCCACTTATTTTCAGTTCCAAAAGTTCTACGCCGAGCGTCGCGTTGGCCTTGCCTTTGCCTATACCCACCGTTATCGCCGCCGGTATAACTCTCCTCCGTCGGTCTTCGCTGTGTTGTTTCTCCCCTGTAAATTTCATTAAATTCTAACGCAATTTTGTTATTTTTAGATTGCAATGGCTACACCATCAAAAAGACCGGGAGAAAGTGTAGGGAGGACACTTGATTTAGATAAGAAAGAGGCAAAGAAGAGGAAGCTTGCATCTAGAACACTACAATCTTGTTCCATGGCTTCAGCATCTGCAATTTCCGGCAAGAGTGAAGCTAATAGTAAGATCAGGTTTGATAAAGAGCGGGTGATGAAACTCTGGAGAGAACTCACAGAAGACGAAAAGGATCAGTTCACTAGGAAGTATAGAAATATAATTGATCTCGTGGAGTTTGATGTGGATTGGGATTTAATTGGAGCTATGTTTTCGTTTTGGGATCCGGATTGCAGGTGCTTTGTGCTAGGCAGTAATGTTCTGACACCTACGATCGAAGAGTACCAGGAGATGCTGGGGTTTCCAAGAGGAAATCTAGGAAATGTATTTTTGCCAAATGAAGCTTTCGATGCACCGAAAGAGTTGGGTAAGATTTTCAATGCCAATCCATCGGAAACGGCAAAACTTGTGAAGACCCATGGAAAGAGTAATCACGGGGTGCACTTGAACAAGTTGTTGAAGCTAAGAGATTTGAAGACCAAGGCCGAAGGGAATCAAGAATACAGAGTTCGGGCGCTAGCTTTGGTGATATATGGATTGGTTATCTTCCCCAAAGCATCGGATATTATTGATTCAGCGGTCATTTATTTTTTTTCTAGAATCATAGTGAATGGTGTAAACCCGGTGCCTGGTATTCTAGCAGAGACCATACAAAATATTAACTCTTTTAAGAAGAGGCAAGTTTTAACTTACAGTTTTTGTGCTCCATTGCTGCAGACTTGGATATACAGCCATCTCTTACCGCCAGGGGAGAGCGAGTTGACCTCGCAGGTTCAACAAACTCATAGACCTATTGTCGAAGCTGCCGGTCGTAAAATCGTCTCACTGAGCGAGGGTCAATGGAAAGAGGCTCTGATTAATAACAAGCAAGTAATGTCGGTAGCTCAGTGGATGCCAAAGGTGAGTTTTCTTCAAAGCTGCAAACCGTTCGCTTTTGTTCCGTTGATTGGACCTTGGTCATGTACTAGTTATGCACCGGCTCTCGTGGCTAGACAATTTTATGCTATGCAGAATGCGCCGAAAATTGAGGGCCTTTGCTTGGTGGAAGAATCATTGTGGGAGGGGGAAATTGGGATCTCATTACTAAATATAAAGCCAGTTGGGTTCGTGCAAAACGTAGTTACTTGCATCCGCAAGAAGAACTATCTAATGAGCTAGAGGCTGGAGAATTGGCCATTAGACCAGAAATTACTGGCGATGATGGGAAGAAAGTGAAGAAAGAAGAAATGGTGCATGACGACGAACAACCGGGAGTACAAGAACAGCTTATACAAAAATTAAGGCAGGAAATTAGGAAATTGAAGGAGGACAAGAGACTTCTACATAAATTGAGGGAGGAGTCTACTAAACTGGAGGAGGAGATTTGCAAATTACGAGAGGATAAGGGAATTGTACAAGGAAACATGAACAAGCTGAAGGTGGAGAACAATAAATTAAGGGAGGATAGAGAACTTCTGGGGGTAAGGAATAGAATGCTTGATCAATCTTATCAAACGATGGTCCGAGAGAGAAGCCGCATGATAGAACACAGTCAATACCTTCATAATGAGTTTCATAATCAGGGCCGTCCCAACCCGAGTTATAGTGCTGAATTGTTTCACAGCAACATGAATTTGCAGCAGGAAGTCGAGACGCTGAGGAGAAATAGACAAGAGCTGATCTTTGGAAATGAAAGTCTGCAAAGGAAACTGGATGAACTAAAGAAGCTATACGATTTGAACAGCAGAGATATTGCAGAATCAGCCCAGAGGAACACAAAATTGCAGCACGAAGTCGAGACACTAAGGAGAAACTGTGAACAGGCGGACCGAGAAAATGAGAATCTGAAACAACATTTCGAAGAGCTACGAAACCTGTGCGATTCTAACAGCAGCAAGAACGTTGAACTTGTCCAATGCAATACAATGTTGCAGCAGAAAGTTGAGGCAGGTGAACAAAATAGACGTGAGGTGACCCAAGAAAATGCAAATCTTCGAAAAGAAGTGGAGGATCTTAGGAACATGTGTGATTCTAGAAGTAGATGTAATGCTGAGTTAGCTCTAGATTTCGCCAGTTTGCAGAAGGAAGTCAAGGTACAGCTTAAAAATAAAGAGGAGATGATCCAAGAAAACAAAAATCTTCAAGAAAAGGTGGAGGAGCTAATGAATCTATGTGATTCATACAGCAGCAATAATGCTGAATATGTCCAGAGCAATAAAATGTTGCAGCAGGAAGTTGACGCGCTTAAACAAAATTGTCAGGAGGTGAACAAGGAAAATGAAAATCTTCAACAAGAAGTACAGGAACTTAGGAACCTGAGTGATTCTAGAGCCAAATGTAATGCTGAATTAGCCCTGAACATCGCAACATTGCAGCACGAGAGCGAGGAACTGCTCAAGAATAAACAGGAGCTGATCGAGGACTACGACTATCTGCAACAAAAAGTGCTGGAGGTAAGGAGTCTATATGATTCCACCACTAGCAATAGGGCTGAATTAGTCCGGAACAAATCAATGCTCCGGCAGGAAGTTGAGGAACTTCTGCAAAGAGGACAGGAGGTGATACGACGCAATCAAAATTTAGAACAAGAAGTACTGGAGCTGAAGAACCTGTGTGATTCCAGAAGTAGCCATAATGATGAACTAATTCAGAAAAACACAAAGTTGCAGAAGCAAATTGCGGCTCTAACGAAAAATAGACTGGAGTTTATCCAAGAGAATGATAATCTGCAACAACAATTAGAGAAGCTAAAGAACCTGTGTCATTCCAACACTAAGCATAGTGCTGAAGCAGACCAGATCAACAGAATGTTGCAGACAGAAGTTGAGGTGCTGAGGCAAAAAAATCTGGAGGTTCTCCGACACAATGAAAACCTGCAATCTCGAGTTGAGGAGCTAAGTAAGGTCTGTGATTCCAACACTAGCCAAAATGCTGAATTAACCCAGAGCAACACATCATTGCAGCAGGAAGGACTGTTACTGAAGAAAAGTATGTTGAAGGTTATTCAAGATAATGAAAATCTACAACGACGAGTGGAGGAGCTAAGGACCATCTGTGATTCCAAAACCAGCCAAAATGCTGAATTTCTCTTGAGTAACACAATATTGCAGCGGGAAATCGTGACACTGCAGAATAGAAAACATGAGGTCGTCCAAAGAAATGAAAATCTGCAAAAACAGGTTGAGGAGCTGGGAAATAAAAGTTGCCTTCTTGAAGACATGCTTATTGGAATAAGACACGCGAATGCGGAGTTGCTTGATGGAAATTGAGAATACGAGGTACTTATTTTATTCTTTGTTATAATTTAAAGGAAAGTGTTATATTCTGGTGTACTGATTTCATTACCTTTCCTCTTAAATTGATTACTGATAAACCAAGTCTTTATCTTGCTTCTTTGCAGTCCCCAAGAATGGTGCTCCACGTTTCAATAGTTCGATACTTTTTGTAAATCTTAAAGTTGTCTTTTTATCGTTAGTTTTGTGCTGTAAATGAGTGCTAAGTATCTTAGGTTATATTTAGAAATGGTTTTGTGAAGTTCATAGAAGGTATTGGTTCTTCAAACTTCTAAAAACATGACATTATTGGATATATTTGTTTCTTTCGTTAATATTATTATACGTTCTCCAGGAGTATTCTGAATTCCTTCAATGCTTTGATGATAGAAAAGACTATCAACAAGACAAACCATTTAGTAGAATATACTACAGATGGATTACCATGATAAATAATAAAGAACAAGAAAAACATGCATTACACTCTTTCTTTCTCGTCTTAGGGTCCTCATTGTATTTTTCTGTGTACATTGTTGAGTAGGACTTGTTAGGGTGATTGAGCCTTGGGGGTGTGGCGTTGTTGCCAGTCTCATGGCTTTTTTTTTTTTTTTTTTTTTTCTATTGTATTGGATCTCTGTACTCTTGTCTTCCTCGTCAGCTGAGGTTGACGCTGAAGATTTTCTCAGTGAAAGCAATGCATGTTTCTCTAAAAAAGGCATTGGAGAATATATAGCTTGGATGTTGGAGTTCTAGAGAATGCAGCTTCAATCTTCGACAGTTCAAGAGTAACAATTAGGTTTGCTGCCTTCAGAAAGTCAATGTGTCTTATTCAGTATCCATATTAGTACGAGCACATCTTAGCTTTTAAGTTCAATTATCAAAGGATAAACACCCCATTCAAGTCTTAATTGCTAAGTTTAAATTAGCAGATTTGCTTGTATTTGGACTTCAAATGACTTTTTTAAAGTTTTTTTTTTTCTTATCTACTATAAATGCAGCAAAGCATGAGAATCTAGCTTTCTATGTTGTAAATGTGCATATAGTTATGCAATAATAGTTTAGTATTCTGTAACATACTATTAGTATGAAAGCTTTATTTCTTTCTTTTCCTGGTAGTGTTGGTAAGGCTTTAGATGGTGTTGGTTAAGGATAGCCCTTACGAGAAAAAATGTTGAAATATATTTTTGTAAATAACATGCAAATGTTGAGTGTCCATGATGGTGTGTTCAAATGATTGCTCACGAGTCACGAGTGTGCACTTTTTACAGATTGAAGGAATAGGAAGTACCTGTATAATGTTGGAAGAATATAAGTTTTATTCTGATGAAGCTTTTAGACTTGATATTCTTTTGCATTGGCACACCAAGCTGCAGTTTTAACTATGGTTTTACGTGCTGGACGATATGTGTATGTTCGAATATAAGAAGCAGTTTTTTGGTGAAAGCATTTTTCGAAGGAGTTGCAAATATAAAATAATAAATTTGATTTATCCTATAATTTTTGTTTTCAAATTTCTGTTCAAAAAATTACATTAAATAGGTATTAGTAGATTTTAAAAATATTTTTAAGCACGTTAAAATAGTGAAGTTCTAAATACCTACTAAAAGTTATCAGCATACAAAAAGTTATTTTTTGCACCATAATTTTTGTAAAATACTTTTCCATAAGCGTTGAGGCATTAGTCAGTACCTATAGTTACTTTGCTTACATTCTTACAATTATTACTTGTATTACAATCAGTGCTGAGTGGCATAATAAAGTTCGCATTGATTTCTAGTAGCAAATACTTATACATGAATAATTAATCACTCATAATTCTGAATCTTCTATGTATACGTGAGCTTATTATAGGACCTCCACATCACTAATTACGATTATACGGTTCGTAATTATCTCATACTCGTCATGGAGCAGCCATGGTGCATTGACGGACTCCTGCAGGATGTGATTTTTTCTTACACTTCTCCAAAAAATATATTATATTATATGTATATATACACTAAATATGTTCTTAAAGAGAGTACAACTGATACAAGCTCAAACAATATCCAAGAATTGCTAATATAAGCATCGAAGCTACTGCGAATAAACAGAAAAAAAATCCGTGATTTTATTAAATATGAATGCATACAAGATATAAGCAGTACAATATAAACATATATATATATAATGAATAAATGAAATGAGGACACTTTACAAGATAAGTAAAAAGCTACAATCTACTGTCTCCATCCCAACCACTCATCTTTCGCGGGCTTCGGAACACCTCTGAACCAAGGGTGCTTCATTGCTGATGCTGCATCGATTCTTCTGCTAGGATCGTAAGTTAGAAAGCTGCTCAGAAGATCCAATGCATCATCGCTCAGTACTCCGACGTGGGCTGCAAATATGTCAGCCAAATTAGACCGATGGTTGCTTCCTACGGAGCAGCCAAACAACTCAGCCCCTGGGAGTTCCTTGAATCCCGGCCACGATCTCTCTGTAGGAATGCCGAGAACACTGAAAATCATTCCAGCCTGCAGAAACTCAGTTTTGCCGGGGAAGATAGGCTGGCCAAGGAGCATCTCAGCCATAATACACCCGAGCGACCACATATCTATAGCTCGAGTGTAGTTAGCGGCTCCTAACAGCAATTCTGGGGCGCGAAACCACAGTGTTACAACTTTGTCTGGCGGTGATAGCAACGGCGGCAAGCTGGATTTAAACGTCCTCCACCTCCGGCAAAGTCCGAAGTCACATAGTTTTGCGCACGTACCGTTCCCTGTGAGGACAATATTGGAAGTCTTGAGGTCGCGATGGAAGAGCCATCTGCCGTGGAGGAAAGCGATACCCCAGAGAAGCTGCAGCATCAACGGCTTGGCCTCTTGCTCGGAGAAGCAACCTGCGGGAAGGCTTTTGATGTACCTGTACAAGTCTGTGTCGGCGTGCTCCATCACCAGATAGACTGAGTCATCAGTGAAGACGACATCTTTTTGCTCCACAATGAAAGGATGAGGCTGACACTCGAACAGATGGGATATCTCACGCTCAGTAGAACGATCGAAGCTCTTGAACTGTTTCAGAGCGACAATCTCGTTATTCCGTTTATCGACGGCGCGGAAGACGGCCCCGTATGCACCCTCTCCGACCTTGGCTAGAATCTTGAAATCGTTGATGCTGCTGCGGCTCTTGATGCCGAGCCGCGCCAGTTTACGGATCATCATATCATTTCTCGAACAATCCTGCGGAAACGCTCGACGATTCTCAAACGAAGGAATCTTTGAAAGGGCGCAGGGCAGTTTCTTGGCCGCCTCTACAGGTACTTTTGGCGGCAGGCGATGAGCGGCCGCGGCTTTGGCAATCTCGATCTTGCTGCGGATGTCGATTTCCGCAGCCACACTGATCTTGTTTACAGGAAGACGAGGAAGATCATCTTGGAATTTCTGATCAGCCTCCTCCTCCTTCAACTGGTCAGGATGAGAAGTAGGGCGCGCTTCGTTTCTTGTCCTGACCGCCGAAGAAGGTGAACTGCGACGATCGTTTCTTATCACCTTCCTCTTCTTGAGGGGATTGGCAATGTTTCCGAGAGGCATCTTTTAGCGAGTTTCCGAAGAGCTCCGGAGAGTTGAAAGAGAGAGAGAGAAGACGACGACGAAGAAGAAGAGCAGCGAAATTTGCTAGCGAGAGTGAGAAGCAGAGAGAGAAATAGCGGGAATTCACAGGCGGGGAATTCATATAAACGGGTATTTCTGTTTTGGAGAGTCGAAGAAGTCGTCAAACAAAGCACGTGTTCTTATTATTTGTGATTTCATTTTATCTTAAAATCAATATTTTCAAATTTTTAAAAAATTCTAAATTCAAAATGTGTCATTTATGCCGCCTCATTTTGATTATTAATTATTATATATATAATTATATTAAAATTTAAAATAAAAATACAAAATAATTTTATTATATTTAAAATTATAATATAAATTAATTAAAACAATTTAGAAATTTAAAAAAAAAACAAAAGGGTCCGCGCGCGTGTGCGGAACTGAGAAATCAAATCCGCTCGCGTCGCAAACATGAGAAATCAAGTCACCGCTTGTCGTGGGCTTAACATTATAAACAATGCAAACATTAAAAAAAAAAATGTCATGCCGGTCGGCTCAGTAGCGGATCCCTGCGGATCTAGCACATTTCAGGCGGTACAGCGTGTGCACCCGAAACGAAAAACCCGCTTAAAACCAAGTTAAAATGACATGCAGCCATAAATCACCAAACAAGCAATCCATTTGATTAAAATTAAAAAAAGGAGTAGTTTTTTAGCGAAACTTTTAAAATTAAAATTATAAATTTTGATAAAATTTGTAATTTTTATGTTGAAAGTTTTTTTTTTTTTTGAAATGTATTTCTAGATATGTATTTTTAGGTTCGAAATTTTAACGGATTTGTAACGAATTAAATTACAAATTTTGAAATCCTTTGAATTTTAGAGTACGAAAATATATATTTGGAAGCTTTTTTTTTTTTAAATAAACTGTCAACATTAAAGATTTCTCCAAAAAAAAGGTCCCAAAATATTTTTTAATCATTCATGTTATTGAATTTTGGTGGATTTGTGAGCGGTGCGACGGAGGACACCAACAATTTTTCCAAATAATAGAGCGATGCTACCTGCACCAACGGATCCACCAACAAATCCATTAAATCTACAACCTAGTTAATTAAAATTAAGAACAAAAAAAACATTTCTAGGGATTTTTTGAAAAACTTCAAATATGAATGTTGCACATTTTGATAAAATTACAACCCTAAATGTTTTCTAAAAACTACTTTTAAATATGTATTCTGGGATCTAATATTTAACGGGTTTGCAGCGGATGTGACAGACTGACAGTCATAACAAGCACTATTTGGGCTTTCCTATTCACTTCATAGGACAACTAACTTAATGCAACGACATTTATCCATATCCAACAAAAATTGATTAACAAACTAAATGTTAATATACATTTGTAATAAATATACTATCAATATACATATATTTGAAAATAATATTTATACAATATATATACTACATAATATTTGTACAAGAATTTTAACAATTAACAAATATTCTAATTACGTAGATTTATAATTTATACAGATTTCGTAAGATGAACTGCCAATATACACGTATATATATCGTATTTATACCGCATACACACTATGCGATATTTGAAAAATTTCTAATAATTAACAAACATTCTAATTGGTGGATCTATAATTCATTTACGTTTCTCATTTAAATACTATCAATATACATGTTACATACTGTATTTATAACACACATATAAAATACATAATATTTATACAAAATTTTAATAATTAGAAAATATTTTAATAAGGTGGATCTACAATTTATACATATTTTTTATAAATATACTACCAATACGCAAATATATACAATATTTATAAAATAATAATACAAAATATAAATATTTGTACAAATAATACTAACAATAACCTAAATTTACAATCAAAATTTCAACCACATTTATATATAAGTCTAAATCTACAATTTAAATCTACAAAACGTACAAAATACGTAATATACTGTAATTTTTTTTTATAAATATCTTTGAAAATAGGTAGATCTAACTAATACTAATTTAGATGTATTGAATCTCACAAAAATATAGACTTTTGAGATGAGAAATAGAGGGTTAGGCGGAGAGAAGGAAAGAAGAGAGGTAGGAAATAAGGGGAGGTGACGGCTGCGTTCAGGTTAAATTTGAACGTGTAGTCGTTTGTTATAGAGGCAACATTAACTTCGTTTGTGTAATATGCGACATTTTGGTCGTCTGTATAACACTCGAGGATTTCGGCAGCAGAGGAGGGAAAAACCAAAAAAAAAACAAAAAAAGAGGGAAAAAAAAAAAAAAAGCAAAGCGAAAAAAAAAGAGCAAACGAGAGAGAGAGAGAGAGAGGAGAAGGAGAGCCGGTGAGAGAGCAAGAGAGACTCCGCCTCTTCCGCCACCACCACATTCTCCAACCCATAAGGATCACGACCTGCGCAATCCTCGAAACTCGATGTCGTCGGCCACCGCTTGCATTGATCGGCCCAAAAAAAGGTATTTGAGCTTTACTCGTATAAACTTCTTTGCAGTCTTGTAATATAATTTATACATTTCCAAGAACTCATCAAAAAAGTGAAAGCGTTGCCCATCGCCGGCACGGCCAAAAACCCGAAAAAATCAAAACTTGTGCTGAACTCAAACGGGAATGAAATTTGACACCGTTGATAACTAAACAAGCTCTCTAGACAAGGCAGAACGTGATCGAATGAGCGGAACCATCTAAAAACTCGTTGCCTGCGAGAATAGTCGGTCGGATGAAAGTTTTAGAAAACTTGCACCCTCACATATCTAAGTATACAGTGACAGAATCAAATTTAGACTTCGACGTTGAACTCGGCGCACTTGAAAAACCCTAGAGCACCTATTACAGTGGCGAAAGCCGACGGTTGCTTAAACCGACCGAAACTTATCACGTCTGAAAACACGTAAAACGTAGTCTCGAACAGAATTTTGACATCTCCAACAAGTTGGGGATGGCCGAAAACTTTTGGAGTGAGCTCCGGACGGTCGTCGGCGGACGAATGGCCCACTGGACGGTGGCGGCGTTATTTAAAAAGCAAAAAACAAACGCTAGTAACAGAAGGAGCTGGCAAAGAAGATGACGCGCGCGGATCGGATCCACGCTCGAAATCCGAAACCCACTTGCCTGACCCGCAACTTAACTCAAAGAAATAGAAAAGAGAGGAACCCGCGCAACCGATCGTGATAGGCTGTGCCGATCCGCGTCGGTTTTAACCGACGAGGGGGCGGGTTTGTACCGGCACCCACGTTTGACCGGGCGCACGCATGTGTCAGACGAGTCATTTGGGACAGCCCAACTTGGTCCGGCCTTGTCCATTAAGGACCCAAATATGTGTTTAATTGATTTTGAGTCCATAATCTAGATACTAGATAATTAATTGCTTTTAATCCCAATTTTCTGTCCCAAATCAATTGAAACACCGAATTCTACTAGAATTTCTTATTAAGGATTAGTGGACAAGCCTCCCTAGCACATTGCAAAATTAAGATTAGAGGGAGATGGCTACTCGAACTCTGCACCTTAATCTAATCATATCAATAAATACAAAATAGAAAAAACTCAAGGGTTAGAGGAATGTGGCTACCCGAACTTTATATCTCAAATTGAATTCACACTCGAAATGGGGCGATGAAGAGGAAAAGAAAACGCGTTGAGCTCCAACAAATAAAATTATAATACTTTCAAAGTTAATATGAGGCGGTTAATTGAATCTTACATCTTGTAAAATTGTAATTACATTTTAATATAAGTGCATGTATAATATCCAAGTATGCTATTATTCTGTAATCTATTAAGACAGGATGAGGCGGCTATCCGATTTATGATAATCTTATATTGATTAGAAATTAGTTAGTTATTATGAATCTAATTTTAAATAAAATTAAACCACTTAATAGAGAGCAATCTCGTTACGAGGGCCGCTGTAAGGTTGTTCTGTCTTCACTACACGTAACCGACGAACGAGCCTAGAAATCTCAAACATGTCTTCACTAGGACCGGCATCATCATCAAGTCCCTGTGGTTGATTATATATCGACTCCAAATTCAAATAGGAATAAATAATTTTCATAGAAAATGCGTTGAGACTTTTCATGTCTCCTTCAAAATCAACAGTCAAGAGAACATAACAAATAGATACATCGAGTAATAGCACTGAATACTAATGCAGTAATTTAAGCAAATATTGTGATGTATTTACACGAAATTTTCTGCAAAATTTTTCGACGGAATTGGTGTACATGGCTATGGCACCGACAGACTTACAGTCATAATAAGTACCATTTGGACCTTCGTATTTGCTTCATAAAATAAATAACTTGATGCAACGACATCTATCATATCCAACGAAAATAGATTAACAAACTAGATGTTAATATACGTTTGTAATAAATATACTACCAATATACATTTATTTGAAAAATATATATGTATATATATATATATACTACATAATATTTGTGCAAGAATTCTAACAATTAAGAAACATTCTAATTTGATAGATTTATAATTTATACTCATTTTTCGTAAGATGAGCTGCCAATACACATGTATATATACCATATTTATACCGCATACACACACTATACGATATTTGAACAAAAATTCTAATTAGTAGATCTACAATTTATTCACATTTCTCATTTAATATACTATCCATATACATGATATATACCGTATTTATACCACACATATAAAATACATAATATTTGTACAAAATTTTTAATAATTAGCAAATATTTTAATTTGGTGGATCTACAATTTATACACATTTTTCATAAATAACTACCAATATACGCATATATATACCGTATTTATAAAATATTTGTACAAAATATAAATATTTGTACTAACAATATACACAAATCTAAATTTACAATATAGAATCCAACCACATTTATATATAAGTCTAGATCTATAATTTAAATTTACAAAACATACAAAATATGTAAATATACTGTATTTTTCGTAAATTTTTTCGGAAATTGGTAGATTTAGCTAATACTAATTTAGATATGTTGAATCTCACAAAAATATAGAGTTTTGAGGTGAGAAATGGAGGGGTCGACGGAGGAGAAGGAAAAAAGAGAGGTACGAAATGGGGGGCAGGTGGCGGCTGTGTTTAGGTTAAATCGAAGCGTGCAATAGCTTGTTATAGAGGCGACAACGTGGCACCGCATGTACATATGATGTTGGCATAAGGTCATAAGTTAAAAAGACCGAGTATATTGTTTAAGAATTTTTAAAGTATTTTTATAATTATAATAATTAATTAAAATAATTTAAAAAAAAAATCGTTGAAGACTGAGCTAGATTAGGTGAATATTTCGTCGAAGCATAATTCTGTAGATTTGGCATACCAAAATGAAAAAAAAAAAAAAAACTACGTGGGTAATGCCTGGGTTGCCCAACTAGGCTAGGTAGTTCTAGTGGTCTCAAAAAGGATGGCAAATGAGGCGGGGGCGATGCTCCCCATCCTACCACGCTCTTGGAAGGGAATTCCCGTTCCCGGCTCCATTCCTGTGGTGTTGACGAAATGGCCCCCTGTGCTGTTCCAGGGATCTCGACGGGGATTAGTTAAATCTAATAAAATCTTTAATTAGCCTACAAATATTGTTAGATAATTTTGATGAAATGATAATAGATTAATTATCTAAACAAACAATATTCTATACTAGTGCTGAAATATTTATATTCTTTTATAAAACATAAATTTTACAAACTTTGTATTCACTAATTGATTTTTTTTCTGACTAAAATTGAGCTAAGCGTTTATCTTTCAACTACAAGAAAAGAAATTATAAAAGTCCACATTGGGGAAGGAACCAGGATCCTCTGCGGCATGGATCCCATATCCCTCTCCCAGCCCATCACCGTCCCCACATTCGGATTCGGGTTATTTTTTTTCGGGTCGGATTCGAATTTTTTTGTAAGGGTCGGATCGGATCGCCTCGGGTTCGGGTTCAATTGCCATCCCTAACTATAACGTAAGCGCGAAACCTAATTATACTAGTTATTGTTATAATTTTTATTCCACCAGAAATATTACTTCTTTAGTTATGAAGTTTTTATTCCCCAATAGTTCAATAAAAATGAAATAATAATTTCGGTAGATATGAATTTTCAATTTCCCAATAATTTTATGGTAATAAGTAGAGAATATAGTTCAATCTCCATTCTTTGATTTGATTAAATATAATAAGAATATTATCCATCTCCATTCCAATTATACTAGATTTCTATCCCACGTGTATTTCTACTCTGACATTCATCCAAACATCATTTATCTTCTGAGTGCCGCTAGTCTTCCTACGGATTCACTAAAATAATTATCAATTTATATTATTAAAAAATATTAAAAATATGTTTTTGGAAAAACATTTAATATAAAAGTTATAAATTTTTATAATAACTATAGTTTTAATGTTGGAGGTTTTTTCAAAAAAATTATTTCTAATGTATTTTTTGACTCCAAAATTTAGTAGATTTTAAAATTAACTTCAAATCAATTAAATTTGAAAATTCTAAAAATATATTTAAAATTATTTTTTTAAAAAAATAATATAAACTTAATAAATCTTATTAAAATCTATATGTGCATTTTTCTTTTATTTAACTACATACGGTTTAACAGGTTGCTTAGTGGCTAGCAGAACCCATTTGTGGGGTTAATTTCCGGCAATTATTTTAACGAACTTTATCGCTACAAAACAGTGAAACACACTGTGAAACCTCATAATCCTCTTATGTGGTCCCCATCAAATTGACCAGTAAGAATCACGCGTCTCCTTCATCGGTCCATCCCAGTCTACTCTCTACCGACACCTATTATTACGCCCTCAAATCACTCCTTCTCCATCTGACGCTCCTCATTATCTTTGCCTGCTTCCGTTCTTATCTACACCGTCCATTCAGATCTCTCCTCCCTTCTCCAGATCTATTCTGTATAATTATAAGAAGAATTTTATATCTTCCCGTTCAGATCCAGTGACGCTGAGGCTCAGCTCAGCTACCAACAATGGTGGAGCGGCGGGGAAGTAACCCACGATTCGACCCCGATCCGGTAATCGAGATTCCTCCGACGCCGCCGGGCGAGGCCCGCAAATCCCTCTCCTCCGCCGGCGTCGGTGTGGGCGGCGCTTCGAGCTCCGCCACCACCGCATTCTTCATCGGGTCCTGGTATTGCTCCAATATCGGCGTTCTACTCCTAAACAAGTATTTGCTTAGCTTCTATGGTTACCGTTACCCCATTTTCTTAACGGCGCTACACATGCTCGCCTGCGCCGCATACAGCGCTGCCGCTGTCCGCTGGCTCCGTCTCGTCCCCTTCCAACCCCTCTCCTCTCGCCGTCAACTCCTCAAGGTCTCACAATCTCGGTTAATTGTAAAACAATTGGTTAATTAATTATATGTTCAGACAGAGCAGAACATGTTAGTTATATATTTGCGTTGTCATTGCAGGTGGCGGCGCTGTCGACGGTGTTCTGCTTCTCCGTTGTGTGCGGGAACACGTCGCTGCGATACATTCCAGTGTCGTTCAACCAGGCGGTGGGAGCGACGACGCCGCTGTTCACGGCGGCGTTCGCATTGCTGCTTACCGGACGGCGAGAACCCGCCGCGGTCTACGGCGCCCTCCTTCCGGTCGTTCTTGGGATCGTGGTCGCCAGCAACAGCGAGCCGCTATTCCACTTATTCGGATTCCTGGTCTGCCTTGGATCCACAGCCGGCCGCGCGTTGAAATCAGTGTTACAGGGATTGCTATTAACCCACGAGTCCGAGCGCCTGAATTCGATGAATCTGCTGATGTACATGGCGCCTATGGCGGCGGCGGTGCTGCTGCCTCTGAGCATGTACATCGAGGGCAATGTCGCAGCGGTCACGTTGGCCCGGGCGGCGGAGGAGCCGAAACTCCTGTTGCTTCTGCTGGGGAACGCGACGGTGGCGTACTTGGTGAATCTGACGAACTTTTTGGTGACGAAGCACACGAGCGCGCTCACATTACAGGTGCTCGGGAACGCGAAGGCGGCGGTAGCTGCCGTCGTGTCGGTGCTGATATTCAGGAATCCGGTCACGGTGATGGGGATGACAGGGTTCGGGATCACCATCGCCGGAGTTGTTATCTACAGCGAAGCAAAGAAAAGGTGCAGGTCCAATTCATCCTCGTCATCGTAGATTCTTATTATTAGTTCTACTATTCGATCAATTAATTCTTTTGGGATTCTGTTACATAATACGCTCAATTGTTAATTGTTTAGATTCTTGTTGTTACGATGGTTCAATTCTTCGTATATGGATCAATTCTTCAGGCAAAACTGTCGATCAATTGATCATCGAATTGGAAGAATTTTTTATTATTTTTTGAAACATCTGAAGGACCTTGATCAATTTTAGCACAGTTCAGCAGTTCTAGATTTAGTATTATGGTTGAAAAAAAAAAAGTTTAAATTGAACGTGGCATTCAACTTCTGGAGCATATATGCTGTAAATTGATTGGAGGTACCTTTGTCTAGGCTGTCTTCCAAAAGCATCTTGTGATCCAATTGTTTGCTAATTTTCTTTTACTACTTTTAATCTATTTGTTTTGGTGGTCTGGATATTGAATATAGATACATTTGGCAAAAATGTCACGCTAGGTATCATCCAGATACTGGTGCTGGGACTTAGAGTCTTCAGGACGTGAAAATGATGCCGTTAGAAGCTCCAATATAACTTGCGTCGTAAGAAAATTAGTTTAATCTTGAAAAAGACGGTTTGGTTTGATTTTGACGAGTTTTGAAGAAGGCTTGTACCCGAAGTTATCAGCGACATATCAAGTAAGAAATACACCAAAAGTTCTGCATGAAATTGATGCTTTTCACTGAACATTGGGAAAATCATTTACTACAGTGGATTTTAAATTCTTTACATATCAGTTTTGGTTTTGAATTTGTTATAATTAGTTTGTTTTTGAAAATTTTATAATAAACACTTTAACTATTATATAAATATTTTAAAAAAGTTTTGTTTATAAAAAAATAGATCACTAAAATCTACAATTTTTATTTAAAATATTTTTAAATATATATTTTGATTCTTTAAAATTTAAATAGATTAAACAATTTATCTGCTAATCTGCTAAGACAATGGAGCTTTTATATATATATAATTTAATTATTAAATAATTATATTAAAATATAAGACACTTTAAATTTATCTCTTTATATATATATATATATATATATATATATATATATATATATATATATATACTTTCTCACGGTTGGAATAAAAACGCCAACCTGCACGCATATTGCACCGAAGATAGAGATTGGGAAGCGAATGATGTAACAGTGACCTGGGTAGAGCAAAAGCACACCAGCTGGTTTGATGTAGATGGGAAGCTACTTTCATAATTTTTGCGGCCACCGTCCGCTCCCCGTTTATTTCATATATATATATATATATATATATATATATATGGCACCCTACCAGCTCAGTTCTTAATGAATAACTATCGAATAAATATTAGTATAGTATATAAAATATATCTAATAATATTATTGATTTGATAATGTATTGATAATTCTTTTTACTTCAAATAATTAATTTGTTCTTTTTCTTTAGTTTACAAATTCATAAGCCCGAGATTCAATTCGACAAAAACTGAATCTGAGTCGGCACTATCAAACCGGATGGGTTAGACTTGGCGCTCAGTTTAAGAAGAGCATGAATTTCAAATCCGGCCGAGCTTTCATAGGTCAGGCATACGAACAAATCTTTTATAGTCTTGAATGAGATGCTAATGATTCATAAATTGCAGTAAGCAAATCAGTGATAAATCATAAATTAAAAAAAAAAAAAAAAAGATGACCGGCATGGCATGGTCCAATAATTTAATGTTTTAGTACATAAAATAATCCAGTAGTCATACGTGACATTTGTAACGGTAGAAAATGAGATAATATCAATATTAAAAGAATAAATTTTAAAAATCAATTTTATAAAATGATAGTACATAATAGGATTCAGACAAAAGCATTGCATATTCCATGGTAAATTTCAAATACTCGGAATTATACTGCTCTAGCAGATGTATAAAAGCTAATGTTGTTACATCATAATCAATAATATGATAGTATGGAACTATAAAACTAGTATAAACATAGATATTTCCTAAATAACGCATCTTCCATCTAACACATTCAATATCACTTTGTAAGCACTCCCAAAAAGAATAATTGTTGATAGACGAATACGATCTTAGCTGATTAAAATTGGCACTATTTAAAATACTATTTAATTTAGTAAGCATGAGTATAATTTTATATTTTACTTTTTTGAGCGAGTGAGTAGGTTTTCTTGAGTTTATTTTACCCTAGAGGGGTGGATTATTTTGGTGCATTTTTGTATTTATAAATTTTTTTGACTTAGTTTTTATATATTATACTCTTAAATTATAAAAATTTAAGAACATATTAATAAATAATATTCGAATTTATAACTTGTCTAAAAATATTTTAAAAATTAACTTTTGATTAGCTATTATATGAATATTTGTATATACATGGATTTATTTTCTTTACTTTTTGGTGCTTGACAAATGTATTTGTCAAAATAGCACATTAGACATTATCTATTGCCACTGGTGTTCAATAGATCTGCCAATAATTTATTTGTACCGTATATTAGTATTCGGCCGTAATAGACTGCTACAAGTAAAATTTGCGGACCGCTAATCGTAAAACTTATGTGAAAATTTTTAAAGCGGGTGTGGATCAACATAGAATATTTAGCTCTATTGCTCAACTATAATTAGATATATGTGATTCTTATATAAAGCTTTAGAAATATAAAAATACAAATATCTAGTAGAAAATTTTTAATTTTTAATCTCTAATATACAATATATTTAATTAGTGTAATATATTTAACAGATAATATATAATAACACAAGTAAATTTTGCCAGGTTTTGCTGCTGTTAGTTTTGATCGATGAGAAATATCGACGAATACATTACAAATATGAAACATAATCTTCGATTTTAGGCAGATATCTTTGCTTCCAAAATCATGTTATTGTATCGTCGTGGGGCACAATTAGTGATGCTCTATAACGTAGTTTGAGGTTTAAAATAAGTAAAAGTTGACCATAAAATATTGTTGATATATACACCAAAGTGATGAAAACAAATATATATCCGACTTTTTTTTTTTTGGAATATCCAGCTACTATGTTGGCATTTCGGATCACGACGACATAATCTAAATTTAAAATAATTCACACTTGAGAGATGGTTAATTATCTTAAATTTAAACTATATTGCTTCGGTCTTGGACTTGCGACCAAATAGTTGGATGCCGGCAAAAAAAAGTTTGTATTTTCACCCAAGCTGGTCTATTACATGAATATTATACTTAATTTTGCGTTTTTGTTTATTAGCTAGGAAGCATTGACATATTGAAGTTTCTTCTCGTACAGTATTCGATACGGACATGTCGCGGATCAGCCGGATACGTGTATAATAACGATACGAAATTATTCCATCTTTTTTTGCACCCGAATTAACAGCCCTGAATATATGAGGCTAAAAAGTACAACAGTTTAAAATTTACATATATAATATACGATACGAACACGTCATAGACACGATCGGATATGACAGAAAAATATCTAAACTTTAAAAATAATTTTTTTGGGATATACATGTCGTGTCGGACGCACTAGATAGAAATACCGACACATATGTGTGTATTTATATTATTTTTTATAATTTTTTAAGATAAATAAAATACTATTTAATACTGACGGTATATAACAGTAAATAATATAGTATTATTATATATGTACTATATATTTTCTTAATTTTTATTGATGTAATTATTTTATTGATGTTTAAATTTATCTTAAGAACATAAATATTATAGATAGACTTTATTATTAAATATTATTATATTTTTTAAATATTTAAATATTTAATATAATTTTTTTATTTATTAATATTTTTATAATTGTGTCTGAACTTTATTTATGTCTTATTTTTAAACATTATCATATTTGATGTTCATGTCGTGTTCCCTACTTATGTCTGTACATCATAGACTGAAGCCTTTCAATCTCAGGTATGGAATCATATGTTATTTTTATAGAAAATACTTAAGCTTACGGATCCACACACTGAATCTGTGAAAAATATATTTTTTGTGACTGAAAAACGCGTTCATAGTCACGAAATACGCATTTCCTATGTGCAGATCCGCGTATAGATCCTTGATCTCTAAGTATAACCCAAATTTTATTTATATTCTATTATTTAAAAAAAAAAATCCACTACCTGTTTACTTTTTTTTTTTTTTTTAACTTTCCTGTTCAATTAGAAATGCACTAACATAAAAATTATGGGAATAACGTACATGTCTTCCAGAGAATCCAGACGAGGAATTTAACATAAATATAAACCATTTGCCAAAGGATAAACTTAATAAAATCAAACATTTTAAAAGCAGTTAAGCCAGAAAATGTTATAACTTCATCGACACTACGTGTACGTAATTTAAGATAAACATTGAATTACTGCAAACATGTAACACAACCTCACTGTTTTATTACATATAATAGAAATGAAAAAAAATCCAAAAAAATAAAAAAGAAAATAACATTTATAGAGAACTATTTTATCCAAGCATTCCCTGACATATCTCTCAAAAATGAATATGCCATTCGGCCTCTAGCAGCTGCATCAAGCGCGCATTCGAGCAATACAAGACGAAGCCCTTACGGATTTCTCCAATCCTTACGGACAATACAAGGCGAAGTCCTCAGCAATCGTCGCATTCTAGCAATCTCCAGACCTTCAACTCTCCTGATCCATCGCCCGTAAAAAACAAGCCATCAGGGCCACCTTGTATGGATCTGAACTCTTCCTTACTGAAGATTTTGCCTCTCGAGCAAAATCTGAAATCAAAATAATATATTAGTCGCGCCAGATAGGAATATTTTGCTTTGCAAAAGAATTTGTAATAAACTAAATACTTACGTAGGTAAGTTACATAGGGAAAGAGAGTTATCATTGCACGATATAAATAGGACTGATTTGTTAGTTTTATCGTTCATGCCAAATAATGAAAGCAGTCCCTGCAATACGAAGGAGGGAAAAACAATTTTAGCATCGTAAATGAAAGAAATGGACAACATAAGACTCATTAAAAATACTTTCAAAGAAGCTTTAGAATTTAACTAAATGTAACAGCAGTGCCAAGTCTCGCTCAATAGAAGAGCACAAAAAGATGATTAATTTAAAACAACAAATTTGCATAACAGGATAAACGAGCTAAATTTAAAGCACTTACATAATGATCACTATGGGTATACACAGCTTCAAGGCCATCACTTTCTGTTTGAGCCCAAACCTTCACAGTTTTGTCAAGTGAACAAGAAAGCAAGTATTGACCCCAATATAGCAGCGACATGACCACGGATGAATGCTCAGAGATGGTATTAACACACTTCAATGTTCCAAGATCCCATTCCTGAAACAAACACCAAAAGTGCTTAAATGCATAATAAAACAGAACTACTACATGCATAATAAAACATCCAGGTATTGTACACAATCGAAATTCCGTTTGACCAAGTTCAAGGCCACGACAAATGAAAAACAGAACTACTACATAAGCAGCCACTTGTAATTAAAAAAAAAGAAAAGCATATTAACTTGATCTTTTATGTAATTCATCTTTCCATTCTTCACTAGAAAATTTAACGAATTCATGCTGTTTATATAACAATATAAAACCTCAAGAAGAAAAGACGGACAGGAGTCAAGATATCTAATGTAGTTGAACGTTGTTGAAACAAACTAATTTCCAAAATATGTATTCAACTGAGACTTGGGATTCAAAAAAAAAAAAACATTCAAAGAACGTAAAGGATGTGAACTATTACTTTAATTGTGTGGTCCATTGAACCAGAGTAGAGCTTCCCAGCTCCTACGCACAAGGAAACAACTCCAAGCTGATGACCAGTGAGACGAACAGAGGGCTCCAAACAGTTGCCCACTTCACCAAACTTCCATCCAACAATACTTCCTTCCTGCAGGCAAAAAAAAAACATATGTTGTCATAATGAAGTCAAAAACTTAAACTTCGCAAATTATAAAAACATAAATTTGCAACACTGCACCTGTGTTCCTGCAAATAGTATCTCAGTGCCAATGACCAACGCATAGGCTTGACCTTTAAATCCAGTTAGAGTAACTTCTACTCCATTTTCAGTGTTAAATGCCTGAAATACCAAACACAATAAAGCGCATTGATCGATGACTAAAAATCAAGTAAAAAGCACCAAAAAATTCCCAAAAAAAAAAAAACCAACCTTCACTGCACCAGGAACTCCTACAAATACCCAAACCCCCTCACTGATCAAGCAGCCAACTTCACCTCCCATTTTCACGGTATTAACACACTGCAAGAGAAAACAAAAAAGATTAGTCGTCACCGGATAATTTGCAACCAATCCAGGTACATATAAATAAAAATACCATAAGCAAACGTGCTCACCTCTGCAGAGTGACAGTCCCAGACCCGTAAAGTGCCATCCTTGCTCCCGGTACACAGCTTGTTATTCCCTGAAGGAAGCGCAATACCAGTGATAGCCTGCACGATATTTGAAGCACATGTTATCTCATTGTAAGGTTGCAAAATTTAGCACGAACAACATATCATCGAGAAAAGGTGTCTGAGAAGTACATTTTGGTGCCCCTTCAGTGTTGCTATATGGGCCACACTGCCCACAGAGCAAGCATGTAAATTGTTGCACTTATCTTCATTTGAGCACTTTCCAGCAAGAAATTCACTGCATACCCTTTCAAGACTTTTCTTGGAGGGCTCTGAATTACCAGCAACAGAGCCGGAACTAGGATTCTCAGTCTTCTTTACTTCTTGTACAAGACCAACTCCATTTTTCTTGGTTTTCTTTAATTCTTGTACACATTTAACTCCAATTTTCTCAGTTTCATTTACTTTTTCTACAAGTCTAACTCCAACTTTCTCGGTGTTCTTTACGTCTTGTACAAGTCTAACCCCTTCACGAATTTTATGAGCAATGCTTCTCTTGACAGCATCACCCTTGACATGAGAAATTTCAGAATATTTCTTCCACACGAAATTCCTCTTGACTGCTGCCGGTTGCTTGACAGACGGGATCTCGCAATGGAGAAATGGGCAGGGATTGCGGGTGCATTTTCCAGTCTTCCAATATAAACAAATCTTGGTATGCGGATTCGGACGACGACGACGGGGAGGTTGTTGATGCTGCGGATAGACTCCGAACACGTGGCAGGGTTTCTCTGTTCTCACTTTCATGATTGCTAAGTCTAAACAATAACAAAAAGGACAACAAGAACAACTCCATTGAATCAGATCGTTCCAGATTGATAACCCTAACTAGAACCAAAGGCTAGCTCCTCAGAGAAGAATTCAAGGGTAGCTCCTCAGAGAAGAATTTGGTCCTGACAGTAAAATACCTAAAAAAAAGACAAACCCTAGATATCTCAAGAGATCGCCAATAGAATGAGAGAAATAGCAATTGCTAGAAATCCAAAAGGAATCGGATAATTTGAAACAGATGACCACCGTAGGCGGCGCAAACGGCGGGAAAAATACCTTGCTTGCAGCGTGTTATCGTAGGCCGGAGGCAGCGCCAGTTAACGGATTAAGAAAGCTCAGTCGGCGGCGGGAAAAAGATGGTATGTAGAGCGCGAAAGAGACGGACACAGAGTTGAGAGAGGGACGTATAAATAATAGAACGAGCCGTAAGAATGGGCCGTGCCCCACATCCGACTTACGGCCCAATTAGTTACTGTCCGGTCCAAAATACCTAATATATATATAAATTATAACCGTTATGTCACATGGCATTTCAAATAAATTTTGATGTGCCTTAAAAATTTACTCTTATTTTAAAATAGTTATGTGGTATTTGTATTAATATATAAAAATTTATAAAGTAATATAACTTATTTAAAAAATATAAAAAATAATATTTAATAAAAAATAATAATTATTAAAACCTAAATATTAATATAAAATAATTATATTATATATTATATAATATTTATCTTTATAAATAAATAAATAAATAATATATATATATATATATATATATATATATATATATATATATATATATATATATATATATATATATATCACCATTATTTCACGTCACATGTAGAATACTTTTTATATACGACATATGGTATTTTTTTATTCTGATATATATAATAAATAAAGTATAATATGTTAGTAAAAATAATTATGATTATATATGACTAATGCTGTGTATCACGCGGCTACAAAGCAAGTTGAATTTAAACAATCTGTCATACATAAATGTTTTTTTTAAAGTGTCGTGAAAATGTTATTTAAATAATCAGTTAATTTTTGTGCGACCATCATAACAGATAAATTTACGAATGTCATTATTTCATACTCCACCAACGGAAAGAGTCTCGATCATTCAATTTGGACAGATTCGACGGTCCATATTACCTTCCACGGATTATAGAAAATTTTTAAATATTTGTAAGTAGCGCTTAGATTCGAATTTAAGACCTTTACTTTATGAAATAGAAGTTTCAACCATCCGTCGTGTACACCCTGAGCCTGCTGAAACTTAAAACTTCCACATTGGTAATTTGAAAAATCTGGTCGAGTCGATGATTAAGCTCAAGTCATATTTTAAAATTCAGATTAAGACCAGCTCG
Source organism: Xerophyta viscosa (assembly GCA_002076135.1). Taxonomy (NCBI): domain Eukaryota; kingdom Viridiplantae; phylum Streptophyta; class Magnoliopsida; order Pandanales; family Velloziaceae; genus Xerophyta; species Xerophyta viscosa. Next base: position 5,465,056 of record MJHO01000001.1, read on the forward strand.
ACCTGGGCTGAACTGATGTGTTAAACTTAAGCTTATTTTTTGCCTCCCGCCCGCAGGTCACTCGGCCGGGTCGCTCGCCTCAGGAAGCGAGCGCCCGGGTTCGAGCCCTGCGGGTGCCTGTAATGGTGATGTGCCCGTGGTCGCGTGTTTGCAGCGGCTGCGGGGAAGCTGATGGCTGAGTAATTTCCAGTACTCTATGTCTGGTCTGGGAGCGGACGCCAGGCCGAGGTTTTACTCTCCTGCGGGCATCTGGGTCCAAAATGGTCCTATAGGTGTTTGTAGAAACCGTGGTCCGCGAGTTAGCGGAGACCCGAGGAGAGGTTTCGCCTCGTTAAAAAAAAAAAAAAAAAAAAACTTATGCTTATTTATTAACAGTTATAATAATAATTATTATTATTAAGCAGCAATTTTACATTACTATACTTTAAAAATATTAATTTCTTGTAACATAGTCCCGCGCCCGTGGGACGAATGGTGGGGTGTGCGGCTCAGAAACCGCACCTCTTGGGTTCGAATCCCACGGGCGTCACGCCGCAGGCGTGTGTCGGAGGATTTCTTCCGCTGTACCTCGTGGGAAGTGATATTGACCCGGTTTGAGGTTCCTTCGGGGGTGTGCACCGTGATCTGCTCTATCCGTAAGGATGGGATATCTCGATTGGTAGAACAGGGATCGGTGCCACCCGTACGTTTACCTGTTACGACGGTCACTCGAATGAAGGCCGGTTACGGGCAGAATTTTCCCCACGCTAATCTCAAAAAAAAAAAAAAAAAATTCTTGTAACATAATATTAATTTCATGTATACTTTAAAAGCCTCTTCCTAGCTACTGTAGTTACCTATTTAAGTGCATTAAATAAGTTTAAAATAACAAACCGGTATTACTATATATCTATTTTGACTCGATTTTTTTCATTTGTTGAGTTTGAGCTGCCCTTTTCGTTCGATTCATAAGTATTTGTATAATATCTTTAGAGATATTGTATAAATATTTCTGCAGATATTTGCACAATATTGAATAAATATTAGTATTTAAATAGTATATAAATTTATGTATTAATAGTAATAGTTTGATAATGTATTAATAATTTCTTTTCTTCCATAAAAATAATTAATTTGCTCTTTCTCAAATATTGGACTTTCAAAAGTAAGTTATAATTATAGCATATGTTTTACAAATAATATTAGTCACTTTTTTAGTTTAGTTTAACAAATTCATAAGCAGGACGTCGAATCTGACTTGAACTTAATCCGAGTTAAAAAATAAGACCCAAGCATCAAACCAGGTGGGTTAGACTTGCCCCTCGCTATAAGAAGAGGCCCGAATTCAAATCCGGCCGAGCTGGCATAGGGCGGGCATGTAACAAATCTACATGGCACCCTCTATCATCCTTAGTCCAATTATATGATCTTGAATCACAGTAAAAAAGTGACTAAGTATATCACTTATACTTAGTCCAATCTACATGGCACCCTCTATCATCTATAAGTATATCACTTATAGATCATAAATAAAAAAAGCATGATCGCAAAATTTAATGTTTTAGCATAAAATAATCCGTTAGTCCATTACCCATAAGCGGTATTTACGACTGCATGAAATGAAGTAATGTCTATCTTAAAATAATAAAAGTTTTAACAACAATTTTATAAATTCCTTTCTTAGTTTTTATGTTTTAATTTTTTTTTTTTGATTTATAAAATTTAAGAACATATTAAAATAAGAGTGGTGCTGGAAATCTACCAATCCGCAAGTTAAAAAAGATGAAGTATATATTTTTTTAAAAAAAAATTCTAATATAAAGTTTGTACATTTTGATAAGATCTATATTTTTTTTGTTGAAACGTTTTTTTTTAAAAAGCTTCTAATTAAATAGATATTTTGGAACTAAAAAATTTTAACAGGTTTTAAACAGGTTTCAAATTATTTTTAAAATCCGTTAAATTTTGGAGCCACATCATATTTATTTAGAAGCATATTTTAAAAAAAAAATTCAACCTTTAAATTATAATCTCATCCAAAAAATATAACATTCAATTAAATTCTTTTTCAAAAAATAAACTCAAATTTTCATTTATTTTTTTAATCATGTGAATCGCTAGATTTTTTGGTGAATTAGTTGTGGGACAAGTATTTTCGTTAAAATAAGTAATGTTAGAATTTATAAGTTGACTACATGTATTGCAGAAATGAACTTTTGACAAATTATATTAATATATGTAGATACATGTTTTTCTTTTTTATTTTTCCTTCTTTTTTTGGGGTAAATATGTTTGGTGCATGGAGATGAATACAAAGTATTTGTCAAAATAGCACACTAGACATTATCTGCCGGTGATAATCTGTACGCGCAAATATACTGGTATTTAGCCGCAATGGACTGTTACAAGTTAAACATACGTGAATATTTTTAAAAACAGTTAAAGCAAGAGGAGGATTTGTATGGTGCATTTTTTGGTGGATGTTTTCTGTTGTCGGCTTTTTAAAAAACACATACATAATAAATGGGAGTTCGTAAGCTAATATCTATATTACAAATACCAAACACAGCCTATACAAATACCAAACATCTATGTTTTCTGTTGTCGGCGTAATAAAAGGAACTTCGAATATCTATATTACAAATACCAAACACAGCCTTTGGATTTGATACAAATTGAAAGCTACTTTCATATATATATATATATATATATATATATATATATATATATATTCAAGGTTGCCTCGCCACCAGCTTTATGTTATGTTAATTTGTCAAAGCATAAACTTAATGAATCAAACGTTTTATAAGTAGCTCAGCCACAAAATGTTATAACTTCATCAACACCACGTATACATAATTTTGAATTACTCAAAACATCTAAGACAACCTCACTGTTTTATTATTATATATAATAGAAATGAAAATAATTCCAAAAGAGTAAAAAAGAAAATAACATTTATAGAGAACTATTTTCTCCAAGCATTCCCTGACATATCTCTCTAAAATGAATATGTCATTCCGCCTCTGGCTGCTGCATCAAGTGCGCATCCTTACGGACAATACAAAGCGAAGTCCTCAGCAATCGTCGCATTCTAGCAATCTCCAGACCTTCAACTCTCCTGATCCATCGCCCGTAAAAAACAAGCCATCAGGGCCACCTTGTATGGATCTGAACTCTTCCTTACTGAAGATTCTGCCTCTCGAGCAAAATCTGTAACCAGAAGAACAAATTAGTCGCGGCAGATAGGACTATTTTCTTTGTAAAGAATTTGTAATAAACTAAATACTTACGTAGGTAAGTTACATAGGGAAAGAGAGTTATCATTGCACGATATAAATAGGACTGATTTGTTAGTTTTGTCGTTCATGCCAAATAATGAAAGCAGTCCCTGCAATAGGAAGAAAGGAAAAACAATATTAGCATCGTAAATGAAAGAAATGGACAACATAAGACGCATTAAAAACACTTTCAAAGAAGCTTTAGAATATAGCTAAATGTAACAGCAGTGCCGGGTCTAGCCCAATAGAGGAGCACAAAAAGATGATTATTAAAAACCACAAATTTGCATAACACGATAAACGAGCTAAATTTAAAGCACTTACATGCTGATCGCTATGGGTATACACAGCTTCCAGGCGACCACTTTCTGTTCGAGCCCAAACCTTAACAGTTTTGTCAAGCGAACAAGATAGCAAGTATTGCCCCCAATATAGCAGCGACATGACCACAGATGAATGCTCAGAGATGGTGTTAACACACTGCAATGTTCCAAGATCCCATTCCTGAACCAAACACCAAGTTTAGTAGCAATTAGTGCTTAACTCGTTATAACAACAATAAACATCAACAGAAATTTCTTAAAAATGCATAATCAAGCATCCAAGCATAGCACACAATCGAAATTCCGTTTGACCAAGTGCAAGGCCACCACAAATGAAAAGCAGAATTAAAAGAAAAAAAAAGGCACATACACTTGTTCTGATGTAATTAATCTTTCCAACCTTCACAATAAACCTCATGAAGGAAAGATGGACAGGAGTCAAGATATGTGTTCTACTGAGACTTGGGATTCAAAAAAAAAAACATCCGAAGAACAAAAGGGATGTTAATTATTACTTTAATTGTATGGTCCATCGAACCAGAGTAGAGCTTCCCAGCTCCTACGCACAAGGAAACAACTCCAAGCTGATGACCAGTGAGACGAACAGAGGGCTCCAAACAGTTGCCCACTTCACTAAACTTCCATCCAACAATACTTCCTTCCTGCAGGTAAATAAAAAACATATGTTGTCACAATGAAGTCAAAAACTTAAACTTTGCAAATTATAAAAACATAAATTTGCAACACTGCACCTGTGTTCCTGCAAATAGTATCTCAGTGCCAATGACCAAAGCATAGGCTTGACCTTTAAATCCAGCGAGAGTAACTTCTACTCCATTTTCAGTGTTAAATGCCTGAAATACCAAACACAATAGAGTGCGTTGTATAAATCGATGACTAAAAATCAAGTAAAAAGAGCCAAAAAATTCTCAAAAGAAACCAACCTTCACTACACCAGGAACTCCTACAAATACCCAAACTCCCTCACTGATCAAGCAGCCAACTTCACCTCCCATTTTCACGGTATTAACACACTGCAACAGAAAACGAAAAAAATTAGTCGTCACCGGATAATGATTGCAACCAATCCAGGTACATATAATAAAAATACCATAAGCAGGCGTGCTAACCTCTGCAGAGTGACAGTCCCAGACCCGTAAAGTGCCATCCTTGCTCCCAGTACACAGCTTGTTATTCCCTGAAGGAAGCGCAATACCAGTGATAGCCTGCACGATATTTGAAACACATGTTATCTCGTTGCAAGGTGCAAAATTCAGCATGAACAACATCTCATCGAGAAAAGGTGTCTGAGAAGTACATTTTCGTGCCCCTTCAGTGTTGCTACATGGGCCACACTGCCCACAGACCAAGCATGTAAATTGTTGCACTTATCTTCACTTGAGCACTTTCCAGCTAGAAATTCACTGCATACCCTTTCAAGACTTTTCTTGGAGGGCTCTAAATTACCAGCAACAGAGCCAGAACTAAGATTCTCAGTTTTCTTTGCTTCTTGTACAAGCCCAATTCCATTTTTCTTGGTTTTCTTTAATTCTTGTACACATTTAACTCCAATTTTCTCAGTGTTTTTTACTTCTTCTACAAGTCTAACACCAACTTTCTCGGTGTTCTTTACGTCTTGTACAAGTCTAACCCCTTCACGAATTTTATGAGCAATGCTTCTCTTGACGGCATCACCCTTGGCATTAGAAAATACAGAATCTTTCTTCCACGCGAAATTTCTCTTGACTGCTGCCGGTTGCTTGACAGACGGGATCTCGCAATGGAGAAATGGGCAGGGATTGCGGGTGCATTTTCCAGCCCTCCAATATAAACAAATCTTGGCATGCGGATTCGGACGACGACGACGGGGAGGTTGTTGATGCTGCTGATAGACTCCGAACACGTGGCACGGTTTCTCTGTTCTCACTTTCATGATTGCTAAGTCTAAACAATAACAACAAGGACAACAAGGACAACAAGAACAACTCCATTGAATCAGATCGTTCCAGATGAATAACCCTAACTAGAACCGAAGGCTAGCTCCTCGGAGAAGAATTCAAGGCTAGCTCCTCAGAGAAGAATTTGGTCCTGACAGTAAAATACCTAAAAAAAGACAAACCCTAGATATCTCAAGACGTTGCCAATCGAACGAGAGAAATAACATTTGCCAGAAATCAAAGTAGTCGGAGAATTTGAAGTAATAAATATGAGATTACCACCGCAATCGGCGGAAGGGGAGGTGATAAATACCTTGCTTGCGGCGTGTTATCGTAGGGCGGAGGTAGCGCCGGTTAACAGATGAAGAAAGCTCAGTCGGCGGCGGGAAAAAGATGTTGTGTAGAGCGCGAATGAGACGGACGTAGAGGCGAGAGAGAGGGGTATAAATAATTGAAAGAGCGGTATGCGTGGACGGTGGCGCCCACACCGAGCTACGGCCCAATTGTTAATCACCGGCCCAAACATAATTAATGGACCGAACATCATATAGATGCTAGATCAACACCCGGACCAAAACTAAATTCTTAAAAAATTTGTATAAACATGGATTTATTTTAAATTATTGTATTAATTTAAAATAATAAAATACCGCTCTCAAGACGTTATTTCAAATTATTGTAAAATTATTGTATTATTTCAAATTATTTTAAATTATTGTATTAATTGAAGACTCGTGCCAAACTAAATTCTCAAGACGTTACCAAAACTAAATTAATTTAAAAATTAACTTTTGATCAGCTATTATATGAACATTTGTATATACATGGATTTATTTTTTTACTTGTTTGGTGCTTGACAAATATTTGTCAAAATAGCACATTAGACATTATCTGCTACCGATGGTGTTCAATAGATCTACAAATAATTTGTACCGTATATTAGTATTCGGCTGCAATGGACTGCTACAAGTAAAAATTACGGACAGCTAACTGTAAAATTTATGTGAAAAATTTCTAGAGCGGATATAATAGGCGGATGTTTGCGGGCGCCGGCTTTTTTTTTTAAGAGTATCAAGCATAGCTTTTCATGTCTTGCTGTAGGTTTTTTTTTTTAAAAAAAGAAAAAAAAGAAAACAGTTGCTATTGTCAGGAGCCAAAAGGAGTTCATAAGTTTCCCAATTCTCTGAGATACCGGTAAAACAGTGGCGGATCCAGAAATTAAAAGCATGATAGTCAGATTCTATTGAGAGAATAAATTTTAAAATACACGTGTTTGTTACTAGAAAATAAAAAGTTACATCATTACCTATCGCTACAACAGTAGTAACTAAAATAAATATAAATTTATTTACATTACAATTGTTCTCAGTCTTCAATTCACTAGATCAGCAGCGACGGTGCAGACGAGATGCTGAATAGCAGCAGCGGCACGAACGAGAACAGTAGCAGCGGCACAGCCGGCGGCTCCGCAGGCAAGACACCGAGATCAGAAGCGGCGCGGGCGAGACACAGGACAGCTCGGCGGCACGGAATCTCGGACGAGAACAGCAACGGCGGCGGCCCCGCGGCGAGACACCAAGATTGGAGATCAAAAGTGGCAGTGCGTCGCGCGAGCCGCCAGATCAACAGCAGCGGAGCAAAGCAACGGATCAGATCAAGTGGAGCGGCGGATCAGATCGAGAGAAGCGGCGGCAGAGCGACTCGCAGCATAGTAGGAAATTGGGGGGATGCGGCGCAGGGGCGGGGGAAGACTTTATATTTAAAAAGAAAGAAACCAAAAAGAGGGCACGTTGAATAGTCGAACTTGGGACCGAGCTATATATATATATATATATATATATATATATATATATATATATTATATATTATATATATATATATATATATATATTAATTATCTTACTTCTATACTTGATCCGTCCTTAGTATAAAAATCCACTATTGAGCAATTTAAATCCAGAATTTATCCTCTTGAATAGAATAATGGTGTGGATCATAGAATATTTAGCTCTCAAAAAAATAATTAGACATACATTATTTTTATATAGAGCTTTAGAAATATAAAAAAAAACAAATATCTAGTACGGAAATTTTTAATATTTTAATCTATAATATAAAATATATTTAGTTAGTGTAATATATTTAACAGATAATATATAACACAAGTAAAATTTGCCAGGTTTTGCTGCTGCTAGTTTGATCGAAGAGGAACTTCGAATATCTATATTACAAATACGAAACACAACCTTGGATTTTAGGCAGCTATCTTAGCTTCCAAAATCAAGTTACTGGTGCTATCGTCGGGGATGCTCTATCTTGTAATTTTTGGTTTAGAATAAGTAAAAGTTCGCCATAAAATATTGTTAATACACACCAAAGTGATGAACAAATATATATCCGACTTTTTTTTTTTTTTTTTTTTTTTTGAGTATTCAGCTACTCTATTGACAGTCCAGATCCCGATAATATAATCCAAATTTAAAATAATTCACACTTGAAAGAGGGCTACTTATTTTAAATTTGGTCTATATTGCTTCGGTCTGGACTGCCGACTGATAGTTGGATCCCCAAAAAAAATTTTATTTTCACCTAGTCTAGTCAACTTCATGAATATTATACTTATAATATTGCTTTCTTATATTTGTTAGCTATGAAGCAAGGACCGCCGAAATTTTATCTCATACATTTTTCGACACAGACACGCCGCGGACACAGCCAGATACGTGTCGGACACACTAAGGAAATATCCGAAATTTAAAAAAAAAAAATTGAACACGTGTATCAAAAATGCCAGACGACAGTATCCGACTCCGTGTGTCTCTTTTTTTTTTTAATTTTTTAAGAAAAAAACTTATTTTTACTTTTTGTAGAAAAATAAAATGTTAGTAGTATTAGCCTTATATAATAATAGGTGGTATAATATAGTTATATATTTATATATTAATTTTCTTTTTATTTTTTGATGAAATTAAATTTTGCTATTTAAATTTGCCTAAAGGACGTAAAATATTATACTATTATATTAGATATTATTATATTTTTAAATATTTAAATATTTAGTATAAATTATTTTTTAATTATTTATATTTTATATTATCGTGTCGGTAAATGTATAATACTTTTTAAAATGTTACTATATTTTGTATCGGATATTTATTAGCTAATAAGAAGAAAGCAAAATGAATCAGCATTTAACAATGGCAAGGTCACAATCCATCACAGCATGTTCGGTACAGATTGGAAGCTGCTTACGTAGATGTTCATTCATGGCTGCCGTTGCCTCCCAGCTAGTTGTTGGTGATGTTGAATTGGTGATAAATCTTTATTTTTTCACCCGAATTTACAGCCCTGAATATGAGTCGGATATGATATATGATACGAACACGTCACAAACACGATCATACATGAGTCGGATAAGACAAAAAAAGAAAAATCTAAGCATAAAAAGTAAATCTTTTTTGGATATACGTGTCGTGTTGGACGCGCTAGATAGAAATATCGACGCACATGAATGTTTTTTTTTTTTTTTTTTTGAGATTATCGTGGAGGGAACTCTGCCCGTAACTGGCCCTCATTCGAGCGACCGTCATAACAGGTAAACCTACGGATGGCACCGATTTCTGTTCCACCGACCGAGGGATCCCATTCTTACGGATAGGGCAGGCCCAGAGGGCCCATTTCACTCTCCACGGGATACAGGAGGCTTCGACCCCCACATGAATGTTATAATTTTTTAAAAATAAATAAAATATTATAAATAGTAGCAGTAAATAACTCTATGTAATATAATATTGATATATATATATATATATATACACACTGTATTTTCTTTTGTTGCTGTTCAAATTTATCTTAAAAACGTAAAATATTATATATTAATTTTATTATTAAATATTATTAATATTAAATTATTTAATAAGATTTTTTTAAAATTATTTATATTTTTTTATTACGTATCTGAATTTTATCTATGTCTTACTTTTTAAAAAATTACCGTCTCTGATGTACTTATTGTCCGTACATTCTAGAGTGAAGCCTTTCAATTTTCGGTATGGAAATCATACGTTATTTTTACTATATTCTATTATTTTGAAAAATTTTCACTTTCTGTTTACTTTGTATTTATTTTTAAAACTTTTCTGTTTAAATAAACATGCACTAACATAAAAATTATGGGGATAACGAACACGTCTTCCAAACGAGGTATTTCAAATAAATAAGCCATTTGTCAAAGATTAAACTTAATAAAACCAAACATTTTATAAGCAGCTCAGCCAGAAAAAGTCATAACCTCATCGACACCGTGTGTACATCATTTAAGATAAAAACTGAATTACTGCAAACATCTAAGACAACCTCGCTGTTTTATATATAGAAAGTGAAAAATTTTTCTAAAAAGTAAAAAATAAAGTAACATCTATAGAGAACTATTTTCTCCGAGCCTGACATATCTCTCTAAAATGAATATGCCATTCGGCCTCTGGCTGCTGCATCAAGTGCGCATCCTTATGCACAATACAAGGCAACGACCTCAGGAATCCTCGCATTCTAGCAATCTCCAGACCTTCAACTCTCCTGATCCATCGCCGGTGAAAAACAAGCCATCAGGGCCACCTTGTATGGATCTGAACTCATCCTTACTGAAGATTCTACCTCTCGAGCAAAATCTGAAACCAAAAGAACAAATTAGTCGCGCCAGATAGGAATATTTTGCTTTGTAAAAGAATGTGTAATAAACTAAATACTCACGTAGGTAAGTTAAATAGGGAAAGAGAGTTATCATTAGACGATATAAATAGGACCGATTTGTCATTTTTGTCGTTCGTGCCAAATAATGAAAGCAGTCCCTGCAATACAAAGGAAGGAAAAACAATTTTAGCATCGTATATGAAAGAAATGGACAAAATAAGACTCATTAAAAACACTTTCAAAGAAGCTTTAGAATAGAAAGTTATGAGACTCAAGAGAGGGATATAGCTAAATGTAACAAGCAGTGCCAGGTCTAGCTCAATAGAGAAGCACAAAAAGATGATTATTTAAAACCACAAATTTGCATAACACGATAAACGAGCTAAATTTAAAGCACTTACATGCTGATCGCTATGGGTATACACAGCTTCAAGGCCACCACTTTCTGTTCGAGCCCAAACCTTCACAGTTTTGTCAAGCGAACAAGATAGCAAGTATTGCCCCCAATATAGCAGCGACATGACCACAGATGAATGCTCAGAGATGGTGTTAACACACTGCAATGTTCCAAGATCCCATTCCTGAACCAAACACCAAGTTTAGTAGCAATTAGTGCTTAACTCGTTATAACAAAAATAAACATCAACAGAAGTTTCTTCCAAATGCATAATCAAGCATCCAAGCATTGAACACAATCGAAATTCCTTTTGACCAAGTGCAAGGCCACCACAAATGAAAAGCAGAATTAAAAGGGAACAAAAAAGCACATACACTTGTTCTGATTTAATAATCTTTCCAACCTTCACAATAAAACCTCATGAAGGAAAGATGGACAGGAGTCAAGATATCTAATGTAGTTGAACGTCGTTGAAACGAACTAATTTCCAAAATGTGTTCTACTGAGACTTGGGATTCAAAAAAAGAAAAACACATTCAAAGAACATAAAGGATGTGAACTATTACTTTAATTGTGTTGTCCATTGAACCAGAGTAGAGCTTCCCAGCTCCAACGCACAAGGAAACAACTCCAAGCTGATGACCTGTGAGACGAACAGAGGGCTCCAAACAGTTGCCCACTTCACCAAAATTCCATCCAACAATACTTCCTTCCTGCAGGTAAATAAAAAACATATGTTGTCACAATGAAGTCGAAAACTTAAACTTTGCAAATTATAAAAACATAAATTTGCAACACTGCACCTGTGTTCCTGCAAATAGTATCTCAGTGCCAATGACCAACGCATAGGCTTGACCTTTAAATCCAGTGAGAGTAACTTCTACTCCATTTTCAGTGTTAAATGCCTGAAATACCAAACACAATAAAGCGCATTGTATAAAATCGATGACTAAAAATCAAGTAAAAAGCGCCAAAAAATTCCCAAAAGAAACCAACCTTCACTGCACCAGGAACTCCTACAAATACCCAAACCCCCTCACTGATCAAGCAGCCAACTTCACCTCCCATTTTCACGGTATTAACACACTGCAACAGAAAACGAAAAAATTAGTCGTCACCGGATAATGATTGCAACCAATCCAGGTACATATAAAAAAAAATACCATAAGCAAACGTGCTCACCTCTGCAGAGTGACAGTCCCAGACACGTAAAGTGCCATCCTTGCTCCCGGTACACAGCTTGTTATTCCCTGAAGGAAGCGCAATACCAGTGATAGCCTGCACGTTATTTGAATCACATGTTATCTCATTGTAAGGTTGCAAAATTTAGCACGAACAACATATCATCGAGAAAAGGTGTCTGAGAAGTACATTTTCGTGCCCCTTCAGTGTTGCTACATGGGCCACACTGCCCACAGACCAAGCATGTAAATTGTTGCACTTATCTTCACTTGAGCACTTTCCAGCTAGAAATTCACTGCATACCGTTTCAAGACTTTTCTTGGAGGGCTCTGAATTACCAGCAACAGAGCCAGAACTAGATTCTCAGTTTTCTTTGCTTCTTGTACAAGCCCAACTCCATTTTTCTTGGTTTTCTTTAATTCTTGTACACATTTAACTCCAATTTTCTCAGTGTTTTTTACTTCTTCTTCAAGTCTAACACCAACTTTCTCGGTGTTCTTTACGTCTTGTACAAGTCTAACCCCTTCACGAATTTTATGAGCAATGCTTCTCTTGACGGCATCACCCTTGGCATGAGAAATTTCAGAATATTTCTTCCAAACGAAATTCCTCTTGACTGCTGCCGGTTGCTCGACAGACGGGATCTCGCAATGGAGAAATGGGCAGGGATTGCGGGTGCATTTTCCAGCCCTCCAATATAAACAAATCTTGGTATGCGGATTCGGACGACGACGACGGGGAGGTTGTTGATGCTGCGGATAGACTCCGAACACGTGGCAGGGTTTCTCTGTTCTCACTTTCATGATTGCTAAGTCTAAACAATAACAAAAAGGACAACAAGAACAACTCCATTGAATCAGATCGTTCCAGATGGATAACCCTAACTAGAACCGAAGGCTAGCTCCTCGGAGAAGAATTCAAGGCTAGCTCCTCAGAGAAGAATTTGGTCCTGACAGTAAAATACCTAAAAAAAGACAAACCCTAGATATCTCAAGAGGTCGCCAATCGAACGAGAGAAATAACAATTGCTAGAAATCCAAAACGAGTCCGAGAATTTGAAATAATAAATATGAGATGACCACCGTAGGCGGCGCAAACGGCGGGGATAAATACCTTTGTTGCAGCGTGTTATCGTCGGCCGGAGGTAGCGTCGGTTAACGGATGAAGAAAGCTAAGTCGGCGCAGCCGGAAAGAGATGGTGTGTAGAGCGCGAAAGAGACGGACAGAGAGTCGAGTGGCAGTCTGGCAGAGGATATAAATAATTAGAAAGAGCGGTAAAAGCGCACGCGGTTCATTTTTCAAAAAGTTCAGGTTAAACTTATGCTTGTATCTTAAGCAGAACTTATAATAATAATAATAATTATTATAATTATTAGCAGATCTTTCATATTACTATACTTAAAAGAATGTCTATTTTTTTTATATTAATATCTATTTAAAAATATTTTTTAAATAATATTTGAATATTAAAATTGTAAATTTTATCAAAATTTATAAACTTTATTTAAATTTTTTTTTTAAAAAATAATTATATATTTTTTATTTATATATGAAAAAGATGTATGCTGACGTAGAGTAAACGTTTTATTATGGGATTTTTTATTTTAGAAAAATAATTAGTCTCTTTTTTAGTTTAGTTTTATAAATTCATAAGCACGAGGTCCAATCCGACTTGAACTTAGGGCCTGTTTACTTCGCTCCGAACTGAAGGAACTCGCGGAACTCGGAACTCAAAACGCAGTTTCTCTGTTTACTTCGCCTCGCGAACTCGCGGAACTCAATTCTGAGTTCCGCGAGTATATAACGACGCGAGTTCGCCGACTTCGCAGCTGCGAGCTGCGAAGTGGGCGAACTCGAGTCGTTTCGTTCTGATCGCGATCTCAGTTCTCGCGACCATTCCTCTGCTACTGTAGCTCTCGGAAAAGGGTTTCGCCGTCGATCGATCTGCCACCTCTTCCCCGGCTGTTATCCTCGCCGGCGACTTCGACGGAGGCAACGATCTAGGCGGCGGCCGATTTGTTACTCCCGTTGCCGATCCGCAGACCAGAACCCTACCCACTTGATTTCCGGCTGATTCACGGTCCCCGGCGGATTCGGAGTCCATAAATAAGACCTAAACTATCAAACCGGATGGGCTAGACTGGGCCCTCGCTTTAAGAAGATGCCTAATTCAAATCCAACTGAGCCGCATTATAACAAATCCACGTGTCATTGGCTATCATTCACAGCTCAATTAAATGTTCTTTAATTGTAAGTACATCAGCGACAGATCATAAATTAAAAAAAAATGCATAATGTTTTTCAACTCCTGCAGTTCCAGTCCAACCACTGTGAACCAAACAGGCCAAGTGACTACAACTGCAAAAAATGAGATAATGTCAGTCTCAAAATACAAGGCTAGAGATTATTTGCCGGTGGTGGTGTTCAGTAGATCTGGCAACACCTAATTTGTATCCGCAAGTATACTGGTATTCAGCCGCAATGGACTGTTACAAGTTAAACATAGGAAAAAACTCTGTCCGTAAGTCGTTTATTTTTGTACGACTGTTATAACAGATAAATTAATAGGTGGCACTCTACCATATTATACAAACCAAAAAGTCATAGTTTTTCAATTTGGATAGGTCCGAAAATCCATGCTATCCTTCACGGGGTATAGAGAGGATAAATCTTCCATATCCTTACAGAATTCGAACCCGAAACTTCTACTTTGTGAGTTGGAAGCTCCAACCATTCGCCCTAGGCCTCTGGGCCTTATGTTGAAATTAAATAACCATATCTATCGAATAGTATTCAATTTTACAAAAAAAAAAAAGAATAAAAATTAAAAATATGGCATGTTCTCTATAATAATTAGCAAGACAAGATTTACCTAATATCTATAATTATATTATCTGATTTATAATTTTTATTAATATATTTAAATTTATATTTGATCTTAAAAGTTTTTTTTTAAAAAATAAAACTTCTAAATAGTTATTCTGGATTGCAATAATTAACGGGTTTTAAAAATAGTTTTAAAATTAGTTACTTCAAGGAGCCTAACAATATTTATTTAAAAATACTTTTTGAAAAAACTTCAACACGAAAATTATAAATCTTATCTAATTTACAACATTTTATGTTGAAATTTTCTAAATGTTTTAGCCTCTTGGATTCCAAATATTAATGGATTTCAAAAACAGTTTTAAAATCTATTTTAAATTAATCCATTACATTTTGGAGTCCTAAACATCTAGTTAAATGTATTTTTTGAAAAAAACTTTCAATATAAAAGTTTTAAATCTCATCTAAATTTATAATTTTATATTGGAAGTTTTCTAGTAGAAATACTTCTAAACTTAAAAAAAAAAAAAAAAAAAAAAAAAAAAAAAAACACTGCTCAGTGAACAGTGAAAAAAGGTGTTGCTTCTTAATATATGTACAAGCTTTTTGCGCCCGCACGCTATTGCGGTCAATAGAAATTTTTTGTGTATTTATATTGTTATATTAATATTAGAAATTTTCTGAAAAAAAGATATTAAGTTGAAAATTTTTGATAAAGATATAAAATATGAAAAAAAAGGAAAAAAAAATGTAACTTTTGTATTTTTACTGATATGAATTAGTGTAATTTTGTAATTGTTTAGAAATGATTTGAAAAATAAAAAAAGTGCCCATTAAACAAAAATCATTACTAAAAGATACACAATTGTTCAAATACAATATCTATAATTATATGGCCTTATGTTGAGATTAAATAACCACACATATCAAACGGTATTAAAGAAAAGAAAATGAATAAAACTGAAATGTGGCATGTTCTCAACAATAATTAGCAAGATAAGATTCACCTCATGTGACGGCCCGTGTCACGGGACCGCCCCGCGTATTCACGCCAAACCACACACACATGCGGAACTTTTAAAATAAGCGTGCATGATTTTCAATATCAAATACAAATAGTATTTCAAACTCCTTTAAAAGGAACCCAAACTCGAGTCTAGAACTATCGGACACGTGTCAAGCATCCGCGAGGAGGCGTTCTCTCCACATGAACCCTTCATAGCTTACTAGTGATCCAAACGCATCAATCTCTAGGGGTGTGCATATACCGGTTCGGACCGAAAAATCGGACTGGACCGGTGAGTTCGGTCCGGTCCGGTCCGGACCGGTAGCAATTCGGTCCTGGTCGCGGTGGTAGATGTGTCTGAAATTCAGTCCTCGGTCCGGTCCGGTCCAGCACCGGAAAAACCGTGGACAGGACCGAAAACCGAATTTACAAGATATAACCAGCCACTAGCCCAGCATGGGTTAGTTGCAGGCTTGCAGCCCACTAAGCCCAACTCGCGATGTCTCTCACGCGTGCAGCTCTCTCACGCGCGCGTGCAATGCGTGGTGCAGCAGTAGCACAACGCGTGACTCGCAATCGCTCGACGCCACCGCTGCCTCATCGATCTCTCTCTGCTCTCTCTCTCCCTCTCTCTCTCTCTCTCGGCCATGAATCGATCTAGCGAGTCACTTGCCCCGCCGATTCCGTCCATCTCCTCTCTCGCCGCCTCGTTGCTGTCGAGATCGATTGATTCGATCCCTCGCCGCCTCTCTACTAGAAGACAACGACCGAGATTGATGCGTCGCGGCGATTAGATGCAGGGACGGAGAGAGCTTGCAGCACGCCGACATCGCAGACTCGCAGCGGTCAGAATTATCAAATGCAGGGATCGCGGACCGGTCCAAACCGGTCCGGTCCAATATTTTCGCGGTCCGGTCCGGACCTGACGGGTCCTATTCCGGTCCCGTCCGCGGTCCCTCTTCTTCCCTTGTTTCGGTCTCCGGTCAGGTCTGGACCGGTCCGGTCCGGACCGGTTGCACAGCCCTATCAATCTTTCTCATTGATACATAAGTATCAAAAGCAATATAAGTTTCTTAACTCCTTCTCGGCAAACCATTTTCGACGAAAATAATTTTTTTCTATAATTTTGAGAATTGTCACATATTTTAAATATGTCCCAACAAACCTCCTAAAAGTTTAAAAATCAAAATAATTATCATTTAAATCGGTTTACAAAAACTCATTCCATAACATATTTTTGGTCGACCGATCTTGGGTTGTCGACCGAAAAATCAGAGTACAGGTTTTCAGCCTTTACGGGCATTATCGGTCGACCGATAAACATTTTGGTCGGCCGAAATGTCAGTAAACAGCACAAATAGATTTCAGAAATAACTCAAACCCCCGAAATCCACATTTTTCAACCAAAATGGAATCTAAACATGCATACACCTGCATCATACATAAATACACATGATCAAAGTTTTCAAACCGGATTTTAAATCCCAAAATTCTAACTTAAGCAAATAAATATATTTATTCCAAAATACGGAAAGTATTTATATAATTGTTCAAAATCTACATTGGCCCTTATAACAAAAAATCAAAATATGTGTAACACCCTATATATGATTCTAAATATGCTCAAACATACACATATGTGTTAGTACTTCATTTTACACTTTTATACAATTATCACATATATCACTGGGTATATAAAATAAAACTTTCTTAAGTGTTTACAACCAACACTTAAATCCCTAAAAGCTATACCTCAAAAAGTAATATAGCTAAAATCCCCTATAGCTCACCCTAGACGCCTAAGCACCCTCGGCCGGTGCTTTACCGCGATCCCTGGATCTGAAAAGAGAGTAAACAAAGAGCGTGAGTCAAACCGACTCAGTGAACAGCGCCGTTGCATTTCCAACCCAAATGCTCCACGGGCACATCTCAAGCAAGAGATCGTACATATAAACACATATGTACATAAAAATGCATAAGAGCACAAAGCCATTTAAGGCACCACACATAAAGACATAAGCTAATATACAACAATTAAGCTACCATGTCGATATGTCAAAGTTCGCCACCCAAACCAAATCAATTATGCCATTGATATCCTTGGTTGATAGTAGGGTGAAATCACTAACTCAACCCAGTTAGCCCTATCATGTTTAGTTTGGGTACTCGAATTAACCCCAGTACCAACATCTAGTATCCGCCTCAAGTGCACATCCAAGGCACCAAACCCACGATAAGGGCGATCCCACGGCCTCCCGTAAGAGATACTCAGTAGCGATGCGCCCTCTGGAAGGCACAATAATAAGCCTCGCACTTTGTAGGAACCACTTTGACCAAGAGTGATCACGCTATGCCTACCGGCCTTAATAGAGACATCATTCATTAAGATTAAACGTTCATTGTAATCGGCCCATCATCTTCGCCACCCTAGCCGGTAAAACTACTTGACTTACGGGTACTAGATGGATATACAACTAAACCGTGCTAATTTTAATCTTTAACCTACCAAGAATATCACAAGAGCGGGTCCGCTCACGCACTCAGCCAGGTAGAAATAACCGTTAGACACACAAGCGTATGTCACGACTATATTTACTAAAGTGCCGCTAGAGCTTTGGTCCGCTCTCGCACCTATCCAAGTAAACAATCCACTAGCTAACCCACATAATCATATGCTAATTAATCATGTAATGACACAAACAACATAACCATGAGTATCCAAATCAATGTTAAACCCTAACATGATTTCTACTCATACACACATGCCATAAACCACATACCAAGCATGATTACATATGTAACGCACATAACAAAGGCATACACGTAGAAAGTAAGTACCACTCACCTCAAGTAAGAAACCCTAGAATCTCCTACGCTGCAAACCTCGGTCGAATATGACGAATTTGGTATCCACGTGTAGCCCTTAACTCCAGGAACTCGAATCCGCGATCAATCCAACTCCACGCACACCAATGGGCCAAGAACAAGCAAAGGAACTCAAGGAGGGAGCTCACCTCTTAGCTGGCTCGATGGAAATGAAGGAATGAATTCGCCCGCGCACGCCTGACCTGACTTATACCCGTTCCTCCGCACATTTTCGGTCGACCGGTAATAGATTTTGGTCGACTATAACCTCTCTGCACAGCACATAACACTTAAAACACCACGCGAAAAAGGTAGAAGAGTATAATTCCAAAAAGGAGGAAGAAAATGTTGTACAAGTCACCCATGATGTGAAGGGCAACTAGCAATTATCACCCTGTACATATGCGCCGCATGACAAATCACCCCAAAATGGCGATCTTTTAGTATATGGGGCCAATAATCCTTTAAGACAAGTGGAAAGAAACAATCCTATCATTATTGACATCGGCGAGTCGTCAAGCGAGCTTGAAGAGCAAGACGATGAAGCTAGAGGGTTGTTTGAAGGTATAAAATCTTCCTTAATAAAAGAAGTTAAGAAAATTTTTTTTGAGAAGCCGAAGAAAGACTACGCAAGTATGGCAGGCTTAGTAAGGCGGCGCCAAAATAATGAAGTGATAGACATAAACTTCAATTCTGAGCAAAATCAAGATGCCAATATGGTACGGAACTGTTAGAACATGAGCAGTAGATCGAACACCTCAAGACGATCACAATAACTGAAAATTGAGAAGAAATAAAATACACAAAATAGAACACCAGAATTTTACGTGATTCGGAGATAAAACTCCTACGTCCACGGGCGAGGAAGAGGAAGATTCACTATCAATTGGGGAGTACAAGATTGACGGTGAACACAGAAGGGATAAAACTCTAGCCGCCAAATACAATGTTCTCTCTTGAGAATTAACCCTAAAAGGTTATTACAACTCCTTATATATTAAGTGGAAACCCTAATGAGTAAGTGGGCTGAGGCCCAATAAATTTTCTTCAACTTAATATGGGCTGCAATCAAATTCAAGGCATATTTCAACAGGAACAATATGAGGCAACATAAGAAAAAGCAAATAGAGGGGATTTTAGTTGACTTTTCAGGTAGAATATTATTGACAGAGAAGGAACGTCTATATATAGAGTATTTTTTGCAAGAAATTCATCCTCAGTAAGTAAAAATAAATTGCTTCACATTGTTAGCCATGTGTTTATATTTGTAACATCATGAATATAATTTCTAATTATTATTTTTTCTAATTCTGCAAATAGGATACATATAGTTGATAATGTTGATGATGAATCATCATCACCGGTATTTCGAGATGATTTGCTACCAATTATTAAGGATGACGAAATTAATAGTGTGGTAAGATTGAAAATCATCTACACTTATATGTCTGTTGATTTCCAATGAATTAATTGATAAACTGAAATTTGATTTTTTATGTTAAAGCTACTCAATTCGTATTTGGCAATATTGAATTACGAGTCTACTATTGGATGTCCAAACATGTATCGTCAAAAGATTGGCTATGTTCATTGTGAAGTACAGGTAACAAAATGATGTTATTTCATTTTTATTGTTTTATCGTCAACAAAATATTATTTCATCTTGATTTCTTTGTTTTTTTTAATTTTGGAATTTTCATTGGTGATGCTTTGCTAGGTGTATATTTTGAAAATGCATTCAGATGGCCAATCAAATCCATATGGAAAAGAACTATATAAGCTAAAGGATTGTTTTGGTGGATCACTTCGTCATTTCCTAAGAATCTCTGTCGAAATGATTACTCGTGCTCGTTGTCGCTACATATGTGTTCCACTAAATTCTCTGAGCCATTGGCACTTGCTGGTATTTGACTTTAAGATGAAGGAAATCCGCCACTTCAACTCACTCTGCGAATATAATCGTGATACATTAGATGCACATGCTGAATATGCGGTACATATATTTTTTCGTTTCTATTAGATTAATGTATGAGTAGCATAAGACGGATGATTAATTGTCTGCAGGCAATATATTTTGGCCGCTTTTTTCATATGGAGTGCAATTCGGCCATGCCAACAGCTGTCATTCATGTCCATAGATGTCGGCAGCAAGAATCTGGGTTGGGATGTGGTCCAATGGTTCTCTACTATGCTGAAGACCTAGCAGGATTTCGAAATTTTATGCAAGGTGGTTCTGAGGCGTGGTTTAGGGGACACTCTGCTACTCGGTTACTTGGGTCTCACCACTGTCTATTACGTGATAGAATGGAATCATATTATCAAGAACATCGTGCAATACTTTGATTACTTTGATTTTTAGGAATCGCATTGATTAAATTTGTTGTGTTAAATTTGTTGTGTTGGTTTTTGATTTTTGCATACCAATTTCTTTTTATTTAAAGTGTAATAAATCCATAGATTCAATAGTGGATATTCAGTGTATGGTATTTTCATTTACGAGTTTAGAATTTATTTAACGCGGTAAAAGGTAGAAGTGTATAAGTTCTGGCATCTATCTTGCTGACAGGACATGTTTGATAAAATTTTCTTTGTTTTTATGTCTTACACTTAGAGATAAGTTGCGGCATATATTTTTTTTAGTATGAGGGAACAACATTTGATCATTGGTTGCGCACATTGAATTATTATGTACTAAAGTCACACCATTATCTGGATGCTTGCAAATGAGCCATTGTTGTGAAGCATTTGTGCAGGCAGAAATAAAAATACCCAAGCAGTAAGGGATAGTCTGATGGTCACCTCATGGAGAGAGATACTCAAAAAGAATAATTCGTGAGATGCGCTAAAGCCCAGAAACTATTGAAACGTTACATAATTAAGGCATTTCCTACAAGCACCAAACAATTATGTAGAAACTAGAAAGTGCATCAACTTCATGTAGCAGTTCATCCAGAGAAACTAGTACGGAAACTTGTGCATTTTTATTTTCTACAATACGGAAGAATAAATCAGAACAAATCAATAACACTTATGTCCTAACATGTACTCTAGTAAAAAAATATTATAGCTAATCTTTTAAGCTGATTGGACGCTTGCATGTGCGACGATTGTGGCCCGTCTTCTCTCCACATGTACTACATTTTATAGGGCGTAAATCAACTTGAGATTTAATCCTTTTCTTCTTTGGACGACCAGTATGGATCTTCGTTCTAGGAGATCTAATTGCATCGTCAATTTCTATAACCCGATTAAAATCAGGAATGGGAAATATATTGCCGCTATATGACAATCTGTAATATGATGCTTGAAATGACTTCTCACAGAAATCATAAAGTGAGAAATGAGCATGCTCAATACATGCGCATGCATGCTTGCAAGGGAAACGATACACTTGCCAAATACCACATGTGCATGTCTTTTCTGTTAAATCCATGGTACATCTTCCATCATCACCAATAGCTTCAAAAATCGATTGGGATGACCTTCGTATTAAGATATTACGTCCAGCTTCACGATTCTTCGATAGCTTCTTTTCATACTTAGTAGTCAAAATAGTCTCTAACTTTAGTCCACGTTCATGACGATCATAAAGCATCTGCATTAATTTTGTGCGAATCAACTCAATCATCTTTGTGCAAGATAAATGACGTGCTTCGAGTACCCAATTATTAAATGACTCCGCAATATTATTATTCATTATCCCTCAACGTGGTCCAACGAAACAAGCATTTGCCCAGTGTACCGGATCCTTTTCAGTAATGAACTTTCTAGCATCTTCCTTAAATGCATCTAAAATTTTTCGATATCATCTTTGAAAACAGGTTCCGTGGTTGCATATGCGGCAGCTTTGAATATATTGCACCACTTCTTCTTATCGTACATTGCATGATATGAGTAAAACCTCCAAAGAACACAAAGAAACTAATTAGTTATTTAAATAAACGATAAGCACTTACACATAAAAAATGGTCTATTTTAAAATATTGTAATAACTCACTGTATTCCGAAAGTTATCTTCAAGATGTCGAAGACAAAATGAATGGTAGCATCCAGGAAAATGAATAGGCACTGCCTTTAGAATTCCTACTTGACGATCAGAATAGAAAGTGTATACACGATCTAGCGACCCATCAAAAGAACTTAAACATTTGTGCAACCACTCCATAAACCAATGCCAATTATCATCGTTCTCATTGTCTACAACCGCAAAAGCAATCACAAATAGTTCACCATTTCCATCCAAAGAAGTGGCGCTCAATAATGTACCTTTGAATTTATGCTTGATGTGGGTACCATCAAGAAAAATAATTGGCCTGCACCCACTGAGAAACCCTTCAAAGCATGCGCGGAAGCTAATAAAAACTCTAATGAAACGCTTACTCTCATGCTCTATCTCCAATTTAACCACACTGCCGGGATTTGTAAGATTCACTGCTTTACAGTACCAACTTTAGTTGATCATGATGAATCGTCCATTTCGCATACATTTTCTTCTCGTGCTTTTTCTTTTCCCAGACCAAGCTTGATGGTAGGGAATCTCAACTTGAATTCACGGAGTATATCTTTTTGAATATATGTAGGTTTGTATGCAGGTGTATCGCGGATTTTTTCCTTCACGATATCCGAAATCCAATTTCTAGAAGCTTTTGGATGATTTCTGGTCATTGGACCAACTCCACAGATATGACTTAAATTGCATTTACGAATAGCAAATTCACCATCTTTTGTTGATCTTGATGCATGTATCCGCCAAGGACAGTTGTCACTAGCACAAATGGCTGTCACACGCCTAGGTTCATTCTTTTTAAATTGGAAGTCATGACCACTGGCTATGAAACAACTTCGGATCACATTGCGCAATGCAGATGCATCTCTAAATACTTGTCCCACGCCCAATAAGTTACTTGCCGACAAATCTAAAAGTTGGTTGTACTTGTATTAGTATGTTGCGCCTCAATTACCAAGAATGTGTCCAAGTATCCATTTTGCGACTTGAAGCTGGAGCTACATTAGAAACAATATAAAGTTGGTCAATTAATTAATTATATGACAAGAGAAAAAGGTAAAAAAACAAACATTTCAATTATGCAATCATAAATATATGCATGTTTATAATTACCTAGCTCTAATTGAACATTTGTTGATGGGGGTGGCAAAGTTGTCATCAATGTCTTCCACGACTAGCTCAATAAAAAAAGACTTAATTATACTGTGTAATTTAATAACGTCCTTGACTGCCGCATCATCTATTACTCTGTTTAGTATATCACCTTGACCAGACATTTTGTGCTTCAATATATGGGACGACTCAGTAACAAAAGGCCAACTTTGGGAAATACGATTAAAAAGGTCATGTAATGTGCTACGGTCATCTATTGAGAACATAAGATTGTCATTTTCAACCTTCACTATAGCCAAGAATTGTGCTTCAACTTCCATCACCTAACAAAAACAACATATATATATTTATAAATTAAAAGAATAAGTAAAACATGAAAGTGGTTGTACAATTTCGGACAACAATGTAGCTGGAGCATTGAACATCAGAAAGTAAACACTTCAATTTCTTATGAAATTTGGAACCTAGGTTGCTGATGCGACCATGATCAAACCCATCTCTATGTATTTTTCTAAGTGTTTGAAAGCCAAATATAACTTACCTCCAAAAAACACAAAATTTAAAAACTAATCACACTAAAATGAAAATTTATTAAAAAATAAATTAAACTAAACACTTTAAGGTGAAAAATACATCAAGCGGTACTACTTACGACAATATTATTTGAGATGATTTCTCTTTAAATGCCTCAGAAATGAGAATCAACTAAAACTTTTGTCTATAGGACATATATTCAAACAACTCATCTGCAGAACCACAATTTGTCAAGGAGAATATCAACATGCATTGCTGCATGAAGGTTAATTAATCTAACTACCGAACAATCAGTAAATTTGTTTCTCCAACTATCGAAACAAAGTGTTTAGTTGTTGAAGGTCAAAATTATTTCAACAGGATGAACCATTACTATGATATAACACCAAAGATTGAACACTATGGTTGCATGTTTGATATTCTAGGCGAGCTGGACTTATCAATGAAGCATTTCAGTTTATTGAGGAAATGCCTATCCAACCAAATGCTATAATATGGAGAACATTGCTTGCCTCATGTAAAATTCATAGGAATGTTGAAATCGCTGAAGAATCACTGAAGCAACTTGTTAAGATGGAATTGAAACACAGTGGTGACTACATCCTTCTATCCCATCTATATGCATTAGTTGGTAGAAAAGAGGATGCCATGAGGATTAGGAATGAAATGAGAGAGAAAAGAATCAAGAAAATGCGTGGATGTAGTTTGGTAGTGCAAGCGAAGAGGGAGGAGAAGAGCCAGAGCGGGTGTGGACGATAGCGAAAATGTAGGTGAGATTTGAAAATATACAACCGTACTAGATCTATTCAAATAGTAAATTAGATTTAAAAATAACTATAAGGGCATTAATGTCATGATAATCCATAAAAGGGTTAAAAAAATTAGTTATTTTTAAATAGAGGGGTTATTATTGTGTTTAAAAGATAGGAGGGTTAAACCATAACTTTTTACAAAAAATAGGGGCTAATCCATAATTTCCCGTATAAGTAAGTTATATCCGTACTATCAAAATCGTGGCTTTTAAAATAAATTTTAATGTGACTTGTAATATTTGTTTTTATTTTAAAAGAATCTTATGATATTTGTATTAATGTATAAAAATTTATAAAGTAATATAACACATTTAATGAATATAAAAAAATAAATACTTATAAAAATAATTATATATATATATATATATAATAATAATTAATATATATATATATAATATATTATTATAATAATAATTATTATATTATAAATTATAGAATATTTATTTTTATAAATAAAGTTTTATTTATATATATAAAAAATTAATTATATATATATCACCAAAATTTCACGTCATTTATAAAATACTTTTTATGTATGGTATATAGTATTTTTCTTGTTCTAATAATATATAACAAATAAAGTATAATATGTTAACAAAAATTACTATAATTATATATTACTAATACAGTCCATCACGGGGCTACAAAGCTAGTTGAATTTAAACAATCTGTCGTACTGAAACGTTTTTTTTAATTGTCGTAAAAATATTCTTTCAGTAATCAGTTAATTTTTGTACGACCATCATAACTGATGAATTTACGAATGGCACTATTTCACACTCCACCAACGGGAAGAGTCTCAATGATTTAATCTGAAAATATTCGAAGGTCCGTATTAACTTCTACGGATTACAGAAGGAGTCAAATTTTTAAATTTTTATAGATAGTGCTTGTGAGATTCGAATTTAAAATATCTATTTTATAATATATAAGTTCTAACCATCTGTCATATGCACCCTCAGCCTGCTGAAACTTAAAACTTCTACATTGGTAATTTGAAAAAATCAAGTCGAGTGGATGATTAAGCTCAAGTCATATTTTAAAAATTCAGATTAAGACCAGCACGACCTGGGCTGAACTGATGTCTTAAACTTATGCTTATTTCTTAACTGTTATAATAATTATTATTATTATTAAGCAGATTTTTTACATTACTATACTTTAAAAAATATTAATTTCTTGTAACATAATAAAAACCTCTTCCTAGCTACTTTTAGTTATCTATTTAAGTGCATTGAATAAGTTTAAAATAGCAAGCCGAGCTCGGGTATTACTATATATATATATATATATATATATATATATATATATATATATATATTTTGACTCGATTTTTTTTTTTTTTTTTTATTTGTTGAGTTTGAGCTGCTCTTTCCGTTCGATTCATAAGTATTTGTATAATATCTTTAGAGATATTGTATAAATATCTCTGCAGATATTTGCAGAATATTGAATAAATATTAGTATTTCTAAGAGTATATAAATTTATATATTAATAGTAATAGTTTAATAGCCCTCTGCACCTGGGTCGGATGGGTGAGAGATTTTGCCTCGGGAAGTGTGCCTTTCACCCGACTTTGATTTCCACTTGTGCAATGTGGAGGGTGTTGTCTGAAATGAGAATGTTTCTGCGCCGCAAGTTTACTGTGGTCGTAGTAAAGGTGGTGGCTGCGTATTGTAGTACTCCATATCTGGTCCGGAGCAGACACCAAGCCGAGGTTTTACTCTACTATGTACACTTAGGTCCAAAATGGTTCTATAGATTTGCGTAGAAAACTGTCGTCCGCAAGTTAACGGAGATCCAGAAAGAGGTTTCGCCTCGTTATCTCAAAAAAAAAGTAATAGTTTGATAATGTATTAATAATTTCTTTTTTTTCCATAAAATAATTAATTTGCTCTTTCTCAAATGTTGGACTTTCAAAAGTAAGTTATAATTATAGCATATGTTTTACAAATAATATTAGTCACTTTTTTTCGTTTAACAAATTCATAAGCTGGACGTCCAATCTGACTTGAACTTAATCCGAGTTCAAAAATAAGACCCAAGCATCAAACCAGGTGGATTAGACTTGGCCTCACTATAAGAAGAGGCTTGAATTCAAATCCGACCAAGCCGGCATTGTGAGCGGGCATGTAACAAATCTATATGGCACCCTCTATCATCCATGGTCCAATTATGTGAACTTGAATTACAGTAAAAAAGTGACCAAGTATATCACTTATACTTAGTCCAATCTACATGGCACCCTCTATCATCTGTAAGTATATCACTTATAGATCATAAATAAAAAAAGCATGATCGCAAAATGTTTTCAATATTTTAGTATAAAATAATCCGTTAGTCCATTACCCGTAAGCGGTATATGAAGTAATGTCTATCTTAAAATAATAAAAGTTTTTAACAACAATTTTATAAATTCCTTTGCTTAGTTTTTATGTTTTATAATTTTAATTTATAAAATTTAAGAACATATTAATAAGAGTGGTGCTGGAAAAAAGAAAAATAACTACCAATCCGTAAGTTTAAAAAAATGAAGAGTATTTTTTTAAAAATATTTATAATATAAAATTTATAAATTTTAATAAATCAGTACCTTTTTCGTTGAAACATTTTTTTTTAAAAAAAAATTTCTAAATAGATCTTTTAGAACTCAAGAATTTTAATAGGTTTGAAACATATTTTAAACTATTTTTAAAATCCGTTAAATTTTAGAACTACGGACATTTATCTAGAAGCATATTTTAAAAAAAATTTCAACATTAAAGTAACATATTTCATCCAAATATATAACATTCAATTAAAAGTTTTTTCAGAAAATACACTCAAATTTTTTTTTTTTAATCATGTGAATTGCTAGATTTATTGGTGAATTAGTTGTGGGACAGGTATTTTCGTTAAAGTAATGTTAGAATTTATAAGTTAACTACATGTATGGCAGAAATTAACTTTTGACATATTATCTTGATATATGTAGATACATATTTTTCTTCTTTTTTTCCTTATTTTCTTTTTTGGTGTAAATATGTTTGATGCATGGAGATGAATACGAAGTACTTGTCAAAATAGCACACTAGACATTATCCGCCGGTGATAATCTGTACGCGCAAATATACTGGTATTTAGCCGCAATGGGCTGTTACAAGTTAAACATACATGAATATTTTTAAAAATGGTTATAGCAAGAGGAGGATTTGTATGGTGCATTTTTTGGTTGTCTGTTTTATGTTGTCGGCAAACCAAAGCTGATTTTCCAAGAGAATTAGATGTGTAAAGGTCCATACTTGGAAAATTTAAATCTACAATTTAGCCTTTGAATAGAACTGTGGTATGAAGCAATGTTGAATATTATATAAAGCTTCGTAACTCAAAAAATAATTATATAGATGACAATAAAATTTGCCACGGCTAGTTTTGATTGAGGAGGAACTTCGAATATCTGTATTACAAATACTAAACATAGCCTTTGAATTTGATACAAATTGAAAGCTATATATATATTCATGTTCGCCTCGCCTCCCAGCTTTATGTGATGTTTTTTTTTTTTTTAAGAGATCCCATTCTTACGGGTACTAATTTGATGTTAATTTGCAACCTAATTTACGGCACTGAAATGAGGCATTCAACCCTAGATACAGAGTCATATGGTAAATAAATTTATTGTATTCTACTATTTTATAATCTAATTATATTTGCAATATGGGAATAGCCCAAATAGTCTTCATAGGAAGCATAGACACACCCAAATTTTATTCCGTACAGCTTCCGAACAGGCACATGCCAAACATACTTGAAAAGTGTCCCCAAAAAAATAAATTTTGGATAATGTCGGACATGCTAGACAAGAATGTCCTACGTACGTGTCCGTATCAAGTGGTTTTTCTAAAGAAAAACTTTAATTTTTTGGTGATAATTGAAATATTATATAATACTAATAGCACATAGCAATAGATTTTTATTAATGCATAGACTCCTGCTATTTAATTTTATCAAAAAAAAATATTATATTATGTATAGATTTTACTATCAAATATTATTATTTTTTCAGATATTTAACTATTAATATATTATCTTCTAGTTATTTATATTTTTATTGTTAGTGTCTAACACTATCTGTGTTTTACTCTTTTGAAAATTACCGTACCCGCAAAGGAATCGTGTAATGGAATCGTGTCACCATACTCTGTGTATCCGTGCTTTTTAGTGTTTTCTAAATACGGTATTTAAGACGAGCCATTTGTCAAAGCAGACAATTAATCAAACGTTTTATACGAAGCTCAGCCACAAAATGTTATAACTTCATCAACACCACGTATACATAATTTTGAATTACTCAAGACATCTAAGACAAACTCGCCGTTTTATATATAATAGAAAGTGAAAAAAATTCCAAAAAGTAAAAAATAAAGTAACATTTATAGAGAACTATTTTCTCCAAGAATTCTCTGACATATCTCTCTAAAATGAATATGCCATTCGGCCTCTGGCTGCTGCATCGAGTGCGCATCCTTACGGACAATGCAAGGCGACTGTCCTCAGCAATCGTCGCATTCTAGCAATCTCCATACCTTCAACTCTCCTGATCCATCGCCCGTGAAAAACAAGCCATCAGGGCCACCTTGTATGGATCTGAACTCTTCCTTACTGAAGATTCTACCTCTCGAGCAAAATCTGAAACCAAAAGAACAAATTAGTCACGCCAGATAAGAATAGAAGAATTTGTAAAAGAATGTGTAATAAACTAAATACTCACGTAGGTAAGTTAAATAGGGAAAGAGAGTTATCATTAGACGATATAAATAGGACCGATTTGTCATTTTTGTCGTTCGTGCCAAATAATGAAAGCAGTCCCTGCAATACAAAGGAAGGAAAAACAATTTTAGCATCGTATATGAAAGAAATGGACAAAATAAGACTCATTAAAACACTTTCAAAGAAGCTTTAGAATAGAAAGTTATGAGACTCAAGAGAGGGATATAGCTAAATGTAACAAGCAGTGCCAGGTCTAGCTCAATAGAGAAGCACAAAAAGATGATTATTTAAAACCACAAATTTGCATAACACAATAAACGAGCTAAATTTAAAGCACTTACATGCTGATCGTTATGGGTATACACAGCTTCAAGGCCACCACTTTCTGTTCGAGCCCAAACCTTCACAGTTTTGTCAAGCGAACAAGATAGCAAGTATTGCCCCCAATATAGCAGCGACATGACCACAGATGAATGCTCAGAGATGGTGTTAACACACTGCAATGTTCCAAGATCCCATTCCTGAACCAAACACCAAGTTTAGTAGCAATTAGTGCTTAACTCGTTATAACAAAAATAAACATCAACAGAAGTTTCTCCCAAATGGATAATCAAGCATCCAAGCATTGTACACAATCAAAATTCCTTTTGACCAAGTGCAAGGCCACCACAAATGAAAAGCAGAATTAAAAGGAAAAAAAAAAAGCACATACACTTGTTCTGATGTAATTAATCTTTCCAACCTTCACAATAAAACCTCATGAAGGAAAGACGGACAGGAGTCAAGATATCTAATGTAGTTGAACGTCGTTGAAACGAACTAATTTCCAAAATATGTGTTCTACTGAGACTTGGGATTCAAAAAAAGAAAAACACATTCAAAGAACATAAAGGATGTGAACTATTACTTTAATTGTGTGGTCCATTGAACCAGAGTAGAGCTTCCCAGCTCCAACGCACAAGGAAACAACTCCAAGCTGATGACCAGTGAGACGAACAGAGGGCTCCAAACAGTTGCCCACTTCACCAAAATTCCATCCAACAATACTTCCTTCCTGCAGGTAAATAAAAAACATATGTTGTCACAATGAAGTCAAAAACTTAAACTTTGCAAATTCTAAAAAACATAAATTTGCAGCACTGCACCTGTGTTCCTGCAAATAGTATCTCAGTGCCAATGACCAAAGCATAGGCTTGACCTTTAAATCCAGTAAGAGTGACCTCTGCTCCATTTTCAGTATTAAATGCCTGAAATACCAAACACAACAAAGTGAATTGTATAAAATCGATGACCAATAATCAAGTAAAAGGCGCCAAAAAATTCTTAAAAGAAACCAACCTTCACTGCACCAGGAACTCCTACAAATACCCAAACCCCCTCACTGATCAAGCAGCCAACTTCACCTCCCATTTTCACAGTATTAACACACTGCAAGAGAAAACAAAAAAAATTAGTCGTCACCGGATAATGATTGCAACCAATCCAGGTACATATAAATAAAAATATCATAAGCAGACGTGCTTACCTCTGCAGAGTGACAGTCCCAGACCCGTAAAGTGCCATCCTTGCTCCCAGTACACAGCTTGTTATTCCCTGAAGGAAGCGCAATACCAGTGATAGCCTGCACGATATTTGAAGCACATGTTATCTCATCGTAAGGTTGCAAAAATTCAGCACGAACAACATATCATCTAGAGAAGGTGTCTGAGAAGTACATTTTGGTGCCCCTTCAGTGTTGCTACATGGGCCACACTGCCCACAGACCAAGCATGTAAATTGTTGCACTTATCTTCACTTGTGCACTTTCCAGCTAGAAATTCACTGCATACCGTTTCACAACTTTTCTTGGAGGACTCTGAATTACCATCAACAGAGCCAGAACTAAGATTCTCAATTTTTTTTGCTTCTTGTACAAGCCCAACTCCATTTTTCTTGGTTTTCTTTAATTCTTGTACACATTTAACTCCAATTTTCTCAGTGTTTTTTACTTCTTCTACAAGTCTAACACCAACTTTCTCGGTGTTCTTTACGTCTTGTACAAGTCTAACCCCTTCACGAATTTTATGAGCAATGCTTCTCTTGACGGCATCACCCTTGGCATTAGAAAATACAGAATCTTTCTTCCACACGAAATTTCTCTTGACTGCTGCCGGTTGCTTGACAGACGGGATCTCGCAATGGAGAAATGGGCAGGGATTGCGGGTGCATTTTCCAGCCCTCCAATATAAACAAATCTTGGTATGCGGATTCGGACGACGACGACGGGGAGGTTGTTGATGCTGCGGATAGACTCCGAACACGTGGCAGGGTTTCTCTGTTCTCACTTTCATGATTGCTAAGTCTAAACAATAACAAAAAGGACAACAAGAACAACTCCATTGAATCAGATCGTTCCAGATTGATAACCCTAACTAGAACCCAAGGCTAGCTCCTCAGAGAAGAATTCAAGGCTAGCTCCTCAGAGAAGAATTTGGTCCTGACAGTAAATACCTAAAAAAAGACAAACCCTAGATATCTCAAGAGGTCGCCAATAGAACGAGAGAAATAGCAATTGCTAGAAATCCAAAATGAATTGGAGAATTTGAAATAATAAGTCTGAGATGACCACCGTAGGCGGCGGAAGGGGGAGGGATAAATACCTTGCTTGCGGCGTGTTATCGTAGGCCGGAGGTAGCGCCGGTTAACAGATGAAGAAAGGTCAGTCGGCGGCGGGAAAGAGATGTTGTGTAGAGCGCGAATGAGACGGACGCAGAGGCGAGAGAGAGGGATATAAATAATTAGAAAGAGCGGTAAACATGGGCCGTGCCCCACATCGACCTACGGCCCAATTGTTAATCACTGGCCCAAACATAATGAAAGGACCGAACATCATGTAGATGCTGTATCAACACCCGGACCAAAACTAAATTCATGCGGTCCGGACCGGACTTCCTAGCTGCCACTAGTGCTGAAAACGAGCCAAGTTCAAACTGAGTACTATCTAGCTCAAGCTCGGCTCGGTTAACATTGCTTGAGCTCGACGAGCCTCAGCAGCTGAGCTTGCTTTAGAAAAAATAATGTTTGAGCTCGGCTCGAGATCGCTTGATTGCTTCAGTTCGGGCCGAGCTCGAGTACCTAGTTCGAAAATAAAATGCACGGTCTATAAAAATTATGATTAAATTGTAAACAGTTATATATTTTGTTAGACTCAACTAACTTATAACTGTCAGGACATGATTCAAAGGCCAATTATCAACTGTACTCATATAGGCTCACATGCCTAAGTAGCCGGATATTATAGTGGTCAAGCTCGACTCGTTTAATTAACCGAGTCTAAATTTGAGCTCGAGCTTAGATTCGAGGTAAAACGAGTTCGAGTTCGAGCTGCTTATGAGCAGTTCGGCTCGTTTTCAGCCCTATTTGCCACTGATGCGTAAATCAGTATCTGATCAGATTGGTTTTGCACACAATTTAGAAAGATAGGGCTGATATGTATTTTACCCGATGTTATTTTCCATTGAATTAAATAGCCCAAAACATGAAAAAATCAAGTTTACGTCGTAAAATATACGTCACACAAATTTTCTAGGACGTCTTGAGGTCCTAGACATGGTTTATATGAATGTGCCGACACTTCCGAACTTAATTACACAAATCAATGAACTATAAAATGAAATTTGAGTTTTGCCATAAATGAGTCACCACAGTGGGAACCATATTTCCTAAAAAATCAAAAGAAAAGAACAAGCCGAACGAATGGACTCATTATTGTTTGTACTTTTTGTTTTCCATTTCTACACGTTGTGAGTACTATTTCATACAGTAAGCTATAAAAAAAAACTTGTTAAAAATTAATCCAGAGTTTATAAATGACCAACTGGAACCAAATAATTATAGACCCGAGCCGATCCGATTTTCTTCCAATCAGAACCAACTACAAATCTTCCAGATTATCATGATCGCAACAAGAAGCGAGAAAGAAGACGAGAGCAGCCGACAGAGAGGAACGAGAGCGGTCGGTAGGTGATGAGAGCTAACTGGCAGAGTGGCGGCGGGGGCAGCTAGTGGTGGTGGTCCAGACCCGCAATCAATCCAAAGACGAGAGAGAAAGTCATGATCATGATCACAACAAGAAATATATTATATATATTACATAAACTAACTTGGCTCTAACTCGAACCGACCAGATAACTACCCAAATCCGAACCAAGCTACGTATACCCTAATGCGAAAATTTCAATCGAACCGAAATTCAATCGAACCGAACTTAAAATTTAGGAGTTGTTCGGATCCGTTTGGGTTGGTCTTTCGGGTAAAAACAAGTAATTCTCAACCTAGAACATTAGTACAAATAATAGATGCGGGAAGTACGATCATCCATGCTTTTGAACTTGATTTAGTTAAGAAGGTTAACCAGGTAGAATTTTTGAAGTTTAAAGTTTCAACAGCATGAAGAAACTTGTCCTTCAGCAGTATTTATATCTTTGTAATTTGTAAATAGCATTGTATCCCTAGCAGCATTTGTTAGGAACAAATTCTCCAACTTACATAGAATGCTATGAACAGGATGAATACACATACCGTGGACAATTGTTCAACAAATGCTGCACAAAAGATAATTAACGAATTTGGTAACACAAACCCACATGCTGGACCCATCTGGTGAAGATCAGATCCCGCTAGGCAAAAACCACAAGGAATTGTGTATGGCTCAAATTTTAGCAGAATATTAAATATCGCACGAATTACGAAATTTTATATAAAACTTCTATTATCTTATTTGACCTATTTTTAAGTATTTCTATGAAAAATTTTAAACTATAAAATTGTAGATTACATTAACCTCTACAACTTTATAATTTAAAATTTTTTATAAAAATATCTAAAAATATATCTAATAATACGATAAAAATTTTATATAAAATCTCATAATTCGTACTATATTTGATATGCGGCTGAGTTTTGAGCCAGGGAAAACCTCTGTAGTCGCACCACAGATGATCCAATTCCACCTTGGTGAAGCATAGCATGTAGCAGGCACTAGTGTCTGTGATTATTAGACCTCGACCAGTTTCTGGTTGAGAGCTATGTACCTCCACCTCTCCTTCTCCACAAAGTCTGCGTCAAGGAACTTTGCAACAAATGCCCACAGTCTGTAAGCGTCCTCAAAGTTGTTCAAGAACCCTAGCGAAGCATTACAACACCGATCCCTAGATCCACCCTCTCCTTCTTCCTGTTCCTGCTACCACTCTTACCATTATTTTTATCATCATATCTCTTCCTTCGCTCCAACACTTTGTTTTTGTCTTCTTCGTACTTATCCCTGAAGTATATGTTCTGCAAGAACCCACAGCTAAGGGATATGTTGCTCCTATCTGCAAGTTTCTGGACGAGCGCAGGCTCCACCTTCTCCCCCTTCCAATCGAACACATTGAAAGCCACAGCTGGCCCTCGGTCGAACTTCACCTTCGGCCCGTATATCGTCACAAGAGGGTGGCCACCGGCGTCGTCGTTCAGATGCTTGAGTTTCATCAGAGCGATTACTAGCCAGTTGGTGATGTACCTTAGCCTGTTGCTGATGAGCAACATTCCCATGGAGTCTGCTTGTTCTAGTCCCCTGAATTCTATTTCCACTAATGGCGCCGGTGAAGTTGCGGTCTCTCCTATATCCGAGGAATTCCCGTTCTGCGTCTCGGAAATTTCGCCGTGGTGGGCCGCGAAGCCGGTGAGAAAGCCGGAGGAGTCGCTGGACATCTGGGAGACGGTCCTAGTAGGTACAAGGCTAACCACTCCAGCGCCGCCGGCCGCCGCCGGCGAAGTCTGCAGGAGTTTAGCGGCGCCGGACTTGTTGCGAATAGAGCGGCGAAACCGGAGGGGTCGGCGCCGAAGACGTTGTAGAACGAGCAGATGATGAAATCGGGCTGGATGATGGAGAGGCCGAGCGTGTCCATGTCCTTGGGCCCGAGCGCGCCGGCGTTGAGCGCCACGTGCCATCCGTTATCACGTGCCATTTTCATCCACAAGTAAGGGTACCTTGCCCCCGTCACCCTCGACTGCAGAGGAAACACGAACAGCCCTCTGTTCTTCTTCTTTTTTTCCGCGCTTCCGCTGATCAGGATCTTCTTCAGCTTGCTGCTGTCGATCCTCAGGCTTCGCCACGAAAAGCTCGCCGACAGGACCTTCGCACCTCGCTCCCGCGCTAAGTCCTGGATGTCCTCTTCGCTTTCGTGGTCGTACAACGTCAGCAGCCGGCGGTGGGACTCGAAAGGGTAGGACGTGGCTAGCAGCTTGAACGCCGACGCTCGGCTGGCTGCGCACACCATGCTGTACTCATCTTCGCTCGCGTTGATGAACTTCATGAGCCGCCGCCGCACCGCCGACTCCAGAGGCGTCAAACGAGAAGATCTTGGAGCTGAGATGCGAGAGTGACCGACGGCCTTAGCATATAGTGACGATCGGCGGCTGGGAGTGGGCAAAGAGGCCGCAGCCGGTATAGTCGAGGCAGCAGTGGGAGTGAAGGTGGGGGAAGTCGCGGTCACGGAACTCGTCGGCGGCGGCGGTGTCCGCGTATTGGGGGTAAGCGGAAAGGAAGCCCGAGAAGGCGTCGGGAAGAGAGGGGAGACACTCGTGGTTGCCGAAGTGGGTGTTGGGGAATATTGCGGCGGTGGAGGCGTTGAAATCGGAGTGGGAGGCCCTCATGGTGGTGGTGGTGGTGCTGGTGCTGGTGCTGGTGGTGGTGGATCGGGTTCTGGACTTGTTCTCCGCGAAGCAGGTGCTGTAGATGCATGCGTTGAAGGAGTCGCCGGCGCAGGGTGAAAGCTGCAGCACGTCTATTCTCATCTCTCTCCGCAACTTAACATATCAACACCTCCCATAATAATACCAACCACTTCTTATTGCTTCTATATATCTCTGCAGCAGCTACACATTTATAAGATATTTCATATTTCTTGGCAGGTGATAATTATTCCTATATTTGACTAAACTAGATAATTATAAACTGAATCTTTAAACATTATTATTATTATTATTATTAGATCTGCTATTTGCGTGTTTAACTGCCGCTTCTACCGTGCCTATCGCCAATACTATCTATTAAGAGGGCTGTTGTTCATCAGGAATCCTGACGGCCCTGATGCAATCGGGACCGTCCGCGGTCCTCTTGGAATATGTGCACTGGCTGTTGTTCATCAGGAATCGCAGACGGTCTCGATTTTATCAGGGTTGTCAGGGACCCTGATGAATGGATTTTCCTATCTATTAAATGGTAGAATAAATGGTGATCAATTTAGAACCTTCTAAGAGAAATTAAGGACCACATTATCAAAATAAATTATGATCATTTCAATAATCATATCAGCAACTTAGTGATATAATAATATATTTTATAGTAAAATAGTAGATATCTTTTTTTTTTAATTTAAAATATTACAACGATATTTAAAAATTTAAGAGGACGAAAGTGGAATTATGTTTTTGGTTTTGGATGATGTGGATTGTTAAATTGCTTGATAGTCATGGCTGGGTAAAAAAGTGGAAAAAACTAACATAAAATACACAAGTGGAAGAATGTAACAGAGTCAATGACTTGGTCAATTCTCGGTGGCCGACAGTGTCTCCTTTTTGTGTCCACTTTTAGTCATCACTTATTAATATCACAATTTATATATTTTCTTTTTTTTTGGAGAATATAGTGGTAGAATATATAATGCGACTGTATATTTACGTCGGGATCTCAAATTCATCCAAAACTTCACATATAATCCTGAACGACATTCTGAATTCAAATATTGATCTTTCACGAACGCAGGCTTTTACCATAGTTACAAAACATTTTTCTTCAAAATAAATTACAGAATATTTTACTTATACGGACTCGAATCCGAATAGTGGCGCTTCATAAGACGTCTCCGTCCTGTCGAACTAACCACGCTCGGCCACAATTTATAAAAGTCATGCGGCTTTCATTTCCGCTTTAAATATATATGTGGAAAAAAAAAATTCACAAAGGAAGACGAGATTTACTTTTCTAATTAGGACCATCTGTTTTGTTTGTTTCGAACGTAGTATAGGGACATATAATTTGGTGCCGTATGTCTTTTGCATTTTAGATGAAACAAAAAAGGCTTGCTTGTGTTGACCCAAAAAAAAAAAAAAGAAACTTGCTTGTTAACCCTTCCTATAATTTGGTGCCATATGTCTTTTGCATTTTAGATGAAAAAGAAAAAAAAA
This sequence comes from Xerophyta viscosa, assembly GCA_002076135.1. Taxonomy (NCBI): domain Eukaryota; kingdom Viridiplantae; phylum Streptophyta; class Magnoliopsida; order Pandanales; family Velloziaceae; genus Xerophyta; species Xerophyta viscosa. The sequence continues at coordinate 5,502,967 of MJHO01000001.1, forward strand.
AGCTTGCTTGTGTTGACCCAAAAAAAAAGGAAAAAGAAAAAGAAAAAAAAAAAAAAAAAACTTGCTTGTTGACCCTTCCTATAGATGAGTCCACATGACTGATGACTGTCACTGGTGGTAGATGGTACCTATCCCAACGTCGAAGGGTTTTAGACTTCTCGCTGGAATCTTAACTTGCTACCCGATGGTTCGACCCCATCGCAAGCTTGGTCGAAACCCTAGATAAACATATTCATGAAGATCACGCTCCTTTCTCGGCTTTATGCCCGATCTAATTAATGCATCAATTTATCACACACTTGTGTTAGAGAGATGGACGTCACGGCCCAAAACGGGACCGTTAAAGGACTCATAGAGAGATTTAATGATGGTAGGCTTTGTTAGTCAACCAAACATAATTATGTGATGCCTGACAGCTGGCTTACGTTCGGTCTAATCCGTGTGTGGCGCCGTGCCTGCCAACGTGAGTGGACAGGCACCCACATGCCCCAGCATCTGTAAAACATGGCAAAGCCAGGGCATCAACTTGCCGGCCATTCCGCCAACCATTAACATATACATTGAGAAAGAATTTTAAACGGATCCGATCGGTTGATGGAGATGACGACGCATAGCTCTGCGATTGAACAACGACCCTCCAAATCCATCTCTTCCATTACGTTGCAGCAAATGTATGTAATGTAACTAATAAAAGTATGATTGAAAAGAGGCTGCGAATACATCATAACCATACTAAAAGGAGGCAATAGGCATTCCACTAAGTGGTTCTTGCATATTAGCCCACGTTTTTCCGAAACGTGCAAATCAGCTCCTGAAAACGTCAACGTGGCAGCACGACATTCTGCCACGTCAGCATAATGGGCTGATTTGCACGGGCCCTTGACAGAGAGGGCCTGATCTGCCATTTTTCCTTGCACTAATGCATAAAAAACAAGGCACATTTACATAGAAAACTTAGTAAAGAAAGAGAAAAAAGCACATATCCGTAAATTGTCCTATTCTTAAACTAGTCCGAATAATACTTCTTTCCCATAATTATTATCACAAAGCTTGTAATCACAATTAGTGATGTTCTCCTCATTTGTTGTGGGCTGCATAGATGGCTGAACCATATAAATACTTTGTTCTTGCGTTTTATTTACTGTACTATTACTCTAAGTATAGTATAGAGTCTCGGATTTAGCTGGGACGCCCGGCCCCCGCACCGTTTGTGAGGATGTCGTACTTAAAAGTCTTCAAACTTTCTACAAACTCTCTTTCTTGGCACCAAGACTTATGGTACTAGTACCACCTCATTCTTCACCATCTTCCACTAAATAATATGTTTGTCACCATCACTATGTCTGATTCTCAACGCGCTCGACAGCCTTCCACGTTCATGCACAACTCGCATGGCGGTCAGTCGCCCAAGCGAGACCATGTCAATGCCATTCGCAATGAGAAATTTTATAATGCTCTGGGTATAAGTTTCTAAACTAAACTTACACCATATCTATTAAAACTTATGTTTAGAGATATTTTTTTAAAACAATTTCAACTACAAAGTTGTTCAGAAAAATAGAATACATAACTTTATTGTTCAAATTATTTTCATAAAATATCATAATATGTCAAAAAATTATCAAAATATCTTAGTATAAGTTTCTTATCGATTTATTTGACATGATATTTAATTATTTTTTTTTGAAAATAATTTGCACTATAAAAATATAATTTATTTTTCTGAATAACTTTGTAGTTGAAATATCTCTAAATATAAGTTTTAATACGTGTGTAAGTTTCTAAACTTACACCCGAAACATTATAAAATTTCTGATTCGCAATAGTGACAAATCTATGAACTGGAGCTTGCCCTGAAGGTGCTCCAAGATGAAAGAGGACGTCACCCGCAAACCGGACGAAGATCTAAAGGCTTTGGTTGCACCTATCCTATGCACGAAATAGCTAGGACCGCCCCCCATGCGATGGCCAAAGAAACTAAACTATCGTGAGAAGATTTATTTTGAATTTGGATAGTGATGCTTTCTAAGGCGTCCCCATTCTGTCGAATTAACCGCGCTCGGCCATAATTTATAAAAGTCATGCAGCTTTCATTTCCATTTTGAAAAAAGAAAAATCACAAAGAAAGGGGAGATTTACTTTTCTAATTAGGGCCATCTGTTTTGTTTGTTTCGAACGTAGTATAGGGATAATAATTTGGTGCCATATGTCTTTTGCATTTTAGATGAAACAAAAAAGGCTTGCTTGTGTTGACCAAAAAATAAAAAAGCTTGCTTGTTAACCCTTCCAATAGATGAGTCCAAAGGATTTAATTTTCTTATCGATTTATTTAATATGATATTTATTTATTTTTTTGAAAATAATTTGTACTATAAAAATGTAATTTATTTTTTTGAACAATTTTGTAGTTGAAATTTTTTTCAAAAAATATCTCTAAATATAAATTTTAATATGTGTATTGTAAGTTTCGAAACTTACACCCGAAATATTATAAAATTTCTGATTCGCAATAGTGACAGAATCTATGAACTGGAGCTTGCCTTGAAGGTGCTCCAAGATGAAAGAGGACGTCACCGCAAACCGGATGAAGATCAAGGCTTTGGTTGCACCTATCCTATGCACGAAATAGCTAGGACCGCCCCCCATGCGATGGCCAAAGAAACTAAACTATCATGGGATTCAAATCCTCTGCCCCAACTCTCTATCCCGTCCTCTGTCTCAAACCTTCAAAACAAATATTTATAAGTATTTTTTGAAAAAAAATTTAACATAAAAGTTGTAGATCTCATCAAGATGTATAACTTTTATATTAAAAATTTCTCAAAAAAATACTTCTAAATATGTGTTTGTAAGCCTCAAAGTGTTAACGGGTTTTTAAATAGTTTTAATATCCGTTAAGGTGTTAATATTTTGGAACCTAAAAAATACATATTTAGAAGTATTTTTTTGAGAAATTTTTAATATAAAAGTTATAAATTTTGATGAGATCTACAACTTTTATGTTGAAATTTTTTTCAAAAAATACTTGTAAATATATATTTTGAGGGTTTGGGACAGAGGGCGGGGTAGAGAGTTGGGGCAGAGGATTTGAGTCCACTATCGTGGGGCGTACGGCGAGAGCAAGATGTGCAAAGTAAAAAGGTAAGCACGACGCGCTTGCGTACACCAACAATGCACATGCACTTTCGTTTGGCGAGTTAGTACACACAGTGATGCTGGCAAGGAACTTCGACAACATAGCACCATCTGTGGCGTCCTCCGGCCCTGACAGTCATGCGAATTGACTCCAAACCACACACGTATGTGAAAGTTTTTAAAATGTAATATACGGTTAGAATTCACCGAATGCACTTAGTATTTCAAATAAAAATATAATAAAATTTGTGCCGTATTTTAGACTACCGACGCGTGGCGAACTTCCGCGAGGGAGGCGGGCCATATCACGTCACTCAACTTAACTTCCTAAAAATCCTAATGAATTAATCATTCTCATTGATGTCCAAGGATCCTTGACAATTTAAGATCTAAAACCTTAAATAATTTCTAAATTCCACTTTGAAACTTTTTTGTAAATTTATATTTTTTTTAAAATATTAAAGTGCCATATAATTTAGATATATGTCTACTAACTGTAATAAGAGTTGAAAATCAGAATCAAAACGATAACGAAGTTGTTTGAAAATTCTTAGAATAGAGCTCTTATCGGTCGACCGGTCCCAACTAAATGCTGCAGTCGATCGAGACAGAACCATGGTACGCCAAAGCAGCTAGCAACTCGTTTAACGGCCAAAAAGAGTACTAACTATCATGCAATAAGTAGCGCGGCCCAGATGGAGAGAGTTGGGGATGAACATGCCCTCAGTGTATGAGCAACTCAATCAAAGAATAAATTATAAAATTGAGGGGAAAAAAAAAGAAATACAAATTTAAAAAAGAAAGTAGACGTGTAGATACTTGAAAACTTCAATATTCTCTAAAAGAATGATAATACTCAAACAACTCTACCGCACTCACAACAAAGATATAATGTACTTAAACATAACTAATTCTATACAAGTGGTCCGCCCTCGACCTTAGATCAAACGGTACGGCCAGCCCCCTAGGAAGGATTGGTCGTGGGTTCAAATCCCAAGAACATAATAAAATGGGGAATAGATTAGTCGGCGGCTTTCAACCGAGTTAGCAATATCGAGACAGATAATTTCAGTATTTCAGTCTGGTTCAGGGTAGGCACAACCGGTGTTCTATTCCTAACCAGGTATGAGTCCAATACAAGCAGAAAGACTTGGCTAGAAAATCGTATTCCGTAAAATAATCTGGCTTTTGTCGCTGAAATAATTTTGCGTCGTTATCTAAAAAAAGATATATAATTTATTCCAGACAGCTAAATACATGCTATTTTAATCCACCACCTCTTGCTCGGAGGTGAAATAACCAAATGTGAGGGCGTATTTCTCTTTGTATTAATTTGTGTTCCTTGGTGCCCGCGAGTCCCTACTAGGATGCACATCAAGGGTAGATTCTTAGGTGACGATCAAATGCCTTCAATGGAGTAGCAACTACCAGTTACATTGAGCCGAGTACCATTATTCTCAAACTGGACTCTTTTTAAAAGCCCGAGAGCTGAAGCTGATCTCGAACTCAATTAAGTTATTCAATTGCCACATCGCTTGTGTTTTCAAGTACTTGCTTTATGTTAATTCTCGCAAGATATATTATAGTCAATCCTATTGTCTTCTATTAGGTGTCCAAATTAATATTAACGGCAACAAAATGTTATCTCAAAATAATTTCATGGTCTATTTTATGTTGAGTGGATATATGATTCTACTTGGGATTAGGCAAAGTTCGTGTTAATTTGTTACGAATTGGGCTTGAGCTAGTCATGATCCATGAGCAGCTCGATTCGTTTACATCTGTGAATGGGAGCAACGGACAGACATGTGTGATTTGGGAAGCGGGAGGTTGAATTTTAGCATTTTACTTCACTTATTCACATGTAATTAATGGTGTTTTAAAGTGCCAAATTATTTCAGAAAATATGGATCATGTTCCTATCTCCAAAGATATGATCTAAGTTCCTTTCAAAGATCATAGTCTTCGTTTAATATGTTTAGTAAAATGTAAGGTTTTCTTCATTCGTGATGCTGACAACTGGTCCACAGCTACAATAGAGGAAATAGGCCAAAGCTCCTTTTTTTTTTGGGATAATGACGTATCAACCCCCATTTTGAATTCTTTGGACAGATCAGCCCCTCGTCGAGATCTACAACTTTTATGTTCAAAATTTTTCCAAAAAAATGCTTCTGGATAGGTGTTTTCGGCGTCCAAACTGTTTCAGCGATTTCGGGTCGAGCTGGTTACACTTCGGACCTCAAAAACACCTATTTCAAAGCATTTTTTGGAAAAATGTTCACATGAAAATTGTAGATTTCAATGAGCTCTACAACTTTCATGTTCAAATTTTTTCCATAAAATCTTCTAAATAGATATTTTTGGTGTCCGAACTGTTAACGAATATAGGGATATTTTTGTCCGAAAAAAATTTAAACAATGTTTGAGGGGCTGATTTGGTAGGTTTTTAAAATGGGGGGCTGATCTGATACTTTTGAAACCTTGGGGAGCTGATATGGTATAAACCCTTTTTTTTTTTTTGATATTGTGCCAAAGAGTGTCCTTAAATTCACTTCTTTGTCAAAGTACCTTATAAAATTACGACGTAGAATGATAAAAATATTTTCGTTCTCTTTTTTTTCTAAAAAAAAGTAACTTTTCTTTTGATAATTAGCTAAATCGTATGTATATATATATGTCGCAAAAAATTTATTATGTCAAATATATTATTATGTATGTCATAATATGTAACAGATAAATTATGATATATTAGTAAGAATAAATACCAATTTATAAAAAAATAAAATAAAGATTAAATATACTATTGTTGTTGTTATTATCATTATTATTATATATAATTAATATATATGCTTCTGAGCGTACAACTAGTTAATCAGATCATTTGGGTCAAATCTGCAATCGGATCGACCTAAGGGATCATCGACGCAAAATCTACATTCGGGTGGATTCACAGATGATTGCCATTGATTGATGTTTATTTATTTCTAATTTTCATTTTTTTTTTCTTTGTTTTTATGTTGAGAGAATAAGATAAGTTCAACTAAATGGGAAGAAATCAAGAAGAAGCTCGTAGAACATCAACGTCGTAAGGGCGGCGGCTGCTTTCAAGGCTCAAGCTTTGCTTTATGTCCGGCCAATTTTCCAGGACTCTTTCAATGTTCACCATTGATCGAGATATCTATCATCCGTTGAAAAATACAATTTTTTAACTACTGTTCATACCGAGTCCCTTTTCAGCCCTCCAAGTTTGTTGAAGTCGTTTTTAGCCCCTGCTCCATTTCTCGTGTCACGTTGTTTTGACTGCTATATTAATATGTTTTAGAGAATTTAATATAAAAGTTATAGATTATGATGAGATTTATAATTTTTATATTTAAATTTTTTTAGAAAAATACTTCTAAATGAATATTTTGAGGTTCCAAATAATTAACGCATTTTAAAACCTGACCCATTAACCTACGAGCTTTCGAAGCTTTAAAATATATATATAGAAGTATTTTTTAGAAAAAAATCAAATATAAAAGTCATAAATTTTATCAAAATTTATAATTTTTATATATTTATAATTTTTTTTAAAAAAAAGTATTGATACAAAAGTTAAGACGACGTGACACGAGTTATTAAGCAGGGGCTAAAAGATAAAAGAGGAAAGTGCAGGAGCTAAAAGAGAATAAGTTTGAATGCATGGCTGAAAAACAAATTGCCAATGGTGATATATTTAACACCATCTGTTGAAAAATAAAATTTTTTTATTATTACTATATTTAATACCAGTACCCTCAGAGGCGTGTAAGGAAATAATTTGTATAAATATCATTCTCTAAATAATTATAGATCTAAATAACATAATTTTAGCATAATTTTTTGAGCTAATTATATATCAGCACCGGCTTGCAAATAAGCCATTTGTCCACTTTGTTAAAGTCTAGGCATACTTTTCTATATTTTTCACAAAATTATAAATTCTAAAATGATAGCCCACAACAAAATATTAATAATTTACTATTAAAAATAAAAATTATAAAAGTAATTGAACTGAACAAAATTTCTACATATCAACTCTAAAAAGTTTAAGGCATTTTTGACGAATCGGGCCCCCCCCCTCTTAATTGGTTATTGGCGAACAGTATTAAGGGCGGACCCGATTCGTCAAAAATGCCAAAGTTTAAAGTTTGAAAAAAGGTTTGTGTTTAGTTGTTTAAAAATTCAATAAAAACAAAAAAGAAAATGGTGACACCAGCAGTATAAATCAACTATTGGCTATCACTTTCACGGTTTGATGTTATCACTTTCACGATTAAATGTTATTTTTGTTAATAGAATCATAAATTATTGTTTGCCTTTAATAATGTTCAAAGGTTTGTTTGTCTCTAAGATGATTGGTACTTTGCAAATCTAATGTAAAAAAAAAAAAAAAAAAAAAAAAAAAAAGAAGAAAAAAACTTGGATTTGCTTGTTTCTGTAAAATCATATCCTACCATTGGGGTGAAAACGAGTCGAGTTCAAATCGGGTACCACTAAGCACAAGCTCAGCTCGATTGGTTTAGTTTGAACTCGAGCTCGACGAGCTTCAGTGGTTAAGCTAAAACTGGATTTGACTCGAACTCGGCTCGATTGTACTAACTGAGCCGACAGTGAATGGAATTGAGCCGAGCTCGACTCGAGTTCGGACTGATTGCATAAATTAGGCTAAGTTTGAGTTGAGCTCTAACTCGAACTCGCTTTAGTAAAAATATCGTTTAGGTTCGTGAGCCCAACGAACAGACTAATATGATATTTAGATTCAGCTCGTTTATTTACTCGAATTTGAATATGTGGTCGAGCTCGGTAAGACTCGAGCTTGAGCTGAGCATAAATAAATTTTAGTCTGAGCTACTCGTGAGCATCTCTTTTTCCTTTACTTTAACATCTATTTAAAAAAATTTACAAAAATATATAATAACTATATGAAATTATATTAGATATTGTGTAATTCTTTAAAATACCCAAAACTGATCAAACTGACCTATAAAAAGTAAAATTAAGTCCCGCGCCCCCAATGTGGGTGGTCCGGACGCTCGCCTCACAAATAGAGCGTCTCGGGTTCGACTCTCGGGGACGTCCTGTAAGAGTATGGGGGTCGAAGACCCACTATACCTCGTAAGGAGTGAAATGGACTCAAAGGGTCTGTTCTACCCGTAAGAATGGGATCTTTCGATCGGTGGAATAGGGACAGGTGCCATCCGTGGGTTTATCTGTTACGACGGTCGCTCGAACGAGGGCCGATTACGGGCAGAATTTCTCGCACGAAACTCTCAAAAAAAAAAAAAAAAGTAAAATTAAAAAAATATACAAGTTAGTTTATTCACTTAACGCTAATCAAAGTATAAAAATTTAATACTTAAAGAAGATAAAAGTAAAAATTTATATTTAATTTGACTAGAAACTTAAATAAATATTTGGAGGAGAAAATGACAATCACGGAAGGGCTACTCTTCAGAGCTGGCTGCTCTTAACCGCTACGCAGCTAGTGGGATTACATATTAGCCAATATATGGGAGTGCATATTAGCCATTTCGATAATATTTATTTAGAGAAATATTTTTTAAAAAATTAAATAAAATATTATATATATTAAAATTTATTTTTTATAGAAATTGAAAGCGGCTTCGAAATGGTATTTTACTCGAACTAGGCAGATTATGAAATTTCAAAAAAACTACATATAAATATTTTCACAATATAAAGCATATTATTATGGTTCACATTAAAATTTTTATATCTATATTTTATAACATCTCCAAAATCGTATGCGAGTTAAAAAAACATTTTTAAAAATATTAAAATATTAATTAATTTTGATATAGCAAATGATAATTTGATTTTTAATTTGATTTACCAAATGGTTGTGGCCTAGTGGTAACCCAGCGCGGCTAGGTAGGGAAAGGTCTCGAGTTCGAGGCCCCCAACACAATCTTTGGGAGAGGTGTGAATTGCCTTAATTCAGCGCTATGTCGCTTCGGTCTGGACTGCCGCTCAGAAAGGGGTCGGATACCAGGAAAAAAAAATGATAATTTGATTTGGCATCTCCTGATCTTTCTTTATTACTAAAAATATCACCTATTAATAGAAGGAATTGGAAGTAAAAAGGAGAATTTTGGGCCATTTACAAGAGCACAAGAGAAAAAAAAAATTAAGGCACTGCAAAGCCTCGATTTTTGTACCTTAGAAAAGGTTATACAAAGACTCTACGCAGCTCGGTCCTTAAGTAGAGATCATTATAATTGGTCATTTTTATATTCTTAGTGATTCTTCTCTCGGTGGTTGTATAATGACCCATGATTTTACCTTGAAAGTTTTCGAAAGTTTCCACGTAAAAATATCTTTTATTCCTTGGATTGTTTTATATACTCTTCCCAGCCAACTCTACCTTCGAACCATAGAACAGAGCTCGAGATCATGCTTGATCAAATTGTGAGGTTTGAGAAGAAGAAATCATCACGAATATATGGCTTACATGAGACACGCACTCCACACTTGTTCTCAGTAAAATCTGAGCCATTGGATTTGATTTAATCAAATCTAGATCGTTCAAATTATCATTTGGCATTGCCGCCGCTCGAGCCAAATACGATAGGATTTGATGAAAACATATCAAGACCGTCCATAATTAATCCAAGGGCCGAGATTTAATGAAAAGACAGTGGTGAGTTGGATGAGATTTTTAGGGATCGGGGATCGCCTGCCATCAACACCGATCCCTATGTAGCTTTGGGAGATCGCCTAGCCCCTCTCCCTACGGCGGAGTTCATCGTCGTTAAGCTGTGCACCGCCACCCGATTCTCGCAACCGTCAGTACTACTTTAAAGCGTCGCTGCTTCCCTCTTCCTTTGCCAACATATCTTGTAAAAGTCGCTCGCCGCTTGCAGCCGCTAACACCTTTGCCATCCTATTGACCTTGGAAGAACAAACCAATCGACCTTGTGTGCTATCAGCCGTATGCACCGTTTGTAGATCTTCCAAATCTCGACTGTTGCTCGGCGCCGCTGCTCACCACTACTCACCACAATCAATTTCCATTGAGATTTCTGTCGAGGCTCGACCAGCTCAGGTATCTGAATCCAATAACGTAGCCCAACTAATCTAGACTAACCTAGATTTGATCGATAACCAATCAAGCCTAATTTGACATTTGAAGCCAATTTCAGGTCAAACCCAAATCTCAACACGTCGAGTCTAACTATGGGCAGAGTCGAGGTCGCTAGTTTGAGATGACACAGCAAGAGCAAAGCCGGGATCGCTAGTTTGAGATGACCAGCTAGGGCAGAGCCGAGGCCGCTAGACCAGACGAGCTAACAGAAGCAAAACTAAGGCAATTAGTCTGAGTCAGGGTAGGCAGAGCGGAAGCCACGAGTCCAATTGAGACCGGCCTGGCATAGCTGAAGCTACAAAGTTAGGACAAATTGAAGATGGGAGCAGAACCAAGGACAACAGGGCCGGACCGATCCTCAATTTGCAGGAGTGACAAATGGGACTTGAGGTATCGTGAGGCACCAAAGAACACCGGTGGTAGCCGTCCTATACTCTGAGGTTTACCTCAGAATGGGGGTGTAAGCTAGTAAGATTACCTAAATATAGATCGCCCTCTTATAATCCGGGTTTACCTCAGAGTGAGGAATGTAAGCTAGTAAAGTTTTCTAAATACAAACAGTCGCCCTCCTATACTCCAGTGTCTGTATCAGAGTTTGGGTGCAAGCCAATAACGTTTTCAAAATACGGGCGATCACCCTCATATACTCCAGGGTCTAACTCGAAGTGGAGGGTGCAAGCGGATGTAATTTTCCAAAGAGGCGGTCGCATCCTATACGTCGAGATCGATCTTAGAGTGGTGGTGCAAGTTGAGGTAATTGTTCAAAGAAGATTGGTATGAACCGTGATTATCGTGAATCATATAATGGCGCGGTGGAGTCAGGACAGCATGCAAGATTCTGACTGGTGCACCGATATATGTCGCCACCCCCTTGGGTGGTATCTAATGCAGCATGAATTTAACTATGATAATTCGATTTGGAATATTCACCAAATTTAGAATTTATACCAAATTTGAAATATGAGTCTTCTCTTATTAACAGAAATCACCTATTAATAGAAAAAAGTGGGAAGAAATAAGAGGCTTTGGACCGCTTAGGAGAGCAGTAGTGAAAATTAAGACTCTACAAAGTCTTAAATCATCACGTATCTTACATTGAATTTATGCGCTTGTTCGCTTTCGTGTATATTTGTCAATCTCAATTAATTCGTGTGAACAAGACAAATAACGAGTCAAAATAGTACGACGTGGGCCACAATGAGCATTACGAATTTAGACCGCCTCTTGACTAAAACTCTATATATATATATATATAGAGAGAGAGAGAGAGAGAGAGAGAGACACACACACACACACACCACCATATAATTAAAAATCATATAAAAATATATTTTATAATTTAATTTGATGCTTTTATATTTTTAAGTCTTGTGAAATTACAAAATTATCATCTTTTTTTTAAAATAACGAGAATATTTTTATCATTTTACTATATTTATAAATATAAAAGTATAATTTTAAGTTATGAACATAAAATTATTATTTTTGCCACATCTTATATTATACCAATTTTGAAAAGTTATTGTTTGACGGCCAATTGTTTCTTTAATTTTTTCAACAAATAACACAAAAATATATTAGTCTCTATCCTTTTGTCACTTTGCTTAGACTTGTCCTAAAAATAAATTAAAAAGACTAAAATAACCTCTATTGATTTTGTTTTTTTCGTCATTTTTCAACTCGAATTCAAATTCCGGGATTTACCAAAATGTCTACTTTTGCAATTTAAACATTTTTAACAAGCCATTTCAAACAATTTCAGACCCATTCATATTCAAATACGAAACTTACAATACTCTTGCCTGGAAGCACCGTCCTAGCACCACCACTGGGATCGGTGCAGTCGACTGCATCGTATCAACACTCATGAGAGCATTACCACTGCTCTCGGCACATTACCCTCTTTTAGTTAAGCCCATGATCCACGTCGTTTTCCTCCGGTTTTAGGATATTTTATCTAGAATTTCTCCTAATCCACAAGTCCTTTTCTTTTATTTTTTGTTTGTCATTTTTCTTATACGCTCACTCAATTTCAACATTTATCTCAATATTGTTAAATCGGAGATCTATATCGAGTCATCACGTTGTAGTGGAACCAGCAATGTGAGCGAACGCCCCCTAAGGACCTCAAACACGAAAAAAAAACTCTAGCGTCCAACATCGACTAATGCTCTGGGATCTGAGTACAGACCTTTCATGAAAAAAGGACTTCTGCGACGGGGTGTAGAAAATTTTTATAAAATTCTGCAAAAAAATTTACCCTACGGACTCGAACCTAGATGGTGACGCTTTCTGAGACGCCTTCCATCTATCCAGTCAAGCTAACCTCGCTCGGCCTTAAAAAATTTTAACATGCATAGATATTCACAATTGTTCTCGAAATGAAGATAATAGCGAGTAAATTTATTATCTAATGTTATATTCTAAGTTGATGCTTCTATTTTAGGTCATGAAACTATTATGTGGTTAAATCTAACATTGTTGGTCTCCATTTTAGTCGTCTTCATTTGTGGGCCATTGATAGTAATATTTAACCAACTATTGCGACTAAACATTTTTTATGCTATCTAAATTATAGGAAAAAAAGAGACAATCCCTTATATGGAATTAAAATGTTCAATGAAACAACTACTCAAAATAGAGGCTATCTTTTTTTTTTCTTTTTTTTTTTTTTTTTTTTGAGAATAAGTTACTGCATGTTTTAAAAAGTCTACGTCATCATCGACTGAAGTGTAGCAAAAGAATTACAAGTTAGGGCTACTAAAAAATAAGGGCATAGCTTATAAAAATCCTCACCACTGATAGCATATCTCATCTCTCATAAGTGAAAGGAAATACAAATGGAAGTAGAGGTAGAAGATAGTTGCGCAACGCCCAGAGCGAGGGCAGTTGCTTAGTCGCGTTTGATAAAGAAGAGAAGAAGACTAATAGAAGAATTGGCTAGAGCCTAGAGGCATGGAGGTTTCTCTTTGAATTGAATGTGTAGTGTTTGCCTATAGGGTTAAACTTAACATGAACAAGCAACAACCTAGAATCCATAAGAAGTCACTGTGTGTATAAATGCACATGATAACAATCTAGGGCAATCCACCTGAAAAATAGCCAAACCACTTAGCCAGTGCATCTCGAGGCTAACTCTGGTAACCATCCTAACCACTAGAAAGATTATCGGAATCACGGGAATAGTGGTGAGCACGAGCAACAATTCGCTTCTACACGAACTCGAAATGATTCAATATCTCTACACTGTTAGATCTCATGCCTAGGACCTCGTAATTTTTATTGTTGGTATCAGAGTATTAAATCTTGTGCAATTCCATTGCTGATGCCGCTTACAGCCACCATGGAAAAACGTGACTGCTGACCACAAAGTTACACTGTGACAGTGCTATTACGAGCGAACCAACACAACACAACCCTGTCATCTCCCCCTTCTTAGTGTCTTCACCATCATTGCCGCTGTGCTGGTCGAGATGCTGCCACATCAATATTTTTATAATCATTATGTTATAGAAAAGTACAAGAAAAAGAATAAAGGAAGATAACATGCGAACGGGGAGAGAGAAAGCAGCAATCACTGCCTCTCGTCCTTGTCGGCAGCAGGCACAAGTACTGCTACTACCGCCCCAAAGCCGAGAGTAATATAGAGAACCTAGGGAGGAGAAAAAAAGGTTGCACACTACCACGTGTTTTACGGTGCTTACCGGTTGCCATCGTAGTTGTTGTCAAGGCTCTTTCTCTTCCTGTGAGAAAAGCAAGCACGCAAAACGTCTACATGCACGTTAATAGGGGAAGAAGACAACACGCTGTGGTTCAGGATATTTTTTTTATCTAAACAAGTTCGCATCCAATCCATTACATTTGATTTAATTGCTTTAATGGTACAAGTTAATGGGCTGGGCTGATTTTTTTTTTAAGACGTGTCAGACTCTAGATCCACTCTTTAACTTAGGCAATTTGGTTATTAGCATGTGGATCTTATTATTGGTTCAACCTGAACTCCGATTCAATAATCTAAGCGATTGGTTTAGTTAGTGATTCACTGACCGTTCGTTGATTGCATGAATAGATTGTTCACCTAGTTCACTAGGTTCAGTGCTGGTTCACTGATTAGTTCAATGCTTGTCCACTGATTTGTTCACTGAATGGTTCGTAATTGGTTCAACGAAAGATTTTCTCAGATTTGTTTAATATTGATTCAAATAATTGGTTCAGTGTGATTTATAGGTTAGTTCAGTAACTAGTTAATTTGGTTTGGTGACTGTTGTTAGCTTGATTCAGCGATTAGTTCACTGATCTAGCTCTTTTTTTTTTCTTTTTTCTTTTTTTTTTACTGATATAGCTTGGTTTAGCTTGAGTTCTGGCATAACTTATCATATGATTCGCATTTTGAGATTTTGTTATAACCAAGATAATTATAAAGCAACTTAACATAAATTTTTATATTTATTAACTAACTCAAGAAATGGACTTGATTAAGTCAAATGTGTAATATACATTGATTTAATGGTTTAGTATGTAAGGGGTAAAACTTCACCCTTTTAGTGATTTTCTAAACCATTGTTTGTGTATAATACAATGAGTATATTATCAAACTAGCATGCTTATATGTTGAGTTAATAGTTTGTCTTCTCTTGAGTGTGCTAGATAATTATGATTATGTACATATTGACCAAATGGGTCATTGCAAAGTGGAGAAATTGGATAAGAAAATTAAGAAATTAAATAGCAGATTGCTAGATATCACAAATAGGCTGAGATCAAACAACAGAATGATGAAGATCTCAAGAAAACTTTCTTTACTTACTAGTAATTCATAATATAGTGGGAGAAAACTCCTACTTTTGTTATGAGTTCTAAAGAATAATCTAGAACCTAGGGTATATATCTTTGGATAAAGATTATGTAAAATGGATAGGATTCTTCCATAATGGTGATAGAAATCTTTATATCGCCGAATTTGCATATTCTAGACTACATTAAAGCCATCCAAGATACGTAAGAAAATGTTGTTACAAAATTAGGATGGCCATAGACGATTCTAAACATTCGGACTCCACCTAGATCATCCAGAGCCCTTTTTTTATTTGCCTTGATTATGAATGAGCTGACAAGATAAATTCAACATAATATCACTTGGTATATGCTTTTGCCGGCGACATTGTTCTTGATGGCCCAAAGAAAGGGTTTTGCGTAACGCTGGAATTATGGAGGGAGCATTAGAATTAAAAGATTTTAAGCTATGGCTAGAACCGAAGAATATAAGTTTAACCATGCTAGCACGAATGAGAAATTTGAAATAAAATTGGGGAGTGATACAATCCCTTACAAGACGAATTTAAAGTACTATGCTCCATCTTGCAGGAGAATGATGAAATAATCCAAACTGTCAACAAAGCTGTCCACAATACCAAATTCCACATTGAAGATAATACATATACTTCTTATTAAGTAATGATACAAATATATCTATCATAAAATTTGGAGAAGCTTATTAGTCTAGGTACTTTGAATCGCTACAGAAACGTTATGGGATATTCAACCAAAAGGGAAGAATAGGACACTGAATTAACTTATATATGAACTCAAGGGAAGTAAGGCAGGAAAAAGAATACATTTGTCTCCAGAAACCAATAAAATCGACCTCATCCGATAATTCCCGTTTAAAAAAAAAAAAAAAGTCGACATGTTGATAAAGGGGGAAAAATTACGCCTTTGCTTTCCCTTTCTTGCGCCGCTCGTGCTCTCTCTCAACCTCCTCCAGTTGAATCCTCAAAGACGACACTCGTTGCTCCAGCTCACTGTCGTCAAGTTCTTGGAGAGTTTTTGGGATGTAGGGTACCAAAAAATTCTTGGAGAAGTCTTTTAAAGCTGGAACTCCACAAACCTACACAAGGATCAATGCACATCAAGCCATGCACTAGCTGTCCATGCTCAGGTCAATGTTGTTATATAGCAAAAGGCAAAAATGTCCAAGAAAAAGTTTTAATTATTGCACCTCTTCTGGGAGCAAAGGCAACTTGGTTATATGGAAGTCATCATACAATTTATAGAATTGATCTATATACTTCCGCTGCATCCTCATTCGTGCTTTAAACAACTTGTGCTCAACAACTAAAAGAATGACAAACATAGTAGTTTAGTAAAAAAAATGTCAGGACAAGGCTTGAAAGTTGATTTTGGTTAAGGAAATTCACCTTCATTGTCATAAAGTACTTGATTGATGATGATATTGTGAGCATCAATCTCAAATTTTGTTAGTTCCTGCACCAACCGCTCTGTTTCATATAGGGAAAGGAACTCCGGAATGCAGACACAGACGAAAGTTGTCATGTCCTGTTTTGAGTATTGACAGCATGTGAGGAAGTCACAGATGTTCATGTCTATAACTAGTCCCATATGACATGTATTAGTTAATAGCCCCCGCACAAGCCAGTATGATATAGGAAAGCTTATAGAAAACCTTAAAATGACTTGAAGCAAGGATTTTCATATAATACACTAATTCGCATACATAATCATCACACAAAAAAAAAACCATTATCTTCCAATCAAAATCAACATCAACAACAAGAAGCAACTTGTTTAATCAGATACCAACCTGGTCAACACAGAAAATTCCATTGTTGGCTCATAATATATGAGCCACTAAAAGAAGCCAAGCAGCTAATCCTATAAGCAACTTGTTTTTACTACACAATCATGATTGACTTTGCTGAAACTTTCTTAAAGGAAGGTTTTTTGTGCTAAGCCGGGCCTTAATAAACTCAGATCCTGGCACGTGTCGACTGCGCCGAGGATATCGTGTCGATATATATTTATTTGTTATTTTTTAAAAATAAAATTAAAAATTGCTTTAAAAATTTAAATATAAGATTTTTTGGCACATGCCGAACTGACAACTGCAGGAACAAGCACATGCCACCTAGCACAGGTTGTGCCGACCGGCATCTAAAACCATTCAAAACAATACGTTGCCTGTGGTATAGCAACGACCAATGGTTGATAGATCAGACAAGGAACAAGGGAAAAACAAAAAGAACAAAAAAAGGAAAATTTTAATTTTAAGAGAAGTAATTATTAATTAGTAAGTTAAAAAGGACAAAGAGATAGAACTCACACACCAAGGTGCATAGTCTTTTTCCTCAAGCAGTGGAGCGGAAGGCGAAGAGGAAATTGGTGAATGAAGACTAAGAAGATAAAGACTAGTGAGTTTTTGGGGCCTGCCCATGGTGAAATGATGGTCTCTTCAGTTAATGTAACATGCGTCGGTATCATTCTTGGGTTTACCTATTACAACGGTCATATAAAATAGCTCGGTTATGAACAGCTTTCTCCACGCTAATTCAAAACAAAGAGCAATGAGTTTCAGCATTAGCATTTGTTCTAGGGTTTAACAATGGGAAGGTTGATTTGTCGACTAAATCTATGGTTTTAGGTATCGAGCGGACGCATGCCGCACGGCATGTACTGGATCCTAGTGGATCCGGCACAAAGACAACTAGAACGGCCGTTTTCCGTCCGTACCGTCTGGTCTCGTTCGCTGGCGCCATTTAATGAGAGAGAGAGAGAGAGAGACTGCTACGTGAACATTGGTATAACCTTTATTTCCATCAGATGGTGCATATAACAAACGAAAATTTCTAAGTTCAACTCAAGAAAAGAGGCCTATGAAAGGTGCCCATGTTTTGTTAACTCATGTGTATTCCCACTCTACAAGCATATAAACAACAAAGCAGGTATAAAGCAAAATAATCATTACTGAAATAAAGGTCAAGTAGTTGTCCAACATAGGGGCACAAAGGTGTATCACCAACAGTTACATGGGAAAATTTTGATGCAAAACTCCTAAATTTGTGTACAAAAGTCATAAATTCGATACAAACATTAGTTGCCTGCAACATATAATCCTGAAATACAAACAAATTGTTCAAGATCACGCTCCAAACTAAGCATTAATCTAAAGTGTCCCACACATTTCACGTTCCGATGTTATAAGGTCAATCACTTATTTTACATGCAGGTTTCAAAGAACTTGCACTTTTTCTAACCCACTATTTGAAAATTATGATATCTTGAGCTAGTATATTGATAGCAACTCATGCCAATTCAAAGAACTTAATGCTTAGCTTATAAATCAGTCAGGCATGTAACTTTGCTTGACATCTTAACTTGATTGACTTTATAGCTAATGCTTAAAAACTAATTCATCAAAGAAAAAAAAAAGCAATTCCTGCTATGTTTTAGAACATGAGCTACATTTGGAAGTAGGAAATCTTACAGGATCTTTGAATTGTCTGTTCACTTGCTCAATGACATCCTTCATGCCCTCAAGCTTCCCAAGCATTGCATCCTCGGTGAATTCATCACCCAAGCCGAAAAGATGAGAGGCCTTCAAAAAAGTTTAAAAAACAGTAGCAAGAAAATTTGCTTTAACGATTATAAGTTCATATACGAAAATTTAAACAACGTTACCAGAAAGTATGCTTAATTGGTACTAACTCCATTTATGGTTGAGTATATATGTCATATAACATATCCAAGCACACATCCATCTTAATACATGCTTCATGACTATGCACTTGCACTGGCACCCTAAAGCTACTAGACAGGAATGTTTTAAGTGAAGCACTAAAACCTGGTTCAGGTTGCTCTGGCTGTCATTTCGTACCACCAAATTTAAGTCTCATCACTATTTGACATGATATGTTACCTAACCACTCACTGATCTATATTTCTAGCTCGTCACTGCCAATGTAGATTTAAAAAGATTGCAAACATCTAGGGCAGTTCAGTCAGAAGTCGTGCAGCAGCCCATATATCAGTTAAAAAAAAAAACCTATAGGATTACTGAGAAGCAACTTGACAGAATTCCTTAAGCAGTTAGATACTAAGATTGCTTCTAGTCTTATCTTTTCATTTCTCACTGCTCAGTTTGGGCTTGAACAAGACTTGACTTGCAACAGCATAAGCAATCTCTAGGCGAATTCATAGCAAAAAGACAAACAAGGCACCCTCCCTTTAACAAGGCAGCACCTCTGCACAATCTGCTAGCTATTAGCTAATGGCCACTAGACATTTTCGCAAATAATTATTCAAACATTATAAAAGATAAAGTCATAAAAGACCTCAGCGTTCGCCAGTAAATACATACCACCTCAACGCATTACTTCAACCAAATTCCACATATAAGCTGTAAAAGTCATATCTCAAATTCTTAACTACTTTCAATGATTGAAAATATTGTTGCTCTAGATGTTAACGTCAGTAAAACGCTACTGCAACAATTGTATTCAGAAGATTCTGACAAATAAGCAACTCTGTACTGCAGCTTTTTGAAATGCATATGCTTCAGAAAAACAAACGAATTGTTTGCAAAATAGATAGGAGGTTTTCTTGTAAAGCTGGTCATGGAATTGCATATTCAAAGGTAATCAAAAGCATGTGGAGAACCAAGTATGATTAGAAGCAAAATCAGCATTATGTCTCAACCTTTTTTGAGTTTTTGCAGATTAGTTGGTGTAAACGTTGTTATTGTGAAATCTAGCTCCGCATCTTCAACTTATCATTGTCTCAATCTCCATTTATAAATTCTTGTTTGTGTTATAAATTCAAATTAATGCTTAGTGACCAGGGTGCCAAGCGAGGCTTACACCTCATGAAGTGGCAGTCCGGGTTCGAATCTCATAAGCGCCACTTGCAAGAATGTGGAGGATTTGTATTTCAGTGGAAGACGACTCGGACCTGTCCAGACCGAAATGCTGGGACTCCTTGGTCGTGGAACAAGGGTCATACCACCAATGAATTTATATGTTACGGCGATCGCACAAAGTAGGCCGGTTATGGGAAGAGTTTTTCCATGAAAATCTAAAAAATGCTCAGCATGTTGGACTCTGGACAAGCCTCCTAAAGGAATAGCAAGAAAGGGAACAGCCGCATAGGCTGTCACGGCCCATTAGCCATGTAGATCAATGCCGCCGGCCATGCATGGCTGGCAAAGCCCATTTAACACCTTTAGTTCACAAAGATATACTATAAACTAAGACACACAAAAGCCAACACAAGTGAACAGAAGAAATCAATTAAAACCAGGAGAATCATTGATAGAAACAGTAAATTTTACTATTTAAATCAACATAGTGACTGAAACGTAATCTGACTGTTGGTTCAGCCAAAACAGTCATTCAACTGTATCGAACTTATAGCAGTCGGGTTAGGATATAAGTGAGTCAAAGGATCCAGCAATTAGAAAATCAAATGGAAACAAAGAACTTGATAAGTAAAAGGAAGGGGCTTGCGGAAGCTTTAGAAAAAGTTGGTATGAATCCATAGAATACAACACTTGGGACATATTGTTGGCAGCATATTTCAATTAGTCATTGGCCTATTTATAAACCAAAGAAAGCATCTTAGTTTCAACAAGTAGTCATATACATCCGATCATTCTTTCAAACATTAACCACATACATAAATAAATGAACAAGACATATAATACCTGACTAATCAAGCCCCCGAATCTACTTTTCAAAGCCATTACTTTAGATAACCCCTTCTCCAAGGTTGACGGGAATTGCAAAAGCCTTAGTGTATGCCCAGTTGGAGCAGTATCGAAAACTATAACCGAGTAATCCATTGTTTGGACCAATCTGTAGGCAGGTGGTATCAGTACCGGAAGGGGAGAGACAAGCATGCATATAGGACCAACAAATTATTCAGGAACAAACAAGTGCATTAGCCAGGAGCAAAGCCTAATATAACAACAACATGGTCAGGCATGAAAGAACAAGAGTGGAGAGTGTGGGGAGGTTACAAACCACCCTTACTACCTCATGTACGTCTAAGTTGCAGCACTGCTCAGTTAGTGCGATGATGTAATCAAAGCATCATTTGTTTTAGCAGAAAATGGACACCTAGTCATCCACTATACAAATTTCTTGAATTTCACTATAAGAGGAATGGAAATACCTTCATTCCGCTATAAGGCATTTTTAACAAGACAGATTCTCCTATGTGTTCTGTTATTACCTAAATCTCAACAATTCGCAATACAGTAAGGAATATATTCTTTATACGTTACAAGTTCATCCGATAAGAAAACTCATATAGACACTCATCGATAAAGGATAAGCCTCTGTTTATATGTTCAAGAAACCTTGGCAGCTTAACAGGATTTTAATTTCGTAAGTGTACTAAATACCCATAAGTAAATGAGTGGCTTGTCAGCAAAAGAAATGTATCTAGAAACTTCTGTAGATGGTAGAAATTTATCTAATATCTATTTACAAGAATCCAGAATGTTCAATGTTGATAGAAACAGCAGAAAATAAAAGTTTCATGAAAGTTATTAAAAGAAACATTGAACAAGAAAGGAGAGGAGGCTGTTTCTGTAAGGTTGGCTCATCATTCTCTTCAAAAAATAAATAACTCATGTTTGTAGGTCAACGTGTGTCTTCTTTAGGATGCGAGGCTTGCGAGCTTAGTAAGCACTGTTTTGCCTCTTTTAGTGCTTAAATGTAATAAATGAAGCTTAATTATATTAGATTAGCTCTCTGACGTAAGGTTCCATGCCGGTTTCCTACTATGTCTCGTCATCATTATTTCACTATCTTCATCCATAATTGTACTCGCAGGACTTGGTTATTTTGCTTAAGAAAGATCGCAAGAACTTCATTTTTAAATCTTTTATAAAGAAATAAAATTCAACTTTCTACTAATGTTTGTGTTCTTCATACTAATAAAGCTTTACAATTCATGAAAAAAGGATTGTATTTTTTGTTGAATCCAATAGAATTATCCATCAAACCTCATGGGCTTGTACCTCTCAACAAAATGGTGCCATTGAAAGGAAAATATTGATCTTCTTAATATCGCATCAACTATGATGTATCAAATAAATGTTCCAAAGTACTTTTAGGGTGCAGTTCTTACAACATGTTTTCTTATCAACCGCATGTCATTTTCCGAGATTTGTGAAAAGTTTCGTTGTCGTTTACTTTTTCCTGACCAACCTCTTTTTCATCTACCATCACGTGTTTTTAGTTGTGCATGTTGCTCAAATGAAATTCCTTCTTTAGCGAACTCTTTTTTAGGTTAAGGCCACAATCAACTATATCCTAGAACTAAATGACTTTTTTTTAGTTACTCTCATACTCAACAAGGGTATTGATGTTTTGATCCAATTTCTCACAAAACTCAAGATACTATTAACGTTTGGAGAATACTCCTTTTTTTCTGAAGTAACAAATCTTCTACTATTGTTGGGTGAATCCATGCAACTTTACCCTAAACTTACAGTCCTAACAAAGCGCCACTTGAGGTTTTATTGGTGCACCAGATGCAGCTCCTAAATGTCACTATTTGCCTCTAATAGATTTACATGAGTTGCCCAAAGTAGAAACCTCCAGCTAAACTGAACCCCAATCTTCAGCCCTCAAAAGGAGAGCCAACCTCATTCTAGAGGCATATATGATCTTGATATTCTGATTGCTCTTAGAAAATTACTTGCATATGTACATCTCATACAGATGTACACTCATTTCCTAAAGTGAAGCCTCCTAGCCAAACTGACCCCCAATCTTCAACCCTCATAAGGAGAGCAAACCTCGTTCCAGATTTTTATGATCTTATTACTCTTAGAGAATGTACTTGTATATGTACATCTCACCCTATCTCTAACTTTGTGACATTTGGTCGTTTAGGGTCTTCCTTTCAACAGTTTACCTTGTTGGTTCTAGAAAATGTCTTGTATATGTACTTGTATATGTACACCTTATTGCTCTTAGAAAATGTCTTGTGTTTCTCTTCCTAGGACTTGCACGAAACACCAACATATCCTGCCTAGAAGCGAGCCACAATGTTGTCAAAGGTGTGCGTAGTCGCGCCAGAGACAATCGCGCTCGCCTCGAACAGCGCCTGGCGCCTAAACGTGCCAGAGACAATCGGACCCGCCTCGGCTCGAGGCGAGGGCGCGCTCTTCCTTTTTTGTGCAGGGAATCAAACAAAAAACCCTACCCCTTTATTGCTCAAAAAAAAAAAAAGAAAGAAAAGAGGAGAAGCAGAAGAAGATGAAGAAGAAACATCTAGCCTCCATGTATCTCTCCTCCTCGCTGCCGCCTTTTCATTCTTCTCTTGAGTCTATGTTTTCTATTTCTTCTTTTTTTTTCATGATAAAAAAGAAGAAAAAGAAGGTCATAGAAGACGAAGATGTGTTCTTTCTGACTATTTTTCTGTTATCCTGCTTGCGTTTCCGTTGTTTTCTTCTGTCCATGTTTGCTACTTTCTATTGTTCCTGCTTGCTTTTCT
The DNA here is from genome assembly GCA_002076135.1 of Xerophyta viscosa. Lineage (NCBI taxonomy): Eukaryota > Viridiplantae > Streptophyta > Magnoliopsida > Pandanales > Velloziaceae > Xerophyta > Xerophyta viscosa. The sequence goes on from MJHO01000001.1 coordinate 5,526,533, forward strand.
GCAACTTTTTTTACCATCTTCTGGCTGCTACTTGCTGTTTTTTTCTTTCTTTGCAGTTTTTATATTTCTCGTTGCCAATATACTGTTTGTGGCTATTGCTCTTTGTCCCTTCCCGTACACAAAAAAAAAAAAAAATCGAAGAATACATTATAGTGTCTCGCCTTTTTTTTCTTCTTTCCTCTTATTACTTGTTGGAGTTAAAAATACCTAATTTTAAGTATGAATTCAAAACTTAAACTTAATTAAGTTTTGTATTATATTATTTTAGTTTATATGATTTCTTTTTATATTAAAAAAAAGGTGCACCTTATCTTCGTCGGGCGCGGTGCCTCGCCGTGCGCCTTGTGCCTAGGTCGAGAAACGTCCTTGTGCCTCAATGAGCCTTGCGCTTTTAAAAACATTGGCAAGCCATGGACGAGCAGATGTCTGCTCTTTAGGGCACTGACGAAGCTAGTGCCTTACCCACCTGACACTAATGTTGTTGCATGTCGTTGGCAGTTCACCTCAAGTACATACCTAATGGATCCATAGATTGGCAGAAAGCTAGCTGGTAGCAACGTTTAACTCAAAAATATGGAGTTGAAACTCCCACAAGTTGCCAGATTTAACTCCATCCAGTTCTTATTCTCTATGGTAGCAAATAATGATTGGCCATTTAACCGCTATGTAAATAATTCATTCCTCTATGACTCTCTCTCTGAAATGGTGTACATGAGCAACCACCTGGCTTTGTTGCTCATGGAGCAACCACCTAGCTATGATCAGCCAGTTTATAGAAAAATCTAAAAAAGAAAACACGAGAAAGCTGCTTTACGTATTCTATTGTATCAAGGGAGCTCCAAGAAAATGCCTCTACGCAGTCATCATGAACACTTAGATATTTAGGCTTACCAGATGCAAACTATGTCACTATGCTGGCTAAAAAAATAGATGGGAACTCTATCTTTGATTTTGTACTTATGTGGTGGAAATTTGGCAACCACATGGCAAAGTAAAAAAGCAAATTGTAGTTGCTAATCTAGTGGCGAAGCTGAATATAGAGCTATGGTCATAGTGATTTTGAGATGATGTGGCTAAAATCTCTCATGGCTGATTTTGGTAGTAACTATGATAAGCCTATGAGCATTCTGACAATCAAGCTGTCATTAATTGCAAGCAAAATCGTCTCCCACATTAGGACAAAGCACATTGAATAAGCATGTCATTTTGTATGTGAAGTTGTTGTGAGCAGAACAATTTGTACATTGTACGCTGGCTCCAAGGATCAAACTATTGTATGTATTCACTAAAACGCTTAGTAGTTTGTGAGCTTATGTAACTATTTAGGGGTGGTAAACTTATTCGATCCATCTTCAGGGAAATTGTTAAAATATTAGTTTCTGTATTTCCTACCACCTCATAGAAATTTTCATATTAGTTAATTTTTCTACTACTAGTTTTACCTTTCTCAGCTTTCTATAGCGATCTATAAGAGGCAGAGATCTATCAATCAGATATACAAATTTTATTCTTCTAACACATACTACAGCACATTCCACAAAAGAGCATAATTCACGATGTACTTTTGCACATGCACTTTTAGCAACCGAAAATCATTCTAAATGGTCCTAGAAGAAGACCATCTAGTAAGCATATAACCTTCATGAGAGGATCACAAGCCCGCACTTAAGCCTCTTCATTGGTTAATAGGCAATAAGACATACTTAGATACACCCGATGTCCAAAACCCCGTATCCAAGTCCGAGCAACATAGGTTGTATGATATTCACCAATCTCAATGAATAAGACTGTGTTTGTATGAGAATAACTCACTTGAGCATTTCAGCAAAGCTCATAGCCTCATCAATCCCAGGAATTGCATTAGACAGCTCTGAAATGAAACCTTCCATCCCTTCATCATTTGGAAGGTCATCATTTTCCACCTTGGGATCCACCTCCTGCCAATATGAAGGAAAAAAAATATATATGATATGTACGAAAAAGTAGTGAGTCACTCCAAACTTTTAGTAAAGATAGCAAGAATTTTACAATAGCACTAAAAAAACAATTTCAAAAAAGGAAAGTTCAATTATAATAGAAGAATGCATGTTATACAATTTTACAAATCCTATGCGTATTAGGGAGAAAAATTCTCCAAGAAACAATTTTACAATTTTATAAGTCCACCTTCTTACTTTTTCCATCACCAACTATCTTTTTTGTTGTCATCAAACTCTTAATATTATGGGAGGAACCAATCTGCAATGTTGTGGTGGTCCTACAATTGGTATTATACAAATTGATAACAGCCCTACATCCCGCAGCCACTTTTGCTGTTGCTCAAAATGACTAGGTTCTCCATCAACCACTACCCCACTTCACCTCCACTTCCATTGCGAGCCAACCCTTGCACCAATTATCGACTTGTCCTGCCAAACTACTGCTGTCATTAACAGTACACTTGGCAATACCACATGTACCACCAACTTTGTCATTCAAACTTCGAATCCTATTACTCCACCAGCAGTAGCACCATCTGCAGAATAACTCATCAGCATCAATACTCAGCATTGCTACTATGTTCAGTTGCTGCATCGCCGGATTCCACCAAACACCACCTTGCTCATCACTGTCTTACCATGCGGTCACAGTCCACTGCGGACATTGCCTTGCTAATTAATGCGTACAAGGTGTTCGATGTCCTTCCAGTAGTTTCTGCTTAATCAAAGACTTTATAGCATATCTATTTACAATTCCTTGAAGAATTATATTCTTCAAGCAATGAATAAGCATTAATTGAAATCATATGAAAAAGAATCAGAATAACTCTTTTTATCTCTTGAGACACCTAATTGCTAGATCATATTCATTCCCAATTTCCCATGAAATACACATAAGAGCAATGAAATTTTTCTCAGATAACGGAAACGCTAAATTACCATAGCGTATAGGTTGGAGAATCCATTGACGAGAGTAGGGGTCTTTGTGAACCGCTGCTGGAAGGCGTCGCTGAGATTGTGAGCAGGGTCGGTGGAGATGATGAGAACTGATTGGCGAACAGACGCTAATAAGATCGACAAGATCGAGCTGCATGTCGTCTTCCCCACGCCGCCTTTCCCGCCGACGAACACCCACTTCAGACTCTCTTGTTCTAGAATGTTCCTCACCGTTCCCTCCGGCATCTCGTCTCCCTCCATCGCCGTCGCCTTGCGGAGTTAGAGTGATCGAGAGGAGAGAGTTTGCGATTAATTAGAGTGAATCATCGTGTAAATAAGATCGAATTTAAATGACTTGATCGACAATCCGTCCGAAATTGTTTTCTCACAATTGCGCCCAATAGTGGCAGTACTTGCAAATAGATCCAAAGCTCAGGAGCCTTTTTATGATGCGTCTGTTAGACAGATGTTTTTTATTTATTTTGATCGCTGAGTTCAATTTTAATTTTATATTTTTATCGAAAATAAATTAGTATAATAAATTTTTTCTAATTACATTTATTGAAATTTGAATCACGGACTTATCGAGTCTGGTCTTTTTCTAGCATACAGTTCCGTCAATCAACTTGATCAATGCTAGTTGGTCGAACAAATAGTTCAAGCAGATACTATCATCGTCGATAGCGTCACAATATTTTCACTTCTTTTCTTGTTTTTTCTTAAGTCAGCAGCAAAAACTGTAGTTTACAGATTTAAAGTACTTTTATAATCAATATTGAAGGTACAATACTTAGGGGTTAAGTTAAGAAAAAAAAATACAACCTTAAAAAAGTGTTCCAAATAAACTCCTTTTTTAAAAGAAGATATTATGAAATCATTATTATTATTATTATTATTATTATTATTATTATTATTATTATTATAATATATATATATATATATATATATATATATATATATATATGAAACAAAGTAGTACGATAAATTTTTTCCAACTCAGCTTGTTGAAAATCGAACCACCGACCTATCATTCATGAGTCGTGGTCTTTTTCGAACATGCAGTCCTGCTAGCCAACTTCACCAATGCTGGTTGGTAGAACAAATAGATCTCGTAGATAGTATTATCAACGAGGGCGTCACAGTATTTTCATTCTTCTTTTTTTTTCTTAAGTCAGCGAAAATTTTTAGTTTTTACATATTTAAAGTACTTTTATAATCAATATTGAAGGTACAACTTTTTTAGGGGTTTAAAAAAAAACCTACAAAAAGTGTTTCAAATAAACTCATATTTTTCTTAAACAAATAAATATTATGATCACTCCAAATCATATGCATAATTTTTTTTAACAATTTTCAAATCGAAAAAAGGTAAATTTTGGATTGCATACAATTTTTATATATTAAAAGTGTTTCCAAACAGATGTCTTCATGGTCTAAAATTGTGACTAGCAAAACTTTCAGAGGTTTAAAATATTTTTTAGATGTATAGTATGAAAAAAAAAAAAAAAATCAATATAGAAGTTGAAAAGCACATTAAAAAAAACATTAATTTTTTTTTTCAAAAATTGTGTGCGTGTGTGTGTGTGTGTGTGTGTATTAGCTTGATTTGATAAGTATAAGGAAAAAAAATAGACGATTATTTGGAATAACATAAAAAATACAGACTGATACAGTATAGATTCAGGCTGCCACGTATTAGTTGAAAAGTTGACCGTCATATGGAAAAAAGAGCCCGAGGGTTTCATATGACCGACCTCAGCTCGAACGACCCAACACTCTAACCTTGGGGTCGCTAGCCGAGGCCCACCTCAGCCCAAGTATTGAAGACACTTTGGATCAGACAGACATCCAAAGCTTATCTCGCATTGACTAGCCGAGACCGAAGTCAGATCGAAGTTCGTGAGGCTTCGGCAATACTACGAGCTCGTCCGACCGATACCGAGACCGACGTCGTCTCATACGCAACCAAAGCTTCGACACAGCTTGTAGGTTCTGAAATAAATGGAAGACCAAGTCAGCCGTGCAACCGGCGCGCGAACGTAGAGCAGTCAGTTACAACTTCCTTTAATCCTTCACCGACGAACGTGAAAGCTTATATGGAGCAAGGATGACCAGTCAACCCACGATCTTCGTCAGACCCACTATTTGCGTAAACGTCTAGATTCAAGTGCGCGCCCATCAATGCTTATAAAAGGCCATCCAGGACGCTGTCTCAAGGGATCCCCAACTCCGCGCGCTCAAGAGCACCAGAGAGGACTAAGGCTTCCAGTGTTGTGCTAAAGCTTAGTCATGTGCTTGAGTGTACTGTAACTCGAGATGTCTAAAACCTCTGCAAGGAGAGAAAATCGAAAGATCTTGTAATATTCTAATCTTTGTGATTCTCTCCGCATTGGCTTACGAGACCGTCTGTGGTTTTTCCTCGTGTCCCTCGAGGGTATTCTACAAAAAAATCTCTGTGTCCACTTACAGTTTGCAGCTTCTCCTGTTAGACAGTAATCAGCTTTCAAACACTTATTAATCGGCCGAGATCCAACTCGATCACATATTAATATGTAGTTATTCCAATATTTAATTATTAGGATCCTGTGGCTTCAAGTCAAATTGACTTAACAAGTCCTTTAAAGATGTTAGTAGTGATTGTCAGGTATATTTCTTAGTTTACTAAGTTTTTAACAAGTTAGTAGTATTTAGTATTTCCTTCTATTACAAATATTTTTTTTGTTTAAGTTTTGTTTTAGTATAAAAAAAAATGTAACAGTTTTCTCATTAGCTCGTGCTTTTTATGGATATTTGTTCCTTTGAGAATTTGAATTCTATTATTCGGCATTCAAATAAATCACCACTAATGATATATGAACGAAGACTTGCGTATCTTTCTGTAAGTATATCATTTGCATCGCCTAGAATATTATAGTATTCAAAATCGAATTATGAAGTAGAATATTGTAATTAGTCTAGCAACTTGACAGTATTTCAGTATTTCCTTATAACTATTTGTAGGATGCTCTATTAAAATAAATATAGTTCTATGTGAAAGCATAATTGAGGATTTTTTCACAACATATGGTTCGTCCAAAATATATTACAAAATAAGAGACAACAAGCAATGAGGTTGAGTAAAGTTGGACTGAAATGTGCATTATAGAGAAATTTTTTGCTGCCAAAAATAAAAAATAACAATATATGTTTCACGCGAAACAGATAAGAAATAGGAGAAAACAAGCAAAATTAAAATGACCAAAGTTGAGCTGAAGTGTTTTACAGAGATAACTCTCGTCGACCAAAATAAGAAATCGGTCAACACAGCATTTGGTAGTAGTAGCCGGTGAGCTCGCGTTGGAAGTGATTTTTAAGATGGTTATATAAACCCAATGCTTGAAACAATCATAACAACTCATTATAAACAGTTTTCTAAAGTTCAAAGAGTATATGGTTTCTCCAAAATGGATAAGAAATGGAAGGGAATGAGCGAAATAAAGTTGATTGAAGCTAAGTTAAGATTTGTATTACATAGGTAAACTTCGGTACATCGAAATAAAAATCAATCGACCGAAGATTTGATAGAACTAGCTGTTAAGTTAGCCGTTAGAAGAACTTTGAAATAGTCATATATGCCTAATACAATCACAACAATTCCAGTGACTCATTGAAAACATTTACTGTTTTAGGATTTTAAAAGTCCCCTTTAACTATTTTTTATCTTATATATATATATATATATATATATATATATATATAAGTAGGTGATGAAACCATTGTTCCATGTGGCATGTTGAATAATTTTTATGTGCCATGTGAAATTTACTCTTATTCTAAAAAAGTCATGTGGCATTTGTATTAATTTATAGAAATTTATAAAGTCATATAACCTATTTGAAGAATATTAAAGGTCTAATATTACAAATACAAGTTATAAAAATAATCTAAATACAAATATAAAAAAGAATTATATTGAATATTATATGTTATGTAATATTAATTTTTAAAATATAACTTTGTAATAATCTAAGCACAGCTTTAAGACGACACCATTTAAGGATACGGAGTCAGAATAGAGGTTAAGAATAACTGAGTACATTGCAATGGAGTGAATGTATAATTTCAGGGATTGCAAAACTTGCCGTCCACCATCACGTCAGACGTTTTTCTATTTACAGGGGCTAGGGGGTTGATACGTAATTAACCTATTATTTATTAATGTTGGTATTAGTATGAGTGAATTAATGAGATATGTTTTGGGTTCAACTGTATGTATAAGCAGCCTTTGTATGACCAATTGTTTTATATTTTCTTAAACTTGTGGGCTTGTTAGATCCATTTCTAGTGGATTAAGCAAACTAATTCTTTTTTTAATCGGGTTGTGGTCATTGTCAAAATTCTTCACCATTTTTAGATTTCAAGAAAACAAAACATTCGTACTTACCGACTGATATCATCAGATTATTAACGGGTTTAAAAATAATTTTTTAAATCCATTAAGACGTTAAAATTTTAAAATTCTATAACACATTGAAAATATATTTTTTTTTAAAAAAAAATACATAAATATTTATTTAGGTGTCAGTGTATAGAGCGGCGTATAGAATCCGGTAAGAGAATACTCATCCGTTTTTTTAACATGTTAGATGGTATCTTTGGTCCGAGTTATGATCTAGCGCTCTCCCTTTGACGAGGATGCACAAAAAGGCTATCAAGCCCGTTGGTACGGGGAGCTATGAGCACAAAGTGGAGGAGCGAGAACGTCAACTATAAGTTTCTTAAAGTAGAATATCAATGGGTAAAAGACTTAAATTTATCCGTAAATACGTATAAATAAATCTCGACGAAAATTATAATTGGATCATTTGATGATTTTCTATCGATAACTTTTGAAATGTTCGGCTGGCTGTTGGCGCGGGGAGCTACCCAAGCAAGCTTGGTGGACATGAACATTGACTATAACTATAGAAATATGCATGTGATGCACATTTATTATGTAGTAAATACAAAATATTAGTTCAACTTTATGCCCATACAACTACAAAATTCTTACATTTATTTATTTATTTATTTATTTATTCAGCCATTAATGACATACATGTTTTTAGTATTATTATTACATACTTCTAAAATGAAGAGGAAATGGACAAAATAGCCACTGTAGATTCTACAGTAATCACAAAATTTACAAAAAAATCCATATTACAAAACGAAGAAGAAATGGACAAAATAGCCATCGTAGATTCTACAGTAAGCACAAAATTTACAAAAAAATTCATATTACATACTTCTAAAACGAAGAGAAAGTGGACAAAATAGCCACCATAGAGTCTACAATAACCACAATTTACAAAAAAAACCCATATTTTTTTAAAATTTTGATTTTTTTACTTGACAAACACCTATTTAGAAGCCTCTTCTTAAAAAATATTTAATATAAAAGTCGTAGATATCGATGAGAGCTACAACTTTTATGTTGACAATTTTTTTAGAAGACGCATTTAAGTAGGTGTTTCGGAGGTCCAAACTTTGACGGGTTAAAATGCAATTTTTGTAAAAACTTTGGTTTTAAACGTAAAAACTGGTATTTACACCACTCTCCTGTACATATTGTACGGACAGACATTTTTTAATATTTTTAAATCGGTTACGGATCTACAAAATACTCATTTAGAACATTTTCTGAAAAAAATTTCAACACGAAAATTATAAATCTCATCAGAATCTACTATTTTTATGCTGGAACGTTTTTCAAAAAGTATATACAAATATATGTTTTATACTTTTATACATACCCAAATACGATATTATGTCGTTTCGAAACTGTTAAATTTTTGGAAGTCCAAAAATACTTATTTATACTATTTTTGAATAATTCTTTTTAAATAAAACTTCTATATCTGATCATATTCTAAAATTTTTATATTAAAAGTTTTTTAAAATATTATTTTTAAAATATATATTTTATAAAAGTGATTCTTAAATCCGTTAAAATTTATTTTTGTTTTATATTCATTAAGATTTTTGACCATTTAAATTCTTATTTAAAAGTATATTGTTAAAAAGTTTTCAACATTAATGTTATGTAGATTTGCGTCCATATAAGTATTTGTGTGTGTTCACATGTGTCGTATGGGTTCGTGTGTGTTTCTATGTGTTCATGTGTCTCCGTAGGTATTCGTGTGTGTTCTATGTGTTCTTATGTGTTCGTGTTTGTTCGAATGAGTTCGTGTGTGTTTTATGTGTTCGTATTTGCGTCCGTATCAGTGTTAGTGTGTGTTCACATGTGTTCATATTTGTTAGTGTGTATTCTTCATATTTGTCTTATTATTATTATTATTATTATATTATATATTATATATATTATCTATTATATTATATTATATATTGATAAATAAAAAAGGAAACGGACGACTTACTGCCGTAGAGTTAACAGTAACTCGTTTTTCTTTTCCCCTTATATATACATAAATTAAATAACAATTTCTTTATAAAAAAAGAACAACAATTTTTTTTGGTTTTTCTTTATATATAATATATATATATATATATATATATATATATGTATATTTATTTACAGAAATATATACATATAAAAATATTGATATATATTATATATAAATAAATTTATATTAATACACAAATTATAACTATTTTTTTGAAAATTTAATTTTATGAACAGTAACTTTTTTTCTATTCTTTTGTTCTTTTTATTTATTTATTTATTTTGTAAATGTTATATATATATATATATATATATATATATATATATATATATATATATATATATAATCTTAATATGTAAATATAAATATATTATATATATAAATATATTAATATATAATATAGTGTTTATTAATAAGTTTAAATTTAATAAACGGTAACCTTTTTTTCATTTTGAAATTCTAATATATATTAAATACATAAATATTAATTTATAAATATAAATTATTATTATTATTATATATATATATATATATATATATATATATATATATATATATATATAATATATATATTATGTATCTTTTTGTTTTTTTATTGTTTGGTTTTAAATAACCTTTTGTTTTAGATTAACTCTTCATTTTTATTTTTATTTTTTTCTCCAAAATTTTCAACTTAATATAATTTCTTCAAAAAATTTTAAATATTAATACAATTTTTAATGTAATATTAATTTTAACTATATAAATACACAAAAAAAAAATATTAAATGACCGCGGCAACGTGCAGTACGCAAAATGCTTTTTTCGATCTCAAATGCGGCATGATTTCGCCTCCCAACGATGCTTTACTTAGGTGGGATTATGAAATTTGATCCAGGAAGCTTCCAGAAATTGTTTCGAGATTTCCCTAACCTTGATAAGTGTTTGCTGGAAGGAGGTTCAGCTAAACCCGGTAAAATTGGACCCGCATCGGCGGATATGCCGTATGCGGGTACGGGCCTAATTTTATGGGAAAAAAAAAAAATTAAAGCAGGCATGATCCTTCTGCATCCGCAAAATGCAGTTAAACGGACAGGTAGTCGCAAATATATAGATAACCGTGAAGTTTGTGAACAGTAACAGTCTAGACACCGCTAAAAATGAAGGCCTAGCTAAAAAATAACTGATTGGGCCTTATAGAGGCCTAATGAATAGGAAACACCTAGGGCACCTCTTTTTTGTTCTTAATATTCCTCTCTCTCTCTCTCTCTCTCTCTCTCTCTCTCTCTCTCTCTCTTTCATCATATTCCGAGTTTGCCTTGAGCTTTGAGCTCTCTTTCTCTATCCGATAACCATGCATCGGCTTCGAGCTCTCTTTCTCTATCCGAAACCAATTCATCTACAATTTATTATGTCAAATTCTTCTTTATCCGTTAATCATACAGTCTCCATCTTCAACATGTATTTATCCCCGCCCTTTAGGCCGCCATGACGATCTTGTCGTCAACCGCATACCCGTAAATCCGCCAGCAAAACCCTCAGATGGACTTGAGTATCAAAATTTTAACTTGTTTACAAATATTGACATGTTTATCCGTACCGATATGATCCATAATCTGTTGACCCAAAGATAGGCAATCCGACCCGTTTGCCAGAATGGGTTCAACATATGTATTTATGGACTCGCCAAACTTAGCTTCTCTAAGATATACTCACAGAAATATCATTTTTTATGAAATTCTAACAATCATAATACAATCAAATTACAAACAGTGTATCGGAATATATATCATATATATTCGATATGCTGCATGTGATTTTAATTACATCAGGTGCCTTAATGACCGATGAATAGTGTTGCTCAAATGGTTATGTTTAATTGGTAATCATATTAATACCAATATCTAATACTTACGAGCTTCATCAAATATCAATAGTGCTTGAAAAAGGCACCAACATATGAACTGATGTCATTCGGAGTGTTATTTTAATTTCGATCCTCCCTTATTAACTACATATATAAACTGCGACGTGTTGCAAAAGAAGTTAGAGGCGACGGTTAAAGCGTCGTCCGATAGTTGAGGTCAACGCCTTGCGCCATCGTCCGTATAGGATTCTTCTCCATGTGTCAGTCGATGGTTGGCCAAGATGGATTGTGAGTTGACCTCCTCGCAATAGCATGATTTCTTAAATGCAGGCGGTCAAATATCACATCTCCGCTCTGTCACTTGGTTGCCTAGAAAAACAATTCGGGAATCACCGTTCGATAAATAGAGATAAATTATATATATATATATATATATATATATATATATATATTATATATATATATATATATATATATATATATATATATATATATTATATCACATAAAATAATATGTCTGATGGGCCATCGAACTAATATATCAAACATATATTTCAATGATTCAGTTGACCTGCCCCTTTTATCTCGACAAATTTTTCTTTTTATGAATTAAATCCAACAAAAGATATAATATTGAAATAGTCGCCGTTCTTTTATAAAATATAGGCAGTTTATATAACTACCGCTCTCCCAATTTCTTAAGATGTGAGGATACGTTTGCCATTTCTTTATAAGGCCAATGTTCACTCTTTTTTTTTTTTTTTAAATAATAATAATAATACAAGGAAAAGGAAAGGCTTATAACTAAGCGACAAATGAATTTAATATTGTTAAGTGTCAGCTCATGCGCCGGCAGGTCGAGCATGCGCGGCGGAGGCTTGCGAGTCAAGTCGGCAGGTTAGAACTAACTCATGTAGGATATGTCACGTTCGCTGGACCAGCAATACTGTTTAGGCTGGGCTGGTTGGCTCTGGCCCACGCGGGTAACACCGCGAGTGCAAATTGTCCCACACCAGTTAGAGCTGAACTTGTGTTCAGTTCATATGTGAAGAAATGACTCCTTATATTACGGAATTGTATTTTAAGCCGAGCACCGGTCCTTGACACATATTTTTTTTTTTTTTTGGAAGCTAAACAATACACTTCTTAAAGGCATATTTAATAGCAATTTGGCATTATCACTGCATCCTATCCATAGTGAAAGAAAGAAAATTCTAACTTTTTTGTATTTTTTTTATAGTACCCTGCTCCCATGTTGAATATATATATATATATATATATATATATATATATATATATATATATATATATATATATATATATATGCGCGTGTGTGTTTGTATAAATATGGTCATTATTTCAACGAAGTTGGTGTAATGGACGCGAGGCACCCCACTGACCCACAGATAGATGGGCGAGTTCGATCGCGGCTTTTAGCAATTTCGCTTTTTTTATCGTTTTAGTATTTAATGTTTAAAATCTTCAGTGTCACCCAGTAACTTCTAGGATCCAGTCGTTCACTCGCTTCTGTCAACCCACAAGTTCTATGCTCTTCCTCTGCAATCGGAAGATCGATCAGTTGCAGATCTAAAAAAAATGTTAGAGAAGAAGGTTGGTGTTGCTTTTGATTCTATAAATCATATTTTACTTGTCTGTAGATTGGTACAACAGAAATGAAAAATTTCTCGATTGAAATTGATTTCGATTCAATTATATATGTATCTTCCCGTTTCCGATTTTAGTTTTATTATTTTAGTTAGTTAAGTTTTAATTTTGAGTGATTATTTATTACTTTTTAGGTTTTAGAATGTTAATATATTTTCCTAAAAAAGTAATATATATATATATATATATATATATATATATATATATATTTTAAGCTTAGATGGTTAAGGGTGTGGAATATTATTACATTATAATTGCCTACCCTACGGTGAATTTATAGATCCGCCACTGATCGTACAGTTCTTTATCTACCATTTTTTTAAAATCAATCTCGCAACTGTCAATACTAAATTAATCTCTATGATACTAACTTAAATTTCACAATAGTATCATAATTTGTATTACAACATTAATATAATACAAACTTCGCAATAATACAAACTTAAATTTCACAACAGTATCATAATTTATATTACAACATTAATATAACTTATAATATTATGAATATACTAATATAATTTATCCAGAACACTTAAATATAATATTATAATATAATACTAGTAACACTATGATGTACCAATAGTAACACTATACAGCCATCTCAAACACTTAGGAATATTCGATCAGAGACCGATTTGAATATTTTCTTTTTTATCGGTGGCTGATTTGAAATTAAGCATATAATCTCCACGATAATAAAAAATATGCCCCATTGCGGTCGACGGTAATGGGTTGTCAAATTATCATGATCGCATCAAGCATATATCTCCATGAGAATAACAAAATTATATTCTAATGAAAGATAGATTTTCGTAAATATCATTTGGACCACAATGAACCAACTTTTGTATACCTGTAAACCAAAATTTGTATTGCACCCGAATGGAAGAGATTTTCTGGAAAAAAAAAAATACTATTTTGAAAAACTATTTAAATAAGTTTTTGGTTAACAAGTATTTCTGGAAAAAAATAAGTTTTAACCCCTTGCCTTGATGGAAATTGGCTTCGCTGTTTTAAAAAATTAGTAGAATTATCCAAAACACGTTTATCGGTACTTTTTTAAAATAAATATCAATTTTTTGATATGTTAATTTTTTTTTAAAAAAATTTCTAGATAAATCTTTTAATTTCTATTTTTTTTTCTGATCATTATATTAAATTTAAATTTCTGATCCATTCTATTATTTACTAGTTGTAAATCCGTGTGATGTACGATTGTTAATCACCAATATAAAATCATAATATTAAAAGCTTCTTATATTTTAATATATAAATTAATAATTATTTCTATTAAAATATTATATTCTATTTGTCATATTATTAGAGAAAAATAATGATCATATGGTATATATAAAATAATAAAATAATTTGAGTGACGTAAAATGGTGGTGATATCCGTTATATATATATATATATATATATATATATATATATATATATATATATTGTTTGTTTTAGAATATGTATATATTTTTTTAAATTATTATAAAATATACAATATTATTATTTTTATATTAATAGTTGTATATGTGTATAGGTAAATTTTTTATAAAATAATTGTTATTTAATAAACTTTTTATATATCCATTTTAGATATTTTATATTTTTTAATTAATTAAATAATTTTTAAATTCTTATGAAATAATGTAGATATTATGTAACTTTTTAAGGAAAAAAATAAATATGATATGACATACCGAAAGTTATTAAGATGTCATATACTAGAATATTTTGACCAGTCAATTTTACATATTGTAAATATATATATATATATATATATATATATTATATATATATAACGATTTTGATTAAATTTACACCCATTTAATGCACAGATTCTGGGAGGCTGCGAACTCGGTGGAACCGTGGAAGGGAGAAGATAGGCTGCAGCAAACACAACTCGCGAACCATTAAATTAAGTAAAAGATTTTGTCAAAAATCTATTATAAAATAATGTTAAATAAGCTTTATTAGTTAATTTAAAATATTACTCTATATTATATATATATATATATATACACACACACACACACACTAGAATAGACTTACTCATAATTCATATGCTAAAATTATTTTAAATTTAATAAAATTATAAAATTTAAATTGTTAATTTATAATTAATAAAATATTTTCTATTTTTAATTAATACTGACTTGTTATATATTATATTTAAAAATTATAAAAATAGGTTCTAAAAGTATAAAAATACAAAGTCACAAATAAGAAAGAATTAAATTTGAAAATATAAACTATTTATATGATAAAAAAATATGGATGATTTTATAACTTATTTAAGAAATATAAAATATATAATATTTATGATAATTATAATGTATAATTTAAATTTATTTTAACAATTAAATACTTTTGTTTGAATATAAAATACTACAAATTTTTCTTTTATATTTTTGTAATATATATATATATATATATATATATATATATATATATATATATATATATATATAAGCATATTTAATATAGAAACTTTTCAATAGTAAAGATTTTATCTATAAACTTTTTTAATTTATAAATATTAGAAAAAGTGATGTTATCTGAAAAGACAGCATAGAATTAAAAGCTGATATATATTTCTTATTAGGATTATACCATATCAGCCCCCAAAGGTTTCAAAAGCACCAGATCAGCCTCCTATTTTAAAAATCTGCCAATTCAGCCTCTCAAACACTGTTTGAACTTTTTTCGGACAAAAATATTTCTATACTCGTTAACAGTTCGGATATCAAAAATATCTATTTAGAAGTATTTTTTGGAAAAAGTTTGAACATGGAAGTTGTAAAGCTCGTCAAGATCTCTAACTTTCATGTTGAATATTTTTCCAAAAAATACTTTAAAATAGGTGTTTTTGAGTTCCGAAGTGTAACCAGCTCGACCCAAAATCGCTGAAATAGTTTGTATGCCGAAAATACCTATCTAGAAGCATTTTTTGGAAATATTTTGAATATAAAAGTTATAGATATCGACGAGGCCTACAACTTTTTTGTTCAAAATTTTTCCAAAAAATACTTCTAAATAGGTGGTCTCGGTCTCGGCAAAACGAGGGCATTTTTGTCCGAAAAAAATCCGAAACAGTAACGGATGGGCTGATCTGTCTATTTTTTAAACAGAAGGACTGATCTGTCCAAAAAAATCACGGGCTGATATGTCATTATCCCTTTCTTATATTTAAATTAAGTCGGTTAGACGCATTTAATACCATTTTGCATTCAACAGCTACCTAACACACTTCTCATGCCAATGGTATACATCAGCAAGGAATCTGACCACTCGATTAAATATTCAAAAAGGATCCTGGAAGACTTGCAGATCAGCCTACTTTAAAACTTTATTTATGAATTAAATTTTTTATTTGTTTTTTTTTTTTGACATATCAAAATATATACTAAAATTAATTTTATAAAAAAATTAAATATTAATTTTCTATATTAATTAAAATATATTTCTTATATTTGATATATTTTAAAAAAAAGTTTTAAAATAAATATTTCAAAATTTCAAATATATTGTTAGGTAGAAAATAAGGACATAGAGATACGATATGAACACAGGGACAATTTTTTTTAAAAATAGGGATAAAGTTCGATTTGACCATGGCAGAATAAAGTAATTAATTAAAAAGTTATTTATATTAAGTATATAGATATATGAAAATACAATGCTATTAAATAAAAACACCGATAATAATATAATATTTTTATTTTTTAATTATATTTAAAGAAATTATAATAACAAAAATATAATATTTGAGTATAAAACTATAGTATATCACTTACTAATATATAAGGCTAGTCTCTAAAAAGTAAAAAAAATAAAATAACATAGTTATATATATATAAATCAAACCACGTGTGTCAGACATTTCTGTCCGGCGTGTCCGACATGCTATTTAAATTTTTTAATTTTTAATCTTGGACACTTTACACATGTCCAACACGTCCAACAGTGTCCATAATTAGAGGTGGCAAAACTTCACATGGTACACGCGAGTTAGCAGGTATCTGCTCAAGTGGCTACGAATAAAAATTTTAGACAAAAATATTGAATGCGGGTGTCACTCGCCCATATCCGTAATTTACGAATCAAAAGGACAGGTGCCCGCGGACCGCGAACACACTTATCTACTAATACTATTTATAATTTATTTCTCAATCTGATTATCCATCTCTTATTTTATTATATAGAATAATTGTGATAAATTTTATATAATAGTTGTTTAGGTTTGTGTATATTTATAATAGTAATATACAGCTATTTGAACTTTATGTTTGTGTTTGTTATGACTTTTCTATAAGAGTTGTGAACGATACGGTTACCGTAATATACAACTTCAGTATAGTTGTTTAGGTTTATGTATAACATGAATTGTTTGTTTTGTAATTCTATTACATTTATCTTTGTATGTTTATGTCAATTACTAATTTAAAATTTTGTATGTATTTTTGATAAATTTTGACAAATCATTTACTATTTATCTAAGTCATGACTACCAAAATTCAGAAAGCATTCAAGAGATTTTTATTAATTTGTGGGTTAAATTTATTATTTTTACTAATTTTTGGTTAATTCTACTTTTTTTTTTTCAGTTAATTTTGTTATTTTGCCTAATCTTAATTGTAATTGTAATTATGGATATTTTTTGTTGTTGGGTTGAACTTGGACCGTGTACCCACGAACCTGCCCGCAAGTTTTGGATACCCGTAGATCTGTCCGCAAACTTGCGGGCGGGTACGGATATTGTAATTGAAACCTATCTAACTTCACATACTTGTTGATTCGTACTCGTATAATCCGTAACCCGTTGACCCGCAGCGAGTCTAGTCGACCGGACCCGTTTGCCAGGTCTATGGACCATGATATGTTCGTATTGTACAGTGTACGAGACAAAATTTTACAAGTCCGTACTTCTTCGATTATTAGGTTAACGGATTAATTATTAAACTCACTAAAATTTTAAATTATCAAAACGTCTATTTAAAATATTTTTTAAAAATTAATTAAAACATTTATAGATTATATTAATAGGACTAAAACTTCAATCGCGAGCTCGACTTCTAATGCTTGCCATTGAATCATATGCTTGATGTCTATCAAAATATTGAATGCGGGTGTCACTTCGGCTACATTGTCTATCAGCTTTCCAAGCTTGATGTCTATGCTTGCCATTGAATCATATGACGCTTTCCTGCTATACCCTTTCATTTCTTCTGTTGTTCACCCACAATCACTTCGCTCACATATGTGATATTATTATCACGAATCTAAATTCTGATACCACTTGTCGTTGGACTAAGGTTTTGATTTAGCCTTACGACACTTAAGATTCCACTTGGCTTAAGTTCAGCCTGTTCTTAATTCAAGAATAAGAGAGAGAAGTGGGATAACATAAGATCTTTTTATTACCGAGAAAGATAAAGAAAAGAGATATATTTTTGCTATCTTTAATTGATCCTATTTATTCACATTTTTAGAAAATTGTAACCAACTAATATTAATGAGTTGATATATTCAATACTACACATTAAGCTGCACCTTATAATGATTGTATCGATCGAATCGAATCGTTTATAAATTTGGAAGATTGCAGCATGGATCGTTATGTGTCCTAAATATAGTGTTGAAATTAAGATTTTAAATGTTGTTTTATGTCGAATTTTAAAAAATTTTAAATTTGAGACGTGACGTCCGACTGATAATAAAATATTAATTTTATATATTATTGTCTTGAGTGATTGGTGGACTCAATTGATACATGAAGCTTTCGGAAGTCCAAATGACATAAACGTTGAAGGTGATCATGATTTTTTTTTTTTTTTTTTTTTTAAAATGCCCTTTTTGTGCTACTTCTCGTGATAAATAATATTCATTTATCTAGGGTCTCACACAGTAATATCGATAATACTAAAATACAAAACAGTAAATTTGTAGTATTTTTTATCTTAATATAATTATATAATAATTAAAATAAGTTTAAATTATATATGTTACTTATTATAAATATTTTTCTAAAAAGTTATAAAATCGTTCATTTTGTTCTCTCGTCTATATTCTCTATATAATTTTCGTATTAATTTTCTTTTATTTGAAGATTTGTACGTTTTGATTTTTTTAAAAAATATGTAATAAATTAGTATAATTAAGATAATTAAAAATATATTCTAATTATAAAATAATAAAATTTTAATTTAATTATAAAATTTAAAAGCATTTTTGAATTACTTCTTGTTTATATATGGTGAATGCGTTATCCGTTAGTAATTCTGCATAGGCGAAGGTATGTTTAATAATGTCAAATATAGAGTAGATAATTTTAAAATGTAGAAGTACAGTTCAGAGATTACATAATTGTAAATAAAAAAGTATAATTCATCAATAAAAAAATATATCTCTAAAATATACAGAAACCATAAGTTTTGCGATTATTGACATGTGAAGGTGCTGTTATTTGCATTGTAAAGTTAATCTTTATGTATATATGGGAATATTTTTTGAAAAAATATATTTTTATATAAATTATTAATTTTGATGAGATTTACAAATTTAGTATTTAAAATTTTTTAAAGATAATATCTCTAAATAGATATTTTGGTTTTTCAAAATTTAATGGGTTCAAAAATTATTTTTAAATCCATCGAGACTTTGAAGTTCAAAAAAAAAAAAAAAAACTTTGATGCCAAAATTATATATTTTATTAAATTTTATAATCTTTATGGATTTTTTTAAATTTTTTTTTTGATATACGACTTTGGTGCTGTCGACTCCACCATATTACAGTATAGTTAACTGCACCGACTCATGACTTTTGCCTCGTATGACTATTATTTAAAACCTTGACGCTTTTTCATCTTGCGATATGCGGTTATTTACCTCATAGTGCTATTATTTATGAAATTCCTTTGTTTTTTCCATAATTATTAACCAAATTGACATTTATGAAAAAGAAAATATAACTAACATAGATGGTGACTTGTAGGTAATTTAAATTGTGATGTCCAATTCTCAACAGTTCCTAACATTGAACCCTAATTGGTCAAATACTATTCAACCAGATTGAATAGATCGAAAAATAATCCAATTATATTTCACGAGCTTTGGAAGGCGCATGAATCGCAATATTTCGTGGCGCATAAAATACAATCGGATTATTTTTCAGTCTATTTAGTCGGACTGAATAATATTATCTTTTTCTACGATTTATCGATTCCGAAGCGTGTGAAATGTAATCAGATTTTTTTTTTTTTTTTTTTCAAACCAAGTATTCGGGCTGAATAGCATTGTCTTTTTCAAGCAGTAATTGAAACTTTTTTTTAAATTTTTTTTGAAAATATTTGCATTCTGCTAAAAGATTGCAAATTCAAGTATAATTGTACTACAAAATAATTTCTCTCCCCTAGGAATAGAATAATTACTGAAGGTATTAGCATTAGAAAATAGAATTTAAAGAAGTAAATCAACCACTAAAACGGATTGGAAGAATATGTATCCAGCCCGAAATGGAAAAACTATATCTACTGATAATTTTAGATATATAATCATTTTACGTGTTAAATAACACCAGTTAAATTTTAATATATAGTATTTACTAAAGATACCAATTTTTTAAAATTTAAAAACCGCTCGAAAATTAGAATTAAAATAAAAATAGGCAAGTGAAGGCGTACGGATTTTAAAAATTTCAGAGCAATTTTTGGATTTAAAAATTGATCTGTTTAATCAGCATCATATATCGAAATTTAACTGATGATAATTTAATTTGTTGGATGATGAATATCGAAGATGGTTATCGATGGTCACCGATCATATGCACGAGTATATTTTGAAGGATTTTGAATAAAAAAAAAAAGTTTGGCCTACCTTACAATGTCATACTTAAATTTTTCTCAAAATATTTATATCTAAATAGAAATTTTGAAATTAACTATTTACTGGTTCAAAAATTACAAAATTACAAAACGTTAAAAGATTCAAAAATTACAAAACGTTAAAATACTTATTTATTATTTTTTAAAAAAATATTTATATACATACGGTTTTTTACTGATTTTATAATATTTTGAGTTTATTTGAAAAAGTTTGTAAAGTTTGATTTCTCAACAAAGCCTCTCTATATAAATATGGGATTTAGAAATTAAGCGTGGTAGGCAACCGTCGTCATCCGCGCCTGCTTCGCCCAGCCGTTTACCAGCGGAGCTCCAGGAGAGGTCTCTCCTCAAACTCCCACTCAACCACAAGGTCCACCACAGATCAAACGAGGAGATTTTGTCCTCACAAATCGAGGCTCTACTAGGGTGTTGTGAAGAACGCAGGAGAAAGCGCAACCATGGAATCAAGGAAAGATGTCGGGATTTTGGCCATGGATATCTACTTTCCTCCGACTTGCGTCCAGCAGGTCAGCTAGCTATCTCCTCGTTAATCCTTCCTTCGGGTCGGATTGCTTATTTTGTATCTTCCCATTTTGTTTATGTTTTTTATGGTTATTTTTTTAGCTCTGATATTCTCCGTCGATCTTGAAATGCGATTTTTTTTTAGCTTAAAATACATGTATTAATTGGTCAAAAAGATACAGAAAGAATTTTTTTTTTCTTTTATGGTTATATATATGTGCCTCGATTCGCAAAGGCAGATGTTCTTTTTGTGTGTACGTGTTTTAAAATATTATAGGCGTTCTGAAAATTTAATGTTCTGATATTTTGAGGATTTCTGGGAAATGGGAGTGCATGTTTTTGGTAAAAGAAATTGAATGCAACAAAACTGGGATTTGCTCCCGTTTTCTTCAGTTTTTCTTTCAACCACCTTGCTTTTTGCAAGTGGATTTTGTTGTTAAGACTGTGAAAGTGAGATATGTATAATTGCTATTGCTGAAAGTGCATTGTGCTCCTTGTACTATTATTGATTTGTGGAATTTTCTTCTTCCAACTCTTGAGGTTCTCATTCATCTCACGATTTTATTCATATTCTTCAGTTATTCGTCAAACATGGGTTTTGAAAGATTAGACACTGGAAGCAGGATTCCTTCAGTTCTATGAAATTTTTTCTTCATCTTTTTTTTAAAAAAAAAACTTTGGCAATATGTTTTTAAAGTACTGCAAACAATAAATGTAATGGGACGAGTTCCTTGAACTTTCTGAGTGCTTTTTGGTGAAGTCTATGGCGCAATTGATAACATAAATGAAGATACAAAATGGTGAGACTATTTTTTCAGCTTCTCCAAAAGTTTCAGCAGTATCATTTTCTGTTGCATTTTTCGATGTGTTGAGATGTTCTTCGGAGATGACCGACTAAATTTTGATGTGTAGTGAATTTTTGGATGGCCTTCATCCATTGACTTTACCCCGTTGAGTGTAGATTTTATGTTCATCACAGAGAGCATTCATCCAGTTAGATGGTGGAATGAAATACTGTTATTCATTAACTATGTTTTTAATCCATAATCAACTTAGAGGCACAAGTGTGCTTATCATTTGTTAAACATTAATACCTTAAGTCTATGGAACTTTTGAGTTTTTACATAAGACCTGGACGATTATCCATACCCTGGCTTGCTTGCTGTTTGCTTTTTCAAATTATATCAACACTTTAGTCCCCGCTTCGGTTTTTGGCTCCCCATGGACAATTTATTAAACAAGTATTCATTTAGTTAAAACTTGCTTAGTATTAAATTGGGATCAAGAACAAAAAGGTTCTCTAGAAGCGGTTTATGATCCTTTCTTTCGCTGCGCACATTCGGTCTCCTATGATAGCAGGATTGGCCGGCGCAGTTGTCCTCTCCCGGAAAAGCTTCACGACCTGGGGTCTTCGTAGGGCATTTATCCAGGGTTGACCCTGGGATTTGACGGCGTACTTGGACTTTGGATCTGTTTAGCTGTTATCGGCTCGATCTCATTGAGTCCGGCTTGAACGATTGAAGAAAGTGTGCGATCTCTCTTCTCAAAAGATAAGGCAGACCTATCCACCTTTTTGCCATCCATATACACTCGGATCATGAGTCGAACTATATAATCCCCATCGTAGATTTCAGCATATTTCTGAATATATCGAGATATATGAGCATAGACCTCAGTCATAGGAATTAGCCTACCATCTTGATAAGTCAAGGGGATAACGGACCAATCATCCATGATATCTCCTCTCTGTAAGATCGTTCATGGTATAGGAAATTGTGAACTTAGCGTAACATGATAAGGATGGGTAAGCAAACTGGACTAAGAGATCCATGGTAGCACTATTTTTACACCCCACAGCTTGGGCAGATCGCTTAGTGTTTATATATATATATATATATATATATATATATATGTGTGTGTGTGTGTGTGTGTACAAATACATACATATACACATATACATATCTACAAAAACAAGAATAAGAATTGAATAATGTGCTTTTCAAAGGCAACTAAAAGTCAGGTTGAAAGGGAATTCGATGTATTTATTTTGGAATCTTTAGACCTGGTTTGTAGGATGCTTGAAAAGGAAGAGCTCTTCAAGGGACAGCAATTGACGGCGACGTGGCTGGATGCTGATGTGCTTTATTTATTCTAAAAAATGTTGTTTTCTTAGACACATCGGCTACACTTAAGGTAGAGAAAACGACAGGTGACTAAAATGTAATGTGTATATTGGTTGTGATTTTGGAATTTTTTACAAGGAGTGACCAAAATAAAATAAACCTCCAAACTTGAGTGACCCAGGGTGTTTTTATCCCCCTCTTTTTGTTCTTTACTAGCATATATTCTAAACCTAGTGCCTGTTTTCTGCTTCTAAAAGCACAAAATGCTAGCTTAGAGTTTTTTTTTTTTTTTTTTTTTTTTTTTTTTTTTTTATAATAAAATTCCCCCTCTTTTTGTATATAATGAGTGATTCTGCAGGAATCACTTGAGGTATTTGATGGTGTCAGCAAGGGGAAGTACACCATAGGTCTTGGTCAGGACTGCATGGCCTTCTGCACGGAGTTGGAAGATGTTATTTCAATGAGGTACTAGCCCTCTATCTAACATCCATCTCAGCGGAAAATTATGCTTGATTTATGTGACCCATCATCATTGACCATTGATGACGATGCATAGTGTTAGAGACTTATATTTCTTTAGCAGTTTTGATCAAACAAGCTATTTGTCTGCTGATGTTGAAATCTTCTCAGCTTGACAGTTGTGACATCTCTCCTTGAGAAATATAACATTGATCCTAGGCAAATTGGGCGTCTTGAAGTTGGCAGCGAGACGGTGATAGACAAGAGCAAGTCTATAAAGACTTGGATTATGCAGATATTTGAGGTCTGATTCACATCCTTTGCCTTTGAATTCTTTAAGATATTGTAGGCGTATTCTAGGCCGTCTCGGTCTTCACTGGTATGCTATGTCATGGATGAGTTCTTATTTATCCTTGTCGAGGCTGTTTGTTTTTTTAAAATTATTCTCCAGTTGTTGTTCCTCAGCAATCAATTGGTGGAATCGTGAATGTGGAGTACAATTTTTTTCGTCTTTGCTATTAATCAAGAGCAAGTCCTGAAATATGAAAATATGCAGGCATGTGGGAACACCGACATTGAGGGCGTTGACTCTACAAATGCATGTTATGGGGGAACAGCTGCTTTGTTTAACTGTGTTAACTGGGTAGAGAGTAGCTCATGGGATGGACGCTATGGACTTGTTGTGTGTACAGACAGTGCGGTATGTCTTTCTGAAAGTTTTACATGCTTTGTTTGTTTCTTGTTCTTGTTTTCCTTGATATTTGTGTATGTTCTTCTTAGTTTTTCTGGTTGCTGCAGCTAGTGATCCTTGTTTCTTTGTTTGAGCAAGTGTTAATAGAGACCTTGATCATAGCTTCTCTATGCAATATTTACTATGTAATCGTGTCTATAAAGTATAAACATTTGTTATTCCATAATAGTTTTAAGGAAGTTCATTTAATGCTAAATATGGTCATACTTAAAATACCTACATTGAGATCATATGGTCAAGAAACTAAAACTTTTGGAAGCCAGCATAAGTAGATTAATTAGAACTGTTACAAGTTTCTTGCGGAATCTACATGATGGTACTTGGATATGTGGTTTTTCGGTCAAAAGGTTTCAACATCTTGTAAATTTGTTTAGGAATTATGTAAGTTGCTTCAGATTTCTACAGACACGGACCATAGACTATAATTTTAATGTTCTGGGATGATTTATTTGCTCTTATCCACCATGTTAACTTGATTATGTTTATGTTAGGTTTATGCTGAAGGGCCGGCTCGGCCGACGGGTGGTGCTGCGGCTATTGCGATGCTTATTGGGCCAAACGCTCCAATTGCCTTTGAAAGCAAATACAAGGGAACTCATATGGCTCATGTTTATGATTTTTACAAGCCTGATCTGGCAAGTGAATATCCGGTATGTTTACCGACGTTGCACATTTTTAATGTATTAATCTTCGTCACAACTCACAAGCCATTTCATTTTATTAGTAGGCACGAATAATTGAACTATCTATGTTACTTCGCCTAGAATCCCTGTATAAAACTTTTGATCAATACAAGTCCTTTAAGCATTCTTATTTTAGGGCTTCTGTTGCGCTTACAATTACATAATGTGCAGGTTGTTGACGGCAAGCTGTCCCAAACTTGTTATCTTATGGCACTTGATTCGTGCTACAGACGTTTTTGCAGCAAGTAAGTTGCAGGTTGATATATAAGGGCCTGCTTTTTGTTGGTGCCTAGTTTACTATGTTACTGACTGTGCTGTGGTACCAGATTTGAAAAGTTTGAGGGCAAAAAATTTTCAATTGCAGAAGCAGATTATTTCGTTTTTCATTCTCCTTACAACAAGGTATCCACTTCTTGATTTTATGTATTATTTGTAAATTTAGCATGATCACTTGACATTCTTTTGAACCTTAACAGCTTGTGCAAAAGAGTTTTGGCCGGTTATATTTCAATGATTTCATTTGCAATTCAAGGTTCGTGTTTCTAAATTCAGGCTTACAAAATTATTTTACTTCAGCATTTAAGTTCAGAATGGTGTGCAATACCATGTTTTGTCTTGCCATGAATATGGCCAAGCTGGAACACTTGGAAAAGTGTGCAATTGATGTTAAAAAAGTAACCACTGCCTCGGTCTCATGTTATTGCATTTGCAACTATGTTTTCTACTTTCTTTCTCCGTGTTATGTACTTTCTCCCCTTTTTTCTCAAATGATTGAATGTCGACAGATTTTCTTAGACAAAGGGGTAACTATATCGTCGTGTTATGGATTGGGATCTATGACAGTCTACAAGTACCAAATTAAGAATTTATGAATACCAGGATATATTCAGAATAGTTTACTAGGATTTAGTATTAATTATTTACAAAGGATTATTTTTATGTTAGAAAAGAGGTTTAACTAAAATGGATGTGTGTATTGCATGAGTTTTTATTTATTAGGCATTAGGTAAGCGTTCTTATTAGGCAAGAGTCTTAGTTGTGGATCTATATATGTTTGCAATGTTCTCTTTGAATTATGGAAAATAATTGAATTAATTAGTTATTTAATTTTGTTGTTTAGTTCTCTTGAGCTTTCCTCCTGCAATGGGAGGGTTTCCATGTAACTTGCTCATTTGTTTGGTTCCCTATCAATATCCAAGATTTGTTAAATTGTTATGACCTTCAATACGAACAAATCCGCATATTCATGACTCATGAGGGTGCAAATCCAGATTTATGAGATCAACGTATTTATAGGATTTCATGTGCACTAGGCTCACAGAATCCCAACACACTCCTTATGTTATCCAGGTATAGATACTTTGCAATTACCATTCACCCCAAATAGCTGTACAAATGGGAGCATAGGGAGTTTCCTGCAGTTCTTTCCTTTAGTTTGCACTTCTCTCATAATTGATGCGTCTCCAATCAACTAGGAACTGGTGCTTGAGATGATATAAATGTAAAAATTGGTTAAGAAAGTTATACATTTGAAGTCTTCAGGCTGATGGAACTCCACATGGAGTTGTTCTTGGTGATGAGACTACCTATAGTATAAACTTGCTAGAATAATCAACCTTTTTATTTGGAGTCAACATGTGGACATGTAAATGAATATTGCATCAGAAAATTGTTTGTTTTAAAATGTTCGTTCGACACTCAGTTCTCATTCTTCCATAATCTCTAACAAAGACAATTGATGTTGCATGCAAATATATCATGGTTTTCGTTGCCGGTCGGCACAGCCCGTGCTGGGCGGCACGTGCCTGTTTCGGCAGTTGTCGGCACGGCACGAACTGGGACGGCACGTGATATTTGAAAATTTTAAATTAAATTTTTATTTTTATTTTATTTTTTAAAAAATAACAAATAAATATATATCGGCACGGCACGGCACGGCACGGTCGGCACGTGCTAGGATCTGATTTACCGAAACTCGGCTCGGCACAGAAAACCTTGGCAAATATAACAAATGTCCGCCATATTAGTTGTTTTTTTGGTGAACTTAAAGTATCTGCAGGCTGATCATAATTCTTTTCTTCTCATCAGCTCCATTGATAAAGATGCGAGAGAGAAACTTGAGCCGTTTTCTGCCTTGACTGGAGATGAGAGCTACCAAAGTCGGGATCTTGAAAAGGTTACGTCGGGTCTTTCCATAATCTCTAACCAAGCTCTACTTATGACATTCTTCTTCTAAATTCAGGCTTCCCAGCAAGTTGCGAAGAATCCTTTTGATGCAAAGGTTCAACCAACTACTTTGCTACCAAAGCAAGTCGGTAACATGTACACTGCGTCTCTTTATGCAGCACTTGCATCTGTCCTCCATAACAAGTATAGCACTCTGGTGATAACTATTCTTGACTTCTCCTTTATTATGTACTCCTAAAGTTTTTATTTTGATTAAACTGGATCTCCAAAAATTTATAGGGAGGCAAACGAGCTGTGATGTTCTCATATGGTAGTGGCCTTTCATCCTCCATGTTCTCGTTGAAATTCCAAGATGGTCAGCATCCCTTCAGTCTATCAAATATTGCGTCTGTGTTGGATGTCACGGGTAGATTGGAGTCAAGACACGTGGTATGCTCCCCTTTTGCTTTTAGAAAATCCCTCCACCTCCGTCACTTACTATTTAATTGGAAATTCTTTGTACCTCTAAATTTGAACTCTAAAGAAAACTCCAAATGAGTTTTTTTACATATCATTTGAAACATCTGGTGATTATTCCACCTGCAATTGGGATTTCCTAGGAATTTAAATTAGAGGTCCCTAGCGTTGCTCTTATCTAAAGTTAATTTGTTTAACAAGCTAGAGGAATGCTACGCTAGTAATAATAACTTGCTGTGCTAGGGCGTATTAACCGATATACGGATGTTTAATCTTAAAAGGTTTCAATTATTTTCATGCTTGTTAGGAAAATTTAACGGTTCATCTAGAAGCTGGAACATGTTCAAGGGCGACGTTAATTATTTATTTTTAAGTAATTATTGAGAATTTTGGTTTGTGGATGAACCATTGCTACATCTTTCTTTAAATCTGGGATAAATGGATAATAATTTGATAGCTGCCATGGTTTGTCTTGCGTTCCTTATCCAGTTTCCTCCTGAAAAATTTGCCGAGAACATGAAGCTGATGGAACACAGATATGGAGGAAAAGATTTTGTTACTAGCAAAGACACAAGCCTCTTGTCTCCTGGAACATTCTATCTTACGCACGTCGATTCAATGTATCGGAGATACTACGTGAAAAATGGTGGAGAGAGCGCAGACGCCAAAGCTACAACGGGATGCGACGCTTCGTTAGCCAACGGCCGTTAAGTGATGCTTGTACGCCTCTAAACGGCGTCATTCTCTGAGAGGGATATTTATTGTTCTATTATTATGCATTTATTTCATCTAGAAATGTATTTATTGTGGTTGAATCTAGACAGGCTAATGGCAATAGCAGTTAAGCACTCTGTCTAGAGATTTTATAAGGCCAAATGACCTATTATATTTCCTGAAATGCGCCCGCTTTTTACTTCCTCGTTCGACTTTTTTTCGTATCACTGGTAATACTCCCGTCAGTTTTTTGTTAGTAGCAGCGACCACAGAAAGAACGTATGTATGAACGGTGATGCGAATAAAACTTGAATTTACAAAATTTAAAGTGCTATTTTTTGAGGTATGTAATAAGTAACTTGGCTCCTTGAATGTTATTAAGTGCAATATAATATACTCGTTTCTAATTTAATCGAGATGGGCTAGATAAAGACACTTAAAGCAAGTTTATTCCATGTAAACGGCTTCTCACTAAGATTAGTGTAATAATTATCTCACTTTCCATATATATATATTCTTCTGTTTAGTAAGTGAATGAAAGAAGACATGTTTTTACGTGGTTTAGCTAGCGGTGCAGTCTATGTGCACGGGAGTAAAAAAGAATTTTACTGGTAGCGTTATAAATAATTGAAGCAATAAACGAGATAAAATTTGTTACAAGGAAAGTTATCACTTATCTCACTTGTTGTAGAAAATGAAATTTAAAGTTTCTTTCATTGTACTTTCTTTGCAGGGCTGGGGATGTATTTATACTGATCACTAATCATCACTTCATTAATTGTACGTATTAACTGTGATATGATAATTGAGAAGGGATGGGGAGAGTCGGCAGCCAATGTAGCGACCCACGTGGTGTTGCTTATTCTTATATATTTATGTGAGATCTTTTGTCACATCCTCATTTGTGGTTGGCAGAGTAGGTGGCGAAATGACATATAGATTAGCAGTATACATTCCAACGGTGGGTGCACGCACTCTTCAGTTTGCCCATGTGTTCGAGCACCATGCGCGCCTGTATGACAGGATGTGAGCGTGGACTTACCAGCCGTTACGGTAGCATGTTCTTGACTTTGTGCCAGTTAACATTTGAGCTGCATCAGTGGGCTGAGTGTATGGTAAGATCGGGCCCAACAGGAGGGCCTTGTGGGCTTCTCTTTATGGGCTTTGTCAAGGCCTGGAGGCCCATTCCTCATCGCTAAACGATCTATTTAATGAGCAATTTACTTTCGTAATAGACATACATACTAATGATTAATGCGTAAGTACTTTTGGTGAAGCTTTTATAGTGGAACATGATATTTTGTTTCATTATTTATTTTGGACTTTATTTACATGCTTCAAACGAAGAAATTGCACCATTTATGATCTTTTTCTTAGTAATTTATCACGTTTATGTTGGCAATTCAATAATGTGTTATAATCTATCAATAGAAAAACACTAACCAGTATATCTCAAAACCAACAAATCATTTCTGGTTAGAGAAGATTACATTTTTGGCCTCCATTAGTAGTTTGTCCTTGGTTTTATTACATCACCTATGAATCTAATCTTTTTTAGGTGTGATAATTTGATCATTTTTTTTTGGTTACATCTCAATATTTATTTTGGTTTAGAAACTTAAGCCAACTCTTGATGTGTTATTGGCATGCTTAGAGTGCTTAGAATGCAAATAGGTATGAACAAAGTCAATGTGGATCTCTACTTTTTTTTTATTTATTTATTACAAGATGAGAACGTGAGGGATGGTAATGCTTTTTCTATCACTAAAAGAGTTAAAAAAAAATAAAAAATTACAACTACTCCTTATTTTCTAATTACTAGCAGACATACACCACGATATATATGCTAAAATAAACTACAGTAAATAAGCTGCTTAGTATATTTAGCGAACTTGCTTTTGTTAACCTCGATCCCATCCTCAATGCTAGCTCTCCTCGGAGTTTAGTCTGGATATTTTAGCAAAGAGAACGTCGATATCAGGACTCTTACCACCGCACGCCTTAAGTCCGCTCAATTATTTTTTAATAAGAATTTAAAAAAATAAATTGAAAATAAACTTAGTGAAGAGAGAGAGAGAGAGGAATACATACCTGTGCAGCCGGAGACAACGCGATTAACTATTTGGAAGAGCGAGACAAAAAGAAGGAAAGAGTGCGAACCGGTGGTTGAGAGAAAAAAAGATATGAATAATCCAACAGTGATAATCGCGGTGCGGTGGGTGGTCTCATTAACTGCTATCCCAATTTTTCACTTAAATTTATTTTATTATTATTAAATAATTAATTATAATATATGACATCACTAAATCGTTATTGCCCCCAAAAAAGTAAATTGTCTTAATATAAATTATCAAAATTTACTAGCAGATAAATAAAAATGAATATTGTTCCGCATATGTCTAAACAAGCGGCTGTTCTGTTAGTAGCATGTGTTTGATGCATCTGCTCGTATAGAGGGCGGAAGTAAGAGACAGAAGCCAGTAGGAGAGGCGAAGAGGGCACGCCATGGAAGGATACAAGCTCTGGGTGAGGAGGAACAAAGACTTCGTCCACTCCCTCGAATCCCTCGCCAACGTGAGAGCACTTTGTTATACTCTTCTCAACTGATCCATCTTCTTCTTCATGAGTCAATTCATATTTAAGCTTTTCAATCAATCTTTCAGGGCATGACTTGGCTTCTACCAGAGCGCTTCTCCAACTCTGAGATCGCTCCGGAAGCAGGTTCTGTCGTACTTCTGAGGAAATCTGCGCGTGATTTTGATAATTTAAGCAATTGGTATTGTGATTTTAGGTTTTTTTTTTTCCTTGTCTGCAGTTTATGCGTTGTTGGGCATAGTAAGCTCAGTGAACCAACACATAATCGACACTGCGCGCACAAAATTCGGGCCGCCAGCTTCCGGTGATCTGTCATATCCTTGGTCCCTTTGTTTGTCGATTATAAAGGATGCGGAGACTGTCGTTGAGGTAGCGGCACAGCACTTTTATGGCGACCATGGCAAGTGGAACTTCATTGCTGCAACTGAGGCCACTAAGTATGTGATTAGCAACTGAAACAGCCCTAATTTTAGAATTTCCTATGATTGTAAATTGATTTGTGGATGATTTAAGTTCAATCTAAACTTATGTGATTCAGGGCACTAGTGAGGTTGGCATTGCTCCGTGATAGTGGGTACAATATGCTCTTGCAAGGCGGCGAGGTTGTGAATGAAAATAAGCATTTAGATGTACCTGGTCTGCTTGCTGAGAATCCGCAGATGGTCGGTGGATATTGTGGGCCTGGTTATGTCCCTGATTATCACGGTTATGTGCCTAAAAATCTTGAAGGGCGAGCTGTGTCTGCGTTGAGTAGATTTGGTGAGAATGCTAAAATAATATCTGATACAATGAGGAGAAAACAAAATAATTTCGCCGCCAATCCACCTGGTACTTTTCAAAGTTCTTAAATGTTCATATATATTAGCAAATTATTGTGAATCACTTATCCTGTGCATTTTACTGTTTTTTGTTGAAGCTGAATCGGTAGAAAAACCAAGTTTAGCTACCATTTGGTATGACAGGGGTCTCTCTGGGCGCTTGTTTTTGAGTGGGGAAGTGCTTTTTGTTTTAAGGCCACTTATTTATGTAATGCTAATTAGAAGACATGGCGTCCGGTCGTGGTGGCCGTGGTTGCTTTCACTGGCTGTGGACCTTACTGGAATGAGCATGTTATCCTATGCTACAAATCCAAGACATGGCGGAAGGGAAAGGTTCTACGACCTCTCACAATCAGAAAAGGATGAGGTAAACATAGTCAAGGATTTGCTTTATTTAGTAAGCAAAGTCCTTCAGGCCAATGCTATTCTGTTTAAACTAGTTTGGTATTAGTCTATTGTGAGTTCTCATTTTTTATTTAATATGAGAAGTGGCATTCTGATTAAGCTTTGCGTTGCCTTCAGTTGAAAAGGAGAAAGATGATTTGGGCTCTTTACCTTATGAGAGATCCATTCTTTACCAAGTATACCAAGTAATGTAACTCTTGCTGTCGTGTTAATTTCTTTTAGAGCATCTACTATACCAAGTACTATTCAATTTTTACCTGACACTGATGATATCGTTAACCAGGCATCGGCTTGAGAAGGTTGATGGATATCTATCTCGTGTACCAATCGTTGGATTCTTCACAAGTAAGTATTTCTGGAGCTTAACGAATCTTCTACTTATACAACTATTGGAGCTTCCGGGACATCTTTTGGTAAATATAAAGGTTACTAGTAGCTTCATAATGGTTTGTGGTATCACCTGTACTTGGACGGTAATGCCGACACTATTCACCGATATTGCAGGATATCACTGATATGTCCGATAAACATTCTACAAAATATAGCCGCTGCCAATCCTGGTTCTAGATTGTATTAAATTGGTCCTTAGGTCTTCTTTCCTTGAGCAGTTTGCTCCCTAAGTCAGAAATTGTATCAATTTTCTCCTTAGGTTTTTTCTTCGCAATTTGCTCCTTATTCGAGGATGTTTTAGGGCTTAATTACATAATAATTAGTTTTGCAATTTATGTTTTTAACAAATTAGCCCGTAAGCGAATCTGATTTAATTGCTTGATTTGTTAAGACATTATGGAGATAAGTTATTTATTTTGGATACTATTTGTAGGTAATAGTAGTTGTTTTGGGACTTTGCCTCCTTTTGTATATGTTGCTTTCCACTTATACATTATCTTTTACTGCCAGTATATAATAAGTTTTTGTTTCTTTGTTGCAGGCAAATTAGTAGAGCTTCTTATTGGAGCACAGACACGTTATACATACATTTCAGGTTCATGAGTTGGATTTGAAAATGGGAGCTCTTTTTGTTAAGCTTCACACATGTTCTTGGTACAATAGCTTCTTTATTTGAGATGCATGTATGTACCACGTTTTGTGGCATCTAGGAAATTTTGTGATTAATTCTCCAGCAAGTTTGCATGCTCATTCGATGTCCGACAAAGTTATCAGGTACATTCACTTGTATACCATCAGCTATGAGGTGCTGTTATGTGTTCATATGTATTTTTCAATTTCTACAACATAAAGGCAACATGTGCATCATGCTTATCTGTAAACTTCTATTACAAAGCTTTAGCTGGGTCGTAATTGTATGTCATTTTCCAGTGATATAGGCTTTATACATGTATAGCAGGGTTCATGCATCATGCATGTAACACTTTTCAGAATAATTTGCTGTTTTCCCAGTGAGAAGATCTGTACTGAAATTAAAGTTATGTCAGTCATAAATGCTTGAGATATTTTTTTTATAGGCTATTATGTGTGTCTGTAATAGCAATTATGCATGATCTGGATTCATGAACAGGAGTAGTGGTGTTACTATCACTTTAAGTTAAAAAGATTGAACGTTATTTTGTTGTGGTTTATCTCATTGATCATGAATCATGATAATGTGTGTGCATGAAAGCATTGCCATATACGTTTTGTCTTTACATGAACTGAATTGTTGAGAATCTTTAATTTAACTGAATTGTTGAGAATCTTTAATTTGTTAAATTATCCTTCTGCAAACTACATCTCTACTGTGACATCATATCGGTCATATGTTTCTTAGTCATGCTGTCTGAGCCAGAGTTTTACATCGCAACACCACTATGACTTTGACAATTCCATGTGGTTCAATGGCTGTCAAAAATTAGAAATTCTAGAATGACATAGTCATCTAAACCAGCCTTTAACACGCTTTTTGGAGTCTTGTTCCTCTACAACTATGCATACTGAGTCTTATGCTTATACAATTCTTAACTTTTTATGCATCATGAGGGATGGTACTTAAATTTGTGTATAACACTAACAATTTAATGTTTGATGGTTTTCTAATGCGCCAAAAGAAAACATGCTAAGTTTATAACTTGAAGATTAAGTGTTAGTCCAAACGGATTCTAGATAATGTGCTCAATCCAAAAGCTGCTAAATAGTCAAGGCTGACAACTACCCGAACCAACCGAAAAACCTAACTGATCTGACTCAAATAAAGTGTTGTTTCTGGTTCGGTTTGTTTTCCAGTTCTCAGTTAGGAGTTGGAGGAATTCGGTTCAGCATGAGAGATTTAAATTCAGGTTGAACTCGAAAGCCGAATTAAGTTGGAGTCTTCTTCAGCATCCCCACCACTCAACAATGCCCTTGCCACTCCGTCACCTCGCTTCTGCATCCCTTGCTACTTCTCCGCCTGCTGCAACGCTTTTCTATGCTTTGCTGTCTCCGCCACCGCCCGTCACTCTATCTGCCCTCCCCTCCTCTATAATGAGTTTGGTTCTACTTGTATTAAGTCAGGTTCAGTTCTGTTCATGTCAGTTCGACCTGAATGATCAGCCCTATAAATAGTTTTCAGCGTCACACTTGGTAATTTTCTGAGAGATTTAGAAAGGATAACCTAGTGGACTATAATAATTGTAATGTGATTTGACGATTCTATATTTAGGTAAATACAGTCATTGTTTAATCATTGCAGAAAACATGCAAAATATTTATCATCGTTTTGCAAGATGCACATATCATTGGCAATCTTTGAATGTACTAAATGTGCCAGAATTGAAGAGAAGAATACAGGTCTTCTGGATTTTTCTGTGAGATTGGATGTAGATGGTTTATGGTTGAGACTTATCTTAGTTTCTGGCGAAGTTGTGTTACTTCATCTATTGTAGTTAATAAACAGTATTTGATTATTATTGATTCGTTATTTTAGTGAATAATCCCGGCTCTCAATAGTCCTTGTTGCAGGATCTTCCTTGGGTCTTTCTGTGACAAGATTGAGGCTTTTCAGCTTTGTTAAGGCTAATGTAAAAATATTATGCCCCACTTATACATCCTTTTTGATGCCTCTTCTTCTGGCTTCCTCATTCATATGGTGCATGACTTTCTGTTAATAACTTTCGTCTTTTGGATCTTTTGGATCTTTTGGTTCTTAACGTATCATCAGCATTGTATCCGGTAAAATAATCTTATCATTTAGATAGTTCATAACTACGCCGATCTGATCATCTTGAAGTGCTAGTAGTGCGTGAGAGATTGCATTTGAAATATACTTATTTCTATAGTCATTCTGTTTTGAAGCTGCTAGATATTGCATAACTACCTGGTCCAACATCCCAATCAAAAGACCAAGTTGAATACAGCTGGATGGTAAAACTTTTCTACGTTAAAGGAATCTTAAGATTGATCTACTTTGAAATACTAATACGCCAAAAATTTATTAAATAAAGCCAAGAATTAATAATTTACTGTAGAATCTACAATGTCTTCCATGTTTATTTATTCGTTTGAATATTTTGGGTTTTGTGGAGTAAGGTACTTTTCCCTAGAGGTAGAAGCAAATTAACTAGCAAAGCAAAAGCTCGCTTAGCTAGATGATCCGTAAGGCTCTCTCTCTCTCTCTCTCTCTCTCTCTCTATCTATATATATATATATAAGCAAATTAACTAGCTAAGAATTAAGTATTTAACGGTGCCGTTAAGTGTTAAAGTTAAATCTCAGCCGTTAAGATCAAACAGATCAACGGCTGAGATGTTAGCTGAGAATAGCCTATTCTCAGCTCGAGGAGAATAGCCTTTTTCTCTCTCTCTCTCTCTCTCTCTGTGTATATATATATATTATATATATATATATATATATATATATATATATATATATATATATTCTCGAAGTGCATCTCCAACCCAGGCTATATGATATTTCTGCACTCAAAGTAAAAGGTTTCTGATGTAGCTTTCCGGTGCATGTTATGTCTGCATATACATGATCACGAAGATAGAGTGGGCTTCGAGAATCAATCGTCGGTAGCCCAATTGCCATGCTAATTGTAAAGCCCTCGGACATCCCCAAAGCTCCGCCTCCTCAACCGAGCATTTTCCTAAGTTCAGGCTGAACCCACCTAGCCATTGTCTCTCATTTCGCACGACACAACCTGCTGCTGCCGAGTTTGTGCTTCCCTTGATCGCCCGCCAGCGTTAATTTTTCTCCCGCCTTCATTTGGTCGAAAATAAGTTGAAAAATTAATTATTATCAGCCTTCAATTTTATCGTCTCTTGTTTGGATGCAAAGTTTCTGAGCAATTAAAGTAGGAAGTTCAAGTCTTAAAATAAATTCCATACTTCGCCCAAAAAAAAAAAAAAAAAAAAAAAAAAAATCCATAGAGAAATCAGATTTAACTAAATTCTAGAAAGATAGATATAATTCTAAAATCGAAAGTAGATGGCATTACACGTACAATTTTAGTTAGAAAGTAAATAGTAAAACTTCAAATAAAATAAATTATGAAATTCTAGAAAAAAAAAAAAAAAGAGAAAATTGGAGTTAAAATTTAGAGACTCTGAGAGTTAACTTTTGAGTGAAGTTAGTTACTAAAAGTTTGGCCTATGTACAACCATGGTTTACTTATCCTCACCTCTTATAAGCGACATCCGTCACTCCATCTGAAGGTGCAGATTGCTCCAGATTTTTTTTTCTAGTAGATCCTTACATATCAGATTAGATTTTTGTTCTGATAACATTCGTGATATCGTTATCTTTACATCTACTTGTTCCAGCAACTCTTCGCTGGCCCCACGTCACCGTTGAAGACGTTGAGGTCAAGGTTATCAGTAGGTATAGAGTCCATCTTTAAAACAGTTCAGTCTTTTTTGTTTATCTCGAGCTACCTCTTCTATATGCCAAGCTCCGTACGTCTCTAACAATCTAAGATTATGGATATTATATTCGGTATTAGAAAGCATATTAGCAGTGATGATCTAGCAGGGGTCTAAATAATACATTTTTGGAAGAATTTGGAATGATTGTTATCGGTAAAGTATATGTGGATGACACGGCATAGTATATGTAAGGTTGAACAAATATAACTTAATATTATTAGACGGATGAATCCGCAGGTTCACAAAAGAGCTAGCCGAATGCTATTTTAAATTAGATATCGCGAAATGATGGTAGATTGAATGGATTAAAAGCCCATGCTCTAAGTTCTCTTTTTGGGGTTGCGACATGGTCTGACCGAAGGATTGGAGATAAGTACACGAGCTATTGGAATAGTTAGATTGTAATAGCCCGCATAAATTTTATTTTACAATTTGACGAAAAAATTTGTAAGATAATATATTTTTGATGATTTGGCATTTTTTAGAAAATATCAAATTATTTCAGCGTACTTACAAGTTATGATGTAATTTTAAATTTAAATAAATTAAAATTTATGTGGGTTATTACATAGGTGGTGAAGGCAGAGGGCGTTATAAATAAAGTATATTCGCCCACCAATTGAAGGGTGTGAACGTTAAGCATATGAATCACAATCCAATTGTTCCAACTCAAGGCTATACTGGCCGTCTGTATCTGCAATCAGAGCCGAGCTGTCATACCGTCACAAATAGTATGAGCTAAGTTCAATCCGCTTGAAAATAGTACTGAATGATGACAGTTCGTTTGTATCGGCAATCAGAGCTGAGCCGTATTTTCAGCATGCACTGTATTATTTTTTAGCCTTAAAAAGTTACGGGTTGGCCCGGCCCGTGCTGTGGCTTCTGCTAAGCCGCTGCCAGAGAAGTACGGATCCGACCCACACTATTGATATCGGTATTCGACTAGCCCAACTCGACATCCGCAGTAGACTCAACCTTACTTTTGCAGCAAAATGCACAAAGGGGCTTTTGCATATCAGGCCCCTTTATTTTAACTTTTGCATTTTAGCCCATGAAAATGTATTTTCGTGTTGACGTGGCGCCGCGTGCGTGCCGCCACGTCGCGCGTTTATGCTTTTTCAAAGGTTGAATCGTGCAAATATTAAAATAGGGGGCTGATTTGCAATTATCCCATGCACAAAAGAATTTTGTCCCACATATAAGCATCCAATCATTCAATCCATCGTCAATGTGGGGCTTTGAAGATGCGTATGTTAGGCTACGTGAGTCATCATGCAACTAACCAGCGAAGTAGATAGTAAAAATGTAAAATTGTAGACTAGAAAAGAAGTATATTGGCCTCCCGCCCTTGGGTCAGTTGGCCGAAGCGCTCGTCTAAGAAAGCGAGCGCTCGAGTTCGAACCCCATAGATGTCTGTAATAGGGATGTGCCCGTGGCCGCGAGTTTACAGCGGTTACGGAAAAGCTGGTGGCTGGGTAACTTCCAATACTACATGTCTGGTCCGGAGGCAGACGTCAGGCCGCAATTTTACTCTCCTACACGCACTTGGCTCCAAAATGGTTCTATAGGTGTGCGTAGAAAACTGTGGTCTGCGAATTAGCGGAGACTCAGGAAGAAATTTCGTCTCGTTATCTCAAAAACAAAAGTATATTGTGAGATCTTCGAGGGAGAAATTATATAATTAATTAAAGGGTAATGCTAGCACCAAAAAAAAAAAAATTCGACCAATCGAAGTGGTTAAAAAATAGAATAAAATTTTTGGAGTATTTTAAAAAAATTTTATCAATATAAAAATTATAGATTTTGATAAAATCTATAATTTTTATGATGAAGGTTTTTAAAAAATACTTTTGATTAGATTTGTAGAGTTTTTGGAGCTGATTTTAAAAATAGTTTTAAAAATCCGTTAAATTTTTAAGCCTCAGAATATTTATTTAAAGATATTTTTAATATTAAAATTTTTAGATCTCATCAAAATCAAAATCTATATTTTCTGATGTGAACGTTGATTTTGCTATTCATAAAAATGCTGATATGTGTGTTTTATGTTTATTTTTTGTTTTTAAAGTTTAAGCTCATTATTGAAGTACTGGAAACCAAAGCACAATTGGTAGAATTTATGAACCATTTTAAATAATTTTATCTATTTTATTTATAGCATGGCTTTAAGTATCCTCAGTAAATGATTAGGAATTTAAAAAAAAATCTCATATTGCTATACTATCCAAACTAATAATTTTCAGAAAAAAAAGGAAATTGTTTTTAGATGAAAATTTCCGAAAGGAGCCTAAGACTCTTTCTCCTATCCCATATTCTTTTTGAAAAGAAAAGAAAAAAAAATGTAGACTTTTGATCAGCTTCTAAAAGTTTCAAAGTTGACAAATAATTTTTCAATTTTACCAGTTAATTTTGATATTCTAAATATTTATTTAAAATATTATTTGAAAAAATATTAAATATAAAAGTTATACATTTTGATGAGATCTATAATTTTACATTAATTTTTTTTTTAAAAATATTTCTAAATAGGTATTTTGACGCTCCAAAGTTCAGCAGGTTAATAGATTAATTTTGAAATCCACTAAAATTTGGAAGTCTTAAAATATATATTTGGTATTTTTTGAAAAAATATTAAATATAAAAAAATTTAGATCCCATCAAAATCTATAATTTTTATAACTTTAAATTTTTCCAAAAAATACTTATATAATGATCAAAATGACTTCGGTACGAATATCAAGAGAGATTTTTTTGAAAATTTAAACCGTAACTAGGGAATTTAGGAGTTGATTTGATGAATAAGAAAAATCTAAAAACTGAAATGATTTTTTTTGGTCGGAGGGACAAAGCCCGTTAAATTCTAACTAATCGTGGAAGGCTAATGCCATAAACATTGTTATACATCAGATTAAGAAGCTCCGGATGAGGTAAGACTAAATAATAAAAGCCCAACGAATGAGTAAAAGCTCACTTTACGATATCTGTAAAAAGATAGATATGCCTAACTACGTCCTAAATATGATGTTTTTATAGATCTTGATTAAAAAAATAAAATTCAAGATAGACATATTCGATTAATATTTATTTACGTCCAATGTCCGCATTGGCGTCCCGTTCCCCAGTTCCAGCATGACAAGCAAACTAGCTGAAATAAGAAATT
Organism: Xerophyta viscosa; assembly: GCA_002076135.1. Taxonomy (NCBI): domain Eukaryota; kingdom Viridiplantae; phylum Streptophyta; class Magnoliopsida; order Pandanales; family Velloziaceae; genus Xerophyta; species Xerophyta viscosa. The sequence goes on from MJHO01000001.1 coordinate 5,566,978, forward strand.
ACCAATTTATTAAAAAAAAAAGGAAACCAAGAAAATAACAATCATCGACATTTAAAAAAAATAAAAAAAAAACAATTTTCATCGACATATTGACAGTAGTCCGTTAAAAAAATATGGCCCACTAACCTTACTCACAACAGGTTCTTTTTCTAGGCCCACCATCAAATGCAGTTGGTCCCCACCACATTACTAATCGTTGGCTACAGCTGGATGTATCTCACTTCTTCCAGATTCCATGCGCTGCCTTAACACACTACACAGGTATCCAACCAATGGTTTTTCGACATGTACAGGTCTTTGATATTAAAGTGGGTTCCGCAACGAGGTCGGTCCAAGACCGAAGCACGTGGGCGCCAGCCCCCTGCGTGGAAACTGACTTCAATTTTGAGCTTCCTAATACGTGGACCCCAAATTCTAGCCCCACTGATTGCATATGCCCTGTGGTAATTTGCAGGATTGTTTATTCCAAATAACGAAGAAAAATGACGGTCCAGATTCGGCGATCAGGGTGATTTATCCGATCACGAAGAGGAATCATAAAAGCTATGGGCCCCACTAATGCCCGCGCCTTTTTCTCTGTCCCCGAAAGAACAGAGTGCTAAGTTAAATGCTCGAATGGAATTTAGTTATTAATTAATCTCACACGTTCTTTGACTATGAAAGTTGAGCAAATCGTAACCGTTAGATGAGATACGAGGACCACAAAGGAATCGAACGGCCACCAGGGCATTGCCGTCGAGACACGGTCGGTCCCACCGCTGTAGGATTGGGCGAGAAAGATGAGGAGGATAAAAGGGCGTGACGGTGGGGTCCCCACGTTCTACATCTCTATCTGTTTAGGGTTTTTTAATCCTTCGCAGTTGGAGCGGGCGTAAAAGCTCTTAGCTTTTTCAGAGTAGGAAAAAAAGATTTTAAGACAAGCGAGTTCATGGTAGCCCAGATAGCTTTCTCTTTAATCAGTTGTTCATGTACATATGATGGAAGGATCGAAGAAAGACGAAGACAGAGAGCGAGCGCTGTCGATGGTGCCGACGAAGCTGGAAAGGTTGGATCCGAAAGTTATGGCTGCAGCTGGTGTTGATGGAGGCTGCAGTAGCGGTGGGATGGAGGTAGCGGCGGCGGTGCTGCACCAGCAGCGGCGGAGGAAGGATCGTCACACGAAAGTGGAGGGCCGCGGGCGGAGGATACGCATGCCCGCCGCCTGCACCGCCAGAATCTTCCAGCTCACTCGCGAGCTCGGCCACAAGTCCGACGGGGAGACCATTACTTGGCTCTTACAGCAGGCCGAGCCCGCCATCATCGCAGCCACCGGCACCGGAACTATTCCCGCCATCGCTACTACCGTCGACGGCACTCTTAAGATCCCCACACAACCTTCCTGCGCCGACGATAACGCGGCCAAGCGGCGGAAGAAGTTGCAGCCTACCCGTGCGATATCGGTGGATTCTGACAGAGCGGTGTCGGTGGCAGCTGCCGCGTACTACCCAAGCGATCCGCTTTTGCAGGCTGGCCTGTCGATGTCGACGGCGACGGCGACGGCGCAGGCGCAGGGGATAGTTCCTTTCTGGGCCATAGGAGGCGTTGCTGGCGGTGCTGGTACTCTATGGATGTTCCCGCCGTCCACCTCACCGACCCAAATATGGACTTTCCCATCGCCTGCGCCTCCGTTCATCAACCTGGGCGCCGCAAGGCCAATAACTGCCGCCGCCGGTCTTTATTCAAGCTGTGGTGGCGGTAGCTGCGCTACTGAAGTCCAACCGGCGGTGGGGGCTTCATCGACTAGTGTGAAGCAAGAGTTGCAGCTAATGGGTGATACCCGCGCTCGCGTGCAAGGTAAGAAGAAAGTCAACGAGGATGATAACGACGACGACGACGACGGCGAAGATGAGCGCGACGGCGACGATGAGTATGATAATTAGCATAGGAAGTTATGACCTAGGCGTAGTTTATGTCCAGTGCTCCCACAAAAATAGTTTAGATATAATTATTTTCTGTTATTTTGAATATTTTCTAACACTTACCTCTGTTAAACTAATCAGTTGGGCCTATTCCGTTGAGATAAGGAAAGAATATCTAAATCCGGACATATCGAAATGTTATTGTGTGTAGTATTTAATTATTGACACATCAGGGACATATTTGGGTATATATCGGATACTTCATAAACATGTTTATAAAAAAGTAGAAATAAAATTTCGGACATACTTTTTGGATATGGTAGATAGGAGTGTGCGACACACTTATCCGTATTTATATTTTTATTTTCTAAAAAAAATAAAATATTATATAATATTAGCAGTATATATCGATATGGTGAGCATAATTTGGGTCAACCCGAATTTCCAAACCAATTACACCTCATATTATGTGAAATTTCGGGTTCGTGTTCGGGTCGGATCGGGTTGCTATTTTAAGTAATTCGGGTTAAGCATTTTGGGTTTAGATTGGCCTCGTATTCGGGTCGGGTTACACCCGAATTTTTTTCTTTCTATTTATTTTACTTATTATTTATTTTTTTACACTACTAACCATCCTCAAGTGAATCTCGCGAGCCAACCCTTATCTATTTTATGTCTAGTTTTTTTTTTTTTATTGTATTAGTTAGTCTTTTATATATATTTTTTTGTTGTTTAATATTATTTTCTTTTATTTTATTTTTTTAAAAATTGGGTCAACCCGAGCCCGACTCGAACAAACCCGAACTTTTTTCGGTTCGAATTAGTTCGGGTTGAGCGGTAATTTGGTTCTGATCGGGTTGGTAAGTTTTAGTTCGGATTGGTATTTTCAGTTAGGACGGGTCGGATTAATTCGGGTTGATCCGAATACTCATCCCCATATATCGATATATAATATAATATAATAATATAATTAACTATAATATAGATATTTTTAATTAACATAATTAGTTATATTATATAAATTATATATATATTTAATACAATATTATATAATATAAATTATTATTTATTATTTATATTTTTTTCTTGTTCGGATTGTACCTGTGTTCTTTTTCAAAAGTTTACTATCTATTATCTATAATATTTAAGGGAGGGGGGGTTGCTACAGTGCACCCCCCCCCCCCCCCCCCCCAAATATATAATATTAATATATTTTAAAATATAATAATATATATATAATATATATATAATTAAAATAATATATATTTTAATTAATAATAATTAACTTTATATATATATAATATATTTTATTTTAAATTAATTAAATTTTTAAATATATTTTTTAAATTTTAAAAAAATTAAATTTTTTTTTTTCACACGCATCGCGGGTGATGTTTCCGCTAGTATATATATATATGTGTGTGTGTGTGTGTGTCGTGTTGTATTTCTATATTTTTTTTTGAGATGACGAGGCGAAACCTACCCAGGCCATGTTGCATCTCATATAGAGCGCGACCCGTTTTCTACTTATCGGCATCGAACCCCTTTGGGCCCGGCCGAGAAGCAGGTAGTAAAACCCCGGCGTGGCGGCCGCCCCCGGACCACGCAGTGGAGTAGCCCAATTAGGCCCACCACCTTCGCACACAGCCTGAAAACACGGCTGCGCACTTATCCCCCACAACGAAGGCGTCCGCAGGATTCGAACCCGGGACGTGATGGTTGTAGCCACCACGCCCCACATGTCCTCCTGCGGGGAGGGCGTATTTCTATATTCATACGGTTTTTAAAAGAAAACTGAAGTGCATGACAGTGACTTAGCAACAGTTTTAAGACGTAAATAGATTTCAAGGAGCATACAATCGATTTATTTGACTAATTTGGCATATTATTAGAAATAAATGATTAAAAGTCCAATATGGCTTTAATTTTTGTATTTATGTTAATATGCAAAAACGATGGAACTATATGTTCAATAATAGTAGAATGATAAGATAAATGTTAGATATGTAGTATTGTCATAAATTATAGCTAGGCTATATATTCAACAATTTGTGGAAGAATATCAAAAAACACATCCTTTAAAAAACTTGTATAAATTAGGTTATATGTTTTTTATTTTTTCAAAAAAATCTCTATTGGATACATCTAAGTATTCTGAAGAAGAAATACAGTGTTTGATCGAGTAAATAATATATTGTCAGCTTAAAGTGTTAAGAATACAATCTTTCGGAATGAGCAAGCATGATACTCTGGATAAATAAGATATTGGATTTGAGATGTTGATTTATTCAAGTTGCAAAGCATAGCATAAGTTTTTTTTTGACAACGTCCCATAACTTTAATAATTTAAATTATTTAATAAATGAAAATATGTCTAATTGAATAGTTATAAATATATTTAGTTTTAACTAGTTTAACATACAATTAGAAATCCAGATTGGGCTGGGACAAACTTATCAATGACTTTCAATATTTGGGCTGGGGCACTTATTGCCTTGGGCTGCCCAAAAGTCTGTAGACCAGTTGGGGTATGATTATTAGTTAAAAGTAATACCAATTCTGCACCTACTCGTTTTATGTTTATTATTAACAAATTAAATTATGTTTTTATGTTAAGTTATTTTTTATTTTTTTGGTCTATGATCGCTGAGATCGATTTCTATCCTACATCTCAACAGAAACAAGACGTGTAGGGTTAAGTCTCTCCCAATCCAGAGTTGTTGAATTCGAATTATGATCTGTCCTTCGCGAGGAGAAGGCCATCGCTTTCTTCCGACACCCAACGATGATAGATATTCACATTTTTTAATATTATATGTATTTGTTATATTATGGTTAGAAATGAATTAGTATATTTTAAAATATTTTTAAAATATATTTGATAAGTAAAAAACTATTCTGACTAATGTAATTTAAATGGTCTTTCAAATGACCACTAATTAAAATTCAAAACATCATTATGTTCATACAGATATTATTATGTGGTATTATAAGAGGAAATGATGTGAAACATGATATCATAAAAGATATTGTATGTGACGCCGCAATAAATATTTTAATATTTAGTTTTCTATATAAATAGTTACATGTCTATATTTGTTCATTGTCCTAAACTAAGAGCTTAATCTGATTTTACAGCTCTTAATTTTATGAGTCTTTAAGCTCTTAAGTTACTTTTGATGAAATATTGAGAATTTTTTTAGTGGTTCTGTTAATTCTAAACAATCATCGCTAATGTCATTTGTGCTCGTCTGTTTCGTCAAAATTTTATCTTAAGTACTTTTTTTTTTTGTCTCGAACTAAAGCGTTCGGACACTGCAGTATTAAATCTTTACTATCTTTTTTTTTTTTTTTAAGAAAATGAACCAACAAATTTGATAGCCTGTTAGGTCGAAGACTAGGTACTTTTTGTTGGTGAAGTTCAATTGTATCGTTAGCCAGAGTTGGTATCGAGATCGCATAATATTTTTGATAATAATTTCTTTTAAAAAAAATCTACTCTATTAAACTGGATGTAGTTGCTTATAAGGATAATTGCATATCCGCCCTCCTAGAATCAACAGTCGTGCGTTTCAGCTCCCGAAAATTCGAAAACGTGCGACGTGGTGCCGCTCGTGCGTGACGTTTAAAAACTTTCTGCCTCCAAAAATACGGAAACGCGCGATGTGGTGCCGCTCGCGCAGCGCTATGTCGCGCGTTTTCACGTTTTCGGAGGCTGAAATGTAAGAGTGAAACTTTGGGGGCTGATATATAATTATCCCTTGCTTATATCTATCGTTAATTTGTTTCTTTCTGCACATCCTTTAAACTTGAATTCTTTTTTTTTTTTAATGTTGTATAACGCTAGAGTCTAATGCTAGAGATCCCAAATTTCATCCCAAAGTTCTTGCATATAGCTCCATTTATTCATAATTTTGGACCTTCCCTAAGCTTTGGGTTGGGCCAGGGCATAAAAATGAAATATACTAGGGTTGAATGAGGCTAGACTTACGAGCACAAACTTGGTTGTAGGCTGGGTTAGGCCCAGCTTAACTAAACATGGATCAATGGAGGTTGGGCGTCAGGCGCTCAATATTTGGCCCATTGGCACGCCTAAAGTAGAAGTTAACATGTTCCTTAACTAGAAATTCGCATGATTTTTTGCACATCAAAATTATGTTAAGAAAAGTAACACATGCCAAATCTAGGACTAATAAGACATAACACATGATATTTTTAAGAATAATAGATCGTAGCAACTTGGTAATCTAGTAATAAGATATGCATAGAAAGTATTTGATAAAATAAGTCCATTTGGTAAGTTGGCAAATATAAAATAATATAAAAAAAATGGATTGTTATTTTATTATATAATATTATCACTAGGTATAAGTTATTGGGAGTGTTCTATATCATAATGCGTCAGACTGTCAACATAATGAGATTGAGATAAAATAATATAATTGTCATCACGAATCAATCTCACAGTGAGAATAACATCAGCTTGCCATACATCATTTATATCAAAATTAGCATATCAGAATGCTTTACTATTATCAAAATCTGTATACTAGTGCCAAATATGAGAATGTCATCAACATAAAGGCATAAGTAAAATTCTTCTCCAACTATTTTCTAGTAAATATATTCATCAGCAGAATTAATCTTAAAATAAAAAAATAATATTTTGTCAAACTTCTCATGCCATTATTGAAGGTCTTGCTTAAGACCGTAAATCAATTTATTCAATTTATAAACTTTCTGTTCATACTCTTTCATCATTAAGCTTCAGGTTGTTGTATTTAAAATTTTCCATCTGAAACATCATTTAGAAAATATGTTTTTACATCCATTTGATGAATTAGAAATTATAGATAGATGCAACTGCCACTAAAACTTTAATACTGATAAAATGTGTTATAAGAGCATAAACATCAAAATAATATATACGAGGCTTTTGAGTGTAGTCTTTTGCAACGAATTTAGCTTTGTATTTATTTATGACACCATCGGGTCTAAGTCAATTTTAATGGCTCTTTCCAAAAAAGGACTATCTATAAAATTCATGGCAGCTTTAAAAATGGTATGATCATTTTCAATATTCAAAATAAAATCATCACCAAAATCTTTTATGGTCCTAAACCCTCTTACTTCTTTTCGATTTTTGAGAATCAATTTTGTTGAAATGTGTTTAGATTGTAGAAGTATCAGGTTAAACTACTGTAGGTTTGTGACAAGATAAGGAAATTATTATTAAAGAACACAACATTTCGAACTTCTAAAGAAGTATTAGTGCAATATCAGAAATTTCGGTATTAATCACAAAAAATATATAGGCATTCCTATTCATAACTGAACCAATAAACATGCAATCAACAGTTTGTAGATCTATCTTATTAGTTTTGAATTTGGGCATCTTCACTTTGGTACGACACTACACACTTTGATATAAACTAAATTTGGTGCTCTACTTTTCTAAAGTTCATTAGGTGTTTTATCCTTTAATTTTGGTAGGCATACGATTTACAACATAACATGTAATAAAAATAGCTTTCCCCCATAAATTTTTTGTGCATTAGAACTTCGAAGCGTGGAATTAACCATATTAATCAATTTTCTATTTTTCTTTCTGCTATTTTATTAGATTAGGGAGACTAAGGAACGGTCACCTCATGAACAATGCAAAATTCTCACAAAAGGCTACTTAGAAGTATATTCACAACAGGTCAAATCTCAAGATTTTTATTTTCCTTATCCAACTGATTTTTAACCCTCGTTTTGTTAACTTATTTATGCATTCACTTTTAGCTTTCATCATATAAATATAACTACGTCTATAATAGTCATCAATGAAAGTTATGAATACTCTTACCTCCACAAAGAAGTTTATTACCGCGACAAATATCAATGTGAATTAGCTACTGTTGACGACCTTTCTATGGAAGGGAAATGATTAAAGTCGCCATCTAAATATTTCATAAAAATCTAAAAAATCGAGATAAATCACATTCGAAATTCGTCAGGCCCCACAGCGCCCCTCCAACAGAAATGGCATTCACCTTACTCTCTAAGTCTTATTGAACGTGAGAAGCGTGCGGAAACGCGTTGATACGCTAGAATCCTCTCACTAAATGGCGACCCGATTGCAGTTTTATAACTATTTAAATCAAAATTTAGATATGACTTTTAATTAAAAGACTTCTACGTTTACGCGACTTGTCCATGTAGAACTTCGGCTTTCCTAACATATCATATATAACCATTGATATATATATATATATATATATATATATATATATATATATATATGTAGACACTTGCTCATTGGGCGAGGTCAGTAATGTCCCGTGTTTCCTTGGACGAGCATGGGCATTTCTTGGTCTGGGCTTCAACGGCTACAAAACCATAGTATTTAAAGCAAATAAATTATTTGGTATAAAAAAATAATAATAAAGGCAATAAAAATTAGTTGTATAATATTTGATAATTTAAAGAAAATTATTTTGGATTTGAAAAGTTAGACCATTAGAAGCCGATGCAATATTTTGGCCTTAAAGAGTTACGGTTGTGAAGCTAAAACTATGTTGGCTTCAAAAAAGTCAATTTATTAGAGACTGACTAAATATTTAGCGTTAAACAATTAGAGATTTTAAAGCCAAGATTATATTGGCTTAAAAAGTCAACTTATTAAAGGCCAACTAAATATTTGGCATTAAAAAAAGACAGAGATTTTAAAGTCAAAACTGCATTGGCTTCAAAAAGTTAAATAATTATATGCCGACTAAATATGGACCTTTAAAAAAAGTTTTAAAGTTAACAATATTTTAGCTTTATAATATTATATAATCAAAGGCTAATAAAATAGTTTGGCCTCCAAAATATTTTTTCAATAGCAAAAAATTTAATTGATTAAAGTTTAAAGGTCAATTGAAATTTGACTTTAAAAAGTTATTTTTAAAAGCCAAAAAAATTAGCCTTTAAAAATTAGCTTTTAATGGCTTTTTTTTTTAGTGTCATCATAAAGCCTAAATTCACTCTTTAATGAAAGATATCTTAGGAAATCCGATGCGTTATCAGCCCCTCAGCATCGTTCATCCACCTCACCTTGAAGCTCTCTAAAGAATTTGCCGTTGTGGCAAATTCTATCCTGCGCGCGCGTGCACCATCATTTTAGTGCGCGGCGCGCCATAAAAAATAAAAAATATTTCGGATTATTATTATTTTTTTGGGTAAAGTAAGTAATTTATATAGAACAGGACTAAAATGCAAAGGTTAATTTGGCTAAGCCAATACATGAGATAAGCACTTAAATTGTAGAATTAAAGGACATAACAAAAGCATGACAAAACCAAGCTGAGTTTCTATCATATTGATCCTTTCGTGTATCCAGGAAGCTTCCCATCCATTCATCTACTATCCCAAGCACTGGTAAGATATCACAGCACCAGCAGGTTAAATCCATAACTCTCCATTCCTGCAAGATAAGATAATAGTAGTATCTTTTTCCAAACAAAATATTATGCATCAATGGTTAAAATTTCAAAAAAGGATCAGTTATCTAAAGTCTCAAATGTAAAGAAAATGTGAAGGACAATTAATAGAGAGATTCCCAGCAATAACTTCATAACTTTTTGCTAAGACATTTTGTCTAATATAAAAACTAAATCCAAAGAAATTTTACTAATGGGGTCTAGATTATATCTTATCTTGTATAGACTAACAAGTAAAAAGAAATAGAAACTCCTTTGAGAACCTACAAAGGATTATTTTTTGAAAAAAAAATTTAACATTAAAATTGTATATCTTGATAAGCTACAACTTTGAATTTAAAAAATTTTCGAAAAAATATTTTAAATAGGTATTTTGGTATTCTAAAAATTAACAGATATTAAAATAGTTTTAAATCCACTTCAAACTCGTTAATCTTTTGAAATTCTAAAATAAATATTTAAAAATATTTTTTTAAAAAAAAATTAACATAAAAATTATAATTTTTGATGAATTTATAATTTTTATATTAAATTTTTTTAAAAAATAATTTTAAATATTTTTTTTTTGGACGTCTGCTTAACAAAATGATGGTGTGCGGACCTGCGGTGCAGAATTTGTGATTGTTGTAGTACAGTTATGTCGGTGCAAGCCAAACTCCATCCTTGTATTCTCTGCTAACATCCACTACCACCACCAACCCGTGAACAAACTCGACAATTGCTTCTAGAATCAGCTTTTCTCATATATAGCCCAACATCTTCTCCATCATCATCTTCTTATCTCCAAACTCTGTATCAAGCATGAAAAAAACAAAGAAGGCGAGTAGTTGCACTTCATGGTTATGGCTGCTAATTTTCCATCTAATCCACTGGCCTTCTTCAGCTCATCCAAAGCTCTCCACGCCGCCACCTTTACCGGTTCTTCCTATCCCGACCGCATCGCAGCTGAAATGGCAGCACCGAGAGCTTATAATGTTCTTCCACTTCGGCATGAACACTTTCACCGACTCCGAGTGGGGCTCCGGCCACGAGAGCCCTTCAATCTTCAATCCGACGGCGCTAAATGCGCGGCAGTGGGTCGACATCGCCGCCGACGCGGGCTTCTCGCTCGTCATTCTCACCGCCAAGCACCACGACGGATTCTGCCTCTGGCCATCCAAATACACCCTTCACTCCGTAGAGTCGAGTCCTTGGAGAGGAGGGAAAGGCGACGTGGTTCGGGATTTCGTCGAAGCCGCGAAAGCCCGGGGGATCGATGCTGGGCTCTATTTGTCTCCGTGGGATCGCCATGAGAGGACGTACGGCAAGGAGCTACAGTATAATGAGTTCTACATGGCGCAGCTGCGAGAGCTTTTAACTAGGTAGATATGTACGGGCAGTGCCCTAGCTTCGGGTAGTACCCGGAGTCCCAAAAAGAGGTAGGTAAATCGTAAATTGGATGTCTCAACACGTTGAATATGAATTTATCTTGCTTTGCAGTTATGGAAGCCTTTATGAAATTTGGTTTGACGGTGCGAAGGGGAAGAACGCGACGGACATGAACTACTACTTCCAAGACTGGTTCTCAATGACGAGGCAGCTGCAGAGCTCCATGAACATATTCTCTGATGCCGGGCCGGACGTCAGGTGGGTCGGCGACGAGTCGGGGTTCGCCGGCGAAAGTTGCTGGGCACCTATCAACCGTAGCTCGCTCAGAATCGGAGATGCCGACATAGTGAGGTCAGTACAGCTTTAGCACCCTACCACCATGCACACCCCACCACCATGCACACAGCCTCATTTTCAGTCCTCCTAGAGCTCCCAAAATTCTATTAAGTTTTTCCTTTTTTTTTTTTTAAGTTAAGTTAGATCACACAGTTTTTTAAATAAATTTTCGTTGGATTTTGAGTAAATCAGAGTTCAATTATGCAGCAACTTTGGTTAAACTTTCTAGATCTAGCAGTTTGTTTTGGGTAAGATGTAAATTTGTCCATGTCCGAATTTTCGTTTTTAGATGACCCCGGGTACTACTCCAACCGGTCGATCCAGGAGGTTACTTCCGAAAATTCATCGGAACAGCCATAGCAGCCATCGCACGTTAGGGGGTGCACAAGCACGTTACCGCCAGCTCCGTAGGAGCGCACACACATGCAACACGAGGTGTCAAAGCTGGATGGAAAGAGTTCTTATGCCCCGCCTATCCACTGCGATACTACGTTACCCCATATTTGTGGCAATTTGATAGATTAACTTGTATGATTGAATCAGTTATTTGAACACGGGAGATGTGAGTGGAACAGACTGGGTGCCACCAGAATGTGATGTTTCGATCCGGCCGGGGTGGTTCTGGCACAGCTCTCAGAAGCCGAAGTCCCTTAACAAGTTGCTGGACATATACTACAAGTCAGTGGGCCGCAACTGTGTGCTACTGCTCAACGTTCCTCCGAACTCAACAGGGCTAATATCGACCGCAGATATTGCACGACTACGTGAATTTAGCTCCGCAATAAATACAATATTCTCGATCAACATTGCAAACGGGAGCACGGCGAAGGCGAGTAGCCAGAGAGGAGGGAAACTCCGTGATTTCGACGCCAACAATGTATTAGACGATGCTGACAACACGTACTGGGCGCCTAAACCAAATGCCGAAGGGAAATACTGGATCGAACTCGAGGGTATAAACGAAAGTGCAACGTTTAATGTTGTGAGAATTCAAGAGGAAATCGGGATGGGGCAGAGGATCAGAAGACACGCGGTCTACGTAGACGATAAGATTGTGGCGAAGGGGACGACGGTCGGGCACAAGCGGCTTCACAGGATCGGGAAGCCGATAAAAGGTAAGAAGTTAAGGGTGTGGATTTTGGAGAGTAAAGGGGTGCCGCTTCTATCAGCTGTTGGCATACACTTGGATCCATTTTGGAAAGGAGATTTGGAGTACAATGCCACCAATTCCGTGGGCCTCTAAATTTTTGGAGTATTGCGCGTGTTTTAAAATGATTTTATTGCCTGTCATAATCAACGTTTAAGTATCACCTAATAATATAGCTTTTTTAAAGGTCCCCGGAATTTCTAGAAGTGAAAGTACCATTCTTTTGTATTTGTTATTTGATTTTAAATATGTAATTGTAGAGTTCGGTTTCTTTTCTATAACTTGATTGAAAATAAAATAATATAATAAATTTTTTCCTACAAATAGCTTTAAGCAGAAGTTTCAGTTAGAAAATAATTTCAAATAAAAAAAAATATATATTTATGAATTTGGGAAAGAGAGGCATGCTAATGTTGTCCTAAGAATGAATCGTCCGGTGCGGCATTCCAACAATAATTTTGTTGCCAACGTATAATTTCCTGTCTGTCTGACTTCCGACGTAGTATACATTTAGAGAGAATTCAAATACTCTATCAATATCCTTCAATATTAGTGAGAAAATTAAATTGATAGTTAAACAGGACGAGCCCTTTTATTTTGAAAGAAAGCATCTGAGTAAAACCAAATCGTTTCATAGATTAGTTATAAAGGTAGTTATAAGAAAATTTGAAACTTTTCAAATCAAAACAAAAAGAACCAACAATTTCTTATAACACAACTTCTACATATTTTCAAGGATACACTGTTGTCTTATTTTAAAAAATAGAACCTAAGCTTTTATCATCAATATAAAATATTTATTAGAAAAAAACATAAAAGATTTAGAATCAGTAAAAAACTACAAAAAAAAAAAAAAAAAAGAAAATTTAAATTATCTTATTAGATATAAAATAATATGTTGCCACCAAAATTTAAACTCACAACCTACTTCATAAACTTCATAACTTTAACCACTACAGCTACTATTCATTATGTCCCAATATTTATTAATGAAAAAGTACAATAGCTATAAATGTATATATAAAAAGTCTATCTAAAGTTAAGCGGAGTTCTTATGATCCTGTTTATTATATGCTGGATCCGTATCTGCTTCTAACTCATGCTTGTTAGGATTCAAACTTTCGATCTATCATTAATGAGAGATAATCCGTACTCTCATCTAGTATCTATTACAACTAATCTATCATACCAACGTTAGTCGGTTGTATTTGTGGTTATTGTGAAATGGTTTCGAATACAAAAAGCAAGAAACATCAATCGTGATGGGTGAAAAAGAAATTTTGGTATCTTATGCGTAGTATCCGTTTATCTAAAAAAAGGACTTTTACATATCAGTTCTCATATTTTAACTTTTACGATTTTAGTCCCTAAAAATGCGTTCTCCTACTGACGTGGCAGCCGCATTTCCGCGTTCCAGGGGCGGAAACGCGCGAATGTTAAAATATGAGGGCTGATTTGTATTTATCCCAAAAAAAACTCTTTAACAAGGAAGAATCTTGTGAAAAAGAAGTTAAAGTAGCCAGCTTTTGCCTTTAGTTCCTCCTGGCCAAGCCTTAAAAGCTTCATTTCTATATATACAAATAATGTGTGACCTATCAATTAATTTGTGTTCATGTTCACTAATAACAGTTACTATCTAGGATTATAACCCAACAAATTACAATTAAATAGTTCTGTAAACAGTACTATTAAACAAAGTTTTGCGTGCCGGTACGCGTTATTTAAATAATTCTATATGGTATATAGAATTATTAAATTAATTTATATTTTTAATTTTTTAAAAATAATAGTAATATATATATATATATATATATATATATATATATCGATATGGTACTATTGACATGATCAGCACGTGCCTGAATATGAATTTACCGAAATTCAACTTGCTACGGCATTGAAAGTTTTGTTATTAAAGTATTAAGAGGTATTGTTAACACGGTCGTCTAAATTTATAAGAATTTTTATCTTTGCATCGTAATTTCTAAATAAAAACTGATCGAGTGTAATCTCGACCGATCAATAAGAAAAAAATGTAAATAGACACAGAGATTGTTACGTGATAATCCTTGAAGAAGATAAGGAAAAAAATTATTGGCGATCACGTACTCCAACACATGTTGACGGCCCGTTGCTCTATGCGTGAGAGATAGAGAAGTTGCTATCTAGATATTTTTAGAAAATCTAGAAATCGACCTGTCTCTTATAGATTTAAATTCGTTTACATCAATTACGCGTTACAAGGGTATTAGGCACGTCCCTGAATGAATTGCCTTATTTTTTATTTGTTAATTTGATATGATTCGTTAATTATTATGCTTAGGTTATAATTTGTTTAATTAAGATGAATGATCTTATCAATTGTTGGAGAATCCTCCTCCAGATATTAAGCGGGTCCAGAAGTCTTTACACGATTTGTTTCTTAATTTATTATTTATTTATATTTTAGTATTATATTGAAGAATTCTTCCGATAAGTTATTCAGATCGAGAATTCTCTTCTCCGATTTGTTATTTAATTTTTTTTAATTATTGTATCATATATATTTTAAATATTATGTAGGAAATACTATCGATAAATTTTTCGGATTGAAGTTCTCTTTCCGATTTATTTTAATTTAATTAATTATTATATAATTATACTTTAGCATTATACCGAAAATCCTGCGATAAGTTATCTGGATAAAAAATTCTCTAATTTTTATTATTTATATATTAACTATTATATGTGAGAATTCTCATGATAAATTATTCGGATTAATAATCATTTTTTCTTTTTGATTTGTTATTTAATTTTTTATATTTAATATATTGTGAATTAACTTTTAAGTTTATTTTATGTAAATATTATATTATTATTAGTTTTTTTTTTTTTTTTTTAGTTGACTCAAGTATGCAATTTATTTGCGGATTGGATCTGTTAATGGTGGCGATATTAATCTAACATATGTCTTGAATATAGCATTTTAAAATAAATTTAATTTAGCATGTGTTATGGGTATAGTTTTAAACTAAACTACACCTGGCATACATTATAAAAGTAATATTTAAAATAAATTAAATCTAGCATGCGTATAAATATAGCATTTAAATAAATTATTAAATCTAGCATGTATTATATAGAATTTATTGTAGGAATTAGCAAGAGATACCTTACCTATTAGGAATTAGCAAGAGAATTTTTTTTAAATTTTTTTCAAAAAATTTGAAGTTTTAGATTTCGATAAAGATTTACAGATTTCATATTAAATTTTTTTTTTTCCAAAGAATATTTCAAAATAAGTATTTTGAAACTCCAATAATTAACAGAAATTAAAATAACTTTAAACCACCTAAAATCCATTAATCTTTAAAGTTCTAAAATATCTATTTATAAATATATATATTTTTTTAAAATATTCAACATTAAAATTACAGAATTTATCAAAATTTATAAATTTAATAATTTTTTTTTTAAAAAATAATCATAAATTTTTTTTTTCGGGCACAACGTGCAGATTAATATTTGCCCCTACCTGTAGCTTCGCACGATGTTACTTACTTGTGAACTGTGTTGCGTGATCTTTGATTCTCGTTGTTCCCAACTTCGAAGACTCTTCGCTTCACAAAATCTGCTTCGACAACCACCTTCACATAAACAATGCCTAATTCGAGATTTTTTATTCCTTTTCAAGCTTCCCCCCTTCCTGTAGGGATTTCCTTATTTTGTGGGGGGTATTTTCTATTTAAGATCCCACCGACCTTGATCAATTCTCTTGAAATTTTGAATTTTATTTGGGCTTCAATAGATAAAGGCCTACATTAATTCCCTTCCCTAGAACACGAACCTAAACCTTAATTTGGTCTTCATATTTAATATATACACACACACATACAAACACACATACAATTTACTTTTTACCCATTTACTTTGTATTTTTGGAAATTCATGTTTCTATTAAATTCTGTAACCCCAATACCCATTTACTATTAATTTTATACCACGATATCCTTAGAGTTGATTTACGCGTTCATTGTGCTAATTTGGCATGTAATTAGCACACGTGTCAATTTTTAAATATATTTTAATATTTTTTTTTCGTATTTTATCATTTAAAAACTTTTAACAAAAAGATATTTAAATAAAAAATAAAATAAAAATGTTGCCGCCGATCTCCGCTGCCGCCATCGACCTTCATCGCCCATCTCGTCCAAGACATCGCCAGTGCTGGAGAGCTGCGTTGATGTTGCGAGCTACTTTAGCCCGGCATGTTGATAGTTCTATCGGGAGAGAGAAGACGGGAAAAAAGGATCGTCGCAATCCCAATGCCTCCTCTTCACTTGTTGCTAGCGCTTGATTGATCATTGCCGAGCAGCGACAACATTGCTGAGCAATGGATCTGATTGTCGCGATCCTATTTCTCCTCTTCGCCAACTGCTGGCCACTATGAAACCCTCGTCGTCGAGCAGCGTCGTTCGTTGCAATCCCGAACTCACTGATCTCGTCTTAATACTCCGTCGCCAAGCAGCTTCGATCAGTCATCGCTAATGGACTGCCGCGATCCCGAGTGCGGAGCAGTGATATCGTCTTGGATTGTCGCTGATGGATTGTTGAGGTCGAGTGCGATGTAGTGATCTCCTCTTAGATCCTCCGCCGCCGAGCATCGTCCATCATCGCTATGATGGATCATCGCCAGTGGTGGATCTAGAAATTTTTATGCAGGGGTATCGAAATATAATACAAGAAAAAAGAAAGTCAATTATATGCAATGATCACAACTTTAACAAAACAAAGTCGATACACATAAGTCATAACAAACGATTACAACTAATATTAAAAATAAACTCGATTACATTACAATTGACCTCGTCGAGTTTTCATATTTTGAAACCGATCTATGATAGCATCATTGGTTATACTTTCAAATACGTCATCCTCTATATAAGTTAGTAAGCAATCATTTAAAAACTGATTAGACATTCGGTTCCGCAAATCATTTTTTATGTACTTCATTGCAGAGAAAGCTCTTTCAACAGTTGCAGTGGCGACCGGAAGAATTAGTGCCAATTTCACAAGCAAATAGACAAGTGACCATGTAACATGCTTCTTCGTTTCAACTAACTTCTTGGAAAGATCACCAAGGCTCTTCAAGTTCGAAAACCTCTCATCATTGTGTCTCATGTCAAAGATATAGTTATCAAGCTGAGATCAAGATCGTTAAGCTTACTTGAATCAAAATCATCAGGATAATATCGAGCCAATCTCATAATCTTCTCCTTATCATAGTCTGCAAAGGAATTGGCGGGATTCAAACTAGCCACACCAAGAAGTAACTCGGTGTTAACCTCATTAAAACGACTGTTAAGCTCTTGAAGTTGCCTATCAACAACTGTATAAAAAAGTTCAACACGAAAGTAATGAATTCGTATATGCAGATTTTCTACGCTTTGACTTTCCTCTGATAACATGCATCTCATCCATGTTAGGGACCACAATATTATTATTCTCACAAAATATAAAGCTAGTATTCATTAGAGAATCCCATCCACTCTCTCTAATTATTTGCAGTCGCTTCTTTGCCAAACTAACAAGCGACATAGCATTCACAATGTCTTGATCTTGCATCTGCAAAGCTAAGTTTAGTTCATTTGTGATTGCTAAAATAGTCTTCATCAAGTGCAACAAATAAACAAACTCAAATGTTTGTACTTCATCTAAAAAACGTTGTGCTTTTATTCTATCAATTGGATCTAAACCTTCTGATGCAATAGCTTCAAGCACATCGACAATGGATGGAAATAAATCAATCATATTCGAAATTGTTTTAAAATGGGATCCCCATCTAGTATCACCTGGTCCCGCAAGTCCAAGTTCTTGATTAAGACCTCTTCCTCTTTCAAGCGCACCTAATTTATGCAACTCTTCTTGCTTTTCTGTTTCTTTTCTCGAAGTTTGTCTCTACGCTTAAAAGAAGCACCAACGCAATTCAAAATATTAGCAATTGAATCAAAAAGCCAAGCAACATCATCAACTTTACTTGCAACAGCTACAAGGGTCAACTGCAATTGATGAGCAAAGCAATGAATACAATAAGCAGATTGGGTGTCTCTCATAATTAAAGTTTTGAGGCCATTTATATCTCCTTGCATATTACTTGCTCCATCATAGCCTTGTCCACGTATTTGAGATGGGCTTAATGAATGTTGAGCAAGCGAAGAATAGATTGCTTCCTTTAATGCTCTTGCTGATGTATCACAAACTTGAACAATACCAATAAAACGTTCCATCACAAACCCCCTTTTATCAACATACGCAAAACAAGAGCCATTTGCTCTTTATGAGATACATCACGAGATTCATCAACTAGAATTCCAAAGTAATCATCACCAATATCCGTAATAATAGATTTAATAGTTTCTTTTGCACAAGCATTCACAATGTCTTTTTGGATTGATGGGGCCGTCATTTGTTGATTTCCTGGAGCATTTTTCAAAACATACTTCCAACATCGTCATTTCTTTCTGCATACATTTTAAAATTGTAAGAAAATTGCCTCTTTTTTTAGACAATTCATGTTCGTCATGGCCACGAAAGGGCAAACCACAAGATAAAAGCAATCTTGACACATCAACAGATGCATTTAAGCATGTGCGATACTCGCTTTTTGTCTTTTCGGATTGCTTGTCAAAAGCAGTTTGAATTGATTGTGCTTGTCTACGGAGATCTAGCATTTCTTTAAACATCGGTCATGAATACTATTCACCTCGCCAACATGTTTTTTAAAACTCCTCAATTTATCCCATCTTCTAAATCCTATACTTGTAAAGGAATCAGTCGCCCCACCATGTCCCTCCTGCTCACTTTTAAACAAGTAACAACATAAACAAAATGCTGCATCCAATTTGATACTATATTCTAACCAATCACCATAAGAACCGTCAAACCATGAAGAATTAAAACGACGCCTATGTCCATAAAAATCACTTTGAGGAAAATCATGATTTCGTGGTTGACAAGGACCTTTTAGAATATAATATCTTCTAACCTCACCGCGTATATTCGGAGAATACTCTAGAATAGGCTTTCTATTTGCCGGATAGGCTTCGAGAGCACTTAAATCAACCTGATGGTCCGGATTGTCATTTGAAGAAACTTGCGTATGATTTTCGCATGTTTCTATTACGGGTGAATTTGTTGTTGGGGAGGAACTGGAACCCGCTAAGCCGTTGGAATGAGTTGACTCTTTGCCCTTTTTTTAATAATACTTCAACATCCTACAATTTTAAAATTAATTAGAAATTATTAAAATATGAATTAGCGAATAAAAAAAATAAAATAAAAATGGAGATATCAACGCGGCGGAGAAAAATACCTTGCGAGTGGCTAAATCGGAGGCAGCGTGATTAACAAAAAAATAATATATGAGAAGAAAGTTAAAACAGAGAGAGTGAGAGAGAGAGAGAGAGAGAGAGAGAGAGAGAGAGAGAGAGAGAGAGAGAGAGAAGGGGCAGCTCGTGCTGTGTGGGGTAGAGAGATGATAACCTAATATGGTGATGTACTGATGTAGGCCTCCCTTAAAGCCCAATTCCTTATGTGCTATAAATAAAAAAAAAAAGTGTTCTCACTGGGTTCGAACCTGCGTCAGCAACTCAGCAATGGGAAATTTTCGCTCAAACCACTACACCAGCTTGCCACAAGTGAAAAACGTCGGCGCATGTTATATTTATATATTATATGTACAGATATATTTATATATATAAATACATACATATATACCTATTTTTTGATTAGAAAGAAGGGGTATCATTTGATACCCTTGGATACATACTAAATCCGCCCCTGATCATCGCGATCTTGAGCGCAGAGCAGTAATTTCGTCTTGAATCCTCCACCGCCGAGCAGTGTTGATCATCGCCATTGATGGATTGTCGCGACCCCAAGCGCGGATAGTGATTTCGTCTTGAATACTCCGTCGCCGAGCAGCGTCGACATCGCCCGCCATCAAAATCACCGACCGCTGCCTCCTCGTCGCCGGCTGCCGCCTCCTCTTCGCCACTTGCTGCTCACCGCCCCCTCGTAGGCCGCCCTGCCTTTTTTATATATCTTTTATTTAAATTAATTTTTCAAAAAAAAGTTTTTTAAGTGATAAAATATGACAAAACATTAAAATATATTTAAAAATTCCACGTGTGCTAATTACATGCCAAATTAGCTTAATTAACGCGTAAATCAACTCTAGTGGTATAATAGTATGAAATTAATAGTAGAAAGATTTTGGGGTCACATAATTAAATAGAGGTGCATGAATCCCAAAAAATACATAGTAGAGGGGTAAAAAGTAAATTTTGGCCATATATATATATATATATATATATATATTATATATATATATATATATATATATATTAAATTTTGCTTTTTTATTTTAAAAATAAGTACTGGACAAAATGAGATGTCAACAACGCAAGACTTTTACGGTAGATGCAAGAGTTACAAGATATCTCATCTCGCTTTCATAACTGGTATCTGTGACACTTCGGATTATAATGCCCTTCAAGAACACAAATAGATTTAACACGATCTGTTGGAATCTCAGTTCTCTCAAGATGCTCTTGAGCGTATGAAGTTAGGAATCTTGTTAACAGCACTTTCGATAGCCTTTTAAGTGTTGCAGGGTGCACGCCTGGATCATGATGGTTGCGAAAATAGTAGATCTCAGGAGAATCATACGGGTCTTCCTTACTCTCTTAACGCCACGTAAGTTCTCACGTTTGCTAATGGAGCATAGTGCATAACTGATTCCTCTATGTTGGGGCGATGGTTGCGCTGCCGACTTGATCTTTCCTTACTTCGGTTAGTATGTTGAAGCTTACACTTGGTTCGGGATGATGTCGGTCTCGACTGGCCAATGCTGAGCAACGAACAAACTTCAGATAGTTTCTCGGGACCTTGGTGTTAGTCGGACATCGAGCCGAGGTCGGTCTCGGCATGGTGATCCGAGGTGTGAAGATGGATGCTTCGGGCGACGCGCACACCTTGGTCAAGTGTGATACTTAGACTCTTCGCCTCATTTGATGGCAAGCTCATATACTGGCATATAGCAGTCCAAATCCATACTGTATCAGATACCTTCGACGGGCGAGCTAATGTGTCGGCTAGTCCGATGGATCCTTTTCGATTCAGCCTCGGTTGTGCGTTCCCCTTCCAGCATGTCGCACCAAGCTTGGGTTGGGCTGCACCATGTTTAGATTCGTTGCGTGGGTCCAAGATGAGCAGTAACCTTGGTCGAAATTCGAATTCGCACCTTTGGCGGCTTGTTGCAAAGGCTTTGCAAGTTGACAAAGCCCATCACTGAATCGAATCACTATGGCCACAGGCGATTCGCTCGATTTTCTCAGAGATCGCGTAGAAGTAGCGACAATGAGCAAGCTGTGGCCTTACAAAACACATGCTCCAGTGATCATGTGAGCTAAGAGCGAAGTCATGAGATTCTCAAGAAGTCGTGGGCACGAGTTTTACCGTCTTAGCAGTGTTTGGCTGTGAAGTGGATGAACTCGTAGGCTTATATACCAAGGGAACATAGAACTCACTTCGCCGAATTCTTAGATAAACCCAGTTCCTAATTTTCATTCACTTTCACGAGTCCGCCCACTTCACAGCAAAGTAAAGTAAATATGCCCTAAATCAAAGGTTTGAAATGAACTACATGTTACAGTAGTATACTATAGACATAACAGCATTTGCTATTTGCTATCAACTCTAGGGTCATATCTATCAACTCTAACGCACCAGGGTGTAGGAACGCGAGCGGTCGAGATCGCACCACGTCCGCATGTACGGATCACGAAATATTAGATAAAATCTTCGTTCGCTTATGTGACCTATTTTTATGTATTTTTAGAAAAAATTTAAACTAAAAAGTTGTATATTTTAATATGATCTACAACTTTGTAGTTGAAAGTTTTTCGAAAAAATGCCAAACGGTATGTCAAAAAAATAATTATATATATAAACATCTTTTTGGCAATACCGTTTAGTATTTTTTTGAAATTTTCAACTATAAAGTTATAGATCACATCAAAATATACAACTTTGTAGTTCAAAATTTTTCCTAAAAATGTATAAAAATAGATCAAATAAGTGAACGAAAATTTTATCTAATATCTCGTAATTCCTGCATGCTGACGTGGCGCAATCTCCACTTTTGATCTCCCTACACCCGCACCAGGGGAGCCGGCTCCTCTTTTAGCTATTTGCTACCCCTAAATCTTGCTACATATCTGTCAATATGTCTGTGTTTTTCGTTTTACACTGTCCATCATAAGTTAAATCTTGGGATAATATCAAACCATTACTTTTCAAATCGGCCTCCGATTTAAAAAAAAAAAAAAAAAAAAAAAAAAAAATACTTGTTTAAATCAGCTCCTGATCGAAACTGCTACACGTCATTGATTTCTAGAACGGAAAGTAGGCTTCTTTTGCATTTGTGATTGTTACGAAATGATTCGTATACAAAAAGCAAGAACCATCAAACAGCAATGCGTGAAAGAGAAATTCCTGTTTCTATTGTGTTGGATCCGTCCATCCAAAAAATATTTAACTGAAGAAGAATCTTGTGAAAGAGAAGTTAAAGTAGCTAGCTTTTGCCTTTAGTTCCTCCGGCCAACGGGTCAAGCCTTGAAAGCATCATTTTTATAAAGACAAACCTATCAGTACAGAATGGTGCAATCCAGTATGCGTGTATGTGTGTAAATATATATATTATGAATTTTTTTTTTATTTATAAATTTATTTTTAATGTACTATATATTTTTTATATTAAAATTATTCAAAATAAGAACACTGTCATCTTAAAACCTAGATAAAAAAGACATCTTCTGATAAACAAAAACTGCTGATAATACCTCTCTATCTCTACGGAGACATCAGATAAAAAAAAAATCATCTAGATTTTAAAACATCGTAGTTTACCACCAGGTTGAGTAACCAATTAAATACTACTCTAAAATACTGCAGCCTTGAACATAAGTTTTTCTTCTCTTCCTCTCAAAATAACTATACCACAACACCAAACCTCATTATGGCAAGACTTCCTTGCATATTAAAGGTTATGAATGCCAATACCTGATTGGGAGAGACTTTACCTAAATGCGTATAGTTTTCGGTTGAGATGAAGGATAGAACCGAACTCGGTGGCAAGAAAAAGGTTATGAAAAAATAGTTTTTTTTTTTTTTTTTTTGAGATTAGCAAGAGAAAATCCTACCTGCAACGGGCCTACTTAATAGAATCCCGTAATAGGTAAATTCTCGGTGGCGCTCATTCTATTTCACCATCAGATATTCGCATCTGATCATGTGCTTAGAGTTATGCTACTTTACGAGGTTAGAGGTTGTGCACTTCTACTTTGCCCAAGGTATCAATTTATTTCGAACTTGGAAATAAATTGGGGATGGAATCATGGAATAAAGGTGCAACCACACACCATTTCACCGCCCGCCATGCTCCAGAGAAATTAGTCAAACAACTATTCATACCTGGCGGGTTCTACTTCTTTGAGGCTTACAATAAGCTCTCCAGCAGCCTCAACAGCTCAGCAGCGTACAACAAGCAGGGTTTGGAAAGGGTAAGCTGTCCTAGATGAGGTTATTCCTAAAATCCTTAGCCTGAAAATCAAGGCCAAGTAAAAAAGTTCATAAAATAAGATTTCAAAATCAAACACGTCCAAAATACACAACAGATACGTAATGAAAAGAACAAAAATAATCAAAGACCTGACAAAACAGCTTAGCAGTGTCCCAATTTCAACAGACCAGGCTTCGATGAGCTGCGTTCAGTGCTCTTGGAACCGACTCGAGTAAAGTTTATTATGCTTTTTTTTTTCCAAAGGAATCAGTATGCTGTTCCGCCATCTTGTTCAGCAGTGTCCATTATTGCTGGCTCCAGGGCTTCTTTAAGCCTCTTCGGATCTTCTCATGCTCAAAGCTCCACTTCTGTTTATCAAACAACATGCCTCAAGTTCAACTCTGATATTGTCACGCTCCAGCGGAGGTCAAGAGAAATAAGAATTTTATTCTATAAAATAAAACAAGAATTAGTATTTTCGGAACATAATAAAATTTTAAATAAAATGTTATGAACTAGAACTTCCAATATACGACAATATTCAATACAAAATATTTACAACTCTCATTAATACCAAGAGGTTATAAAAATTACACCTTATAAATAAACTAGAATTAAGTTGTATAAAAGATAGTCCTTATGCCTAACTTTCAAGATCAGTGAAGGGATCATAAATAACAATAATAATAATAACATTCAAGAGTACGCCATCCAGACTACTACCAGAAGATGATTGGAGGTCTATCTACTGCACAACTTCGAAACTTAAAAAGTCATGATATGCTATAATTGAATTAACGAGATTCCTCAATAATAGTAAAGGATAGTAAGATGCATAACTCATGATATGCTATATTGAATTAACTGGATTCCACACAATAGTAAAGGACGGTAAGATGCATAAGATTACAAAATCAATCTGATAGTGTTCTCAAAGAAGGTAACTGACAAGCAAAATTTTCTGCTTAACTACACAGACGGTTTACATATTCATAATTAAACATTTGAAAACTACGATTCATCCTTTTAAAAGACTTGGAATTTAGAATTCTAGTTGGTTAATTGGCATTTACCTTCTAGATTATTGGGTAACTCAAATAGAAATAAATCTTGAGATTGACCATAGACGAATAAGTGAATTCCAACTACCAAACTGCAAAAGATGGGAGTACTTGAAATTCACGTAACTAACAAGAAAGAATAGAGAGAGATAGGTTTTTTAAAAAGAGACATACATAGGAAGAAATATGCAGAAGGATGAGGTTAAAGCAAACCATCTAACAAAAGGAGCAAATATTATATATCCTTAGCATCTTGATCTGGAAATACAATCACATAACAAATAAACAATCTATATTTAGATATATATGCATAAACTGCATCACTGGCAGTTTCTACTATAAAACGAATCAAATTGTTTCATCAAAAGGTCCAACAGTTTTCTCTCATATAGTAATCTTTATAGTTCAAATGTTATTTCTTATGCGGATGTACTTAACATCAGGTTATAGCAAGTGGCCCAACCAGTAAGCTACCGTCTTCCCCACCGAAGAGCAAATCTGGCTCATCCCAGAAGGAGCAACACGCTGGAGCGTAGACCCGTCGCACTTGTACGGAAATGGGAATTACATCCCACCCACCCAATTGAGCAACTAGTAGCTTTAGAAGGAAAAAGAAAAAGGAGTCAACATGTCAACAACTTTAGAAGATAGCTACACCAAAAAACAAAGAAAGAACACGCACTACCGATTGGCATAATCTAGTAAAAGACTCAATCAAAACCAAAACAAAAGCACAATTAAACATCAACTATACTCCATGCATGCTTTCCCAAAAAAAAAAGCTGCCAATTAACCATAGTCCATTAACAATACCACAAGATACAAAAGATAAAGAGAAGCATACAGCAAACCTAAACAAAATGAAAAGAAAACTGCATACTTACTTGATAACTATCATTTTGTTGGCTAAAAATAAAAAAGCAAGTTCAACATAGCAAGGTAGCATTCAGGAAAGTAATCAATTTTTCAAAAACATTCGCATCCATACAAAACCCAAATAAAGAAGAAAAGAGAAACAAATACTATCAATTCACCATGAACTAGTAAAGACTACAATATGCAAAACCAAAATAGAAACATAGAGCTAACTGAAACAGCATGAGGGGAAAAAACAAACAAAAAAAGAAAAAAAAATGCGCCTCACTGGATGCTAATCTACTTCAATGCTACAGAAGAGTAAGAACAACCTAGGCCTATCTTCATATCAAGCTGCTCAAGATTTACATGGTAGGTCACAATAATCCATAAAAAATGAGTTAACACATAGATCCACCTTTACTTGAATTTGCCTCCAGATAGCAGCGCAACACCTTCTCTTTCTCCAAGGTTCAATGTTTTTGAGAAAAAAAAAAACATAATCCCCACTGTGAGGGTTGCGCATAGAAGAGTACTTTGCATTCAAAACCACTGGCCTCTGCAATGGTGCCGTAGGAGCCTATAACAAAAACAAAAATAAAAAAATTAACATGCATGGCATGTAAAATTCATTTGCTCAAAAAGAAGAAATAACCGAGTCTCTTCTATAACAGTTAACAAAGCCCCTAAGCTGTTCAAAAACCCCTTGGTTCTGCAATGGCGCCATCTAGATGTGTATTTAAAAAAAAAAATGAAAGAAAGAAAGAAAGAAAAACTATAAAAAATCTACACATATTGCTTACAAAAAATATAATTTGCTCAAGTAAAACTAGATAACCAAGTTTCTTCCACGGCAGTTCACATGGAATTTAGCATTCTTCACTAGTAAAGTAAATAATACGAAAGAAGGGAGTCCACAAGTAACAAATTACATGAATTGAAAATGACTACCAAAACAACCTTTGTGAATCCATGCATCTCCGATCTACCAGAACAACATTGTCATGGATGGCAAAACTAAAGTACATATTGAGTACGCAGCAAGTTAAACACTACCTTATGCAAGAACAACAGTTTAGATTGATAATGATGTTAGCTGAGTTGAAAATTACCTGCGGTACTTTGTGAAGAAAAATGTATGAGGATGTTATGCAGAAATAACTGATCCATTTCCAGAGATACATCAAAGTTGCAAAACAATAACACCCATAACCAACAAAATTAACAAGACCTGCATACA
Organism: Xerophyta viscosa; assembly: GCA_002076135.1. Taxonomy (NCBI): domain Eukaryota; kingdom Viridiplantae; phylum Streptophyta; class Magnoliopsida; order Pandanales; family Velloziaceae; genus Xerophyta; species Xerophyta viscosa. Next base: position 5,593,954 of record MJHO01000001.1, read on the forward strand.
AACAAACATGAAAGCTACTGTTTCCATGATGACCTATAAGATCCTGAGGGAAACCAAACATAACAAAGGAACTAACTTTTTTCCCCAAAACCAGCCATGAGGATGATTACGCATCTAAAGCAAAGAAAAGATCAAGGGCTAGGTTGTTGGAAGAAGACGCTAATGAAATCCCTTAAGTACGATTATATCCAATGTGATGAGACTTGAATCTTTCAATTAGAGAATGCCTATAGTATAAAATTAGCAGACATAAAAACTTTGGTGGAATTCTAGATATTCACAAAGAAAGATCTACCTCACCGATTAGCTGCTCATTTTTTGTTTCGACTCCCCCTTCTACATAATCGCAAAATTGATTAAGAACATACGATATTTGTATATACAGATAATAGATAAATTGCAGCAACAAGCAGAAAATAGTTTTCCAAATTTCACCTGTACAGGCTGATGTATACAAGTCAAATGCAAAGGGAAAATCCCATATGGTTAAACATCTAACGAGCAAATATAAATTTCTGGAATACAACTTCCCTTGAAATGTTATATGCTTTGAGTGAGCTATAATGTTTTAAATCATATCACACCTGAAACCTATAATGTCGAATGAAGCCTTCTCTATTTCTTTTGGACTTGCTGATTTCAATGAGAAGAGAAAACATGAACATAATCTGTACATAAAGCAAACTCCATAAACATTTATCATGAAAAGCGAAGATGTTTCCTTGTCGTGCTATGCCGAATGTCGCAAAATTCCAAAAACATCTAAAGGAGTAATTTGTCATCTAAAGGAGTAATTTGTCATGCTATAAAGTATTCTGTTTCCAAAAACATCAACTATACTTCCATGCATGCTTTCAAAAAAGAAAAGAAAAGGAAAAAGTAAAAAGCTGCCAATTAGCCATAGTCCAGTAACAACACCACAAGATACAAAACATAAAGAGATGAATACAACTACTCTAAACAAAATGAAACAAAACAGCATACTTTTGTAACAATCATTTTTGGCTATAGAAATAGCAAGGACAACATATAAAGGAGTTAGGTAGCATTCCGAAAGTAATCAATTTCCCAAAAGCATTCGATGCATGCAAAACCAAAAAAAAAGGGAAAAAAAATACTACCAATTCGCCACGATCTAGTAACAACACCACAAGATGCAAAACTGAAATAAACATAGATTTAAATAAAATATCAAAAAAAACTACAACCTAACCAAATAATAATCTACTTCAATGCTACAACAGAGTAAAAACAATAGATTAAAGGAGTACAACCTCGCTCCTTCTTCATATCTTGCTCAAGATTCATATGCTAGGTCAATAATTCATAAAGAATGATGTTTATGCTACAGCATTAGGTCTGCACCTTTACATGGATTTGCCTCCATGTAGCAGCACATCACCCTCTCTTATTCTATTATGTAAATCTGCTTTGAATTATGGAAGAAATATAGTAATTTTAGTTACAATAGTTTGTAGAGCCGCCACCGGGCCGCCGGTGTTTATCCTCGCTGCGTCCGGGCCGCCGACGTGAGCCGATCCGAATCGGTTCATAACACACAGCACCTCTCTTTCTCCAAGGCCAATTGTTTAAGAAACTTAACATAATCCTCACGATGAGGATTATGCAAACGAGGACCCGTTGGCCCTCCAATACCTCTGGCCTCAACAAAGGCGCCATAGTGACCTATGGCAAAAACAACAGAGAAAATAAAAAAATAAAAATTCACACGCATTAAATGTAAAAATACTATTTGCTAAAATAGAAGAGATAACCGAGCATCTTCCACAACATTTAACAAGGGTCTCTTGACTCTCCCAAACTTTTGGCATCAGCAATGGTGCCATATCCACCTATAGCATTAAATAATAATAATAATAATAATAATTAAAATTAAAATTAACATGCGGTAGCATATAACAATATAATTTGCTCAAATAGAAGAAATAACCAAGTCTCTTCCACAAGCGTTTACATGAGATTTAACATTCGTAAGTGATAGTAAATACATACAAAAAGGGAGTGTAACACTTTACAAGAGCTAAAAATAGTTATCCGAACACCCTTTGTGCATCCATGGATGCCACAAACATAAAATGAAAGAAAGGTAAAAAAAAAAAAAAGTGACCACAAAAGCTACTATACACGGCAACAATTGTCCGTGTATGCTGCAAGTAGAAGGATTTACGGAAAGAAATAAGGCGACCAAATACACAGTGCAAACATGCATCTTTAATGCTAAAGGAATAATCAATGCTTAGCATTTGATTTTGATTATGCATGCTCTATGGAGGCAAATCAGCAGGATAAATAGACCCACACTGTATATGACATTTACCTAAACAAACTATGAAAGAGTGCTATGTTCTCATGCTATCATGAACTAACAGGAACCTAACAAAAATGAGACAGGAAAAAGCTACTAGCCGGCTTTTGAAATTTATAAAAATTTCATATGTATGAAATAAACATTTACCGTGCCACCCATCATCCATATATGCGTATTGCATATGCTGAGGATCTCTGGTAGGTGATGTTGCACGAGATAGAAACCGACTGTCGAGGATAGAGACTCAGTGGTAGAGTGAAGTTGCAAAGTCCAGGATGTTGGGACTGGTATCATGCCTGTAAGCTTCACCTATCAAACTGTTCACAAAGTATGATAGAAAGCATCAGAAAATTTAAAACTATAACAATCAAAATTGCATAATGTACCATTTGATTCTAAATTTCTAGACCTTTTTTTGAAACACTATTCTACTAAATGCTTGCTTCTTAGAAGATACCAACATGTAAAGACAGTTTACTAAAGTGATATGCACTAAAATCAATCTTTAAGTACAAAACCTAGCTATGTTTTCCAAGTAATTTTGATTGACTAAACTTGTTACTAGAAAATATGAGCAAGCTAGCCAATATTGCCTTATAACATAAGTAGATGTATGTCTCATGATCCAAGACTGTGACATGAGAAATGAAGTTTTAAGTTCCTCAGCAACATGCTTATGTTCATTTAGTATAACTTTACAACTTTCAACTAAAGAATGGTCCTATTCTCACGAGCTTTTGAGAAACTAGTTATACTATTGACAGATCCACTAGATGTCCTATACCATAATCAACAATATCCAATTAAGTTAGACTACATGGGTTTTTGGCAAGATAAGCCCTCTAATACATTTTGGCATGACAAAGCATCTTTTATGCATGAAGAAACGGCTATTTTACCCCTTTCTAAGAGACAAAGAAGTTAAAACTACATGTTCAACAACGAAAATTTGAGTTATTTATCACCTAAAACTAAGTCTGTCGAACACTTAAATAGTCTGTTGTTGAACACTTAGTTTAGCTCGTTGAGCACTTTAGGTAAAGGAGCAAAACAACCTTTTAACCTATAGGGGACCATGATTATCATAAGCCAATTGTTCAAAGTACCTCTCTCGCATGACAATGATAACTTTTTTTTGCATACACCCCATCTATGTTGGAGGTTTTACGCTTTATTCTGCTATCAAGCAAAGATAATGTATACAACATGTTCACTTGCAACCTCTCCGTAAAGATTCTTCAGTTTGAAGGTTTGTTATCACTCAGAACCACTGCGACAGCCTCAAACGACCGCTATTGATTCTAATTTCTCCAACTACAAGGTTACAACTACCTGAAGCATGTCGGATAGGCTCCACGTTCCACCATGACATCTACCTCCAATATCTGTAATTAAGATAGTATTATAAAGCTAATCAAGCTTTTAGTACTTTTGAAGTCGGTAGAAGAATAGTTCTCTACAAGCACATTCAGCATTAAAACTTAAAATACATATATCTCCTAAATGCAAAAAATCAAATCAACAAAAACTTATAACTTCTACAATGAGGTTTTACAGTTTATCTAAAACTTCTGGAAAAGAGGTCCTTGCGCCTTAAGAAGTTATATAAAAGATAATCCTTCTGCCTAAATTTCAAGATAATCCTTTGCCTAACATTCAAGATCAGCGAAGCAAACATAAATAAAAATAATATTAAAATAAAAGATAATCCTTATGCCTAACTTTCAAGATCAGCGAAGAGAACATAAATAAAAATAATATTAATAACATTCAAGAGTAGAAAAGAAAACAAAATAAATACATAAAAGAAACTTAACGCACAAAGAGTTCGAAGATAGAGAGTTTTAGCGCAAGAAGGCCCTGCTTCCTGGAAGCTTTCTGTAGAGGAAGCTCTTCAGTTGATGGTAGCAGACCTTCTCAATACAAGCAGTGTATCAAGATTCCCACTACTACCATTGTTCCATTCAGCAGTAATAATGGATCCGTTCACTATTACAAGATAAGAAACCGGGTGGCCTCCAGGAGCAGAACCTGAAGGAACAGACAATGTTCCAGTTCTTGGACAAAGTAAGTCCTATTAATGTAACCAAAGTAGGGATTGAAGATATAAGGTGGGCTCATTTAGCATTTCAGATACATCAATCAGCTTGTAGATGTAAGGTGCAACACATAGGATCATGCTATAATTACAGCTAGAACCAATGACATATAACTCTTCAACATCAAAAGATCACTTGTTCTATTAATTTGAGACTTACTTACGTACGCCATCCTGACTGCTACCAGAAGATGATTGGAGGTTTATCCACTGCACAACTTCAAAACTTAAAAAGTCATGATATGCTACAATTGAATTAACTGGATTCCACAACAATAGTAAAGGATAGTAAGACGCATAACTCATGATATGCTATATTGAATTAACTGGATTCCACAACAATAGTAAAGGACAGTAAGATGCATAACATTACAAAATCAATCTGATAGTGTTCTCAAAGAAGGTAATTGACAAGCAAATTTTCTGCTTAACTACATAGACGGTTTACATATTCATAATTAAACATTTGAAAACTATGACTCATCCTTTTAAAAGACTTAGAATTTAGAATTCTAGCTGGTTAATTTGCATTTACCTTCTAGGTTATTGGGCGTCAAATAGAAATAAATCTTGGGTTTGGCCTTTCTTACCTAAATGCTGGAGTTTGAAAAATCTCTCTAACAAGCTGTGTGCCATCATATATGAAACGAATATTTTGCTGCTCAAAATTGGACCATAAGATGTTCAAAAGTGCACTTGATAGATTTAGGGATAATTTGTCAAAAAAAGCTATAGTTTGCAAAAATCTCCAAAACGTTGCTGAATGTACTATGTGGTATGAATCGGTATAAACTTAACTATATGATGCTCAGAGGTGAAGAATTTGCAAAAAAAAAAAAAAAAAGGCTAGAGTTGGCGAATTTTTTATCTATAAATTTCTGCTGAGATGAATTTTGAGCTTTCTAGTGTAGACATTTGGGACTTATCCTTGTTAAAGAAATAACTCGACTGAAATCTCATCATTTGAGAACTTAAGCACCCCTTAGCTGTTTCGGAGCAACATTTATCCACTTGCTTTGAGCGGAGGCACTCTGCTGAATGATGCCATGAAGATGAGACCACAACTGTACTAGACGTATCATAAATGAGGAGACAATCTAGTCCACTGCAGTACCCGTATACTCAATAGATTTTATCTAACTCTTCCAAGAATTTTAATTCAGAAACAAATTCAGTTTCAGCTTTGTTTCTCCGACCTTCACCCTTAACTGCAATCTACATATAAACAAATTAGTTGATGGAATATAGACAAAAAAAAAAGGATTAAAAGCAAATGGCAGATATAGTGGCACATATGGCCAGAGAATACAATCAACAAAAATAATAGTTCAAGTAGCATGAACTTTGACTAAGTAAAATGTACAGGATAAACATAGATCCTTCATAAACATCATCTCTCCCTATGAAATTGAGAAGTAACTGTATGGTGAATTTCAACTCCAATAGGGAAAAGTAGACATAGATGGGAGCTACAACTCACACCACAAGAAAAACTCGTAAAACAATCGTATTTTCCTATGAAATAGCTAGAATCTTTAAAAAAAACACATTCATGTGGTCAGTTGTTATGGACCAAACATGATTTAGCATTCTTAAATGATAGTAAATACATACAAAAAGGGAGTGAAACAACTTACACCCTTTGTGCATCCATGCATGCCGCAAATCATAAAATGAAAGAAAGGTAGAAAAGAATAAGATGATCTACTAAAACACACGACACCAAACCAATAAATTGAAAAAGAGTGAGAAAAGAAATACGGTGATCTTACTTGATAATTATCTCTTTGTTTTTTCATATAAAGAGACTACAACATTACATCACATAAAGGAACTAAAGTACTCTATTTCCAAAAACATCAACTATACTTCCATGCATGCTTTAAAAAGGAAGAAAAGAAAAGGAAAAAGAAAAAAAAAACTTCCAATTAGCCAAAATCCAGTAGCGATACCAATAAAAAGATGAATAAAGCTAATCCAAACAAAATGAAAGGTAAACAACATGCTTTTAAAACAATCATTTTTGGCTATAGAAGTAGCAAGGACGATATATAAAGGAGTCATGTAGCATTCCGGAAATAATCAATTTCCCAAAAACATTCGATGCATGCAAAACCAAAAAATGGGAAAACAAATACTACCAATTCGCCACGGTCTAGTAAAAACACCACAAGATGCAAAACCAAAATAGAAACATAGATCTAAATAAAATATTAAAAAAACTATAACCTAACCAAAAACTGATCTACTTCATTGCAATAAAAGAGTAATAACAACATATAAAAGGAGTAAGATAGCAAACCTCAGTCTATCTTCATATCCTGCTCAAGATTCACATGATAGGTCAATAGTTCATAAAGAATGATGTTTATGCTACAGCATAACACATAGGTCTGCACCTTTACATGGATTTGCCTCCATTTAGCTGCGCAACACCCTCTCCTTCTCCGAGGCCAATTGCTAAATAAACTTAACATAATCCTCACAGCGAGGATTATGCAAATAAGGACCCCTTGGCTCTCCAATACCTCTGGCCTCAACAATGGCGCCATAGGAACCTATAGCAAAAACAATAAAAAAGAGAAAAAAAAAAGAATTAAAAAATTCACACGCATTAAATGTAAAAATATTATTTTGCTAAACTAGAAGAGATAAACGAATGTCTTCCACAGCATTTAACAAGGATCCCTTGACTCTCCCAAACTTCTGGCATCACCAATTGTGCCATATCCACTGGTAGCAAAAAAAAATCAAAATTAACATGCGTTACCTATAACAATATAATTTGCTCAAATAACTAACTCTCTTCCATAAGAGTTTACATGATTTAGCACTCTTAAGTGATAGTAAATACATACAAAAAGGGAGTCTAACAACTTACAAATAGCTATCCGAACACCCTTTGTGCATCCATGCATGCCACAAATAATAAAATGAAAGAAAGGTAGAAAAACAAAAATACTACCTATTGGGCATGATTTACTAAAACACACGACATAAAACCAATAAATTTAAACAGAGCTAGAAAAGAACTACGGTGATCTTACTTGGTAATTATCTTTTTTGCATATAAAACGACTACAATTTTACATCACATAAAGGAGCTGGCGTGCTAGAGAGTAATTAGCTCCATAATCAAATATACATACATGCACACTTTCAATAAAAAAAAAACCCATTAAGCCATAATCCAATAACGATACCACAATCTACGAAATCTAAATAGAAACATATATCTAATCAGAACAAAGTGAAAGAAAATAGCAAACTTTCTTAATAATTATCTCTTTTTCTTGCTATTAAAAGAGTAAGTACATATATAAAGAGTTAGACAGTATCAGGAAAGTAATCAATTATCTGATAACATTCATGCATGCAAAAAAAAAAAAAGGAAAAAAGAAAAAAGCAAATACAATTAATTCGCCACTATCTAGTAACAATACCAAGGTGCAAAGCCACAACAATAACATAAAACTAGTCAAAATACAGAAGAAATTGCAGCCAAATTAGATGATCATCTACTTCAATGCTACAAAAGATTGAGAAATGAAGTGTTGTCTTTACATCATCTACGTCATTGCAGCCGAATTAGATTGAACAACATAAAAAAGGAGTAAAATAGAAACGTAGTGTCATCTTAATATCATCCTGCTCAAATTTCACATGCCAGGTGCATAATCTGTAAATAATGATGTTTGTGTACAGCATAACACATAGGTCCGCACTCTTACATAACTTTGTTTCCTGTTAGCAGCACAAAACCCTGTCTTTCTCCAAAGTCAAAGTGCTAAAGAACCTTAAACGATTGAGCCTTCTCTACATGTAGTAACTAGAGCAAACCAAACACATATTACAGCCACATAACAAAAAGGCAAACATGTCTTTACCGCATGATCTTGGACATCATTTTCTCAGTAAAACCATCACGAGCTTGTAATTAAGATATGTCCATCATTGTAAAGTAGACCTTTCTTGCCTAAATGCTGGAGTTTGCAAAATCTCTCCAACAAGCTAAGTCCAATAGAAGCGACACATGAAAGCGCAAGCACGTGTAGGGTAATGGAAATTATCTCCCACCCACCTAAGCAGGATTCGAACCAGGGGCGTCGGGTTCCTGAGCCTGAGAGTCTACTAGTCGACTCAACCTCAATCCCTTAAATACTGAACATGACAAAGAAAGAAAAGCTTACTAAACTCACAAAAATCCATAAAAAATGATGTTTATGCTACAGGACAACACAGACTACACTTTTACGTGAATTTGCCTCCGGATAGCTGCGCAATACCTTCTTTTTCTCCAAGGTTCAATGTTTTTGAGAACCATACATAATCCTCACTGTAAGGATTGTGTATACAAGGGTCCTTTGGCATTCCAAAAACCACTGGCCTCTGCAATGGTGCCTTAGGGGCTATAGCAAAAATAAAAATAAAAAAATTAACATGCATTACAAGTAAAATTCATAAAAAAAATAAAAATAAAATACACATACATTGCGTATAGAAAAAAAATAATTTGCTCAAATAAAAGAGAACCAAGTTTCTTCCACAGCAGTTGAGATTTAGCATTCTTCACTAATAAAGTAAATAATACAAAGAAGGGAGTCTACAAGTAACAAATTGCAAGAATGTGTTATGTAGGAGTAATGTATACAAAAGAAGGGAGTCCGCACTGTCTTTGTGATCTTTGGTGTTGCAATCATTACCACTCTATAACATTTTCAACTCACCAAATTCTGTAGTAAAAAGCGCAGCATATTGTAATAGCAGCAAAATTTTCGTTCTAATAGCAACTTGAAAGAGTGAGATCTACCAAACAAAAAACCTGGTAAAGAGACACCTCATTCAAAGAGAGAGTGAGAGGGAGAGAGAGAATTGTAAGGAAAGTGTAATTGGATTGGTAGATAGGGATCTAGGAAGATATAGAAGTTGCTGCTCATTTTCCTATGCGGGTTTGTAAGGAAGTTTAGGAAGGGGAAATTCGCAAGTCAAATATTTAAAAGGGCGCACAAGTTTAACCTTATAGTAAGAAACTCCGAAAGTATTCAAATCCCAGTGTGTTAGCTTATGATAGTTTCACATACATCCCAGCTCAGTGTTGAGGTCACATACTACATTAGACAAATGAAAAAAGAAACTATGCAAGAATAAAAATTGACATGGTTGGAAAAAAGGGAAGTGCATACTAAGTGCGGTTTACAGCAAGTTAAACACCTAAAACAATAACTCAATTTGTCAAATTTTCTAACCCTCCAAAATAAATTAGCTCTCCTAATCGCTTCAATCAGCTACATTACAAACCAAGTACGAGGCTAGAGAAAAAGAGCAAAAGCAAAACTACTTTCTGCAAGAACAGTCTAGAGTTGATAGTGATGTTAAATGAGGTCAAATTACTTGTGGTACTCCACAGTCAGAAAAGAACAATGTGCGAGCCTGGTGATGCAGCAATAGCTAATCCATTTCCAGAAATGCATCAAAGTTGTAAACAACACCCCTATCCAGCAAAATGGACAAGATGCACATGCAAATGAGCATGTAAGTCAATTGTTCCATGTTGACCTGTAGAGGGAAACGAATGAAAACAAATGGAACTAAATATTTTTTTACCACAAAAACCAACTATTAGGATGATTACCCACCTAGAGCTAAGAAAAGAGTAAGGCCTAGTGTGTTGTTGCAATCAAGCAAAGATAATGTATATAGCATGTACACTTGCAACCTCTCCGTAAAGATTCTTCAGTTTGCAGGTGTTTGTTGTTACTCAACCATTGCGACAGCCTCAAATGACCACTATTTATTCTAATTTCTCCAACTACAAGGTTCTAGCTACTTGAAGCATGACGGATAGGCTCCATGTTCCACCGTAACATCTACCTCCAATATTTGTAACTAAGATAGTATTATAAAGCTAAGGATATCGAATACATATATCTCCTAAACGTAAATATCAGAAGTTAGAACGTAAGAATATCGAATCACCATGTCGTTGTCAACCCTCCGGCGAAGCAGAGCGATACCGTAAGAATTAGTCCAACCAGCCAAAGCTACAACTACAGCAGTAGGGTAGCAAAAAAAAAAAGCAAACTATTCATAAGTGGTGATGGACATAATAGTACCATGGAAATAACAATCTGCGATCAGCCTGTTTGAATAGAAACAATAGCAACCATTGGAACCAAGATGAGATTGTAAAAAGCAAACATTTTTACTTACCTCCAAAAGTTCTATTACCCAAACAATAGGAAATAAAATCAAAAGTTAATGTGACATCTAAGTACAATTTATGAGATGACACTATCATTAAAGTATAACTAGGAGTTTTAACAAATGATATAGCTTAATGAGTACAATTTCTTAAGACGTAAATTGGTACCATTTCAAAAGAAATCGTAACAACCAAATGCTAGTCTAATATATGATCTTACTGTTCAGTTTATCCTACTGTAACACCTGTGTAAAATGTAAATGTCAACTTAGGAACCAAATGCTAGTTAGAGTAGTCAAGAATCAAACCATCAAAAGCTTACAATTTCTACAACGAGGTTTTACCCTATCTAAAAATATCCAAAAAAGAGGTCGTTGCACCTTAAAAAGTTATATAAAAAATAGTCCTTATGCCTAACTTTCAAGATCAGCGAAGGGAACATAAATAACAATAACAATAATAATATTCAAGAGTACGCCATCCAGACTACTACCGGAAGATGATTGGAGGTATATCTACTGCACAACTTCAAAGCTTAAAAAGTCATGATATGCTATAATTGAATTATCTGGAAATACAATCACACAACAAATAAACAATCTATGTTTAGGTATATATGCATAAACTGCATCACTGGCAGTTTCTACTATAAAACGAATCAAATTGTTTCATCAAAAGGTCCAACAGTTTTATCTGGTGTAGTAATCTTTATAGTTCAAATGTTATTTCTTAAGCAGATGTACTTAACATCAGGTTATAGCAAGTGACCCAACCGGTAAGCTACCGTCTTACCCACCGAAGGGCAAATCTGGGTCATCCCAGGAGGAGCAACACGCCGAAGCGTAGACCCATCCACCCATTTGAGGCGCCTAGTTCAAAAGCCAGAGTGTCTACTGGTGGACCCAATATCACTTCCCTTTATACTGAACGTTGTAAAGAACGAAAAGCTTGCTACATTCTAAAACTCTGTAGCTTAGATGACAGAGGAGTGGATGTTTCAAGTTACCAATAATTTGAGTAGAAGAGACATCAACAATCCTACAGCTGACGAACAAGTACCTGTCTGCATCACTTTTAATGCAACTAGGTGCAGCCATCACTTGTATAAGAAAATGCTTGCAAATAAAGTGCAACATCCATGAGGCCATTTTATGTACCAGCAGTTAATTCTAAAGTATTCAAGAAGAATTCTACCTTAACATATATGTTGGCGACGGGCAGGCGACAGTTGAACATGAGGAGCAGCATGCGAAGCTTAGACCCGTCGCACTTGTAGGGAAATGGGAATTACATCCCACCCACCATTTGAGGCACCTAGTTCAAGAGCTTTAGAAGGAAAAAAAAAAAAAAAAAAGGAGTCGACATGTCAACAACTTTAGAAGATAGCTACACCAAAAAAACAAAGAAAGAACATCCACTGCCGATTGGCATAAGCTAGTAAAAGACTCAATCAAAAGCACAATTAAACATCAACTATACTCCATGCATGCTTTCCCAGAATTAAAGAAAAAAAGTTGCCAATTAACCATAGTTCATTAACAATACCACAAGATACAAAACATAAAGAGAAGCATACAGCAAACCTAAACAAAATGAAAAGAAAACTGCATACTTGTTAACTATCATTTTGTTGGCTAAAAATAAAAAAGCAAGTACAGCATATAAAGGAGCAAGGCAGCATTCAAGAAAGTAATCAATTTTTCAAAAACATTCGCATCCATACAAAACCCAAAAAAAAAAAAAGAAGAAAGAGAAACAAATACTATCAATTCACCATGAACTAGTAAAGACTACAATATGCAAAATCAAAATAGAAACATAGAGCTAACCGAAACAGCATGAGGGGGAAAAACAAACAAAAAAGAAAAAAAAAAATGCGCCTCACCGGATGCTAATCTACTTCAATGCTACAGAAGAGTAAGATAGCAACCTAGGCCTATCTTCATATCAAGCTGCTCAACATTTACATGGTAAGTCACAATAATCCATAAAAAATGAGTTACAGGATAACACCTAGATCCACCTTTACTTGAATTTGCCTCCAGATAGCAGCGCAACACCTTCTTTTTCTCCAAGGTTCAATGTTTTAGAGAAAAAAAACATAATCCCCACTGTGAGGGTTGCGCATAGAAGAGTCCTTTGCATTCCAAAACCAGTGGCCTCTGCAATGGTGCCATAGGAGCTTATAACAAAAACAAAAACAAAAAAAATTAACATGCATGACATGTAAAATTCATTTGCTCAAAAAGAAGAAATAACCGAGTCTCTTCTATAACAGTTAACAAAGCCCCTAATCTGTTAAAAACCCTGGTTTCTGCAATGGCGCCATCTCGATCTGTAGTTAAAAAAAAAAAAAAAAAAAAAAAAGAAAAAAAGAAAGAAAGAACTATAAAAAAGAAAGAAGGGAGTCCACAAGTAACAAATTAGATGAATGGAAAATGGCTACCAAAACAACCTTTGTGAATCCATGCATCCCCAATCTACCAGAACAACGCTGTCATGGATGGCAAAACTAAAGTACATAATGAGTTCGCAGGAAGTTAAACAACAACAGTCTATATTTGATAATGATGTTAGCTGAGTAGAAAATTACCTGCGGTACTTAGTGAAGAAAAATGTATGAGGATGTTATGCAGAAATAGCTGATCCATTTCCAGAGATACATCAAAGTTACAAAACAACAACACCCATAACCAGCCATGAGGATTATACCCATCTAAACCAAAGAAAAGTTCAAGATCTAGGTTGTTGGAAGAAGACTAATGAAATCCCTTAAGTACGATTATATCCAATATGATGAGACTTGAATCAAAGTTTCAATTAGAGAATGTCTATAGTATAAAATTAGCAGACATAAAAACTTTGGTGGAATTCTAGATATTCACAAAGAAAGATCTACCTCACCGATTAGCTGCTCATGTTTTGTTTCAGCTCCCCATTCCTAGATAATCGCAAAATTGATTAAGAACATGCGATATATGTATATACAGATAACAGATAAATTGCAGCAACAAGCAGAAAACAGTTTTCCAAATTTCACCTGTACAGGCTGATGTATATAAGTCAAATGCAAAGGGAAAATCCAATATTGTCAAACATCTAACGAGCAAATATAAATTTCTGGGATACAACTTCCCTTGAAATGTTATATGCTTTGAGTGAGCTATAATGTCTTAAATCCATTTCACACCTGAACCTAAAATGTCGAATGAAGCTTTCTCTATTTCTTTTGGACTTGCTGATTTCAATGAGAAGAGAAAACATGAACATAATCTGTACATAAACCAAACTCCATAAACATTTATCATGAAAAACGAAGATTTTTCCTTGTCGTGCTATGCTGAATGTCGCTAAATTCCAAACCGTACAACATCTAAAGGACTAAATTGTCATGCTATAAAGTATTCTGTTTCCAAAAACATCAACTATACTTCCATGCATACTTTCAGAAAAAGAAAAGAAAAGGACAAAGTAAAAAGCTGCCAATTAGCCATAGTCCAGTAACAACGCCACAAGATACAAAACATAAATAGATGAATACAACTAATCTAAACAAAATGAAAACAAAACAGCATACTTTTCAAACTATCATTTTTGGCTATAGAAATAGCAAGGACAACTTATAAAGGAGTTAGGTAGCATTCCGAAAGTAATCAATTTCCCAAAAGCATTCGATGCATGCAAAACCAAAAAAAAAAAAAAAAGGGAAAAAAATACTACCAATTCGCCACGATCTAGTAACAACACCACAAGATGCAAAACCGAAATAAACATAGATCTAAATAAAATATAAAAAAAAACTGCAACCTCACCAAATAATAATCTACTTCAATGCTACAAAAGAGTAAAAACAATAGATTAAAGGAGTAAGATAGCAACCTCGCTCCCTCTTCATATCTTGCTCAAGATTCATATGCTAGGTCAATAGTTCATAAAGAATGATGCTTATGCTACAGCATTAGGTATGCACCTTTACATGGATTTGCCTCCATTTAGCAGCACAACACCCTCTCTCTCTCCAAGGCCAATTGTTTAAGAAACTTAACATAATCCTCACGACGAGGATTATGCAAACAAGGACCCCTTGGCCCTCCAATACCTCTGGCCTCAACAATGGCGCCATAGCGACCTATGGTAAAAACAAAAGAGAAAATAAAAAAATAAAAAATTACACGCATTAAATGCAAAAATACTATTTGCTAAAATAGAAGAGATAACCGAGCATCTTCCACAGCATTTAACAAGGGTCTCTAGACTCTCCCAAACTTCTGGCATCAGAATCAAAGTACGGTTATTATACGATATATGTATATACAGATAACAGAGAAATTGCAGAGCAACAAAGCAGAAACATTTCTTCCAATTTCAACTGTACAAGCTGATGGATACAAGTCAAATGCAAAGGGAAAATCCCATATGGTCAAATATCTAACCAGCAAATATAACTTTCTAGAATACAACTTCCCTTGAAATGTTATATGCTTTAAGTGATAGTAAATACATACAAAAAGGGAGTGTAACAACTTACAAGAGCTAAAAATAGCTATCCGAACACCCTTTGTGCATCCATGGATGCCACAAACATAAAATGAAAGAAAGGTAAAAAAAAAAAAAAAGTGACTACAAAAGCTACTATTCATGTTTAACTACCATCCACCTGAGCCAAGGCTACAATTGTCCGTGTATGCTGCAAGTAGAAGGATTTACGGAAAGAAATAAGGCGACCAAATACACAGTACAAACATGCATCTTTAATGCTAAAAGAATAATCAACGCTGAGCATTTGATTTTAATTATGCATGCTCTATGGAGGCAAATCAGCAGGATAAATAGACCCACACTGTTAATGATATTTAACCAAACAAACTAAGAAAGAGTGCTATGTTCTCATGCTATTGTGAACTAACAGGAACCTAACAAAAGTGAGACAGGAAAAAGCTGCTAGCCGGTATTTGAAATTTATAAAAATTTCATATGTATGAAATAAACATTTACCGTGCCACCCATCATCCATAGATGCTTATTGCATATGCTGAGGATCTCTAGATGCTGTATGATATAAAAACCGGCTGTCAAGGATAGAGACTCAGCGGTAGAGTGAAGTTGCAAACTCCATGATGTAGGGGACTGGTATCATGCCTGTAAGCTTCACCTGTCAAAATGTTCAAAAAGTATGATAGAAAGCATCAGAAAATTTAAAACTATAACAATCGAAATTGCATAATGTACCATTTGATTCTAAATTTCTAGACCTTTTTTTGAAACACTATTCTACTAAATGCTTGCTTCTCTGAAGATACCAACATGTAAAGACAGATTACTAATATGATATGCACTAAAATCAATCTTTAAGTACAAAACCTAGCTATGTTTTCCAAGTAATTTTGATTGACTAAACTTGTTTCGAGAAAATATGAGCAAGCTAGCCAATATTGCCTTATAACATAAGTAGATGTATTTCTCATGATCCAAGACTGTGACATGAGAAATGACAACCGTTCACAAATAATCGCTTCTAGCAAGATCAAACCTTCTAATGTTTTTGGCAAGATAAGCTCTCTAATACATTTTGGCATGACCAAGCAGCTTTTATGCATGAAGAAACGGCTATTTTACCCCTCTCAAAGAGACAAAGAAGTTAAAACTACATGTCCAACAACTAACATTTAAGTTATTTATCACCTAAAACTAAGTCTGTCGAACACTTAAATAGTATGTTGTTAAGCACTTTAGGTAGAGGAGCAAAACAACCTTTTAGGGGACCACTTAAATAGTATGTTGTTAACCCAATTGTTCAAAGTACCCCATCTATGTTAGGAGGTTTTACACTTTATTCTGCAATCAAGCAAAGATAATGTATACAGCATGTACACTTGCAACCCTTCCGTAAAGATTCTTCAGTTTGAAGGTGTTTGTTGTCACTCAGAACCACTGCGACAGCCTCAAACGACCACTATTGATTCTAATTTCTCCAACTACAAGGTTAGGCTCCACGTTCCACCGTGACATCTACCTCCAATATCTGTAATTAAGATAGTATTATAAAGCTAATCAAGCTTTTAGTCCTTTCGAAGTCAGTAGAAGAATAGTTCTCTACAAGCACATTCAGCATTAAAACTTAAAATACATATATCTCCGAAATGTAAAAATCAGAAGTTAGAAAGTAAGGAAATTGAACCTCAATGTCATTGTCAACCATCCGGCCAAATGGAGCTGTATCGTAAGAATTTGTCCAACCAGTCAAAGCTACAACTACAACAACAGGGGGGCAAAAAAAAAAAAAAATGCTAGTCCAAAATATGATTTATGAGATGACACTTTCATTGAAGTATAACTCAGGAGTTTTAACAATGTTATAGCTTAATGAGAACAATTTCTAAAGACATAAATTGGTACCATTTCAAAAAGAAATCTTAACAACCAAATGCTAGTCCAAAATATGATCTAACTGCTCAGTTTATCCTGCTGTAACACCTGTGTAAAATTAAATGCCAACTCAGGAACCAAAGGCTAGTTAGAGTAGTCATGAATCAAATCAACAAAAACATAAAACTTCTCCAATGAGGTTTTACCCTTTATCTAAAATTTCTGGAAAAGAGGTCCTTGCGCCTTAAGAATTTATATAAAAGATAATCCTTATGCCTAAGTTCAAGATAGTCCTTATGCCTAACTTTCAAGATCAGCGAAGCGAACATAAATAAAAATAATATTAATATAAAAGATAATCCTTATGCCTAACTTTCAAGATCAGCGAAGAGAACATAAATAAAAATAATATTAATAACATTCAAGAGTAGAAAAGAAAACAAAATAAATACATAAAAGAAACTTAACGCACAAAGAGTTCGAAGATAGAGAGTTTTAGCGCGAGAAGGCCCTGCTTCCTGGAAGCTTTCTGTAGAGGAAGCTCTTCAGTTGATGGTAGCAGACCTTCTCAATACAAGCAGTGTATCAAGATTCCCACTACTACCATTGTTCCATTCAGCAGTAATAATGGATTCATTCACTATTACAAGATAAAGAACAGACGATGTTCCAGTTGTTGCAAATTCGACTGCTCATGTCTGCAAACTTGTCTGCCTTCCTCTGAGAGAGATCTTGGACAAAGTAAGCCCTATTAAAGTAACCAAAGTAGGGATTGTAGATATAAGGTGGACTCATTTAACATTTCAGATACATCAATCAGCTTGTAGATATAAGGTGCAACTCATAGGATCATGCTTTGTGTAACAACTTACAAATAGCTATCCGAACACACTTTGTGCATCCATGCATGCCACAAATAATAAAATGAAAGAAAGGTAGAAAAACAAAAAGACTACCTATTGGGCATGACCTACCAAAACACACGACATAATACCAATAATTTGAAACAGAGCTAGAAAAGAAATACGGTGATCTTACTTGGTAATTATCTTTTTTGCATATAAAACGACTAAAATTTTACATCACATAAAGGAGGCGTGCTAGAGAGTAGTCTAGCTCCATAAACATCAAATATACATACATGCAAACATGTCTTTACCGCATGATCTTGGACATCATTTTCTCAGTAAAACCATCACGAGCTTGTAATTAAGATATCTCCGTCATTGTAAAGTAGACCTTTATTGCCTAAATGCTGGAGTTTGCAAAATCTCTCCAATAAGCTAAGTCTAATAGAAGCGACACATGAAAGTGCAAGCACGTGTAGGGTAATGGAAATTATCTCCCACCCACCTACAGCAGGATTCAAACCAGGGGCATCTGGTTCCTAAGCCTGAGAGTCTACTAGTCGACTCAACCTCAATCCCTCAAATACTGAACATGACACATGAAAGTGGCCTCTGCAAAGGTGCTATCGCAAACTATAGCAAATAAACAAAAACAAAAGTAGGAAATATATAAAAAATCTACATGCATTTAATATAAATAATAAAATTTGCTCAAATAAAAGAAATAACGGAGTTAGCATTCTTCACTAATAAAGTAAATACATAGAAACAAATGGAGTTTACATAAAACATCTTACAAGAGATGAGAGCTACCAAAATATCCTTTGTGCATTCGTGCATAAAAATCATAATAAAATAAAAAAAAATAAAAAAATGAAAAATGAGAGAAAGAGGAAGGAAAGGTAGAAATTAAAAAGCATTACCCAATGGGCTTGATCTAGAATTACCCAATATACTAAAGTAATAAAACAAAGTGACAAAAGAAAACCAAGATCTTACATGATAACTATCAAATTTTTAGATATAAACGATTACAATATTCCAAAAACATCAACTATACATGCATGCACGCTTTCAAAAAGAAGAGAAAAAGAAAACAAAATTCTGATCAGCCATAATCCGGTAACAATACGACAATATACAAGACCTAAACAAAAGCAAGTACAGCATATAAAGGTACCATTCAGGAACGTACTCACTTCTCCAATAACATCGCATGCATGCAAAACAAAAGGAAAATAGGAAAAAACACTACCAATCCGCGACTATTTAGTAACGACACCACAAGAGGCAAAGCAAAACAGAAAAAGCTAACCAAAATAGTATGAGGAAACATAACAATAGAAACTGCAGCCAAATGAGATGATCATCCACTTCATTGCAACAAAAGAGTGATAACAACATAGAAAAGTAGTAAGATAGAATAAAAGAAACCGGTAGGGTTATGGCTAGTGACCCTAACAAGTAAGCAACAGTCTAACCAGCCGAAGCGCAAATCTGGCTCAGACCAACAGCAGCAACACACGAAAGTGCAAACACGTGCAAGGTAATGGGAATTACCTCCCACCCACCTACAGCGGGATTTGAACCAGGGGCGTCTGGTTTTCTGAGCCTGAGCGTCTACCGGTCGACTCAACTTCACTCCCTTAAATAATGAACATGATAAAGAATGAAAAGCTTGCAATACATTACAACAACTTGACAGCCAACATTAATGTTGGCGATAAAGGAGCATGTAAGCAGCATGTATAGCATATAAAGGAGAAAGAGAAACAAAAGCATTCGCATGCATACAAAACCTAAGAAAAGAAGAACGAGAAACAAATATTATCAATTCAACAAGAACTAGTAAAGACTACAATATGCAAATCTAAAAAGAAACATAGAGCTAACCGAAACAGCATGAGGGAATAAAAAGACAAAAAAAAAAAAAAAATTGCACCTCACCAGATGCTAATCTACTTCAATGCTATGGAAGAGTAAGATAGCAACCTAGGCCTATCTTCATATCATGCTGCTCAAGATTTACTTGAATAATTGAACTTGCCTCCCGATAGCAGCGCAACACCTTCTCTTTCTCCAAGTTTCAATGTTTTTGAGAACCAAAACATAATCCCCACTATGAGAATTCTGCATACAAGGGTCCTTTGACATTCCAAAAACCACTGGCCTCTGCAATGGTGCCATAGGGGCCTATAACAAAACAAAATAAAAATAAAATTTAACATGCATTATGTTATGTACCATGCGGCTCATGTAAAATTCATTTGCTCAAATAGAAGAAATAACCGAGTCTCTTCTACAACAGTTAACAAGGCTCCTTAGCTGTTCAAAAACCCCTGGTTTCTGCAATGGCACCATCTCGACCTGTAGCCAAAAAAAAAAGAAAAAAAAAAAAAAAAAGAAAAACTACAAAAGATCTACATACATTGCTAAAAGAAATATAATTTGCTCAATTAGAAGAGTTAACAAAGTTTCTTTCCATAACAGTTCACATGAGATTTAGCATTCTTCACTAATCAAGCAAATAATATGAAAGAAGGGAGTCTACAAGTAAAAAAGTACAAGAATGGAAAATGGCTACCAAAACAACCTTTGTGAATCCATGCATCCCCGACCTATCAGAACAACGCTGGCATGGATGGCAAACTGAAGTGCATATCAAGTACGCAGCAAGTTAAACACTACTTTCTGCAAAAACAATTTAGATTTGATGGTCATAATTTACTGATCAAAAAGAAAAATGTATGAGGATGTTATGCAGCAATAGCTGATCCATTTCCAGAGATACATCAAAGTTGCAAAACAACACCCATATCCAACAACATTAACAAGATCTGCATATAAACAAACATGAAAGTCACTGTTTCCATGATGACCTATAAAATCCTGAGGGAAACCAAACATACCAACGGAACTAACTTCTTTTTCCCCAAAACCAGCCATGAGGATGATTACCCACCTAAAGCAAAGAGTTCAAGAGCTAGGTTGTTGAAAGAAGACGCTGATAAAATCCCTTAAGTACGATTAATCAGGCCTGTATCAAAGTTTCAATTGTAGAATGTGTATAGTATAACATTAGCAGATATAAAAACTTTGGAGGAATTCTAGATATTCACAAAGAAAGATGCACCTCACCGATTAGCTGCTCGTGTTTTGTTTCGACTTCCCCTTCCTACATACTCGCAAAATTGATTAACAGCATACGATATATGTAAATACAGATAACATATACATTGCAGCAACAAAGCAGAAAACAGTTCTTCCAAATTTCACCTGTACAGGCTGATGGATACAAGTCAAATGCAAAGGAAAAATCCCATATGGTCAAATATCTAACAAGCAAATATAACTTTCTGGTATACAACTTCCCTTGAAATGTTATATGCTTTAAGCGAGCTATTATGTTTTAAATCTCTATCTCACCTGAAACCTAAAATGTCGAAGGAAGCCTTCTCTATTTCTTATGGACATGCTAATTTCATGCAGAAGATAAAACATGAACATAATCTGTACATAAACCAAACTCTATAAACATTTATCATGACTAACGAAGGTTTTTCCTTGTCATACCATTCCGAGTGTCGCTAAATTCCAAACCTTACTGATCATGCCCTGCCGACCATACCGATTTGAACCTTATTTACCTTTTAAATAATTTTTATAAAAAGAAAAAAGAAATTAAAAAAAGCCTAAAACATGGGTTGCATCCGAGGTACCAGCGCAACATTTGTTAAAAACAAAAGCGCTCTGAAGTGCATATTATGAACACAGCAAGTTAATCACTACGTTGTGAATCCATGCATCCCCGACCTATCAGTACAACACTAGCATGGATGGCAAAACTGAAGTGCATATTAAGTACGCAGCAAGTTAACACTACCTTCTGCAAGAACAACGGTCTAGATTTGATAATGATGTTAGCTGAGTTGAAAATTACTTGTCGTACTTTGTTGTCAGATAAGAAAAATGTATGAGGATGTTGATGCAGCAATAGCTTATCTATTTCCAGAAATACATCAAAGTCACAAAATAACACCCATATCCAACAAAATGAACAAGATCTGCATACAAACAAACATGCAAGTCACTGTTTCCATGATGACCTATAAAATCCTGAGGGAAACCAAACATAACAACGAACTAACTTTTTTCCCCAAAACCAGCCATAAGGGTGATTACCCACCAAAAGCAAAGAAAAGATCAAAAGCTAGGTGGTTGGAAGAAGACGCTGATGAAATCCCTTTAAATACGATTATATCCAATATGATGAGATTCCGCTAAATCAAAGTACGATTATATTAGACCTGAATCAAAGTGCAATTAAATACGATAGATGTATATACAGATAACAGAGAAATTGATGAGCAACAAAGCAGAAAACATTTCTTTCAATTTCAACTGTACAGGCCGATGGATACAAGTCAAATGCAAAGGGAAAATCACATATGGTCAAATATCTAACGAGCAAATATAACTTTCTGGAATACAACTTCCCTTGAAATGTTATATGCTTTGAGTGAGCTATTATGTTTTAAATCCATATCACACCTGAAACCTAAAATGTCGAATGAAGCCTTCTCTATTTCCTTTGGACTAGCTACTTTCATGAAGAAGAGAACATGAACATAACCTATAAATAAACAAAATTCCATAAATATTTATCACGACTAACGAAGGATCTCCATGTTGTGCTGCAGCGAGTTTCACTAAATCCCAAACCGTACTAATCATGCCCTGCCGACCGTGCAGATTTGATCATTTTTTAGTTTTTAATAAATTTATAAAAAGAAAAAAGAAATTAAAAGAAAAACCAAAAACATGGGTTGCATCTGCGCTGCCAGCCCAACATTGTTAAAAAAATAAAAAAAAGCTCTCTCTCTCCCTCCTCCCTCTCATTGTTCAAAAAACATCCCAAATCCCATCTTCCTCACAACGAGAAGAAAAAAAAGGCCGCATAGAGAGAAAGACAGAAGAGGGAGGAGAGGAGAGGATGACACATCATAATTTACTGTAAATAGGTCATCGCAAACTCCACACAATACAACTTCAAAAAGATTTAACAATCGCGATTTGTATAGATTATGAGAGGCTGGGAGAATTTACCTTCAAATATATGAAATTGCATGCATTTCCCGGTTCAAAGTGGTTAAGAACCTTAACAAAATCCTCACAGCTAGGATTGTGCATACAAAGGCTCTATAGATCCTGAAAACCCTCCGGGCCTCTACAATGTTACCATATGGTACTATAGGGGGAAAACTCAAAATTGCATGCATTACATATACTCCAAAAATAAAACACAGGAAATTCAAATTTACATGCATTACATATCATGATTTATCTATTCAATGGTGGAAGTGGAAAATAGGTCGCTGCCACCCGTGATTTATCTATTGAATGGTCGCAAAAAAGTAGGCAGATTAAGGGCAAAATTTTGCTATGATAATCTCAAAAACATGCATTACATTGAAATATAAGAAGCTCATATTAAGCTATAAAAATAACCGATTCTCCTCATCAATTATCTAAAGATTTAGCATTCTTCAAAGATAAAGGAAAAATACAAACAAAAAAAGAAACACAAGGAAAACGGAGTGAACATGTCAACAACATTATAATAGCTACCACAACATCCTTTGTGCATCAATGCATGCCCCAAACACAATAAAAAGAAAGAAAGAAAGAAAAAATAAAGGAGTACGACATCTAAAGGAGTGAATTACCATGCTAAAAAGTAATCTTTTTCCAAAAACATCAACTATACTTCCATGCACGCTTACAACAAAAGAAGAGAGAAGGAAAAGAAAAAAGCTGCCAATTAGCCATAGTCCTGCAACAACACCACAAGATACAAAACATAAAAAGATGAATATAGCTAATCTACACAAAATTAAACTAAACATCATACTTTTAAAGCAATCATTTTTGGCTATAGAAATAGCAAGGACAGCATATAAAGGAGTCAGGTAGCATTCCCGAAGTAATCAATTTCCCAAAAGCATTCAATGCATGCAAAACCAAAAAAAGGGAAAAAAATACTACCAATTTGCCACGGTCTAGTAACAATACCACAAGATGCAACACCAAAATAGAAACATAGATCAAAATGAAATATCAAAAAAACTGCAACCTAACCAAATACTGATCTACTTCAATGCTACAAAAGAGTAATAACAACAACATATAAAAGGAGTAAGATAGCAACCTCGGCCTATCTTCATTTCCTGCTCAAGATTCATATGCTAGGTCAATAATTCATAAAGAATGATGTTTATGCTATAGCATTACACATAGGTCTGCACCTTTACATGGATTTGCCTCCATTTAGCAGCACAACACCGTCTCCTTCTCCGAGGCCAATTGTTTAAGAAACTTAACATAATCCTCACGGCGAGGATTATGCAAACAAGGACCGTTGGCTCTCCAAAACCTCTCGCCTAAATAATGGCGCCATAGAGACCTATGGTAGAAACAACAACAACAAAAAAAAAAAAAAAAAGAATTAAAAAAAAAACACACACTTTAAATAAAAAAATATTATTTGCTAAAATAGAAGACATAACTCAGCATCTTCCAAACATTTAACAATCCCTTGACTCTCCCAAACTTCTGGATTACCAATCGTGCCATATCACCTACGCCAAAAAAACACGGAAAAAAAAGAAAAGAAAAAAAACGAGTCTCTTCTACAGGAGTTTACATGAGATTTAGCAATCTTAAGTGATAGTAAATACATATACAAAGGGAGTGTAACAACTTACAAGAGCTAAAAACAGCTATTGAACACCCTTTGTGCTTCCATGCATTACACAAATCATAAAATGAAAGGAAGGTAGAAAAAAAAAAGACTACCTATTGGGCATGTTCTACTAAAACACACGACACTAAGCCAATAAATTAAAACAGAGTAGAAAAGAAATATGGTGATCTTACTTGATAATTATCTTTTTCTTTTTCATATAAAAGGACAACAATATTACATCACATAAAGGAGCTGGCGTGCTAGCGAGTCATCTAGCTCCATAAACATCAAATATACATACATGCACCTTCAATAAAAACCCATTAAGCCATAATCCTATAACGATACCACAATCTACGAAATCTAAATAGAAACATATAGCTAATCAGAACAAAGTGAAAGAAAATTGCAAACTTTCTTAATAATTCTCTCTTTTTCTTGCTATTAAAAGAGTAAGTACAGCATATAAAAGAGTTAGATAGCATTCAGGAAAGTAATCAATTATCCGATAACATCCTCATGCAAAAAAAAAAAAAAAAAAAAAAAAAAAAAACAACAACAACAACAAATGCTACCAATTCGCCGCTATCTAGTAACAATACCACAAGGTGCAAAGCCACAACGATAATATAAAGCCAGTCAAAATACAGAAGAAACTGCAGCCAAATCAGATATCATCAACTTCATTGCTACAAAAGTGTAACAACATAAAAAAGGAGTAAAATAGGAACGTAGTGTTATCTTCATTTCATCCTGCTCAAAATTCACATGCCAGGCGAATAATCCGTAAATAATGATGTTTATGTACAGCATAACACATAGGTCCGCTCTCTTACAATACTTTCTTTACCGGTTGATAGCACAAAACCCTGTCATTCTCCAAAGTCAATGTGTTAAAGAACCTTAAAAGATTGAGCCTTCTCGACATGTAGTAAGTAGAGCAAACCAAACACATAATAAAAAAACTAACATGTCTTTACTGCACAAAACCCTATCCCATACGTTGTTTGAACATAATACACCCACCTATCTCACGAATAAACATGATGATACTCATCAAAAAAAAATTGTGCTGACCGTGCCCACCGAAACGGTCGGCACGGGCCGAGACGGCCTAAAACAGCCGTTTCGGCCGTTCCGGTGGCCTGCACAGAGAAGTCTCGATCGGCACAAAGCATGCCGACCGAGACGTTAAACCATGGAAAAAAACTAAGTCTCTTCCATAGGAGTTTACATGATTTAGCATTCTTAAGTGATAGTAAATACATACAAAAAGGGAGTGTAACAACTTACAAATAGCTATCCGAACACCCTTTGTGCATCCATGCATGCCACAAATAATAAAATGAAAGAAAGGTAGAAAAACAAAAAGACTACCTATTGGGCATGACCTACTAAAACACACGACATAAGACCAATAAATTGAAACAGAGCTAGAAAAAAAAATACGGTGATCTTACTTGGTAATTATCTTTTTTGCATATAAAACGACTATAATATTACATCACATAAAGGAGCTGGCGTGCTAGAGAGTAATCTAGCTCCATAAACATCAAATATACATACATGCACACTTTCAATAAAAAGAAAAGACTAATTAAGCCATAATCCAATAACAATACCACAATCTACAAATTCTAAATAGAAACATATAGCTAATCAGAACAAAGTGAAAGAAAATAGCAAACTTTCTTAAAAATTATTTCTTTTTCCTGCTATTAAATGAGTAAGTACAGCATTTAAACGAGTTAGATAGTATTCATGAAAGTAATCTATTATCCTATAACATTCGCATGCACGCATAACAAAAAAAAAGGAAAAAAGGAAAATACTACTAATTCGCCACTATCTAGTAACAATACCACAAGGTGCAAAGCCACAACAATAACATAAAACTAGTCAAAATACAGAAGGAATTGCAGCTGAATTAGATGATCATCTATTTCATTGCTACAAAAGATTGAGAAATGAAGTGTTGTCTTAATATCATCTACGTCATTGCAGCCGAATTAGATTCAACAGCATAAAAAAAAAGTAAAATAGAAACGTAGTGTCATCTTAATATAATCCTGCTCAAATTTCACATGCCAGGTGCATAATCCGTAAATAATGATGTTTATGTACAGCAAACTTACATAACTTTGTTTCCTGTTAGCAGCACAAGGCCCTGTCTTTCTCCAAAGTCAAAAGTGCTAAAGAACCTTAAAAGATTGAGCCTTCTCTACATGTAGTAACTAGAGCAAAACAAACGCATATTACAGCCACATAACAAAAAGGCAAACATGTCTTTATCACATGATCTTGGACATCATTTTCTCAGTAAAACCATCACGAGTTTGTAATTACGATATGTCCATCATTGTAAAGTACACTTTTATTGACTAAATGCTGGAGTTTGCAAAATCTCTCCAACAAGCAAATTCTAATAGAAGCGACACATGAAAGCGTAAGAACGTATAGGGTAATGGAAATTATCTCCCACCCACCTACAGCAGGATTCGAACCAGGGGCATCTGGTTCCTGAGCCTAAGAGTCTACTAGTCGACTCAACCTCAATCCCTTAAATACTGAACATGACAAAGAAATAAAAGCTTGCTATACCCACAATAATCCATAAATAATGATGTTTATGCTACAGGATAACACAGACTACACCTTTACGTGAATTTGCCTCGGATAGCAGTGCAACACCTTCTCTTTCTCCAAGATTCAATGTTTTTGAGAACCATAACATAATCCTCACTGTAAGGATTGAGCATACAAGGGTCCTTTGGCATTCCAAAAACCACTGGTCTCTGCAATGGTGCCTTAGGGGCCTATAGCAAAAATAAAAATAAAAAAATTAACATGCATTACATGTAAAATTCATTTGCTCAAATAGAAGAAATAACAGAGTCTCTTCTATGACAATTAAAAAGGCTCCTTAGCTGTTCAAAAACCCATGGCCTCTGCAATGCCGCCATCTCGACCTGTAGAAAAAAAAAGAAAAAAACATACATTGCATATAAAAAAAATAATTTGCTCAAATATAAGAGATAACCAAGTTTCTTCCACAGCAGTTGAGATTTAGCATTCTTCACTAATAAAGTAAATAATGCAAAAGAAGGGAGTCTACAAGTAACAAATTGCAAGAATGTATTAAGTAACAGGAATATTATATATTATGAAAATATTATGTAATATGAACTATTGTAGTAGGAGGAAAGTAGAAAAATAAATGAATATGTGTATTAGGAAAGAGTTTTATATTGGCAGAATATTTAGGAGAAAAATATAGTAGGAGTCTAGGAGACAATCATCTATAAATAAAAATGTATCATTTATTTTGAATTATGGAAGAAGAATAATTATTTTAGATTTGTCTTAGAGTAAGAAAGCAACCTGTATGCATGGTAGAATATGATATATGCAACGTGTATGCAATCTCAGCAAATTCTAATATACTTCATTAGTACAAAAGGGTAAGATAGCAACCTAGGCCTATCTTCTTCGGCTCAAGATTCATACGCTACCTCAACAATCCATTAATAATTTTTTTTATGTATAGAATAACGCATAGGTTCAGACCCTTTGCACGGATTTGTCTCTAAATGAGTAAGATAGCGAGGATTGTGCATATAAGGGCCCCTTGGCTCTCCAAAACCTTGTGGTCCCATAGGGACCTATAGCAAGAAAAAAAAAATTCAAAATTACATAGATAAAATTCTTATTTGATCAAATAGAAGCAATTAAATAGTAGCTCCTTAGCTCTCCAGAACCTTTGGCCTCTGCAATGGTGCTATCGCAAACTATAGCAAATAAACGAAAACAAAAGTAGGAAATATATAAAAAATCTACGTGCATTTAATATAAATAATAAAATTTGCTTAAATAAAAGAAATAATGGAGTTAGCATTCTTCACTAATAAAGTAAATACATAGAAACAAATGGAGTCTACACAAAACATCTTACAAGAGATGAGAGCTACCAAAACATCCTTTGTGCATTCGTGCATAAAATCATAATAAAATAAAAAAATGAAAAATGAGAGAAAGAGGAAGGAAACGTAGAAATTAAAAAGCATTACCCAATGGGCTTGATCTAGTAATGCCCAAGATACAAGACTAAAGTAATAAAACAAAGTGACAAAAAAAAAACCAAGATCTTACATGATAACTATCAAATTTTTAGATATAAAAGATTACAATATTCCGAAAACATCAACTATACATGCATGCACGCTTTCAAAAAGAAGAGAAAAAGAAAACAAAATTCTGATCAGCCATAATCCGGTAACAATACGACAATATATAAGACCTAAACAAAAGCAAGTACAGCATATAAAGGTACCTTTCAGGAACGTAATCACTTCTCCAATAGCATTGCATGCATGCAAAGCAAAAGGAAAAAGGAAAATAGGAACAAACACTACCAATCCGCGACTATTTAGTAACGACACCACATGAGGCAAAGCCAAAACAGAAAAAAGCTAACCAAAATAGAATGAGGGAACATAACAATAGAAACTGCAGCCAAATGAGATGATCATCCACTTCATTGCAACAAAGCGTGATATCATCATAGAAAAGTAGTAAGATAGAATCATAGAAACTGGCAGGGTTATGGCTAGTGACCCTAACAAGTAAGCAACAGTCTAACCGGCCGAAGCGCAAATCTGGCTCAGTCCAACAGAAGCAACACATGAAAGCAGCGCAAGCACATGCAAGGTAATGGGAATTACCTCCCACCAACCTACAGCGGGATTTGAACCAGGGGCGTCTGGTTTTCTGAGCCAGAGCGTCTACCGGTCGACCCAATCTCACTCCGTTATAAATGAACATGATTAAGAATGAAAAGCTTGCAATACATTACAACTTGACAGCCAACATATTAGTTGGCGATGGGCAGGGAGAAAGCTGAACCTTTAAAAATTAGATGCATCAATAATATCTTCCCTACAACTGCAACATTCAAGAACAAAAATAGTTAGGAGCATTCAGGTCTAAAAAGCGTATCAATATAATCCGACTTTTAAGACTATGCAAGAATAAACATTGACATGGTTGGAAAAAAGGGAAGTGCATATTAAGTGCAGTTTACAGCAAGTTAAAACACCTACAAAAGTAACTCAATTTGTCAAATTTCTAACCCTCAAATAAATTAGCTCTCCTATTTGATTCAATCGGCTCCATTACAAACCAAGTACGAGGCCAGAGAAAAAGTGCAAAAGCAAAACTACTTTCTGCAAGAACAGTCTAGATTTAATAGTGAATAGTGATGTTAAATGAGTTCAAAAGTACTTGTAGTACTCCATGGTCATAAAGAACAATGTGAGAGCATGATGATGCAGCAATAGCTAATCCATTTCCAAGAATGCATCAAAGTTTTGAAAACAGCACCCCCTCTATCCAGCAAAATGGACAAGATGTGCATGCAAACAGCACCCCTATCTAGATTCAATTGTTCCATGTTGGCCTGTAGAGGGAAACCAACAAACACAAATGGAACTAAATAATTTTTACCACAAAAACAAAATATTAGAATGATTACCCACCTAGAGCAATCAAGCAATGATAATGTATATAGCATGTAGACTTGCAACCTCTCTGTAAAGATTCTTCAGTTTGCAGGTGTTTGTTGTTACTCATAACCATTGCGACAGCCTCAAACGACCACTATTTATTCTAATTTCTCCAACTACAAGGTTCTATATACCTGAAGCATGCCGGATAGGCTCCACAATCCACCGTAACATCTACCTCCAATATCTGTAACTAAGATAGTATTGTAAAGCTAATCAAGCTTTTAGTCATTTGGAAGTCAGTAGAAGCATAGTTCTACAAGCAAATTCATCATCAAAACTTCAAATACATATATCTCCTAAACGTAAAAAACAAAAGTTTGAAAGTAAGGATATTGAACCTCAATGTCATTGCCAACCCTCTGGCGAAGCAGAGAACGATACCGTAAGAAACAACCTACAACAGCAGGGTAGCCAAAAAAAAAAAGCAAACTATTCATAAGTGGTGATGGACAACCATAAATACTAACAATCACATATCACATAGACATAATAGTACCATGGAAATAACAATCTTCGATCAGCCTGTGGTTAGTTGAATAGAAACAATAGCAACCATTGGAAAGAAGATGAGATTGTAAAAAGCAAGCATTTTTACCTCCCTCCAAAAGTTCTATTACCCAAACAATAAGAAATAAAATCAAAAGTTAATGTGACATCTAAGTACAAATAAAATCAAAAGTTAATGTGACATCTAAGATCAATTTATGAGGTGACACTATCATTAAAGTATAACTAGGAGTTTTAACAAATGGTATAGCTTAATGAGTACAATTTCTTAAGACGTAAATTGGTACCATTTCAAAAGAAATCTTAACAACCAAATGCTAGTCTAATATATGATCTTACTGTTCAGTTTATCCTACTGTAACACCTGTGTAAAATGTAAATGTCAACTTAGGAACCAAATGCTAGTTAGAGTAGTCAAGAATCAAACCATCAAAAGCTTACAACTTCTCCAACGAGGTTTTACCCTTTATCCAAAAATATCCAAAAAAGAGGTCGTTGCACCTTAAAAAGTTATATAAAAGATAGTCCTTATGCCTAACTTTCAAGATCAGCGAAGGGAACATAAATAACAATAACAATAATAATATTCAAGAGTACGCCATCCAGACTACTACCAGAAGATGATTGGAGGTCTATCTACTGCACAACTTCAAAACATAAAAAGTCATGATATGCTATAATTGAATTAACGGGATTCTTCAATAACAGTAAAGGACAGTAAGACGCATAACTCATGATATGCTATATTGAATTAACTGGATTCCACAACAATAGTAAAGGACAGTAAGATGCATAACATTACAAAATCAAGCTGATAGTGTTCTCAAAAAAGGTAACTGACAAGCAAAATTTTCTGCTTAACTACATAGACGGTTTACATATTCATAATTAAACATTTGAAAACTACAATTCATCCTTTTAAAAGACTTAGAATTTAGAATTCTAGTTGGTTTTTTTAATTGGCATTTACCTTCTAGATTAATGAGCAACTCAAATAGAAATAAATCTTGAGATTGGCCATAGACGAATAAGTGAATTCCAAAAACCAAAGTGCAAAAGATGGGAAAGTACTTGAAATTCACGTAACTAACAAGAAAGAATAGAGAGAGATAGTTTTTTATAAAAAAAGAGACATACATAGGAAGAAATATGCAAAAGGATGAGGTTAAAGCAAACCATCTAACATAAGGAACAAATATTATATATCCTTAGCATCTTGATCTGGAAATACAATCACACAACAAATAAACAATCTATGTTTAGGTATATATGCATAAACTGCATCACTGGCAGTTTCTACTATAAAATGAATCAAATTGTTTCATCAAAAGGTCCAACAGTTTTATCTGGTGTAGTAATCTTTATAGTTCAAATGTTATTTCTTAAGCAGATGTACTTAACATCAGGTTATAGCAAGTGACCCAACCAGTAAGCTACCGTCTTACCCACCCAAGGGCAAATCTGGGTCATCCTAGGAGGAGCAACACGCCGAAGCGTAGACCCATCCACCCATTTGAGGCGCCTAGTTCAAAAGCCAGAGTGTCTATTGGAGGACCCAACATCACTTCCCCTTATACTGAACGTTGTAAAGAACGAAAAGCTTGCTACATTCTAAAACTCTGTTGCTTAGATGACAGAGGAGTGGATGTTTCAAGTTACCAATAATTTGAGTAGAAGAGACATCAACAATCCTACAGCTGACGAACAAGTACCTGTCTGCATCACTTTTAATGCAACTAGGTGCAGTCATCACCTGTATAAGAAAATGCTTGCAAATAAAGTGCAACATCCATGAGGCCATTTTATGTACCAGCAGTTAATACTAAAGTATTCAAGAAGAATTCTACCTTAACATATATGTTGGCGACGGGCAGGCGACAGTTGAACATGAGGAGCAGCATGCCGAAGCTTAGACCCGTCGCACTTGTACGGAAATGGGAATTACATCCCACCCACCCATTTGAGGCACCTAGTTCAAGAGCTTTAGAAGGAAAAAAAAAAAAAAACAAAAAAAAGAGTCGACATGTCAAAAACTTTAGAAGATAGCTACACCAAAAAACAAAGAGAGAACATCCACTGCCGATTGGCATAATCTAGTAAAAGACTCAATCAAAAGCACAATTAAACATCAACTATACTCCATACATGCTTTCCCAAAGTTAAAGAAAAAAGTTGCCAATTAACCATAGTTCATTAACAATACCACAAGATACAAAACATAAAGAGAAGCATACAGCAAACCTAAACAAAATGAAAAGAAAACTGCATACTTGTTAACTATCATTTTGTTGGCTAAAAATAATAAAGCAAGTACAGCATATAAAGGAGCAAGGCAGCATTCAAGTAAAATTCATTTGCTCAAAAAGAAGAAATAACCGAGTCTCTTCTATAACAGTTAACAAAGCACCTAATCTGTTAAAAAACCCCTGGTTTCTGCAATGGCGCCATCTCGATCTGTAGTTTTTTAAAAAAAAAAAAAGGAAAAAAAGAAAGAAAGAAGGGAGTCCACAAGTAACAAATTAGATGAATGGAACATGGCTACCAAAACAACCTTTGTGAATCCATGCATCCCCAATCTACCAGAACAACGCTGTCATGGATGACAAAACTAAAGTACATAATGAGTTCGCAGGAAGTTAAACACTACCTTCTGCAAGAACAACAGTCTAGATTTGATAATGATGTTAGCTGAGTAGAAAATTACCTGCGGTACTTTGTGAAGAAAAATGTATGAGGATGTTATGCAGAAATAGCTGATCCATTTCCAGAGATACATCAAAGTTGAAAAACAACAACACCCATAACCAGCCATGAGGATTATACCCATCTAAAGCAAAGAAAAGTTCAAGAGATAGGTTGTTGGAAGAAGACGCTAATGAAATCCCTTAAGTACGATTATATCCAATATGATGAGACTTGAATCAAAGTTTCAATTGGAGAATGCCTATAGTATAAAATTAGCAGACATAAAAACTTTGGTGGAATTCTAGATATTCACAAAGAAAGATCTACCTCACCGATTAGCTGCTCATGTTTTGTTTCGACTCCCCATTCCTACATAATCGCAAAATTGATTAAGAACATGCGATATATGTATATACAGATAACAGATAAATTGCAGCAACAAGCAGAAAACAGTTTTCCAAATTTCACCTGTACAGGCTGATGTATATAAGCCAAATGCAAAGGGAAAATCCAATATGGTCAAACATCTAACGAGCAAATATAAATTTCTGGGATACAACTTCCCTTGAAATGTTATATGCTTTGAGTGAGCTATAATGTCTTAAATCCATTTCACACCAGAAACCTAAAATGTCGAATGAAGCCTTCTCTATTTCTTTTGGACTTGCTGATTTCAATGAGAAGAGAAAACATGAACATAATCTGGACATAAACCAAACTCCATAAACATTTATCATGAAAAAAGAAGATTTTTCCTTGTCGTGCTATGCTGAATGACGCTAAATTCCAAACCCTACGACATCTAAAAGAGTAAATTGTCATGCTATAAAGTATTCTGTTTCCAAAAACATCAACTATACTTCCATGCAAGCTTTCAGAAAAAGAAAAGAAAAGGAAAAAGTAAAAAGCTGCCAATTAGCCATAGTCCAGTAACAACGCCACAAGATACAAAACATAAAGAGATGAATACAACTAATCTAAACAAAATGAAAACAAAACAGCATACTTTTCAAACTATCATTTTTGGCTATAGAAATAGCAAGGACAACATATAAAGGAGTTAGGTAGCATTCCGAAAGTAATCAATTTCCCAAAAGCATTCGATGCATGCAAAACCAAAAAAAAAAGGGAAAAAAATACTACCAATTCGCCACGATCTAGTAACAACACCACAAGATGCAAAACCGAAATAAACATAGATCTAAATAAAATATCAAAAAAAACTGCAACCTAACCAAATAATAATCTACTTCAATGCTACAAAAGAGTAAAAAAGAATAGATTAAAGGAGTAAGATAGCAACCTCGCTCCCTCTTCATATCCTGCTCAAGATTCATATGCTTGGTCAATAATTCATAAAGAATGATGTTTACGCTACAGCATTAGGTATGCACCTTTACATGGATTTACCTCCATTTAGCAGCACAACACCCTCTCTTTCTCCAAGGCCAATTGTTTAAGAAACTTAACATAATCCTCACGGCGAGTATTATGCAAACAAGGACCCCTTGGCCCTCCAATACCTCTGGCCTCAACAATGGCGCCATAGCGACCTATGGCAAAAACCACAGAGAAAAAAAAAAAAAAAAAATTCACACGCATTAAATGTAAAAATACTATTTGCTAAAGTAGAAGAGATAAGCGAGCATCTTCCACAGCATTTAACAAGGGTCTCTTGACTCTCCCAAACTTCTGGCATCAGCAATGGTGCCACATCCACCTATAGCATTAAAAAATGAATAAATAAAATTAAAATTATGAGATGACACTATCATTAAAGTATAACTTAGGAGTTTTAACAAATGATATAGCTTAATGAGTACAATTTCTTAAGACGCAAATTGGTACCATTTCAAAAAGAAATCTTAACAACCAAATGCTAGTCTAATATATGAACTTACTGTTCAGTTTATCCTACTGTAACACCTTTGTAAAATGTAAATGTCAACTTAGGAACCAAATGCTAGTTAGAGTTGTCAAGAATCAAACAAATAAAAGCTTACAACTTCTCCAACGAGGTTTTACCCTTTATCTAAAAATTTCCAAAAAAGAGGTCGTTGCACCTTAAAAAGTTATTTAAATAACAAGATCAGCGAATGGAACATAATAACAATAATAATAATAACATTCAAGAGTACGCCATCTAGACTATTACCGGAAGATGATTGGAGGTCTATCTACTGCACAACTTCAAAACTTAAAAAGTCATGATATGCTATAATTGAATTAACAGAATTCCTCAATAATAGTATAGTAAGACGCATAACTCATGATATGCTATATTGAATTAACTGGATTCCACAACAATAGTAAAGGACAGTAAGATGCATAACATTACAAAATCAATCTGATAGTGTTCTCAAAGAAGTTAACTGACAAGACAAAATTTTCTGCTTAACTACATAGACGGTTTACGTATTCATAATTAAACATTTGAAAACTACGACTCATCCTTTTAAAAGACTTAGAATTTAGAATTCTAGCTGGTTAATTGATTACCTTCTAGGTTATTGGGCGACTCAAATAGAAATAAATCTTGGAATTGGCCATAGACGAATAAGTGAATTCCAACTACCGAACTGCAAAAGATGCGAAAGTACTTGGAATTCTCCTAACTAACAAGAAAGAATAGAGAGAGATAGTTTTTTTAAAAGAGACATACATAGGCAGAAATATGCAGAAGGATGAGGCTAAAGCAAACCAACTTTACATAAGGAGCAAATAATTTATATCCTTAGCATCTTGATCTGCAAATACAATCACACAACAAAAAAAAACAATCTATGTTTAGGTATATATGCATAAACTGCATCACTGGCAGTTTCTACTGTAAAACAAACCAAATTGTTTCTTCAAAAGGTCCAACAGTTTTCTCTAGTGTAATAATATTTATAGTTCAAATGTTATTTCTTATGCAAATTTACTTAACATCAGGTTATAGCAAGTGACCCAACCAGTAAGCTACCGTCTTACCCACCGAAGGCAACTCTGGGTCATCCCAGGAGGAGCAACACGCCGAAGCGTAGACCCATCCACCCATTTGAGGCGCCTAGTTCAAAAGGCAGAGTGTCTACTGGTGGACCCAACCTCACTTCCGTTAATACTGAACGTTGTAGAGAACGAAAAGCTTGCTACATTCTAAGACCAAATACACTGTGCAAACATGCATCTTTAATGTCAAAAAAAATGTTGATCGATGGAAACAAATCAGCAGGATAAATCAACCCATACTGTTTATGATATTTAACCAAACAAACAAGAAAGAGTGCTATGTTCTCACGTTATCAAGAACTAACAGGATCTTATTAAAAAAATGAAACAGAAAAAAGTGCAAATTCATAAACATTTCATATGCATGTAACAAATGTATAGCATGCCACCCACCATCCATAGATGCATATTGTATGCGTTAAGGATCTCTGGTAGGTGAAGTTGTCCGAAATAGAAACCGGCTGTCTAGGATAGAGACTCAGTGGTACTGTGAGGTTGCAAAGTGCAAGATCTGGGGGACTAGTATCATACTTATAAGCTTCAGCTATCAAAACTGTTTAAAGAGTTGATAAAAAGCATCAACAAATTTAGAAAACATAGCAATCCAAATTGCATTATCTACCATTTGATTCCAAATTTAGAGAATTTTTTTGAAACAAAATTCTACTAAAAACTTGTTACGGGAAATTGTGAGCAAGCTAGCCAATATCGCCTATGCAATAAGTAGATGTATCTTTAATGAGCGTAGATTGTGACATGGGAAATGAAGTTTTCCACCAAAAAGAGCATCTCCTTACATGGGACTCAGAATCCTTTTAAGTTCCTCAGCAGCAAGCTTATGATTATTTATTTTACCTTTACATCTTCAAACTAAAGCATGGTCCTATTCTCACGAGCTTAGGAGAAACTAGTTCTACTAAAACTAGATGCACCTGAGAAACTACGATTGCGTATCGTATTTGTCCAACCTGCCAATGCTACAAACTACAACAGCAGGGAGGTCATATAAATGCAAATTATTCAAAGGTGGTGATTGTCAACCATACATAGAAGAGAAAAACAAAAAAAAAAGCCAATCAGCCATAATCCAATTACAATACGACAATTTACAAAAACTAAACAAAAGCAAGTACAGCATGTAAAGGTAGCTTTAGGAAAGTAATCACTTTTCCGATAACATTCGCATGAATGCAAAAAAAAAAAAAAAGGATATAGAAACAAACACTACCAATCCGCGACTATTTAGTAACGACACCACAAGACACAAAGCCAAAGAGGAACATAAAGCTAACCAACATAGCACGAGGAAAACATAAAAATACAAACTGCAGCCAAATGAGATGATCATCCACTTCAATGCTACCAAAGAGTAATAGCAACATATTAAAGTAGAAAGATGGAAACCAGTAAGGTTATGGCTAGTGACCCCAACATGTAAGCTACAGTCTCACCTGCTGAAGCGCAAATCTGGCTCAGTCCAATAGAAGCAACACATGAAAGCGCAAGCACCGGTAGGATAATGGGAATTACCTCCCAGCCACCCACAGCGGGATTCGAAAGCTTGAGTGTCTACTAGTCTACTCAACCTCACTCCCCTAACAAGTGAACAGGATAAAGAATGAAAAGCTTGTTATACTCTACCAACTCCATAGCCTAGAAGACAGAGGAATGCATACTTCGAGCTACCAATAATGTGTATAAAAGAGGGATTGGCAATCCTTGCCGCATTCTTGTCCTGATACATCCTATACCTCCACAATGAAGTACTGGTTGCATCACATTTATGAAACTAGAATGTTGTTACTTGTACAAGCAAATGCTAGCAAATGAATTGCAACCTCCATGAGGCAATTTTATGTAACAGGCACTTACATTCTGAAGTCTTCAAGAAGCATTCTACCTTTACAACAACTCGACAGCCAACATTAATGCTGGCAATGGCCATGAAGAAGCTGAAGCTTTAAAAATTAGATGCATCCGTGATGTCTTCCCTACAACTACAACCTTCACGGACAAACATAGTTAGGAGCATTCAGGTCTAAAAAGTGTATCAAGAGAAGCCTGGCATGAATTTCTAGCCCTTCTTAGTTGGGACCATAAGAGCAACTTGTCATAAAGTTTTCACTATAATGCTGCTATTAGTATAATAAATCCATGATATAAACAACAATCCCTTAAATTTTTGGAGTACAAGAAAACAAGACTCATCAGAAAATTCAACAAAAAAAACGATGCATCCAGCACAGCTTTAGTTCTCCCGCATGCAACATATAGTTGTCTTCCTATGAAGTCTTACCAAGACCATCTTGTTAGAAACTTAGAAGTAATTTAAGATTCGCTAAAAGAGTAGCTAACAAAATTACTTGATAATCTAATAGCAAGCACTGTAACAAATGACAATGGGATTTCACCAGAGCGAAATTATTTCATAACTGAACAACATCCAGTGAGAACGAGCATTCAGTTGTCTACATTTTTAATACATATATATATATATATATATATATATATATATATATATATATATATATATATAAACTGTGATTTTAGTTTCAAAATTTATGGTGAGGCAACCACAATGCCAGCCAACAATTAAGTTTAGCTAAAGTAAGCAAAGCTGAGTCCTTTTATTATGAAAAGTTAGCTAACATTCCCTAGAATATACAAAAGTTAAGCTAAACGAAAGTCATATTTTTGAGCTTCTAATGGTATCAAATATACATCCATGCACCCAACTTGCGTTTATCAGCAATTTGATGTTATACAGTTATCAGTTCATTAGTTCAAGTGACTACAAAAGCTACTATTCATGATTAGAAATCATCCACCTGAGCCAAGGCTACAATTGTCTGTGTATGCTGGAAGTAGAAAGATTTACAGAAAGAAATTAAGGCGACCAAATATACAGTGCAAACATGCATCTTTAATATTAAAAGAACAATATCAATGCTGAGCATTTGATTATGATTATGCATGCTCTATGGAGGCAAATCAGCAGGATAAATAGACCCACACTGTTTACTATATTTAACCGAAAAAACTATGAAAAAGTGCTATATTCTCACACAATCATGAACTAACAGGTACCAAAATGGGACAGAAAAAGGTGCTAGCCGTTATTTGAAATTCATAAAAATTTCATATGAATGTAACATTTACCGTGCCACCCATCATCCATAGATGCATATTGCATATGCTGAGGATCTCTGGTAGGAGATGTTCTACGATATAGAAACCGGCTGTCGAGGATAAAGACTCAGCGGTAGAGTAAAGTTGCAAAGTCCAGGATGTGGGGGACTGGTATCATGCCTGTAAGCGTTACCTGTCAAACTGTTCAAAAAGTATGATAGAAAGCATCAGAAAATTTAAAACTATAACAATTGAAATTGCAAAATATACCATTTGATTCTAAATTTCTAGACCTTTTTTTGAAACACTATTCCACTAAATGCTCACTTCTCAGAAGATACCAACATGTAAAGACAGTTTACCAAAGTTATATGCACTAAAATCAATCTTTAAGTACAAAACTAGCTATGTTTTCCAAGTAATTTTGATTGACAAAACTTGTTACGAGAAAATATGAGCAAGCTAGCCAATATTGCCTTACAACATAAGTAGATGTATTTCTCATGATAAAAGACTCATGGGAAATGACGTTTTCCACCAGAAAGCACATCTAGTTACATGGACTCAAAATCGTTTTAAGTTCCTCAGCAGCATGCTTTTGTTCATTTAGAATAACTTTACAACTTTCAACTAAAGAATGGTCCTATTCTCATGAGCTTCTGAGAATCTAGTTATACTAACGACAGATAATCGCATGGGTTTTTGCACAACCGTGCACAAATAATCGCTTCTAGCAAGATCAAACATTCTAACGTTTTTGGCAAGATAAGCCCTCTAATACCTTTTGGCATGACCAAGCAGCTTTTTATGCAAGAAGAAAACGTTATTTTACCCCTCTCTAAGTGACAAAGAAGTTAAAACTACATGTTCAACAACTAAATTTATGTTACTTATCACCTAAAACTAACTATGTCGAACACTTAAATAGACTGTTGTTGAACACTTAGTTTAGCTCGTTGAGCACTTTTACGAAGAGGATGATGTTGAACACTTAGTTTATGTCATAAAGAACAATGTGAGAGCATGATGATGCAGCAATAGCTAATCCATTTCCAAGAATGCATCAAAGTTGAAAACAGCACCCCCTCTATCCAGCAAAATGGACAAGATGTGCATGCAAACAGCACCCCTATCTAGATTCAATTGTTCCATGTTGGCCTGTAGAGGGAAACCAACAAACACAAATGGAACTAAATAATTTTTTACCACAAAAACAAAATATTAGAATGATT
The DNA here is from genome assembly GCA_002076135.1 of Xerophyta viscosa. Classification (NCBI taxonomy): domain Eukaryota; kingdom Viridiplantae; phylum Streptophyta; class Magnoliopsida; order Pandanales; family Velloziaceae; genus Xerophyta; species Xerophyta viscosa. The sequence continues at coordinate 5,634,650 of MJHO01000001.1, forward strand.
ACCCACCTAGAGCAATCAAGCAATGATAATGTCTATAGCATGTAGACTTGCAACCTCTCTGTAAAGATTCTTCAGTTTGCAGGTGTTTGTTGTTACTCATAACCATTGCGACAGCCTCAAACGACCACTATTTATTCTAATTTCTCCAACTACAAGGTTCTATATACCTGAAGCATGCCGGATAGGCTCCACAATCCACCGTAACATCTACCTCCAATATCTGTAACTAAGATAGTATTGTAAAGCTAATCAAGCTTTTAGTCATTTGGAAGTCAGTAGAAGCATAGTTCTACAAGCAAATTCATCATCAAAACTTCAAATACATATATCTCCTAAACGTAAAAAACAGAAGTTTGAAAGTAAGGATATTGAACCTCAATGTCATTGCCAACCCTCTGGCAAAGCAGAACGATACCGTAAGAAACAACTACAACAGCAGGGTAGCAAAAAAAAAAAGCAAACTATTCATAAGTGGTGATGGACAACCATAAATACTAACAATCACATATCACATAGACATAATAGTACCATGAAATAACAATCTGCGATCAGCCTGTGGTTAGTTGAATAGAAACAATAGCAAGCAATGGAAACAAGATGAGATTGTAAAAAGCAAGCATTTTTACTTACCTCCAAAAGTTCTATTACCCAAACAATAGGAAATAAAATCAAAAGTTAATGGGATATCTAAGTACAATCTATGAGATGACACTATCATTAATGTATAACTAGGACTTTTAACAAATGGTATAGCTTAATGAGTACAATTTCTTAAGACGTAAATTGGTACCATTTCAAAAGAAATCTTAACAACCAAATGCTAGTCAAAAGAAATCTTGTCAACTTAGGAACGAAAAGCTAGAACGAAACACTAGTTAGCTTACAACTTCTCCAAAGAGGTTTTACCCTTTATCTAAAAATATCCAAAAAAAAGGTCGTTGCACCTTAAAAAGTTATATAAAAGATAGTCCTTATGCCTAACTTTCAAGATCAGCGAAGGGAACATAAATAACAATAATAATAATAACATTCAAGAGTACGCCATCCAGACTACTACCAGAAGATGATTGGAGGTCTATCTACTGCAAAACTTCCAAACTTAAAAAGTCATGATATGCTATAATTGAATTAACGGGATTCCTCAATAATAGTAAAGGACAGTAAGACGCATAACTCATGATATGCTATATTGAATTAACTGGATTCCACAACAATAGCAAAGGACAGTAAGATGCATGACATTACTAAATCAATCCGATAGTGTTCTCAAAAAAAGTAACTGACAAGCAAAATTTTCTGCTTAACTACATAGACGATTTATATATTCATAATTAAACATTTGAAAACTACGATTCATCCTTTTAAAAGACTTAGAATTTAGAATTCTAGTTGGTTAATTGGCATTTACCTTCTAGGTTATTGGGCAATCAAATAGAAATAAATCTTGAGATTGGCCATAGACGAATAAGTGAATTCCAACTACCGAACTGCAAAAGATGTGAAAGTACTTGGAATTCTCCTTACTAAAAGAGAATAGAGAGAGATAGTTTTTTTAAAAGAGACATACATAGGCAGAAATATGCAGATGGATGAGGTTAAAGCAAACCATCTTACATAAGGAGCAGATAATCTATGTTTAGGTATATATGCATAAACTGCATAACTGGCAGTTTCTCTATAAAACTAATCAAATTGTTTCTCTGGTGTAGTAATATTTATAGTTCAAATGTTATTTCTTATGTAGATGTACTTAACATCAGGTTATAGCAAGTGACCCAACCAGTAAGCTACCGTCTTACCCACTAAGGAAATCTGGGTCATCCATGAGGAGCAACATCGCCGAAGCGTTGACCCGTCGCACGTGTACGAAAATGGGAATTACATCCCACCCACCCATTTGAGGCGCCTAATTCAAAAGCCAGAGTGTCTACTGGTGGACCCAACATCACTACCCTTTATACTGAACATTGTAAAGAACGAAAACCTTGCTACATTCTAAAACTCCGTAGCTTAGATGACAGGGGAGTGGATGTTTCAAGTTACCAATAATTTGAGTAGAAGACAGATCACAATCCTTGTAGCGTTCATGTCCTAACGCATCCTACAGCTGACGAACAAGTACCTGTCTGCATCACCTTTAATGCAACTAGGTGCAACCATCACTTGTAAAATAAGATGCTTGCAAATAAAGTGCAACATCCATGAGGAGCAGCACGCCGAAGCTTAGACCCGTCGCACTTGTACGGAATTGGGAATTACATCACACCCACCCATTTGTAAAGTTCAAGAGCTTTACAAGGAAAAAAAAAAAAAAAAAAAAAAAAAAAAGGTGTCGACATGTCAACAACTTTAGAAGATAGCTACACCAAAAAACAAAGAAAGAACACGCACTACCGATTGGCATAATCTAGTAAAAGACTCAATCAAAAACCAAAACAAAAGCACAATTAAACATCAACTATACTCCATGCATGCTTTCCCAAAATAAAAAAAAAGCTGCCAATTAACCATAGTCCATTAACAATAACACAAGATACAAAACATAAAGAAGCATATAGCAAACCTAAACAAAATAAAGAAAACCGCATACTTGATAACTATCATTTTGTTGGCTAAAAATAAAAAAGCAAGTACAGCATATAAAGGAGCAAGGAAGCATTCAGGAAAGTAATCAATTTTTCAAAAACATTCGCATCCATACAAAACCCAAAAAAAGAAGGAAGAGAAACAAATACTATAAATTCACCATGAACTAGTAAAGACTACAATATGCAAAACCAAAATAGAAACATAGAGCCAACCGAAACAGCATGAGGGGAAAAAACAAACAAAAAAAGAAAAAAAAAATGCGCCTCACCAGATGCTAATCTACTTCCATGCTACATAAGAGTAAGATAGCAACCTAGGCCTATCTTCATATCAAGTTGCTCAAGGTTTACATGGTAGGTCACAATAATCCACAAAACAACATACTTTTAAAACAATCATTTTTGGCTATAGAAATAGCAAGGACAACATATAAAGGAGTGAGGTAGCATTCCGAAAGTAATCAATTTCCCAAAAGCATTTGATGCATGCTACATAAGAGTAAGATAGCAACCTTGCCGCATTCTTGTCCTGATACATCCTATACCTCCACAATGAAGTAGTGGTTTGCATCGCATTTATAAAACTAGAATGATGTTACTTGTACAAGCAAATGCTAGCAAATGAATTGCAACATCCATGAGGCAATTTTATGTAACAGGCACTTACATTCTGAAGTCTTCAAGAAGCATTCTACCTTTACAACAACTTTACAGCCAACATTAATGCTGGCGATGGGCACGAAGAAGCTGAACCTTTAAAAATTAGATGCATCCGTGATCTCTTCCCTACAACTACAACATTCATGGACAAAAATAGTTAGGAGCATTCAGGTCTAAAAAGTGTATCAAGAGAAGCCTTGGCATGAATTTCTCGCTCTTCTTAGTTGGGACCATAAGAGCAACTTGCCATAAAGTTTTCACTAAAATGCTGCTATTAGTATAAATAAATCAATGATATAAACATGAATCCCTTAAATTTTTGGAGTAGAAGAAAGCAAGACTCATCCTAGAAAATTCACGAAAAAAAAACGATGCATCCAGCACAGCTTTAGTTCTCCCGCATGCAACATATAGTTGTCTTAAGTCTTACCAACACCACCTTGTTAGAAACTTAGAAGTAATTTACGATTCACTTAAAGAGTAGTTAACAAAATTATTTGATAATCTAATAGCAAGCACTGTAACATATGAAAAAGGGATGACAACCAGCCAAAGCTACAACTACAACAGCAGGGGGGTAAAAAAAAAAACGCTAGTCCAAAATATGATTTATGAGATGACACTTTCATTGAAGTATAACTCAGGAGTTTTAACAATGTTATAGCTTATATAGCTTAATGAGAACAATTTCTAAAGACATAAATTGGTACCATTTCAAAAAGAAATCTTAACAATCAAATGCTAGTCAAAAGTATGATCTAACTGCTCAGTTTATCCTGCTGTAACACCTGTGTAAAATTAAATGTCAACTCAGGAACCAAATGCTAGTTAGAGTAGTCATGAATCAAATCAACAAAAGTTTATAACTTCTCCAATGAGGTTTTACCCTTTATCTAAAATTTCTGGAAAAGAGGTCCTTGCGCCTTAAGAAGTTATATAAAAGATAATCCTTATGCCTAACTTTCAAAATCAGTGAAGAGAACATAAATAAAAATAATATTAATATAAAAGATAATCCTTATGCCTAACTTTCAGGATCAGCGAAGAGAACATAATAAAAATAATATTAACTTTCAAGAGTAAAAAAGAAAACAAAATAATACATAAAAGAAACTTGACGCACAAAGAGTTCGAAGATAGAGAGTTTTAGCGCAAGAAGGCCCTGCTTCCTGGAAGCTTTCTGTAGAGGAAGCTCTTCAGTTGATGGTAGCAGACCTTCTCAATACAAGCAGTGTATCAAGATTCCCACTACTACCATTGTTCCATTCAGCAGTAATAATGGATTCCTTCACTATTACAAGATAAGAAGATAAGGAACCGGGTGGCCTCCAGGAGCAGAACCTAAAGGAACAGACAATGTTCCAGTTCTTGGACAAAGTAAGTCCTATTAAAGTAACCAAAGTAGGGATTGCAGATATAAGATGGGCTCATTTAGCATTTCAGATACATCAATCAGCTTGTAGATGTAAGGTGCAACTCATAGGGTCATGCTATAATTACAGCTAGAGAACCTATGACATATAACTCTTCAACATCAAAAGATAACTTGTTCTATTAATTTGAGACTTACTTACGTACGCCATCCTGACTGCTACCAGAGATGATTGGAGGTTTATCCACTGCACAACTTCAAAACTTAAAAAGTCATGATATGCTACAATTGAATTAACTGGATTCCACAACAATAGTAAAGGACAAGCATATGTTACCGCGCGTTGCCGCGGTCATATTGTGTTATTAAACTGTCGCTGCTAAATATAAATCATATTATATTTAATAATATTAATATTTGTTATGTCAAAAATTTTCAAAAAAAATATTCATAAGGTAAAACCAAATAATATATATCTAAAGATATATTTTTTGGATAAACTTTCAACTTAAAAAACGTAGATCTGATAGTTTATAATTTTTATATTAAAATTTTTTAAAAATAATACTTCTTAACAAAATTTCATTGACTTTGCACTTTTAATAGATTAAAAAATAAAAAAAATTATTTTATGGCATGTATGAACGTAAGAAGATATATTTAAAAATATTGTTGACGAAAACTTTTAATATTTAAGTTGTAAATTCTGTTACGTTGTATAATTTTTATGTCAAAAACTTCTTTAAAAGATACTTAGAAAAGACTTGAGAAATAAAAAATGTGTTCATTAGACAAAAAATCATCACTAAATGAGACATAAATCTCTTAATTGATGCTCAACTGTACGACCACCAAGCTTTTTGCCACCTCGCACGTCTTGCCGCAGTCATTGACATTTTTTATATTTATATAGTTAAAAATATATTAAATTAAATTATATTAATATTTAAAAATTTTCTGAAGAAATGATATTAAGTTGAAAATTTTGAATAAAAAATTTAAAAAATTAAAATATGATATTTTTACTGATATGGAGTAGTGTAATTTTATAATTTATAAAAAAGACTTGAAAAAAAATGTCCATTAGACAAAAAATTATCACTGGAAGAGACAAATATTCAAATACAATATTCATAATTATAATATTGAAATTAAAGAACCACACCCATCAAACGGTATTAAAATTTTAGAAGGAAAAAAGAATAAAACTGAAATGTAGCATGTTCTTTACAAAATTAGTAAGACAAGATTCACCTAGCGTCCATAATTTAAAATTCGTTACAATTTAGAAAATCCAAAATATTTATTAAAAGTATTTTTTTGAAAAAACTTTAAAAATGAAAGTTGTAGATCGCATCTAAATCTCCAACTTTTATATTAAAAGTTTCTAATTGTTTTGGCCTCTTGGATTCCAAATATTAACGGATTTTAAAAGCAGTTTAAAATCCGTTTCAAATTAATCCTTGACATTTTGGAATCCCAAAATATCTATTTAAAAGTATTTTTAAAAAAAACTTTCAGTATAAAAGTTTTAGATCTCATCTAAATCTATAATTTTTTATTAGAATTTTCTCAAAAAAAAAAAAAAAAAAAAAAAAAAAACTGCTGCTACAGTGTTTACTGTTAGACAGTAACAAGTAGCAAAGCGGGGTTGGTAGTATATAGTATAATAGTAAGACGCATAACGTTAGAAAATCAATCTGATAGTGTTCTCAAAGAAGTTAACTGACAAGCAAATTTTTTGCTTAACTACATAGACGGTTTACATATTCATAATTAAACATTTGACAACTATGACTCATCCTTTTAAAAGACTTAGAATTTAGAATTCTAGCTGGTTAATTTGCATTTACCGTCTAGGTTATTGGGCGACTCAAATAGAAATAAATCTTGGGATTGGCCATAGACGAATAAGTGAACTCCAACTACCGAACTGCAAAAGATGCGAAAGTACTTGGAATTCTCCTAACTAACGAGAGAGATAGGTTTTTTTTAAAAAGAGACATACATAGGCAAAAATATATAGAAGGATGAGGTTAAAGCAAACCATCTTACATAAAGAGCAAATAATTATATCCTTAGCATCTTGATCTGGAAATACAATCACACAACAAATAAACAATCTTTGTTTAGGTATGTATGCACAAACTGCATCTCTGGAAGTTTCTACTGTAAAACGAATCAAATTGTTTCTTCAAAAGGTCCAACAGTTTTCACTAGTGTAATAATATTTATAGTTCAAATGTTATTTCTTATGTAAATGTACTTAACATCCAGGTTGTAGCAAGTGACCCGACAAAATAAAACTAAACATCATACTTTTAAAGCAATCATTTTTGGCTATAGAAATAGCAAGGGCAGCATATAAAGGAGTCAAGTAGCATTCCGGAAGTAATCAATTTCCCAAAAGCATTCGATGCATGCAAAACCAAAAAAAGGGAAAAAAAATACTACCAAATTGCCACAGTCTAGTAACAATACCACAAGATGCAACACCAAAATAGACACATAGATCTAAATGAAATATCAAAAAAACTGCAACCTAACCAAATACTGATCTACTTCGATGCTACAAAGATTAATAACAACAACATATAAAAGGAGTAAGATAGCAACCTCGGTCATATCCTGCTCACGATTCATATGCTAGGTCAATAATTCATAAAGAATGATGTTTATGCTATAGCATAACACATTGGTCTGCACCTTTACATGGATTTGCCTCTATTAGCAGCACAACACCCTCTCCTTCTCCGAGGCCAATTGTTTAAGAAACTTAACATAATCCTCACGGCAAGGATTATGCGAACAAGGACTGTTGGCTCTCCAAACCTCTCGCCTAAACAATGGCGCCATAGAGACCTATAGCAGAAACGACAAAAAAAAAGTATAAAAGGAATTAAAAAAAAAAAAACACACACACACTTTAAATATAAAAATATTATTTGCTAAAATAGAAGAGATAACTGAGCGTCTTTCAAAGAATTTAACAATGGCTCCTTGACTCTCCCAACTTCTGGCATCACCAATCGCGATCTACCTATGCCAAAAAAAAAACACAGAAAAAAAAAAGAAAAAAGAAAAATCAAACCGAGTCTCTTCTACAGGAGTTTACATGAGATTTAGCATTCTTAAGTGAAGTAAATACATATACAAAGGGAGTGTAACAACTTACAAGAGCTAAAAATAGCTATCTGAACACCCTTTGTGCTTCCATGCATGCCACAAATCATAAAATGAAAGAAAGGTAGAAAAAAATAAGACTACCTATTGGGCATGTTCTATTAAAACACACGACACTAACCAATAAATTAAAACAGAGTGAGAAAAGAATACCGTGATCTTACTTGATAATTATCTTTTCCTTTTTTATATAAAAGGACTACAATATTACATCACATAAAGGAGCTGGCGTGCTAGCGAGTACTCTACCTCCATAAACATCAAATATACATACATGCACTTTCAATAAAAAGGAAAACCCATTAAGCCATAATCCAATAACGACACCACAATCTACGAAATCTTAGTAGAAACATATAGCTAATCCGAACAAAGTGAAAGAAAATTGCAAACTTTCTTAATAATTCTCTCTTTTTCTTGCTATTAAAAGAGCAAGTACAGCATATGAAAGAGTTAGATAGCGCTCAGGAAAGTAATCAATTATCCGATAACATCCTCATGCATGCAAAACAAAAAAAAAGAAAAAAGAAAAAAAAGACCCGTCGACAACAACAAATGCTACCAATTCGCCACTATCTAGTAACAATACCACAAGGTGCAAAGCCACAACGATAAAAAAGTGTAACAACATAAAAAAGGATTAAGATAGGAACGTAGTGTTATCTTCATTTCATCCTGCTCAAAATTCACATGCCAGACGAATAATCCGTAAATAATGATGTTTATGTACAGCACAACACATAGGTACGCTCTCTTACATAACTTCTTTACCGGTTGGCAGCACAAAACCCTGTCATTCTCCAAAGTCAATGTGTTAAAGAACCTTAAAAGATTGAGCCTTCTCTACATGTAGTAAGTAGAGCAAGCCAAACACATAAAAAAAAATACTAACTTGTCATTACTGTACGATCTTGGAACATTTCACAGTAAAACCATCACAAGCTTGTAATTAAGATATGTCCATCATTGTAAAGTTAACCTTTCTTACCTAAATGCTGGAGTTTGAAAAATCTCTCCAACAAGCTGCGTGCCATCCTATACATGAAACGAATATTTTGCTGCTCAAAAGTGAACCATAAGATGTTCAAAAGTGCACTTGAGAGATTTAGGATAATTTGCCAAAAATTGCTATAGTTTGCAAAATTCACCAAAACGTTGTGCTGATGTACTATGTGGTAAATTGTTATAAACTTAACTGTATGATGCTCAGAGGTGATAATTTGGCGAATTTTTTATATAAAAGTTCTGAGAAGAATTTTGAGCTTTCTAGTGCTGAAGAATGAGTTATATAAAGTTCAAAAGTGAGCATTATTGACTACGTAGACATTTTGGGACTAATCTTGTTAAAGAAATAACTCGATTGAAATCTCATCATTTGAGAACTTAAGCACCCCTTTAGCTGTTTCGGAGCAACATTTATCCACTTGCTTTGAGCCGGAGGCACTCTGCTGAATGATGCCATGAAGATGAGACCACAACTCGTACTAGACATATCATAAATGAGGAGACAATCTAGTCCACTGCAGTACCCACGTATACTCAATAGATTTTAATCTAACTCTTCCAAGAATTTTAATTCAGAAACAAATTCAGTTTCAGCTTTGTTTCTCCGGACCTTCACCCTTAACTGCAATCTACATATAAACAAATTAGTTAATGGAATATAGACAAAAAAAAAAGGATTAAAAGCAAATGGCAGATATAGTGGCACATATGGCCAGAGAATACAATCAACAAAAATAATAGTTCAAGTAGCATGAACTTTGAACTAAGTAAAATGTACATGATGAACATAGATCCTGCATAAACATCATCTCTCCCTATGAAATTGAGAAGCAACTCTATGGTGAATTTCAACTCCAATAGGGAAAAGTAGACATAGATGGGAGCTACAACTCATGCCACAAGAAAAACTCGTAAACCAATCGTATTTTCCTATAAATAGCTAAAATCTTAAAAAAAAAACACATTCATGTGGTCAGTTGTTATGGACCAAACATGATTTAGCATTCTTAAATGATAGTAATACATACAAAAAGGGAGTGAAACAACTTACAAAAGCTGAAAATAGTTATCCGAACACCCTTTGTGCATCCATGCATGCCACAAACCATAAAATGAAAGAAAGGTAGAAAAACATAAGACTGCCTATTGGGCATGATCTACTAAAACACACGACACAAAACCAATAAATTGAAACAGAGTGAGAAAACAAATACGGTGATCTTACTTGATAATTATCTTTTTTTTCATATAAAAGGAGTACAACATTACATCACATCAAGGAACTAAAGTACTCTATTTCCAAAAACATCAACTATACTTCCATGCATGCTTTCAAAAAGAAGAAAAGAAAAGGAAAAAGAAAAAAGCTGCCAATTAGGCATAGTCCAGTAGCAACACCACAAGATACCAAAACATAAAAAGATGAATAAAGCTAATCCAAACAAAATGAAAGGTAAACAACATACTTTTAAAACATCATTTTTGGCTATAGAAGTAGCAAGGACGACATATAAAGGAGCCATGTAGCATTCCGGAAATAATCAATTTCCCAAAAACATTCGATGCATGCAAAACAAAAAAAGGGAAAAAATACTACCAATTCGCCACGGTCTAGTAACAACACCACAAGATGCAAAACCAAAATAGAAACATAGATCTAAATGAAATATCAAAAAAACTACAACCTAACCAAATACTAATCTACTTCATTGCTACAAAAGAGTAACAAAAACATATAAAAGGAGTAAGATAGCAAACCAAGGTCTATCTTCATATCCTGCTCAAGATTCACATGATAGGTCAATATTTCATAAAGAATGATGTTTATGCTACAGCATAACACATAGGTCTTCACCTTTACATGGATTTGCCTCCATTTAGCTGTGCAACACCCTCTCCTTCTCCGAGGCCAATTGCTAAATAAACTTAACATAATCCTCACAGCGAGGATTACGCAAACAAGGACCCCTTGGCTCTCCAATACCTCTGGCCTCAACAATGGCGCCATAGGAACCTATAGCAAAAACAACAAAAAAGAAAAAAAAAAAAAGAATTAAAAAATTCACACGCATTAAATGTAAAAATATTATTTTGCTAAACTAGAAGAGACAACCGAACGTCTTCCACAGCATTTAACAAGGATCCCTTGACTCTCCCAAACTTCTGGCATCACCAATTGTGCCATATCCACTAATAGCCAAAAAAAGTCAAAATTAAACATGCGTTACATATAACAATATAATTTGCTCAAATAGAAGAAATAACTGAGTCTCTTCCATAGGAGTTTACATGATTTAGCATTCTTAAGTGATAGTAAATACATACAAAAAGGAAGTGTAACAACTACAAATAGCTATCTGAACACCCTTTGTGCATCCATGCATGCCACAAATCATAAAATGAAAGAAAGGTAGAAAAACAAAAAGACTACCTATTGGGCATGATCTACTAAAACACACGACATAAAACCAATAAATTGAAACAGAGTTAGAAAAGAAATACGGTGATATTTTAGGTAACTGTCTTTTTTTCATATAAAACGACTACATATTACATCACGTAAAAGAGCTGGCGTGCTAGAGCGTAATTTAGCTCCATAATCAAATATACATACATGCACACTTTCAATAAAAAATAAAATACCCATTAAGCCATAATCCAATAACGGTACCACAATCTACGAAATCTAAATAGAAACATAACGCTAATCAGAACAAAGTGAAAAAAATTGCAAACTTTTCTTAATAATTATCTCTTTTTCTTGCTATTAAAAGAGTAAGTACATAATATAAAAGAGTTAGACAGTATTCAGGAAAGTAATCAATTATCTGATAACATTCTCATGCATGCAAAAAAAAAAAAAAAAAAAAAAACAACAACAAATACTACAAATTTGCCACTATCTAGTAACAATACGACAAGGTGCAAAGCCACAATGTTAATACAAAGCTAGTCAAAATACAAAAGAAGCTGCAGCCAAATCAGATGATCATCTACTTCATTGCTACAAAAGTGTAACAACATAAAAAAGGAGTAAGATAGGAACGTAGTGTTATCTTCATTTAATCCTGCTCAAAATTCACATGCCAGGTGAATAATCCGTAAAAAAGTTTATATACAGCATAACACATAGGTCCGTACTCTTACATAACTTTGTTTCCGGTTGGCAGCACAAAACCCTGTCATTCCCCAAAGTCAATGTGTTAAAGAACCTTAAAGATTGAGCCTTCTCTACATGTGGTAAGTAGAGCAAACCAAACACAAAATAAAAAAAAAACTAACATGTCTTTACTGTACGATCTTGGAACATTTTCACAGTAAAACCATCACGAGATTGTAATTAAAATATGTCCATCATTGTAAAGTTGACCTCTCTTACCTAAATGCTGGAGTTTGAAAAATCTCTCCAACAAGCTGTGTGCCATCCTATATGAAACGAATATTTTGCTGCTCAAAAGTGAACCATAAGATGTTCAAAGTGCACTTGATAGATTTAGGGATAATTTGCAAAAATGCTATAGTTTGCAAAATTCTCCAAAACGTTGTGCTGATGTACTATGTGGAATGAATTGGTATAAACTTAACTATATGATGCTCAGAGGTGAGAATTTGCAAAAAAAAAAGGCCAGAGTTGGTGAATTTTTCATCTATAAAATTCTGTTGAGATGAATTTTGAGCTTTCTAGTGCTGAAGATGAGTTATATAAAGTTCAAAAGTGAGCATTATTGACTAGGTAGACATTTTGGGACTTATCCTTGTTAAAGAAATAACTCGACTGAAATCTCATCATTTGAAAACTTAAGCACCCTTTAGCTGTTTCGGAGCAACATTTATCCACTTGCTTTGAGTCAGAGGCACTCTGTTGAATGATGCCATGAAGATGAGACAACAACTTGTACTGGATGTATTCATAAATGAGGAGACAATCTAGTCCACTGCAGTACCCGCATATACTCAATAGATTTTTATCTAACTCTTCCAAAAATTTCAATTCAGAAACAAATTCAGTTTCAGCTTCATTTCTCCAGACCTTCACCCTTAACTGCAATCTACATATAAACAAATTAGTTGATGGAATATAGACGAAAAAAAGGATTAAAAGCAAATGCAGATATAGCGGCACATATGGCCAGAGAATACAATCAACAAAAATAATAGTTCAAGTAGCATGAACTTTGCCTAAGTAAAATGTACAGGATGAACATAGATCCTGCATAAACATCATCTGTCCATATGAAATTGAGAAGTAACTGTACGGTGAATTTCAACTCCAATAGGAAAAAGTAGACATAGATGGGAGCTATAAAAGAGTAATAACAACATATAAAAGGAGTAAGATAGCAAACCAAGGTCTATCTTCATATCCTGCTCAAGATTCACATGGTAGGTCAATAGTTCATAAAGAATGATGTTTATGGTACAGCATAACACATAGGGCTTCTCCTATACATGGATTTGCCTCCATTTAGCTGCGCAACATCCTCTCCTTCTCGAGGCCAATTGCTAAATAAACTTAACATAATCCTCACAGCGAGGATTACGCAAACAAGAACCCCTTGGCTCTCCAATACCTCTGGCCTCAAAAATGGCGCCATAGGAACCTATAGCAAAAACAACAAAAAAAGAAAAAAAAAAAAAAAGAGTTAAAAAATTCACACACATTAAATGTAAAAATATTATTCTGCTAAACTAGAAGAGATAACCAAACATCTGCCACAGCATTTAACAAGGATCCCTTGACTCTCACAAACTTCTGGCATCACCAATTGTGCCACATCCACTGATAGCAAAAAAAAGTCAAAATAACATGCATTACATATAACAATATAATTTGCTCAAATAGAAGAAATAACTGAGTCTCTTCCATAGGAGTTTATATGATTTAGCATTGTTAAGTGATAGTAAATACATACAAAAAGGGAGTCTAACAACTTACAAATAGCTATCCGAACACCCTCTGTGCATCCATGCATGCCACAAATCATAAAATGAAAGAAAGGTAGAAAAACAAAAAGACTACCTATTGGGCATGATCTGCTAAAACACATGACATAAAACCAATAAATTGAAATTGAGTTAGAAAAGAAATATGGTGATCTTACTTGGTAATTATCTTTTTTTCATATAAAACGACTTCACTATTACATCACATAAAGGAGCTGGCGTGCTAGAGAGTAATCTAGCTCCATAAACATCAAATATACATACATGCACACTTTCAATAAAAAGAAAAGACCAATTAAGACATAATCCAATAACGATACTACAATCTATGAATTCTAAATAGAAACATATAGCTAATTAGAACAAAGTGAAAGAAAATATCAAACTTTCTTAATAATTATTTCTTTTTCTGCTTTTAAAAGAGTAAGTACAGCATTTAAACGAGTTAGATAGCATTCATGAAAATAATCAATTATCCTATAACATTCGCTTGCATGGATAACAAAAAATAGGAAAAAGAAAAAAACCAATACTACCAATTCGCCACTATCTAGTAACAATACCACAAGGTGTGCAAAGTCACAACAACAACATAAAACTAGTCAAAGTACGGAAGAAACTGCAGCCGAATTAGATGATCATCTACTTCATTGCTACAAAAGATTGAGCAATGAAGTGTTGTCTTAATTTCATCTACTTCATTGCAGCCGAATTAGATTGAAGAACATAAAAAAGGAGTAAAATAGAAACGTAGTGTTGTCTTAATATCATCCTCCACAAAATTCACTTGCCAGGTGCATAATCCGTAAATAATGATGTTTATGTACAGCATAACACATAGGTCCGCACTCTTACATAACTTTGTTTCCTATTAGCAGCACAAAACCCTGTCTTTCTCCAAAGTCAAAGTGTTAAAGAACCTTCAAAGATTGAGCCTTCTCTACATGTAGTAACTAGAGCAAACCAAACGCATATTATAGCCACATAAAAAAAAGGCAAACAAGTCTTTACCGCATTATCTTGGACATCGTTTCTCAGTAAAACCACCACGAGCTTGTAATTAAGATATGTCCATCATTGTAAAGTAGACCTTTATTGCCTAAATGCTGGAGTTTGCAAAATCTCTCCAACAAGCTATGTGCCATCCTAAATGAAACGAACTTTTTGCTACTCCAAAGTGAACCATAAGATGTTCAAAAGTGCACTTGATAGATCTTTGGAAGAAATTGCCAAAAAATGCTATAGTTTGCAAAATTCCCGAAAACATGTGCTGACGTACTATGTGGAGTGAAATTTGCAAAAAAAAAAAAAAAAAAAAAAAAAAAAAAAAACTAGAGTTGGCAAAATTTATGTAGAAATTTCTGCTGAGATGAATTAAACTTTCTACTGCTGAAGGGTGAGTTATAAGTTCAAAAAGTGAACATTGACTAGGTAGACATTAAGCAACCTTTAGCTGTTTCAGAGCAATAGATTCCTATATCTAACCTTCCAAGAAATTCACTTCATGTCTTCATGAACAAATTCAGTTTCGGCTTTGTTTCTCCAGACCTTCAACCTTAATTGCAATCTACAAATAAACAAACTAGTTGATGGAATATAGACGAAAAAAAAGGATTAAAAGCAAATCGCATATATAGCGACACATATGGCCTGAGAATACAATCAACAAAAATAATACTTCAAGTAGCATGAACTTTGACCTAAGTAAAATGTACAGTATGAACATAGATCCTGCATAAACATCATCTCTCCCTATGAAATTGAGAAATAACTGTATGGTGAATTTTAACTCCAATAGGGAAAAGTAGACATATATGGGAGCTACAACTTATGCCACAAAAAAACTCGTAAAACAATCGTATCTTCCTATGAAATAGAAAATCTTAGAAAAACACATTCATGTGATCAGTTGTTATGGACCAAATTTGAGCAGTCAAGGAGTAGATTTTGATTTAAGCTTTTTTTTTTCCTAAGCACCATCACATTAAGAAGCTAGAGGGATAAGCACTGATTACCAAAGACCAGAACAAAACCTGTTCTAAACTAAATATCAAATCTAGTAACTTTGCAGAAGAAGTAAAAGTGGTCACTATATATACCTCTCAGCTGTAGCTTTAAAGATTTCTATTAGTCACTGTAAGCGCCGCAGTTCACCTCATTTAGTGTAATCACAAATCTGAAATTACAAAGTCAGTAGCAAACAATATTCTTAAGGCCTATAATTGTAACTCTATGAAGCATGGAAGCTGGCACCGGGACACGACATGATATGACACAGACACAGAAATTCAACAATTTTCAAGAAACCATAGACATGAAGGCATTCCTCCTACAAATGCATAGTATTAATAATACATTTAATAGATAAATAGTTTTAACAGTTAAAATTCATTGCTAACAATTACATTATTATATAACAGACAGTACACAGAAAGAAAGAGTAAAAGAGCACAAGAAATTACTACGATAATATCAGGAAAAAGAAAACTGTAGATAAGATGCAAGTATGACAGCAATACATACAACTGTAGATCAGAAAACACATCCAAGAATTACAACTAACTCGGAAAAGTGATAGCAACATACCGTTCTTTAACAACTATATAACAGAAATTATAAAAGAAAATTATTCCATTAAGCATACTAGATTGTCAAAAATATGCATATCCGTTATTGTACCAGTGGGGCTGCAAATACTGTGAAACCACGATATTGAAAGGGAGAGAATATTAAAAAAAAAAAAAGAAACAAAAAAGTAAAAGAACTTAAAAGCGATCGAAGTGGAGGTGACCTCCGAGGCGGCGAAATGGAGGGGATAGATACCGTGCTACACGACACAATCGAAAGACGGTGGCAGCAGGTTGGGGCGGGGGGATCGACGGCTACAGATGGTGTGGAGAGAGAGAGAGAGAGAGAAAGAGAGAGAGAGAGAGAGAGAGACGGTTGAGGCACCCGTTGGAATAAGGGGAAAATAAGTTGGAACGGTTAGTTCAAATGGAGAGTTGGTCCCTACCTACACTGTTTATAAATTTACAAATAAATCTTTTTACATAGTTCTATTATTTTTATATTTTAAAATATTTATTTAATATTTGTAAAGAATATTAAATATAAAAATTATAAATCATATCGAAAAAAAAAATTTAATTTAAATTTTTTTTAAAAAATACTTCTAACATAGATGTTCTAAGAGTCTAAAATTATAGATGATTAGCATATTAGTTTTTATACATGTTAAAATTTAGAGCCTCAAACTACTTAATTAAAAAGTATTTAAAAAATAAATTAATATAAATTATAAATTTTATTTTTCGTATACTCAAATTTTTCCTAAAAATATTATATATTAATCAAAATATTTTTTAAAATGAACTTTGACAGATTTGTAGTTTTGTAAAAGATTTAAAATGAATGACCGATTTTCAAAAATTTTAAAAATTAAATACCGATATGCAATTATCCCATTAAATTACTGTTGGCTTACCCCAAGATACCGCAAGCAAAAAGGCTATTCAGCTGCTGTTTAATATTATCATATTTGGCGAAAAAAAAAAACAATTACCTATAAAATTAATAGTTTCTTTTTAAGAAGAACAAATATTTACACCAGTTTTTCTTATGCAATTTATTCAGCTGCTTCTTTTTACGATAATCATGTTGAAAATTGATTTTCAAAATATTGTAGAGACCAATTCTACATGAAATAAAATTTACATAGAACAAAAGTTCTTATTAGAATTATCTTATGTAGCCCACCTAGGCATATCTTAAATATTTTAATTTTTATAGTTTATTTCTAGAATATTTTAAAAATTCTATTTGAAAATTCAAATTTAAATTTTAATATGGTTGATAAGGATTTGTTAGCTGTAGGCGGTAGTACATAGTTTTGAACGATAGCTACTATACAATTTTGAACAGTCACAATTGTTCGTTGGTTTGTGTCATTTCGTGAATTATATTACTCTGCCATTAACTGTGTAAAAAAATAGCAACATTGATTTTCTCAACTGTTTTTCAAAATAAAAATGATCGTCTCTAATAGTATCTGCTGCAAAGATTATTATCGGAGTTAGACAATTTTGCGAACATTATTGTGTTCAATGATTCGGTATCGTTAATACAAGAAGATGCCGAACGAACTTCACTGTATTCTAGATATTACCGATTAACTTCTGTTGTACTATTTGGTAGGGGTGAATAAATCACTTGAAGCCATTTATATGAATATCAAAACTATTATCATTATTTCTGTACTATTTTACATCAAATCACTTGAATTTTTGTATTCTTAACTACCTTACAATGGCTTTTTGAACTCTAACATCACTTGCCGCAAAGAAATCATCTCCTATGCTTGGTGAAACAAAAAGGAAAAATTTACTTTTGTTTTTAAATGACTTAATTACTCCTCTTATAATAAAAACAAAACTAATAAAATCTTTTTTATATGTGATCGTTTAATTCGATTTCTAACCTACATCCTAACTGAAAAAAATAGCGCAGTAGTCTCTCTCAACTTATATTTGCTAAAATTCGAATCCCCAACTAATCTTTTATGAGAGCAGGACGCGGTCGCCTCCTAATATCCAAATTCTCTAACCAATTAGGCCGACTCTGATTACTAATAAAGTCCCTTTTTTCATTAAAAGTCAATAGATTATCTTTCTTTCTTGCAGTTTCTCTTTTACGGAAGAGAACTTGATATTGTTTTACATAATTATTCTGCTAGTTTTATGGATTAATATTAAAGTATAATTAGGTTGTGATTTGTCAGTTATATCTAAAATAGTATAAAAAGCAATATATATATATATATATATATATATATATATATATATATATATATATATATATATATAATAGCATAATAATATTATGGGTATGACAATAAATAATATTGAATTGTTGAGTATCATTGTCTGTGGCTTATCCCCCTCCCCTACCCCGCCCCTCCCTCGGCATAGATCATGCGTCTGTCACTGGTTGTACATATCACTGAAATATGTGCAAGTTGAACCGTTAGTATTTTTGTCATTTTCAACATAAATGAACACAATTTAGCCAAAACTAAATAGAGGGCGCTGTTCGCCAATAACTAATAGAGGGCGCTGTCCGAAACATTTTAAATTTGGTGGGAGGAGGGCTGATATAGGTTGACAGTGATATGGGGAATGTGAGCGTTATTTTGTATAAGGGGGCTGTTAAGTAATATCCCCGTTTTTTTCCTTAGTCATTGCTCAAAGAATTTCATTATTTGACATGAGAACTTTATAGGCTTCAAATTCCGTTCACGTCACTGGGGATAGAAATCCTTTGTCCTTGCTCACTGTCCTGCCTCATGTCTCTACATCAAAAAATATATATATTATATATATATATATATATATATATATATATATATATATATATATATATATATTATTTTTTAATACAAATTATATTTTAAAATTGATAAAAAATTCCAAATTTTTTTTTTAATAGATATTCTAAAAGTTCAAAATCTTAATGGATTTATAAATAATTTTAAAATACGTTAAAATGTTAAGACTTCGGATGTCCAGATTTTGGAAAAAAAATTTAGTATGAAACTATAGATCTCAACAAAATAATAATAATTTTAATAATATATATATATATATATTGAATATGGGTGCAAAAAATGGAGGCAGAAAACGAGAATAGAGGATGCTTGCTCCACACTAGGTGCCTAGTTTCATCACACTTAAGACTTGTCAGCTTGTGCTACATAAGAAGTTTTTTCTAGAGCTTGTACTACCCTAAAATTCTAACATTTTGAAACAATAGTTATCTTAAATGCCACATACTACTATCCTTGGAGGATCACATTTCCTGTACGCGATACTAATATTATATGAAACAATGAAATATATGGATTGAATATATTTATGTGATTGGTTCTTCTCGATTTTCTATAGTATAAAGCAATGAACAGTGCTATTAATAAGAAACATTATCTTGTTTGTTTATCCTAGAGTTGCAAAATTATTTACACTTGTGCTTGGCAAATTTGGTTATTCTAAGCTTTTGAAGGTTTTATTACTTATTATTTATTACTTTATTAGGGAATGTATTGTAAAGTGATTAGAAACTAATATTTAATGCCATTAATTTATTTGCTTTACTATAAAATCACAAAACTAGTTGGTTAAAACGCTTTCTAGATTTAATTTCGAAAATTCCAATTGATAAAAATATTATTTTCTAATTATCTCTTACAATGGTAAATCTATATATATATATATATATATATATATATACACTTTATTACGTACGAAAAGTTATTAGCCTTACAAGATCAACAAAAATGCATCTAAAAGTTATATATATATATATATATATATATATATATATATATATATATATATATATAAGTTTATTCGTTCTGTTTTTCATCGTTTCAACTACTTTTTGGTTGACTATAAATTTCTAACTGTCGTCTTTCAGACATCCAGAGCTTAAGTACTTAATTTGACTCCATCTATCAGCGTCAGTATGTCATCACCAGTGAGCTCATCACAAACGTCATTCTCATGCATAGAAGTCCAAAGCATCTCATGTTGATACAGAAACTTTGACCTCATAAGGTAAAATTTTATGTTTCGATTTCTTTGTATCTATTCATATTAACATATTTAAATTTTTTATTGGTGAAACATAGATCATGACATTTATGGGATTATGTCCTTTCTTTCTTATGGGTTTGTGATATGCAAGAGTTTAATTTTTATCTTATATTTTAATCGAAATTTGAGCAAGAGTAGCTTTTTTCGGCCAGCAATTGTTGGAACTCAAATTGTCGATTTATTATTCGTTAGGACAAACTACAATCCTCTTTTAACATATAATATAATTTTGTTAATTAACTGAATTAATCCTGATTAGTGGATTGTATTTTTTATGATATAAAACTAGCTGACTATGATATATTTTTTCTACTATGCATAGTGAACGTATATTTGTTGGATTAGAAGAAAGGGATCGCTGCTTATCAACCTTTCGTTTCTTCAAACTTTAGTATTAAGTTTTGAAACTTAAAAACATATACAGACCTTTTCACTATATCTACGTATTTTTTTTATTTTTAAAAATTAATTTATAAAACTCCTAAAAATAATGATGATATGCAATTATCTCCAGAAGAAACCAGAATGTTGTAAAAATGAATTCAATTGCTAGCGTGGTCGGTCAACTTTTGACTTGCAGCTTCGTCTACCGCTCTCAATTGCAGCGTTCAACGGACGGTTGCTCCCAGTTGGCTACTCGTACGTAACATAATTAGACCTTGCGCTAAGCTCAGCAATGACATCAGCAAATCTTCTAGTTCTTCTTAGTCTCTCTCTTGACTCCTTGACCATTTTAGAATCTAGAATTCAAAAGGGCATATCTGACTTCTTCTTCGTCAAATGTGTGTACTAAATTTTATTTTATTTTTTTATTTTTGGGAGAAAAACAATAAATACAAAAATTGCAATTCAGAAAGGGGCAAGTTGCAATCAGCCCATGTCAGATCAAAACTGTATCCATTCAGTCCCTCGATTATACTGGTTCTCATTTGCCATCTTCTCGTTATATATGTAATCTTCTTTTTACCATCATATTAATATTTTTTCAAAAAACTTTAAGCATAAAAATTATAATTTTTGATAAAATCTATAACTTTTATATTCAATATTTTTCTAAAAAAATTCTTAAATAGATATTTTAGAATTTTAAAAATTCAACGAATTATCGGATTGAATCTAAATTTCGTTAATACTTTGGAGCATCAAAATAACTATTTAGAAGTATTTTTTAAAAAAAAAATTAATCAGAAAGTTATCGATGTCATCAAAATCTATAATATTCATATAAAAAATTTTTCAAATTCGAAAATAAGATGCACGATTTACGGAGCAGGAGCTAAAAAAGAAGATGCAAAGGTTAGGGGGCTGAAAAAGAGTAAAGTTTAAAAGGAGGCGCTGGACAAGAGTTTTCCCATTCAGAAATTCCAAAATGATGGTAGTTTTCAATTTATTCTGATATTTTTAATGAACTTACTATAAAGTTACAGCAGAAACAAAATGCACAATATATATATATATATATATATATATATAATATATATATATATATATTACATGTTAAATATCCGCCGAAAGCACTAGAATAACACGATGGACAAACTTAATCATTTTAGAAGCCAAGGAATTATGCTAAAAATAGAGGAATCTTGGGAGTAAATATGGAATTAGCCGCCGTTATACAAGTGAAAATATTAAGACATTTTTTGAGGTGGACTTGGTATGCAAACCACTTCTCTTTCTTTCGGGAGTCAGAATGCATTAGAAAAGTGAAATATGAATGAAACTGATCGAACCGGCCAACTAAGAAGTTTCATGAGAAAGAGACTCAAGAGAGGGAGACAGTTTGATTAGAAATAATATTTTTATGTCATACCATTGGTCCAGAAAGTTTTCATTTGTTAAATATTTTTGTCACCTCCGCACACAATATATTAGGATTTGAATAATTCCGAAGATCTTATTATATGATATATAATTCTGATTATATCAATAGTGTTTATGATAAATAGTATTTGCTCATATAAATATAATTCATATCTTACTAAATAAATAAATAACTATAATTCATGAGTGGCGGTCAAATCCTACAGCGTGGGAGAAGAGCTTAGTGCAGCAAATCCAAAGCCTTACCCAATATCCAAGTGTGTTCATATACCGGTCTGGACAAAAAATTTGACCGGACCGATTGGTTTGGTCCGGTCCGGTCCAGACCGGTATATCAACGGTCTGTTCCGCTATCCCATTACAAGTTGTTAATCGGTCTTCGTTTCGGTCAGGTCAAGACCGAAAAATCGTGGATCAAACCAACGACCGGTTAAGAGCTCGGTTCGGCTCCATAAATTTGCAAATCAAACTAATAGGTAATTTGTGGCCATACAGTTAGAAATTCGTGGTCCAAACATTGTTCGTAATACAATTTACTGTCCAACCGTATCGACTCGGTTCGGTCCAAATGTTTTGCAATCCGGTCCGGACCGAACTAGTTTAATTTCAGTCTAATTTTTAGTGTAAAATATTGATACTATTCAATTTTTGATCCGAATGGTCGCATCCGGACCGGTTGAACACCCTGCTAACATCCTTCATGCGGGAAACATAACTGACGCCTAACTGTCATTCACAATTTGTCTTTTGATTATTATACTAGTTTTATACCCGTGCGATGCACGGTTATCAGTCATATATATAATCATATAAATATAAATAATGATGTTGAAAATTTTAACTATTTTTTTTATTTTTAATTTTATTTATATTTTATTTTATTAAAATATTATACTTTCGTAATATATTATTAGAGTAAGAAGAAATCTCAAATACCATATATAAAATTATTCGAAGATTGACGTAAAATAGTTTATGTATTTTATTTTAAAAAATTAATATTGCATAATATATAATATAATATAATTATTTTTATACTAATTTTTAGATTATTTTTATAAATTATTATTTTAATTAAATATTTATTTGTAATATTAAACTTTTCATATTCTTCAAATAAGTTACATGACCTTATAAATTCCTATCAATTAATACAAATGCCACATGGCTTGTTTAGAATAAGAGTAAATGCCACATGGCATAACAAAAATTATTCAAAATGCCACATGGCATAACGACTTTGATCTCCCAATTTTATATATATGTATATAGATTAATTAATTATTTGAATATGGCAAGTCAAATGGGTGTCGTGCTGGTCCAAGAGTCCGATCTCCAACTGTGATACGGCTTTTCCTTTTTATTAAATAATTAAACTTATTAACCTCACAGATTAATATTATATAATATCGTGACTTAAATATTTCCTACGAAAACCTATTAGCTCTATAATTTTTCATATTTGTAAAAAAATAATAATGTTATATTTCATAGGACCGACAAGTTTGAATTTAAGAACCTAAAAGAAAATGAACCAAAATTTGTTTAGTAGACTGCCAACATTGTAATTTGAAAGCGCATATTTGTTTAACTAAAGCCTTGATGATGTATTAGACGCATCTTTGATATCGCTAAAAATTGTGTACTATGTTTTTTGAGATAACTAAACGAAACATTTCTGATGATATATACCAAATTATTACACTTGACATTATGTTCTAACAAGACTTTTCACCCCGTTTTAGCCCTGAATATGATCAGAAAGTAAAATTTCAATCTGACGTTGTCTCAAAATCAGACATAAAGTAATAAAAGTTATCTAGCCACCAATTTACCTAATTTTGCTAATGTTTTCTCTTTTGCTAATCAGCTTATCTAATCGGAGCAAAGATTTTGTTTTTTTGCTAAAACATGCCGAATTGCTTATTTTTTAATCTCAGAGCATCCGTTTGTCCGAATCCACGATATATACTTCCTGAGGGGCGGCTGCACCATCCGACCATGGGCAAGAGGTCACTACAAAATAAGTATTACGTAGTTTGTCGTGTTTTCAAAGTACCAATATCTAAAAAAGACCGGTTTCCAAATAAACTTCTAAACGTAACTAGAAGAATTTTCACATAGTAACATGAATTCTCATAAGAAAGCACGCCTTGCAATCTCATTTAAGAGTTTTGCGTGTTTTATTCGAGATGACTGGTGTTGAAATATTTAGGCTGAAGTAATACTGGTGGCATCAAATGCACCACTAAAAACACAGACTGGATGGTTGTTTGTAGTGTTTAGTGTTGGACAGAGGGGTGGGGGGCAGAAATATTTTTTATGAGTTATGTAAGATTGAGATATTTATTAATGATACATTTGCTGTATAGCTACTAAGGTATCATATATCGTACTAAAAATAGATGATATCCTTATGATGACGGATTATTGAGGGAGTGCAATTAATTATTATTTTTAATGGGTTCCAAAAAAAAAAAAAAAATAGATGAAATTTATTAGCCTAGAACATGGACTAAGCCAAAGTATGAGCAAACATCTATTTAGATCCATAGAACCAACCTATATATACACTAGATGATCACATGGTGAGTCACTGGTGATAAATCAAAAAACTTAGAGAGTGAGAAGGACTTGGAGAGATGGCCGGAGACATAGTCGTAGAACGAGAGTGAGCACAGAATAAGATCTGCTTCCGCACAAACAAGAGATAATATGATATTCTTACTTATTCGTTAGAACATCATGCTAAGATTACTATTACGGGTTGATCGCATTGTAAATGTGCATCAATAGTAGTAATAAATATGTATTTGATAATATTAAAGATATTAGCTAGATGCATTTTTCTTCCACTAATTCTTTAATCTTAAATCTTTAAACCCTAAGAAAGTATGAGACATGCAATGACATAATTTGGGTAGGTTATTTTTTTTTAGATAAGAACTTCAAATTTGTTTTTCTTGGCAGACCCATAAGAGGCACTTGTTTAAGCATGATCGAGTATGTACGCGATCAATATTCTAAATGTCGAAGATGGAGGTAGCTAGAAAGGAAAATAAGCAATCACATGGAAGAAGCTGGATCCTCCCGAGCTTAATTTTAATATTTCGAAGTTCTTCCAACATTTACTCTCCCTTCTTTCTATTTATAGATAATAACTATTCATAAAAAATAAGCCAGATCACAAGTCTGAATTAAATTTTAAATCTAACATATATTAAAAAATATTTTTTTTAAAATCTAATTTTTTACTCTATTAAAATAAAAACTAATCAAACAAACGTCCACGAATGTAATAAAACTGGATGTTTGTGAGATCATTGACGTTTCACCGATTAGAGTGTACGTCAGTCTCCAATTTGAATTCAAAGTTCGCCTTTTTTTTATAAAAAATTGAAAACGTGTTTAAAATATCATCGGTCAACTTAAGAAATTCTGAACTCCATTAGCATGAAATTGAAAGTGGATATTGCTTTCGTGAGCTTGCTTACAGCAGTACACCAGCAAGCCCACAAACTAAAGAGCACTCTTATTCTTGACGACTCTGACCATTCAACAGTATATTGAAATATATATTATACGTATTTTAAAATATTACTGGCGGTTATGATAGTTTTCTGCAAAATTATACCGACCGAAAGGAAATATAAAGGTTGGCAGACACTCCAGCGTGATTTTGACTGGCCATGATGTTCGGTAATTATGATATATTTATCCATGTAATAAGTACCAGTTATTTAAATATATATAGCTGTTACCAGTCTATTACACATGTATAAATCCAGTCTATTACCATAATAACATATTTATCAGGATAACTCTTATCCTTTTCAGTGATCAAACATGATCTTTGTGAGATCATTGATTACCTCATCACATACATCAGGCAGGTAGCCTTACCTACATGACCCAAAAGCTCCTATCCCTTTCAAGGCCAAATTTTAGAACTTTTTTTTTTTTTTTTTTTTTTGTGTCAACATGAATAGCAAAGTAGTATACTTCAACTTTTAGTTCAGTTTCTTAAAAAAGCCAAAATTGGTAAAATAGACGGCCGAAATGGTAGTACAAATCATTTCGACATTTTGAACTATTATTTTAATGGTGTTTTTAACTTTTTTTAATTTTTAAAAAAAATTTTAAATACAAATTTTGACTAAATAATGTTCTCAACAGTTGATTTTGGAGAGGACAACAGAAAGTTGTTCAGGCTTATATCTGAGCAACTTTTTGTCATTTTTTTGGATTTTGAATTTGACACCAACTTTATTACCCTTCTAGGTGCATAATGAGAATTTAGAAATTCATCCATGTTAACTTAATTCATTAAAAATCAGAGAAATTTGTTAACAAAAATATTCCTTTTTATTAATCCAAAAAATTAAATTCAAGTATTCTCTTCTATAAATTTGTAATTATCAAATTTTAGATCCCAATTTAAGTAACGGTTATTTCTAAATAATTTCTTAATTATTAAACAATTCGTATTTTGAGATTCTAAATTATTAACGAATTTTAAATACAACCCATTAACCCGCTGAAATTCGAGGTATCAAAATATATGTTTATTTTTTTTTTTTTTTGGAAAATATGTTAACTATAAAATTATTAATATTATTAATATTTATAATTTTAATATTAATTTTTTTAAAAAAAATATTGATACAATGATCATTATTTTTGAAAAAAAGCCCGAATTGCATGGCTGAAATCGAACTGTTTTACCTCCCAGGAGCTGAACGAAAATTTGCCCAAGTTTACTTCAGTAAATATAAAAATTTAGTGTATCGTCCTGCATCCGACCCGCTTCCTTATCCGCGAAGTCTTATTCCTTCTAGATCCTAAACAAAAAATCCCTCTTAACTCTTAACCGCCAACGATACCTCCACCGGAAGCTCACTTCCACACGTGCTCGTATGCGCGACTCTTCGTACCCCTCTCTCACCTCAACCCGACGCGCCACATCTCCACTTTTCATTAAATAAATTAAAAATAAATTCCAGCTGTTTTCTCTTTCTTCGTTAATCCCGCGTTCTTCACTCCCCCCAAATCTATTTAAACCCGCTCCCATTCCACCCTCCCCCCTCCAAACGACAATCGACAAGAGAGGAGGTAGACTCCGCTCTTGGCTATTCCAAGCTTAGAACAATGGCGGCGGAAGCAGTTGCAATGATCGAAAGCACCACCAGCAGCAGCAGCGATTACTCCGGCGACTCACCTACGTACTCTTACATGACCGTGTCCTCGGCCCCGCCGAAGCGCCGCGCTGGGCGCACCAAGTTCCAGGAGACCCGCCACCCGGTATACAAAGGCGTTCGGCGGCGCGGGAGGACGGAACGGTGGGTTTGTGAGCTCCGCGATCCGAACAACAATAAGTCTCGTATCTGGGTCGGAACCTTCGCGACGGCGGAGATGGCGGCGAGAGCTCATGATGTTGCTGCCCTTGCCCTAAGAGGCCGCAGAGCTTGCCTTAACTTCGCCGACTCTGCTTGGCGCCTCTCTGTTCCCAGCTCCAATTCTCACGACGATATACGCCGCGCTGCCGGTGTCGCCGCCGAACAGTTCCGTCCTACTGAAGTCTTATCCTCCTCCATTCCTTCCTCCTCGGCCGGCCCTGTTGTCGATGAGAAGAAAGAGGATAAGAATCCGGCGGCGGAAATGGCAATGCGAAGAACGGCGTTTGATGCCGAATATGACATGGATTTGAATTGGGGAGTTCAGGGATACTATGACATGGCTGAAGGATTGCTCGTGGATCCGCCACCGCAGTCAGCGGCGGGGTGCGTGTTCGACGAGAACGACGGCGCAAGTGACGACGTGTCACTGTGGAGCTACACGTTTTGATTCTGACAATTTCGCAATCAGTTTATTTTTGTGCGACCGTTGTAACATATGAATTTACGGATAGCACCGATTCATATTCCATCAATCGAAAAATCTCAATATTTCGATCTGAACAAGTCCGAAGGCTCGTATATCTTCATGAAGTATGGAGAGAACAAATCTTTGACATTATTACGGATGGCACTTGCAAGATTCGAATTTGAGATATCCACTTTATAAAGTAAAAGTTCCAACCATCTATTCTAAACGTCATGGATTTTGATTCTGAATATTTGACGAGCAATTATTGTCTATACAGGGCATGGAGGGAGAAGACGTTGTTTTGGGAGATTTTTTTGATTTAACCATATGCTAAATTTTCATCTGAATTTAATCACAATTTGCTTTCAAATCAGAAAAAAAAAAAAGAATTTTGTGGGAAAGCAAGTCCTCCGTTTTCTTTTCCTGTTCATTCCTAACTTTCACTTCCCCCAAGTGGGAAGAAATATTTCTAATTTGAAGATAACTTTTTAGGTAGTTATATATCAATTTTTCTCTTTTTTTTTGAATGTATGAAGAAAAAAATAATAAAATAATTTCTAAAATAGAGAAGGCTGATATAATATTCATCCTAACTTTTTCTAATTACAGTCAACACTGAGCCGTGATCAAAGTAAAGTTTTGTACTTAGAATTATTAGTTAAGATGCTATTGACTACATGCAAGTAGGTGCTACGATATTTATAAATATATTAAGGATTTGAAAATTATATCCGTCAAAGGCTTTTTTTTGGATAAGAAAAGTTTACAAACTCTACTAGAGTCGAAGCTCATCAGACATGAACGTGACATTACGAACTTTGAATCGAACGATTTATACCATTTAATTAAGATGGTGGCTAAAAAATTTTCAAAGAGAGGCATTCAAAATTAATAATGAGAGTTAAAATTGAAGAAAAATACAGATGTAGTCCCAGGGCCCACTGAGAGTACCAGAGCAAGTGAGAGAGTCCATACATAGGCAGCTGGATTTAATTAGTATTGCTGCTCTTATCTAAATAATATAAAGGCAGATATAGTTATCGAGTATGGAAAATAATAGGGTTTTTGTTTAAAAAAGTTTATATTTTATAAAATTTTATCAAATAAATTTATAATTTTTTTGACAAACTTACAAATTATTTCAAATACGTATATAAAGTTCTTTTTAAAAAAAAAAAATTGAATAGAAAATATTTAATTTATTTTATAAGTTTTGTATTTTAAAATTTTTTCAAAAAAAAAAATTGAGAATCGAAAATGTTTGAGACTAATAAAGACTTCCGTGAGTACATAATGTTTAATATATATATTTTATATTAATTTAAAAATTGTTAGAAAAAAATAATAATAATTTACATCAGACCTTTTAAAACAACAATCATGCGTTTCAGCTCAAAAAAATACGAAAATGCGCGACGTGGCGGCGCGATAGTCGCACGTTTTAGCTTCCGAAAATATAAAAAAATGCTACACGGCGGCGCGCACGTCGCGCATTTTTCCGTTTCCGGAGGTTGATATACAAGACAAAAATTTTAGGAGGGCTGAATGCAATTATTCCAAATGTCATCACGTCGTAATTATTCCAAAATATAAGTTATAAATTTTAGAAGACTGATATATAATTATCTCAAAAAATAACGATTTATTTGGAAGGAAACTATGAAAGTTTGGCTGATTTGACTTATTTTACCACTTGATGAAGGATAAAGTAGTAGTTTGAAATTTGACCAAAAACATAGTAGTTTAGTAGTTTGAAAAGACGGAAAACGGAGACCACAAAGAGTTTGAAAAAGGGTACACGGCGGCGCGAGAGTCTCTGCGAAGTGGTCAACAGTACGAAAATCCGATGAAAAACAGTGCGCACTTAGTTCTGAAATAGATATGCGTAATGTTGTGGTCTAGGAAGCAGGGGATATTCTTTCTTTCTCAATAAACTAACGTACTTGTGTGGTATGGAGTTCGATAAAATATTTCGCCGCCACTTCTTCTGTTTTATCATTATTTTTCTAGATAACATGTTGGACTGCCTTAATCTTTCTAGATAACATGTTGGACTGTAAACTAACGTACCTGTAAGCTAAAATGCTCCATGAGCTAGCAGGCATGCCAATGTACACGTGACCCTCCCTTCTTTCAGAGTTTGGATAAATACCACCGAAAAAAGGTTGGTGCTGGAAATGGCCTCCGTGCTCTGGGTTCGCCTAAACTGTGCCATCACATTGCTTACAGGTTGAGGGTCAAAAGAGGTCGTAATACTCGTTATATGAACCAGCGAGTAAGAACATATA
This sequence comes from Xerophyta viscosa, assembly GCA_002076135.1. Taxonomy (NCBI): domain Eukaryota; kingdom Viridiplantae; phylum Streptophyta; class Magnoliopsida; order Pandanales; family Velloziaceae; genus Xerophyta; species Xerophyta viscosa. The sequence continues at coordinate 5,665,026 of MJHO01000001.1, forward strand.
TAACAAGCCTATTCAATCAGCGCAAACTGAAGCTTTACTGTTTTTTCAGACTAAAACGAGTAATTTTTTGGTGTAACAGTTATATCACGTCATTCCATGTAACGGCCGTAAAAAAATATATTTAGAAGTATTTTTTAAAAAAAAATTTAACATCAAAGTTGTAAATTTTGATAAGATCTTTTACTTTAATGTTTAAAATTTTTTCAAAAAATAGTTCTAAAAATATATTTTGGGATTTTAAAATTTAACCGGTTTGAAATGGATTAAAAATTTATTTAACCCGTTAAAATTTGGAGCCCCAAAATATCTATTTGGAAGTATTTTTTGAAAACCTTTTGAATATGAAAGTTGTAAATATCATCAAAATCTATAAATTTTATTTAGAAAGTTTTTCCAAAAAAATATTTATATATATTTTTTTTATTTAAACACGAAAGGGATATATGCTGCTGACGTGGCGCGGACGTTTAATTATAGAATTTTTTGACGGCAAGCTTTACTTGACTTTACTTAAAGACATTTATTTTTATCATCTTACGGTCATGAAATTTTGTTGAATTCTTCACTGTGCATGTATGACTACGTCTTAAAAAAACGTGATTAATTAGCTTCTTCAACTATGCAAGAACTTCCTTATATATATATATATATATATATATATATATATATATATTCAAGCTTTCATCCAGATTGGGCTATACAGCTGCGTTCTGGAACTCATGGAATAGAAGATAAAGAAGTAGTAGGTTGACTCCCGTGTTAATTAATTTGTTTCTGGTGAGCTCGGCGAGCTTTCCGTTGATTATATGGAGAGACCAAGACAGGACGATGCATGCATCTATGTCTACAAACAAAAGAATTGAGAAGATACGACCGGCGTTAGCGTAGTTGACCTACTCCTCATAAAAAGTAAGTTAGGAGTTCGAATTCTATTAATTTCTGATTGGAAAATGCTTTAATTAAACGTATATCACTTTTGATTGAAATGTAATGTAAAAATTAAATTCGGTAGTCAAATCTAAAAAAAAAAAAAAAATTGAGAAGGTGTGATCTGAACTGAGTTCGGACTTGGGAACTTCGACTGATGCGGATCTGTCAAGTAGAAGGTTAAAGAGAAGTTATACATACGGATCTGAAAAAAAATATATAATATATGGATATTTTCTCTATATTTCTCTCCTCATTCAAATGAGAGATGCATACATATTTATAGAAAAATCCGTGGACAACCCAAAAGACCCTAGTGATTATTAATACTCTCATTAATACATGTTAATTCCTCTCATAACTCTTTCTTAATGACACATCGTAAGTATCACTCTTTGGTCTTCCGCCTCTTAATCTTCTGACCCTTCAACTTCTGCATCTTCGTCTCCCCAACTCTTCATCTTCCGACTTTTCTTCCGACTCTTCGTCTGCTCTTGGTTTCACTTCACCTTGATTTTGGTCATGTTTGCCTTAGTGTTGATCATGTCGATCTCGGTATTGGTCATGCAGAGGTGCCAATCTCGGTAGCGGTCATGCCGACCTCGGTATCGTTTGTATTGATCTTAGTATCAGTTGTGCCGATCTCGGTATCGGTTGTGCCGATCTCGATAACGGTCATCCCGACCTCGGTATCAGTTGTACCGATCTTGGTCCACATGGGTTCTTCTTGTCTTGAGATCCACCGTGATACTCTTCGGCTGAACCTCGTACTTCGGCCTCTTCGGATCTCGGGATCCTCCTGGATCAAGGAGGAGGAAAATATAAAATGCCGTTCGAGTTGTAATATTCTAGGATTTAATAATAATAAAAAAAAAAATCTGCTTTGCGAAATTAGGACAAATCACAAATTTTTTTTTGGGGTTTTTGCGTATCAGCACTCCTAAGTTTCGACACTAACAGATCAGCCCCTGAAAACGCATTTTCAGGGCCTGATTTGCTTTTAAAAAAAAAAAAACAGTCACTGAAAACGTGTTTTCAGGAATTGATTTGCATGACACCCGAAATAGGGGGGCTGATACGCAATTTACCTTTTTTTTTTACTTATTTTTTTTCAATAAGCTAGTTTTTCAGGACACTTATTATTTTTGGTTAGGTATACTTTTTATTAGTGCACTCGAAATTTTGTTTGGCTTGCGGGAACACTAGATAGTTCGTCTGATACATTTAATCCAAACATTACGATATAAGTGCTGGTAATACTATACCAGCCATCTATAATATTTTTTAATATTCAATCGGTAAATTGTTTTAGAAAAGTTGAAAAGATAAGCCTGACTTGAATGAGTTTGGAAAAGCAGGGTTTTTTTTTTAAAAAAAACATATTCGTAATAATTTTACAATTTGCAAATTTGCTGCTGGAGCTACATTTGGGTTTTTGGGTTGCAATCTGACTAGCCTACTAAATTTTGTGGATAACAAGAAGCTGATCAGACCACGATAAAGTATTAGAAATTGCGCGTATCTGTACCCTTGCCTAATCCGTTGTACTACCTAAGCCCAATTACTCGGCACAACGACGATGGCGGTCCTCCCAATCTCTCATCCTCTGCTACGGCCCCCTCCGCCGTCATCGTCGCCGCCTCGCGCCGCCGCGTGTCTAACCCAATGCTCGTCTCTCCGTCTATGTTCTATGTCACTGCCGCAGCGGCGATTACTCTCGCTCACTCGTCTCATCCCCAAATCTTCCGCGGATGATAACGGGCGCGGCATATCCGAGGCCTCCGAAACAACCGATGACGAAGTTAGCGATGCTGGAGAGGCGGAGAAGGTGGCGGCGGAGTTGAAGGAGCTGATGGAAGAGAAGCGGAGGAGGGAGGGGCAGTCGCCGGCGGCGGTCGATTCTGGAGTGACGGGTTTGTTGGCGGGCGTAGGCGAGGAGGTGAATGAGATCGAGTGGCCACCGCTCGGAAGAGTTCTACGTACCACCGGTGTTGTTCTTGCTGTAATTGCCGGCTCCAGCGTCGCGCTGCTCACCGTGAACGCCGTGCTCGCCGAGCTTTCCGACCGTGTCTTCGCTGGAAAAGGTGTCCAAGATTTCTTCGGTAATTAACCTATTTTTGCTACCTTCTTTCTGTAGAAGATTTTTCCCCTTTTTATTTGTAATTAGTGTTATTTCGTTTCTAAAGAAAATCCATCAAGAGATGAAATTCGAAGTATGGTATGAAACTCCGTGACTCGACGTTGAGCTGTAGCTTCTGTTCTATGCAGGAATTTCCAATATTTTCGGGATTTTCTGCAATATCTTGGTATTAGAAACAGTCTATACTGAAGCTTGATTAACAATTAAACTTGATAGTGAAACATGAGCACAATTATAGACGAAATTGCAGTTAAACTTCAAAAAATATATTGAAAGATGAAGACACTGATTTCCAGTTAGACTGCAAGGCTAAAACTTAGATCTGATTTCTTTGATATTTTAGACCCTGACGAAATGCCACATAGAGCCTAGTGTCTTCAAACCGAACTACTACCTAAAAACTTGAACTATAACCAATAAGAAAAATACTTGTTCCCCTCATAAATTCACCAAAAAATCCACCCACACTCACATTGCATAAATTTTGATCCCACTACCCTTCCATGTATTGCACCAAACACCAATTTACACCACTTCCATAGATGCCAAATCATATTTTGGTGAAAATTTTTGGTGGATCCATGGGTGGCACTAGCATTGCTCAACAAATAAAATTGAACTTCGAGTTTACTGCATGAACCGTAGCAGTGCTCGGATACAGCCCCAATTGACACTCCTCATTCTGTCATCCCCATGCTGTTATTCCTAGCTAGTTTCTCCTTCTTACGCCCGTAACTACTCTCTCCTTCCAAACCAACCTCGCCTCTCAAATTCCCTTTACGTACCCGGTAACGACATGTGAGTTTGTGGATATTTGTATTTGTCCATTTGGCTAAAAAATATGTATCATACTTGTCCGGAATCTTGTTTTCTTGAGATTTATTAGAGATTTGTAGCTAGAATATGCTACATGCAAGTTTGATATTAAGAACGGGTTGCGCTCTTTAATACAGAATCTAAGTTTTGTAGTGGTTACTTTGTTTGGGTTAATATGAAAAATATGAATTTGTTGAAATATTTTTTTTTTTTAAATATATATAATTTATGGATTCGCTATACGTAGTTGATTTTTTAGGATAAGGTTTAAGTATTACTCGGTTTTGCGTCAAATTTTGAGTATGAGTTATACTATATAGGATAAAAATCGGCAGATCAATTCCACAAAAGCGGTTGACCAACAGATGTTCTTTTAGATACAGAAATCTTTGTTTCTAAACTCTGTATTGAAGTGATCCAATTATGGAGTTGTCACATTTATTTTGCACACATTAGCCATATAGGAAATGCCTATAGTGTTAAACTTCTCATAAGATTTGTCAAATGCGATGTTATATTTTTAATACCCACTATGTCTTGGTTCCTAACTTGAAAATGATAGATTTTTCTTGTTTGGGATTTTAAATTCGGTTTTGGTTTATTATTTCTTTTTTGACCGTTTACATGGGAAAAATCCGGGTGTTACATCATCACAACACGCATGTTAATCTAATCCAAACCACAAAAACAACAACAGCAACATCATCTTCTTGAAAGTCCGGAGAAGGCTATTTTCGTAGGACAATTTTTCCTAAAAGTAATTAAGTCGAATTGCCAAAGCTAAGACCATATCCGTGGAGCTTTTGATAAGTAATAGCATCTAACTTCTTCACCATATCTGGAGTCAAGTGCTCCTTCCAATCTCCAACCTTGCCTTTTCTGAAGAAAGCAGAGCTGCTCAGTGGTCCTCTTTCACCCACCCTGTTCACTTCCAAACTGCTCAAGCTCTCAATGCTACACATCCTAATTATCTCTCTGACAACACCCTCCCTCTCCTCCGACTCCGAGAATCGACACCCGATGAACTTAGCTATCCTCTTTAAGTTTTTCTGCGGATCTTCCATCAGATCTTCGTATTTCAGGGAACAACACCTTCTCTGGTCTTTCCGGCTCTCCTGCCAATACTCTAGTATATGGTTCCATATCGGTCCACAAAGAGAAGCCCCGCTACAAAACAGCTCGAAAGCCTTCTCCAATTTGAGAGGCTTCCTCTCCTCTCGCTTCATAAGCGGAATAAAATGCCATGTTGATACTAGTACGTCCTTCGGGTCGCGGGCAATATACACAATCTTGCATTTTGAGGCTTTCGCCGAGTCGGGCAACAATGAGTAAGGAGTATGAGTTGCTAGAAATCGCGGGGTAGGAAGAATGTTTAAGTCCGGATACTTCCCATACGGCAAATACGCGAAAAGTCCCTCTAAGAAGAGAGCGCAATCATGTGCATGTCGTGCGCTAAGGAGTTGTTGGACGCAGAAATGACGATTGATTGCCGCGAAGATCAGGGTTTTCAGCCATGCCGTTCCTGACTTTGTGTGCGATGCTAACAAGATATCATCATCGCGAAACTGAAATCTCTCCTGCAACGCCATAACGCCCGGTAAGAAGGCCATGGGAATCCAGAAACCCTGGTAGTTGCATAAGGCCGTGCGTTCCCATTCTTTTTCGACAGGAAGCGTCTCAATGACATTTGTGTAGCCTCTGTATGCCTTTAGCTCTGCATCCTTGTCTTCTTGATTCAAGCTTTTCTTGAAGCACTCTGAGATTTCAGGAACTGATGTGGGAATCGGTGGATGATTGTCCGAGTTCATGCTGTATATTGACAATTTAATCTGCATATATATATATATATATATATATATATATCAGTTAAAGTACGCCAGCAGCAGAAAAAATCGAAACGACAAAAGAGAGAATGGAGAAAATGTGACGCAGTATGAGTAGAATTTATCTTCTATTGTGAGAGCTCTCTCAGAATTTATAAGGGCATCTTATGCTCCCAATAACCATTCTGGAAGCATTAGTATGGTAGAAAAAATATTTCATAGGATATGCGTATATATTTTGATGCACAATATATGGTTAAGATTATATCAGATCCATACGTATATATTTTGATGGATAATATGTGATCAAGATTATATCAGATCCATCAGACAACTTGATGAATGACATTTTTCTATTTTTAAACTAGGCGAGGCACCAAACTGGCTAGGGGGATGCTTCCCAACAAACAAACTCGAGGCGTAGTATGGTTTAAACAATATTTCTAAAACCGAACTGCCTATGCCAACTGTTGGTATTATTTATAAATATTTTTTATAAAAATTTTATATACAAAATTTATAGAGCACACCAAAGTATATTTTTTCATATATAAATATTTATGCATATATGTTATTGATTGACTTTATAAGTTCTTTTTGTTTTCAAAGATAAAATTTTATTTGAGAAAACTCTGCAAACCAAGGACTTTTATGACAAAGATCCTTTTTAAACCGAACCACCTAGCTCAACCGCAGTTAGACACAGGCAGCAGTCGCAAAATGCTATTATCAGCCCCTAAAACTGCAGATAACAGGCCAAAAATACGCAAAGCACCAATCCGAGAAATCAATCCTGTTGTTCCAAAAACAAGAATATTTCTTATAGAAAATAAAATCTCAACATAAAAATAATCACAGATCAAGTATAAAAGTCTTCTAATTTGCAAAATGATTAAATAGTACATAATCTCCAAAAAAAAAAAAAAAAAAAAAAAGATGAAGAGGAAAGAAAGTTGCTATTCGACCTCTCTCAAACTTGTGATTTTGTTAATCAGTTCCCAAACTTTCATTCTTGCTGATTAGTCCTTCCGATGAACTTATTCCACAAAAAAGCCTCCCTCACGCTTTACACAATGTCGATTTTAAGTTCATTTTCAGTGCTGTTTTATACAAACCAAAAATAAATTTTTGAATTTTTTTTTTGAAAACTTTTTTAACATTAAAGTATAAATTTTTATAAGATTACAACTTTTAAGTATATAATTTTAAAAGTTTTTTCCAAAAACTATTAATAAATATTTATTTCAGGGAGTAGAAAGCAGCGCTTAAAAATTTAATTTTAAGCGTTAGTTTTAACACCAAAATAATTATTTAGAAGAATTTTTTGAAAAAAATTTCTAAATAATTATTTAGGATGTTGAAAATAGCGTCTAAAAATAACGTTTAAGTGTTGCAGTGCGATATTTGGAGGTTTTTGTCCGTAAAAAATTCAAAACAGTAATCAGAGGTGTTGAATTGTAAGAATCTTTTGAGGGGGCTGATTAGCTAGAAATATTTATATATACGACTGATTAGCAAATTCCCCCAAAAAAAAAGGATAAAGTTTTTTTTTTGAGTAAAACAAAAGGGATAAAATTATTTCCTATGGATTAGGGGATCGAGGACTCAACATTGAATGTATAGAATTCAATGCGAAGAACCGCAGCGGTGATCACAACTACGATGGATACACGCGCGCGCGCGCACACACAGTAAAAGAAAGAAAAAAAGTAAAAGAAAAGGGAATGAAAAAGCAGAATTGCAAACCAGATATCCTTACGATCATGAGAGGTTTTAAAATGTGATTTCAAATGGAATATTTAACTTACCACTGAATAAATCTGAGAAAAAAAGCACCACAAAACTTGGACAAAGATTAGAGATTCCACTGAGCTAATGCAATTCTCGGACGATTCCTCCGTTGATAGCCCGAAGAAGAAGATAGCGAACGGGAGAATTATATAGCATGCATGTGCATAAGGTCTGTTATATTTTAATTATCTTCATGAGTCACGTTATATTAAATAATGAGTATGCATGCATAAGCTTTGCTGGTTTGTTGGTGCATGTAATACTAAAAAAATATCAACCGACGAATTCACATTACAAAATAAAAACCACCTAACACGTTGATAACACCCTTTCGATTTTGAGAAATGAAAAGCAAAGAAAGGCATGTCATCCACTCCCGCTTAGGGGTTAAAACGAGTCTCACGAGTAGCTCGAGCTCGAACTCGTTTAAGTTCGGCTCGAGCTCGAATATTGCCGAGTTTGAGTTGAGTTCGAGCATCGTGTTACTTTGCTCGTTAGGCTCTCGAGCATAAATAAGTTTTTGTATTTTATTCAAATATTTTGTATAACAAAATTATTTAAACGAGTTCGAGTTCGAGCTCGACTCGAGTTGGTCTAATTCATGCAATCGAGCCGAGTTCGAGTCGAGCTCGGCTCGATTTGACTCAAGCTCAGCTCAGTTGATACAATCGAGCCGAGCTGGAGTAGAGTTCGAGCTTGAAAGTTTTCGAGTCGAGTCGAGTTCGAGCTCAGCCTCTAAAACTCATCGAACTCGAGCTAAACTTATTGAGCCAAGCTTGAACTTAGTAGTACTCGACTCGAACTCAGACTCATTTTCACTCCTACTCCCGCTTCTTCATTTAGCAGACTCCAAACAAGTCTCCACATAAAATTTTGCTGATACATGCGAGTATGTAAACTAAGTACAACTGATGGGTCAGTCTAGAGATTCATTCAAAATTCTTCTTTTGTATTGAGCCGTTTAATAAATAATGACGGAAATTTTGAAATTAAAAAAAAAAAAAAAAAAAAAAATCCTACACGAAAAAAAAAAAAAAAATCCTACACGAAAAAAAAAAAAAAAAAATCCTACACGAATGTTTATACTCCTAACTATGTTTCAGGAGCTCCGAGGCATTCCCTAAGTTCATCTGACTGGATCACAGTGCTACCAGAGCAAGTTTACATTTGCATGTGCTATGGTCCGTTTGGATAGAATTTTTGCTATTTTTAAAAATACGAGAATTAGCTATTTCCTAAGATGGAAATAGCACTAATTCACTATTTTACTGGTCGATCGTTGTCATTGAGCTAAGAAAAAAAAAAACTTCAGCCCCCTTATGGGAATATGTTTTCCATATAAGATAAATGAGATAGTTTAAAACTTTTTTTTTTTTGGAATTAACTGGGTGGAAATAGCCGAATCCTATGTTTGGTGACTTTTTAGTAGAATAAGCAACTTATTCCACCCCTTATTCTCCTAAGTGCCGGTGTACAGAGCGATACATGAAATCAGGATGCAAAGGATCTTCATCATGTTCGACATATGTGTCCTCTACTAGCAGTGCTCTTATAACCTTTACCAACTGCTCTATGTAAGAGACATAAAAAGTTCATTAAGCAATTTGTCAAACCATAATTTTTTTTTGGTCAGTTACCATCGAGTTTGATTTCTATTATATATCTTGACAGAAAATTGGGCAAAATAGTTGTCCCTCTCAGCCAACGTTTGCTGGGATTCGAACCGCCGATCTTTTTTTTTTTTAATCAACATTGAAACTCTATGGAATCCAATTTCTAGCGAAGCGATACCATCAGAAAATTATGATTGTCACAATGTTGAGAATAATGCACATTGCAGTTGGGTGTAGCCGTGTAGGCAAGTAGGGCTGGATCAAGGGATTTTGACAAATCAGTCATGTGGTTTTTTTTTTTTTTTTTTGTCAAACAATCTCTGCATATCAAAATAGTTCATATTTTTACTGATGTGGTGACACTTAGCAAAAATAAGATTTAGGGACTAATTTAGTAGGTTCTTTCCTTCTTTTTTTTTTTTAACTATTTGGAGCTAATTTTTATATACTCGGATGAATTACGGAGCGGTTTGATTCTGCTCTCTTTAAATTATTTTTAAAAAGAGAAAAGAAAAAATAAATAGAATCATAGAAAGGCGTGGAAGAAGAGCCACAAATTCATTTATAGGAAAGAAGTAAAGGATAATTGCATATCAGCCATTCTAAAAGTAACAGTCACGCGTTTCAGCAACTGAAAACGCAAAAATGTGCGATATGGTGGCGCGCTAGCGTGGCACGTCAACGCGAAAATATATTTTTAGAGGCTGAAATACAAGAGTGCAGCTTTCGGGGCTGATATGTAATTATATCCTAACAAATAACCATTGATGATAAACAGTCAGAAAGAACATAAGCTCATATTTCTAGAAGAAAAGACGCTTCCTTTCAACCAAATGCCAAAGCTAGATTCCATGTGTTTAATAGAGTGGAACTCTTCTTAGATTATCAAAATTCTCCTCTTAGTAGTCCGATTGTCAAATTCCGTTCTGTCACGGTTCAAGCCGTATTCCGGCGATCCGTGACGGTGGCAATGATTTGCGCCGCAGTTCCAGCCGGAAACCGGCGATCCGCAGCAATGATCTACAATCAAGTGGACGAGACTCACGTCGAACACCTTGTTTGATTGCAGGAATTAAGAGGAAATCAATGGATTAACCTCAGATTTTATTGATAAAATGGAAGAATGAGACAAAACAAGTTTTCTAAGTTGTTAGAATCAAAATCACCGATCTAACAGAATTTTACATTTCCCTCGCAATTTATACTCCGAAGAAGACGATACTGAAATCCCCGTTTTACCCCTCGGCACGCACGGTGACACGAGCCGGACTTAACGATTCACGCGTTAAGCTCATGGCTCAGATGAAATAGATCGGACGGTCAAGATTCAAAATACCGTTCCAACGGTAGCAACGGGATTTCAAACTCCTTAAGCAACAGCAGCACTTGGAAGAAGAAGAAGAACAAGAAGGAAAAAATGGACCCGGCCTCAACTCCGTCGCCACCACAGCCAGCTACTCTGCAAGTTCGTCTACCACCAATTGCCAGAGTCCTGACATTGCCCCTCCGTTCGAGACCCTTGACCTCAAGGGTCAAAAGATGGAAATTTTTGCTTTAATGAATAATACTCCTCCCAAGTTGCATCCTCCAATGGTAGATTAGACCACTGCACAAGAACCTTGGTAATGGCTCTATTCCCCTTCTGAACCATCTTGCGATCTAGGATTGCAATTGGCTCAACCACTAGCTGTCCATGGTCCCCTAAAGGTGGAGTATAGGCTGAACCTCCAAATGTGGCCCCACCCTCTTTTTAAGCCAAGATACATGAAATACGGGATGAATCCTGCTTTCCTCTGGTAGCTGCAACTTATAAGCCACTTGCCCCACCCTAGCTATTACCAGGAATGGCCCATAATATTTTGAAAGCAATTTATGATGAGTTCTACTAGCCAACGAAGCTTGCTTATAGGGTTGAAGCTTCAAGTACACCCAATCTCCCACTTCGAATGATTTATCAGTCCTCTTTTTGTCAGCAAATTGCTTCATCCTATTTTGAGCCTTATATAACTGATCCTTTAGAGTACTCAGCACTTGTTGTCTTTGCTGAATCAGGTTGTTTACTGCAGCAATAGGGGTGTCAACAGAACCCACCCCTTGATCAACTGCAAATAAGGGAGGAGGACTTCCATAAAGGGCTTCAAAAGGAGTCATCCCGAGGGAAGAATGAAATGAAGTATTGTACCACCACTCAGCCAAATGTAACCACTTGGACCATTCCTTAGGCCTTTGAGCAACAAAGCACCTAAGATACATTTCTAAGCACTGATTTACCCTCTCAGCTTGTCCATCTGATTGAGGATGGTAAGCTGTTGTAAAGTGTAAATCCACCCCCAATTGTGAGAACAGCTCTCTCCAAAAGTTGCTTGTGAATGTTCTATCACGATCAGAAATTATAATGCTGGGACTCCCATGCAGCTTATAAATTTGCTCCATGAACAAATTAGCTACACCTGCAGCAGAATATGGATGAGAGAGTGCGATGAAATGAGCCAGTTTAGTAAGACGATCTACCACAACTAGAATAGTATTGTACTTAGCTGATTGTGGCAGCCCTTCGACAAAGTCCATGTGAATGGTGTGCCAAGCCAAATTGGGTAGGTTGTAAGAGCCCTCCAGGATATTGATGTTCTGACTTACTACGTTGACAAACGTCACACTGGGATACATACACCTTGACATCCCGTTTCAGACCCGGCCACCTGAAATATAATTGCAGTCTGTTGTATGTAACCAATATCCCAGAATGCCCACCTACAGGTGAGTCATGAAAGCTTTAAGAGCTTCTGTCTCAGATTCCCTGTTACCAATAATACAACTTAGAATTCATCCTGATCAAGCCTTGGTCAAGTGTATATGGGGGTCTCGCATCTGGCTGAATAGCTAGCAGCGGAAAAAGTTCATCAGCCAACTTATCACCTTCATAGCTGAGAAGAATGTCTAGCTTCCATGCAGGTAACACTTGAGTCATAGTATGTAAAGCAACAACTTCCTCCTGCCCAATCTGTGCTTTTCTAGATAAGGCGTCCGCCACAACATTCTCCTTCCCTTTTCTATATTGGATAGAATAATTAAGGCCCAAGAGTTTGCACATCCCCTTCTGCTGTAAGCCTGTGGTCACTTTTTGGCTCAAGAGGTAACTTAGACTCTCGTGGTCTGTTCGTATTACGAAGGGGTAATACCCAAGGTAATGTTTCCATTTAGAAACTGCCATCATGACTGCAAGTAACTCCTGCTCATACGTAGGCCTCCCGGCATTTCTAGGACCAAACTTCTGGCTAAGGAACGCAATAGGCCGATTACCCTGCATCAGTACAGCCCCCATTCCTTCCATACATGCGTCAGTTTCCAGTATAAAAGGCTGAGAAAAGTCCGGCAGTGTTAGCACTGGTGCACTGGTCATAGCTTGCTTCAATTTGTTAAAGGCCTCCTCAGCTTCCTGGGACCACTTAAAGCATCCTTTCTTGAGCAGATCAGTGAGAGGCTTACTGATGATGGCATACTTGGCGATAAATCTCCTGTAGTAGCCTGTAAGCCCCAAGAATCTCCAAGTTGCTTTACTGATTTAGGATTGGGCCAATCCAGCATTGCGCAACCTTTCCCTTGTCTGGTCTCCACACCTTTACTGGAAATAACATACCCCAGATATTCCACATGATCTTGCAGAAACAAGCATTTAAACTACTTGGCATACAGTTGATGCTCTCAAAGAGTTGCCAAAGTTACTCTGAGATGATATAGATGCTCCCTCTCGTGTTACTATATACTAAGATATCATTGAAAAACACTAGTATAAACTTCCTCAAGTAGTCGGCAAAGATTTCATTCATCAAAGCTTGAAATGTAGCTGGGGCATTTGTTAAGCCGAAGGGCATTACTTTAAACTCGTATGGCCCGATGCGTTCTAAAAGCTGTCTTTGGAACGTCCTCCTCCTGGACCCTGATTTGATGATAACCAGCCCTTAGGTCAATCTTGGAATATACTTGGGAACCAAGAAGCTCATCCAAGAGATCTTCAATCATTGGAATAGGAAAACGATCTTTAATAGTTAGCTCATTAAGTTTCCTATAATCCACACACATTCTCCACGAGGAGTCTTTCTTCTTAACCAGCAAGACGGGAGAAGCATAGGGGGACTGACTTTTCTGGATAACTTGAGTGCTCAAAAGCTCATCCACCTGTTTTTCAATCTCTTCTCTTTGTGCAGGGGAATACCTATAAGGTCGCAAGTTCACCGGTGCGATCCGGGTAGCAAGGGAATTTTATGATCAAAAGATCTCTGTGGTGGCAGTTGGGAGGGTACTTGAAAAACATCATCAAATTCCTGAAGTAGCTGCTGTAATGCCGGGGACCTGACTTGCTCTTCCGATTCCACTGCTTCTAGTGACAACAAATATCCGGCCCCCCCTTCATTCTGTAAAGTATGCTGAGTTTCCTTACAAGACATAATCATCAGCCCCGACGAAGCATTAGTTCGCCGTATATCTCCACTGTTTGCCCCTCCTTCTGAAATGCGATTAACTGCTTACTAGGTGTGAAGGTGATCGGTTCAAAAGCCTCCATCCAATCATTACCCAACACCAGATCATAGCCCATTTCTTCGAGCACTCTAAACATATGGGTGAATTTCAAATTCTGCATTTCCCAAGGAAAATCAATAACTCTGTAGGAACTATGGAGAGTCTTCTTTCCAGCCAGCTCCACAATTGCAGGGGCATGATACACAGGCCACTGCATGTCCTGTATAAGAGAATTCTGGATGAAACTTTGCTCGGCACCAGAGTCGATAAGAATGCTAATAGGTAGTGCTTTTCCAGAGACAACATGCTTGCAGACTCCTGCCAACATGATGGTCTTTGATCTCCTCTCTCCAGTGATAATGTGAAGGGGTATATAGACTTTTTCAGAATCCTCCTGGTTGACGTCAGGCTTGGTAGATGTAGTAATCATTTCCCCTTCTTCATTAATAGCAGTGTCAACCTCCTTCATAGTAGCTAACTTGGTAACAGTCTTCGTAGCGCACCTATGGCCCCATGAGTACTTTTCGCCGCATCTGTAACAAAGGCCTTGAGCTTTCTTTTGTTCTATAGACATAGGTGCACTAGCTTGGTTGTTGTTTCCAGTTGTGAAACCCCCCCCAGACTGCCACTTGGACTCGGCCACGAGTGTTGCCTCCTCAGCTAAAGCAGACGTATACGCTTCCAATATAGTCCTGGGCTGATCCTTGGCTACTCTGTACTTGATGTTACCAGGAAGACCCCTTATGTATAATGATACAAAACTATTTTCTGAAACTGTAGGGTCATCCCTCTTGACTTTGGCTTTAAGCAATTCAAACTCCTTATGGTAGGCTCCCACGGAAGTAGTCACCTGCAACTCAGCTAGTTCTTGTAAGGGTTGTATCAACACCTTAGGCAAGAACCGGTCGTAGATGGCTCTAACTAATATAGGCCAGCTGATCTCCTCCAACTCCTTATCAACAAGATAACCTTCCAACCACTCAAAAGACTCTACATCTATGAAATATGATGCAGCATAATTAACTTGCTGGTTGCCATGCAAATGATAGAAATTGAAAAAATACTCAGCTCTCTTCACCCACAACCTGGGGTTAAGAGGATCAAAAACAGGAAAATCCAATCTAGGCGGATTAAGCTGCCTATGATCCCCCATCCTCCTATATTGCCCAATATCCGTATCAACAAAATTTGCATGACAATTTGGAGCAGAAATGCCTGGGTTATTTGGATATGTAGAAAAACCATATCCATTTCGTCTTGCTGGAAGATCATCCAGAGGTGACCTCTGGTGAAAGAGTGGTGGATTAGCCCCCCTATGATCATGAGGGAGAGAAATTCCGGAATCGGATCTAATTCCCTTCCCACCTTGATTAAAGGTAGATCGGGGATTCTCTTGCTGATCATGTTCGTCAATCATATCTTCTAATACAGGTTGTAAGGCAAGTAAACCACTAGAACTAGGTTGCTGATGATATACCTGAGATCCAGTAGCTAATTGCTTACCCTTCCCATGAACATTCTTCCGGATCTGTAGATCTGTAACCTGATGATCACGATTGGATGCTGGAATCCCCTTAGGACTTGCTCGTTGCTCCAACAGCTTATTAACAGCAGCTCTGATCTCCCCCAATTGGTTCAGTTCTTCTCGTATCTCTCTATATGCTGCTTCATCTCGTTCACATCAGTTTGTACAAGATCTAGACTCAAATCTTGACGGTTCAATCTAAGATCATAGAGGCCTTGACGTTCTGCCGAAACCCTCTCCTCCGGATCCAATGCTGGAAATTCCTCCATCGTCTCGACGTCCTCCTGGATCTCCTTGAGCAATCGCTGATCCTTCTTCGTCATGGAGCGTGTACGGACTGGTGATCTGTACCTTCGATGGTTCTTCCTACCTTTCGCCAGGTCAGCTCTGATACCAATTTGTCACGGTTCAAGCCGTATTCCGGCGATCCGTGACGGTGGCAATGATTTGCGCCGCAGTTCCAGCCGGAAACCGGCGATCCGCAGCAATGGTCTACAATCAAGTGGACGAGACTCACGTCGAACACCTTGTTTGATTGCAGGAAATAAGAGGAAATCAATGGATTAACCTCAGATTTTATTGATAAAATGGAAGAATGAGACAAAACAAGTTTTCTAAGTTGTTAGAATCAAAATCACCGATCTAACAGAATTTTACATTTCCCTCGCAATTTATACTCCGAAGAAGACGATACTGAAATCCCGTTATACCCTTCAGCACGCGCGGTGACACGAGCCGGACTTAACTATTCACGCGTTAAGTCATCGGACGGCTCAGATGAAATAGATCGAACGGTCCAGATTCAAAATACCGAACGTTAGAAACGGGATTTCAAACTCCTTAAGCAAAAGCAGCACTTGGAAGAAGAAGAAGAACAAGAAGAAAAATCGACCCGGCCTCAACTCCGGCGCCACCACAGCCAACTACTCTACAAGTTCGTCTACCACCAATTGCCAGAGTCCTGACACGTTCTTCTCAGTCCGATTTTTTACTCATATTATACTAGATAAATTTATGAATATTACTAATACTTTTTTTTTTTCAACAGAGAGCTTATAAAGAGTAGGAAATTCTCACAGCAAAGCATGAAAATCACTGTATCAAATTTAGTAAATTGGACAAAAAAAAGCCTCGGTTTAGACAACATTAGCAGTCCGTTTCTACAGAAACAAGAAAAAAAAAAGTTACAAATAAATAAAAAAAATTGGAAAAGAATCATTGTCTAGGGATGGCTGTAGTTCTTATCAATTTTGAAAAAAAGGCTGCGTATCGGCCTCCGTTTTTTAATATTATTCAACAAAGATAGAAAAGTATTTGACAAGGCGCCGCGCGCAATTAACTCATCAATTTTCTCATCCAAAATATCTCTATAGAAGTGTATTTTTTTTTTAAATGAATATAAAAATTATAGATCATCAAAATCTATATTCTTATAAAAAAGATATTTCTAAATAAATATTTTATAGCAATAAAGTCTTAGCGAGTTAGCGAATTAATTTTTAAATCCACTGGACTTTTAACCTTCAAAACCCTTTTTTTTTAGATATATAAGGAAAGCTATATTCGTAATTAGCTTGCTTTGTGCAACCTTCGTAACACAAACTCTCAGATGGTGGTCACTCTGATTTTACTGTCAGCATTCACATCTAATTCATGTGCGCAAGTAGCGTTCATACATTGGATATGAGATTGTATATCTTTTATGGCGCTTGGAACTTCCAAAACGTTGAAATTAGAACCCCAAAATCGGGCTAGAGATGAAAACCGTGCGGGCCGGCCCGCACGGTGCTTAGAGCGGGGCGGGCCAGCTCGGCCCGCACCCGGGGCTCATCAGGCTCGGCTCGGCCGGCAGCCCGGCGGGCCGAGCCGAGCCGGCCCGCCCAAAAAAAAAAAAAAAAAAAAAATTTGAAGAAAAATTAGAAAATTTAAAATTTATATTAATCGAAGTGTTTCGTTGTTTCAAATACAAAATCAAAATATTACGTAATTAACATACAAATTAAATACAAAAAAAAAAAGGTTTAGTCTTGTGGCATCTTCGATCAAATCTTCCAAATCTTCTCCTTGATTTTCTTCGCGCTGCATCGATCCAAATCTTTTCATAACATACGCACATTTCTAAGGTTTTTGCACTTAAGCGGTTGCCTTCTGTCACTCAGTACACGAGCACTTGCACTGAAACAAGACTCTGATGCCACAGTAGAAGCCGGTGGTGTGAGTATATCCGTGCGACAGCTTAAGTATGGTTGGTGGGTAAATCTCCTCCACCAATCTAAAATATCCCAGTTGTTTCGTTCTTCTGCAGTCATAAAAGCATCCAGTTAGTTTCTAAATTATTACGAAGAAAGCTAAGCTAGAGGAGATCCTGTTGAGCTTTGTTGCTCCGCCGTAAAAGTACTCTGATACATCGCGAAATCATCATTGAAATCTCCTTCTGCAGCAGCACTTGTTCCTTCACCATCATGGGATCTTCCTGTATTAGCAAAAAAAGGGGCATACAACATATACAAATTTTTCAATATTTTATATATACTCTTAGCTTTTCTAGATAAACTTATATTTATATCCATATTCTGATAATAAAGACCTAAAAAATGAGAAACACCGTCTAACTTAAACCTAGGATCCATTGCCATCCCTAAACAATAAATCGGAGGAATATCGAAAAAATATTTTTTTAATTTTTCGTCCATAGGTGTAACAATTTCAGGAAAATTAGCTCTATAGTTTCTTAAAGTAGTACTTATTCGTACTAAACAAGGTAAGACTCTACAAGTAGTCGGAGTGTAGCTGGCAGATAAAGCTTTTGTCGAATGCGAAAATACATTTAAGAAATCTCTCATCAAAATCGCAATATTCCAATCACTTTCTAAAAGTTGGATTGATTGTTTATTATTGTAAAAATTTGTAATAACAACTTTATAATCTATACATACTTTCAGCATGTCATATGTAGAATTCCATCTATGTTCTACATCTTGTAACATTCTTCTTGGTGTTTTACCAAATGATCTACACATTTCTTTAAATTCTTGTAAACGATAGCCAGAAGAATTAATATATAAAATAGCAACTCTTATTTTTTCTATATGAGGAGCAATCTGATGAAGTCCATCTTGCACACATAAATTCATTATATGACATACACATTTAATATGAAAAAAAGCTCCATCTAAAATAGGATTTAAGTCATTCTTAAGAAGATCAGCAGCACCGACATTATTACTTGCATTATCAAAAGAAATAGACATAATTTTGTCACTAATATTAAATCATTAACAGAATGACGTATTACTGCAAAAATATTACTAGCATTATGTGGATATTCAATTTGCACAAACTTGATTATGCGTTTTTGCATAACCCAATTATTATCAATAAAATGTGCTGTACAACAAAGATAACTACTCCTGGTACAAGCTGTCCAAATATCAGATGTAAGGGATATTTTCCAATTAAAGGAAGACATTTCCTTGACTAAACATTCTTTCATTGACATATAAAGGCCGTAACAGTCATTTCTACATGTGATTCTAGATATTGGTTTAAAATGAGGTTGTACTACTTCCATAAATTTGTGAAATTCTTTATGTTCACTAATACTAAAAGGTAATTCGGCATCTATAACTAATCTAGCTAATGCTAATCTAGATTGTTCTTGCGAAAACATATAGTTGCTAAAGCCACCGCCGGTGGCTAGTAATGTGATTGGCGGCGGTCGTCAGCTTTTTGGTGTGATTGCATATGTCTTTTTAAATGAGATGTACTACTATGCTTACCATAAGCGTATTCGTTTCGACATACCTTACAAATTGCTTTCCACGTGCCGTCGGGCTTTTGTTCCTTAGTAAAGCATTGCCATACATCACTTACCTTCTTACCTTTTTCTTGACTTGTTGGTGCGACAACGGGAACATTAGATGCTGCGCTTACAGAAGCAGCGCCCACCGACGGATTTACTTGGCCTTCCGTTTCTGCTGTAGGGGTAGCACTAGGGATAGCGGTAGCAACACTAGTATCTATATGAGGATATGGACCGTATTGATTTTCCGGATCAAAATTATATTGTGTATCTATATTGTATGGATCCATTATCAATACTAATAATATTGGATTAAAATAAAAATATACCGAAAAATAAATAATAATAAATTAGAGAGCTTGAAGGTGTTTTTAGCTTTGAGAATTGAGAGAGAATGAGATTTAGAGGTGTAGTGAAATGTGTGAAGAAGTTATAGTATTTATAGAGAGAATTAAGAGAGAAAAAAAAAAAAATAAATAAAAAAATAATAGCCGTTGCAGCAGCTGACGCGAGCGCTCGCGTCAGCGAGCGCAGTCCCAAAAAAAAAAAAAACTGTTGGCAACGGCTATTGCAAGGCTGACGCGCTGACGAGCGCTCGCGTCAGCGAGCGCCCCAAAAAAAAAAAAAAAAGCTGTTGAGGCCGCGGGGCGCTACGCGCGGGCCGGCCTGCCCCGCCCCGCGAGCGGGCTGGTTTTTCAGCCCGGCTCGCACGGCCAGCAATACGGGCCGGCCCGCGGCCGCACGGCCGACGTTGCGGGGCGGGCGAGCCGGGCTGCGATACGGGCCGGGCCTCGGGCTTTTTTTACATCTCTAAATCGGGCCCTCACAAAGCGAGCGTCCGACAACTGGGCTACCCAACAGGGGGGCAAAATACATATTTAAAATATTTTTAGAAAAATTGAATATAAAAATTATAAATTATATTAATTTTTTTTGTATGTTCAAAAATTTTTAAAAATATATTTATGTAGTAATTAAAATACTCCTAATGCGAGTTTCAAGACATGGGGTAATTTGTGAAGGATTTGAATTCATTGACTGATTTGCAAATAGTTTGAAAAAAATGGAATTGATATACAACTTCTTAGAGAACCACTTATTAAGAGCCCCAATGATACTAATAAACTTAAGAACACTATATATATATATATATATATAATATATATATATATATATATATATATATATATATATATAATATATAAATATATATATACATATATTTATATACTTCAAAAAATATATCAAAGACTATTAGAAATTTTTAATGAATAATAATATTCAACAATACATATTAAATGTTATGTTATTATACCTAACATTATTATTATTATTACATATACTAAAATGAAGAGGAAATGGACAAAATAGCTACAGCAGAATCAACAGTAACCAAAAATTTTACCAAAAAATCCATATTTTTTTAAAAAATTTGATATTTCACCGGCTAAAATAACAATTTAGAAGCATCTTCTCAAAAATTGTTCAGCATGAAAGTCGTAGATCTCGATGAGTGTTATAATTTTTGTGTTAAAAGTTTTTCGAGAAGACGCTTTTAAGTAGGTGTTTCAGAGGTCCGAAATTTGACGGGTTAAAACGTAATTTTTTTTAAAACTTCGTTTTAAACGCAAAAATTGGTATTTTTCACAGCCTCCCGTACATGTTGTACGGACAGTATTTTTTAATATTTTTAAATCTATTAAAATTTTAGATCTCCAAATTACTTATTTAATAGTATTTTTTCGAAAAAATTTCAACACGAAAATCCTAGATCTCAATATCTACGATTTTTATGCTGACATTTTTTAAAAAAAGTATCTTTTGATATATGTTTTATGCTTTTATGCATACCGAAATTCGACATTATTTCGTTTCGAAACGGTTAAGCTTTCGAAAGTCCGAAAACACTCATTTATAACTATTTTTTTAATAAATTTTTTCAAAATAAAAATTATAAATCTGATCATATTCTAAGATTTTATGCTAAAAGTTTTTTAAAATATTATATTTAAATATATATTTTATACGTTTTTGCTCACAAAAAAATATTTTATTTTGTTTTAATCTATTAAGATTTTGGACCACTTAAATTCTCATTTAAAAAATATTTTTAAAAAGTTTTCAACATAAAACTTATGTAAATTTACGTCCGTGTAAGCGTTCGTGTGTGTTTTTATGTATTCGTGTGTGTTCTATATGTTCTTATGTGTTTGTGTGTTCTATGTATTCGTATTTGCGTCCGTGTAAGTGTTCGTGTGTGTTCGCGTGTGTTTGTATGTTCTTCATATTTGTCTTATTATTATTATTATTATATTTAATATAAAATATATATTAAATGAAAAAAGAAAAGGATGAGTTACTGTAGAGTGAACAGTAACTCCTTTTTTTTTCTTTTTCTTATATATATATATTATATATATATTAAAACTTAAAATAAAAAACCAAAAAAAAGTTATTTAATATATATATATATTTATATAAAAAACATATTAATATATAAATTAAATAACTATTTTTTAAAATTTTTTGATATTATGAACAGTAACTTTATGATTTTCTATTCTTTTGTTCTATTTTTTTTTGTAAATTTTAATATATATATATATATATATAAAAATACATATTAAAATATAAATTAAATATATATTAGTATGTAGACAAACAAGTTACTGTAGATTGAACAGTAACTTTTTATTTTCCACTTTATATATATATAGATATATATATATATATATATATATATATATATATATATATACGTAAAAATATATTAATATAAATATGTAGTTATATAAACTAAATGAAATTTTCTTTATAAAATTTTAATTAACATAAATTAATAGAAATATGTATTCTAGAGAACATTTTTTTCTTATATATATATATATATATATATATATATATATATATGTATATTAATATATAAATTAAATATTTTTTTAAATTTTAATATTATAATCAGATAGTATAATTATGGATGTTTGGTGAATCTTGTCTTCCTAAATATTATAGAGAACATGCCACATTTTAGTTTTTTTTTTTCTTTTTCAAAATTTAATACCGTTTGATAGGTGTTGTTATTTAATTTCACCATAAGACCGTACAACTATATATATCACATTTGAACATATGTCTTTTTTAATGATAATTTTTTATCTAATATACAATTTCTTTTTTTTTCCAAGTATTTTCTAAGAACTTCAAAAATTACACTAATTCATATCGGTAAAAATATAAAAATTATCTCTTTATTTTTTTTATTTTATTTTTTTATCCAAAATTTTCAACTTAATATTATTTCTTCAAAAAGTTCCAAAATGTTAATATCATTTTTAATGTAATATTACTTTTAACTAAATAAATACACAAAAAATTTTCAATGTCCGTGACAACTCGCGGAGGTGCAAAATGCTTGTTCATCTCTAAGTGATCTTTAAAATGAAATTGCACCGCATATGATTGAATTATCTCCCTTTTTTTAACTATGTGGGGGAGATTATCAAAATCATTTCACAGAGAAATAGAACATTGCTGATTTGTTTTTTGTTTTTTTTTTAAAATCTTTTTTTTTTTAATTTTTTAAATTAATAATCAACTTTTCTTTGAGAATGGCAACAGAAATATTGACAACAAAAATTTGTTTAAATAAAACAAATGTTAAATCATGCTCGATAGTTCAATTGTCAATAACAACAATCTGTTGTATAGAACTCGGTCCCTCTCCATTAAATATTACCGCCTCGAATGCCGACTCACTGTTTTAATTACACTATCTCAATATTACTATATGAATGGAGATGAATAAACCACCCGCGGACCGCCGGCTGCTGGCCGCCCGCCATGTGGTGGCGGCAGTAGACGGAGCCGAGCAGGATAACTTGGCTCGCACGAGCGGGGCAGGGCGCTCGGGCGAGCCAGTTCGCAGGCCGCTCGCGGCCCGCGGCCCACTCCGTAACTTTTTTTTAAGTTCAACGGCTAATAGCGGTTGCTGGCTTTTTAGCCGTTGCAATTGTAACGGCTCTTTTTTTTAACCCCTAAAGTTCATCTTTAAATACAATTTTTAGCCGTTGCTGGCTTTTTAGCCGTTACAATTTTTAACCACTTACAACCCAAATTCCCAAGTGGAGGTGTATATTTTCTAATAAAAAAAAAATAATACATAAACACACAATTTTGATATAACCGAAAAAACGGATTATAGGTAGACACTTGCAAACATAATATGAAATCGGAGGTGTATACTTCCGATTAAAATAAAATATGGTAAACACAATTTTTAAATGTGTAGTAGGTGGACACTTACAATCCTAATATGAAATCGGAGGTGTATACTTCCGATTAAAAAGAATAATACTATGATGAACACAATTCTTAAATGGATAGTAGGTAGAAACTTACAAACTTAATATAAAATCGGAGGTGTTTACTTCCGGTTAAAAAAATAATAATATGATAAACACAATTCTTAAATGGGTATTAGGTGAACACTTACAATCCGAATTCGCAATTAGATGTATATATTTTAAAAATCTATTAACTCAAGTCATACTAAAAAATTCACTCATAATAACAACTGGATAATAAAGAGGAAACGGAAACGCGTTGAACACAAAACCAACAAAAATAATATTTTTATCACACGTCAGTATAACTCTCAACACTAAGCACATCACGACACACACATTAACGACTTCACATTTTACATTTAATTATTTTGTGATTATTCATACCATAAATAAAAGTGATCAAATTATGAATACGACGCTGTGGGGGTGCTATGTCTTTTCCACACATAAATGACAAATGAACCTATGAATTGCAAAAGTGTATTATCCGATTTTCTAATTTTTCATAAAAACTTAGGTGGCAACTCCAATCTTTTCCTCTTCTGGAGAAAGGTCGTCAATATATATAAGAATAAATATACTTAAGATAAACATTATAGCACTATTCACTTAAGAAGACACATGCAATCGCATCAAAGGCTGACGACCGCTGCCAATCACTATTATTAGCGATTGATAGTGGTTTCAGCAACTATATGTTTTCACAAGAATAATCTAGATTTGCATTAGCTAGATTGGTTATAAATGTTGAATTACTTTTTACTATTAGTGAACATAAATGATTTCATAAATTTATTGTAAATTATACAACTTTATTTCAAACCAATTTCTAGAATTACATGTAGAAATGACTGTTATAGGCTTTATATGTCAATGAACGAATGTTTACTTAAAGAGTTGTTAATCTCATTATGTCAATTTCATTCGATAATACAAGTAATAATATATGTTATGCTGAACTTCCAGAGCACCCTTGGGGCAGCACAACAACACTCAATAGGATCCATCGCTACTCTACATCTTCGCAACTATTTAGAAACTAAATAGGCTGATTTTTTGACAAAATGATGAGCTAAATAATTGGGATCTCTTTGATTGGTGGAAGAAGTTTACACATCACCGGCTTCTATAGTGGTATCATAATTTTGTTTCAGTACAAGTGCTCGTGTACACAGTGACAGAAGGCATCACCTAAGCCCAACAACCTTAGAAATGTGCATCTGGATAAAAGATTGGATTGATATAGCACAAAGAAATCAAGGTGAAAGTCTAGAAGACGTGGTCGAAGAAGCACATGAATATTAGGATTTGATATTATCTTGTATTTAAATTATAGGTCGTCATAAAGTTCTAAATTTTATTTGAAATATTTCGTTTAACATTTAAAATGAAATTTTATGCTTATACATAATTTTTAAAATTTTAAATTATTTTTTTAATTGTAATAGTTGGCTCGTTTAGGAGGCCGCTGATCGAGCCGAGCCAGTGTTTCATTGTCAGATGAGCGACTAAATGTTTTTAGAAAGATTTTTGACATTGAAAATTTTTTTTTTTAAAAAAAAGAAAACTTTAGAAGGAAAAATTTAGGATGCATATCATGACGTGATTGAGATGGCAGATTTTGGAATAGTTTGGTTGAGCAGCAAATCTGTGTTCTTACCGCCATTATCATCCAACAGTTCACTGTTTCAAAATTCCAAACACTGTTCCAAGGTTCCAACTTTATATACAAATACAACTGCTACAGAGCCTCTGATTATCTTTTTAGTTAGTGAGATAATCCAACGCTCATTAAATAATATTTTCAAAATTAATCTTTGACTAAACATTTTCAAGTGCTAAAAACGGCTACTATGATACTGTTTACAGTATATTACAATATTGTTAGAAATATTTTATATTTGGACAAATTATATTAGTATTATTAACAGTATATTATAATATCGTATTATAAAATATATAGTGTTACAAATTGTTCATATATAAGAGGTTAATTTGAAAGAGAAAACTCCTACAATATTTTGAATAAAGCATTTTTTCAAATTACTGCTCAAAATAATAATATTCTCATAATCTGCATTTGTTTAAGATTAACCAGAAATACCATATCATCCTTCTATTTCAAATATCGCGTGTTTCAGCTCCTGAAAACACGCGACGTGGCGACACGTCGGCGCGAAAACATATTTTTAAGAACTTAAATAGCAAAAATTTAAATAAGGGACTGATATATCAAAACTCCTAAGATTAACATCAAAATCACTAAAATATCCAACAAACCCGTCGCTTTGTCGCGTTCTGAAAAGATACCACCACCAACAACGGCACTGGTCTGTTGAAGCACCAGCATCCTCCACAAAGCGGTCAACGGCCCTCCTTGGATCCATCTCCCTTGGATGCTACCTTTTTGGATCCTTTTCTCACGAATAGGAATCCGATTTTATGATATCGTATCCATAATCAGATATTCATTTATTAGCAATTTAATCATCACAAGTAGAAGCCAAAATAGACGAAGATCAGAAAACAAGAAGACAAATAAAGTTGAAGAAAAAATCATCAAAAAAAGTAAGGCTACGCTTATTTTAATTATAACATACTAAATAGTCTCACGATATCACAACCGTCGGTACACTACCCCCAAATCACGATCACACATACCCTTCCTAGATCAAGAAAACATACTCTGAAATCGAAGATCAACGAATCGAATCAGACGAACGGATCGGATCCAATTGATCAACATCTGTTATTCTAAAGGGAAATTAGATCCATCGATGATCTAAGTGAGCTGGCCGCAGTCGGCGATCACCACTGGCGCACTAGTCTTCCCGCTCCTAGATCCGACCTTCTCGATCTTCTTCACGACATCCATTCCCTCGACAACTTGGCCGAACACGACGTGCTTGCCGTCGAGCCACTCGGTCTTCGCAGTGCAGATGAAGAACTGCGACCCGTTGGTGTTCAGACCAGCGTTGGCCATGGAGAGAACTCCGGGGCCGGTGTGCTTCTTGACGAAGTTCTCGTCCGCGAACTTCTCGCCGTAGATTGATTCGCCGCCGGTACCGTTGCCTTTGGTGAAATCGCCGCCCTGGCACATGAAATCAGGAATCACCCGGTGGAAGGAGGAGCCCTTGAAGTGCAAAGGCTTGCCGGAGCGGCAGACGCCCTTCTCGCCGGTGCAGAGAGCGCGGAAGTTCTCCGCCGTACGAGGAACAACGTCGGCATAGAGCTCCATCACGATCCGACCCACCGGAGCGCCACCAACGGTCATGTCGAAGAACACCTTAGGGTTTGAAGCCATGGCCGTGGAGCTGGGAATTGATCTTACAACGTGGTTTCTAAATGATTTGGTTTTGTGCGAGATGGTAGTAGGCGCAGGAGGGGTTTTAATTATATAGAGGAGGAGATATTCAGGGAAACGAAATCGACCGGTGGAGGACACGTGTCGACCAATTGAGGACGGAAATATGAGCTCTTTTTTTTTTTTTTTTTTGGGTCCGAAAGAGCAGATAGCTAACCCAACCCGCGTAACTGCTATAATACCCTCCTATAATCCATCCCGGGCTCGAACCCGGGATCCCTCCCCGCAGGGATAGGATTTTGTGCCATTCGCACTGAGCGCGGGCAGCATATGAGCTTGGTTTGAATGTTGTGTTCTTTGATTCACAAGTACGAGCGAGGCGAAGGGGCACGACCACGTTGCTGCTCAACGTTGGACAATAGAAGGCGTGCCGAGCGACATGTATTAGAATAGGAAATTACTTGACCGCACCGAAAAATAAATACGGACAGTCACGAACATATAAAAAATACATTTTTTTTGCTGCGTGAAATTTCGTGTTTGTTTTTCCATACTTTGTAGTACGACTCACTAGAATATTTTGGACTTTTGTTGATAGAAATTTTGACAAATTAATCTTCTCCGAATCAATATACATATCAAATTAGTTCTTATTTTTGTAAATGTGGTTCAACAAGATAGTGATTAATTTGAATCTTAATAAAATAAGATGGATTGACTTGGTATAACTTTTTAAATATGTGTTGATTTATCATTTGCTCTTGTCTAAAAAAAATTGCCAAATTGTATTTAAAAAAAATTATGATGTACTCTATGTTTTTATATTTAAAATATTTTAAGTGATATTTCTCAATAATAATCAGTAAATTTTGGAACCTTAAATCCTTATTTAATTATATTTTTTAATAAAAATCTAAATACAAAAGTTATAAAGTATATTTTATATGTAGGAAATAATGTGCATTCAAAGTACTTAAATGCAGTAGAACTTTGCCAAATTATAAAATTAATATCTTGATTATGACTGTAATAATTACGATTTCCTCTTTTATAAGATTGCTTAGGAAGTTAGGAAAACAATCAATCAAATTGGCGTCCAGTAATCGTTTTGGGGACTATTACCTGATTCCTTTTGACATAACGGTTGTTACTGCCAGTCGATGACGCCCGGTCTAGAGTGCCACATGACGGTCTACGATGTGCCGCTTATTATCATGCTCCTAGACATATCATGCTGTTGGAAAATTTTAATCCCCACGTCGAGTAGAAAAATAAAATTGTGGAGTACTTCTTGGAAAAGTTTTTAAATTGAGAATGATAGATCTTGATGAGTTTTACATAGTTATGTTAAAAGTTTTTTTTTTTTTTTTTCAAAAAATACTTCTAATAGGTGTTTGGGACCCAAAATTTAACGGATTTGAAGTGAGTTTTAAAACTGTTTTTAATATTTGTTAATTTTGAAGTCCCAAAACACTTACTAGAATATTTTTTGAAAAAATTTCAATTTAAAAATTGTAACATCAAATATAAAAGAGGAAATCGTAATTATTACAGTCATAATCAAGATATTGATGTCATAGATGCGCTCCATAATCAAGAAATCGTAATTGTATGACATCTTATACAAGTATAATAGAACACAATCACTTTCTCTCTACCTAAATCCTATATCTTGTGATTGGATTCCTTCTTTCTGTATGTCTCTATTTGTCGACTTCTTTATTAATAAAATGTATTTTTGCTATTCAAAACTTTTTTTCCAAATATATGTTTTTTTTTTTTGGCTTGATTTAGTATTTATAAAAAAAAGATAAATTTATTTGACTATACAAAAAATAGGAGCTGTGATATGTCTAATATCTTTTTGTTTCTATAGAAAAATATGCCTGCTCAACATAACGAAAACGATTTCTTAAAAAAAAAAAAAAAAAAAAAAAAAAATATTTCAGACGTTCCGTTGCTCGCTTTATAGGTCTTACTGCTAACTTCTTTTTCGCTTATTTTTATAGAGGGATTAATTGAAAATTAAATTCAGATGGGTCTATAGAAATCAACATTAAAAAAAAAAAAAAAAAAAAAACAAGAAATAGCTATACCCACATCCGCGAGAGAGCAGAGGATCATTCTCGGTTGCCAGTTATACAATTCGATACACTTCTCTAAGGGATGAATAGTTCTAGAGGTAGCGTATATATCAACAAGCTAAGTTTTTGGCGATCTATCATTTACAAGCTGATCAACCATTTATTTTTCCAAACATAGATTACAACTTAAGAGCAATGATAATGACCTATGAATCTGTCCAAATGTTTTCCAAAACATGACGTGGTATTCATGGGAGTGGTAAAACTTGGTGTTCGGTGTAATATCGGAGAGTAGAATCAAAGTTTGTGGGTGGATTCTTTGGTGAATCCACAGGGAAACAAGCATTTTCAAATTCAACTTGTTCTACAATTTACCATTTATAAACCACTATCAAACACACTCTTCTAACCAAGCGCTCCTTAAATACGTCTCTTGCACTGTCTAGCTCCATAACTGTTATTATTAAGGTGGTGGTTGTTAGAACAATAGAGTTAGAGTATGAGGATTCTAATAGTTAGAGTACGAGGATTCTAGCCCCACACGTGTCGCCCCACATATACAGATGGGTCGGTGCTATTGAATTGTCCAAAAAGATGAAGAAGATCAAGAAAAATATTGACAGAGTGATGGAACAATTGATGTATATATAATCTGTACACTTCATAATATATTATTCAGATTATTCAGTTGTATGATCTTCTTTTTTTTTATGACTGCGCACCGCGAAAATAAACTTATCTATGTGGCGCACAAATTAAAATTTGCCAAGAGCATGATGATAAGCAGCACATTGTAGACTATCATGTGGCACTTTGGAGCGGGTGTCATCGACAAGCAAGAACGACCGTTATGTCAAAAGAAATAAGGTAATAGTCCCCAAAACGACTATTAAACGCCACTTTGGACGGAAAAATTCTAACCCAAAATCAAGACTCAAGAGCAAGCAACAACCGTCTCATATCCCAACCAAAACTGGAGTCGGCAGTTGACACTGGAGCCCAAAATCTGTAACTTTTTATTAAATATTTTTCAAAAAATATTTCTAAATTTTTTTCAAAAATTGCGCACCGCACAAATAAACTTATCTATATGACGCACAAATTAAAATTTGCCAAAAGCATGAGATGTCTAAGAGCATGACGATAAGCGGCACATTGTAGACCGTCGTGTGGCACTCTGGAGCAGGTGTAATCGACAAGCAAGAACGGAAGACCGTTATGGTAAAAGGAGTCAGGTCAAAACTACTGTTGGACGTCACTTTGGACGGAAAAACTTTAGCCCAAATCAAGATTCAAGAACAAGCGGCAACTGTCTCATGTGCCAATCAACACCGGAGTCGGCACTTGATGTCCGACCTCCTCGAGCACCCAATAAGAGGCTAACGATGTCGGATGGGTCTCGTGGTCCAAAAGAAGGGTTGTATAAGCTGCCTAAAAGGAGACCCGACCGGTCTGATGTATAGAACGACGACTTAGAGATGAAAAAAATGTTGCATGGATATAATTGAGGCAGAGCAATTTTTATGTCTCAGGATGTGTATGAAGTACATTCTCAGGTATAATTGTGTTATGAGAAGTATTTTCATGCACATATAGTAATTGTATAGTTATTCTAAATGTTATGACTTTGTGTGAAGGTAAGGAAATTCAAGTTGCCGGCAACGGCGGATGAGAAACCGTAGTTTATGAGCCCTGCGTCCCGGGCTCGAATCCAGGGGTGTCCTGAAATGGAGATATGCTCGCGCCGCATGTTTTCAGCGGATTGCCAGAAAGCTGATGTCTGCGTATCGCAATATTCCATGTCTGGTCTGGGGACGAACGGTTAGAGTTTTACTTCCTGCGCACACCTAGATCCAATATGGACCGGGGTGTGCATAGAAAATCGTGGACCGCGAGTTAGCGGAGACCTGTAGGAGAATTCATCTCGTTATTTCAAAAAGAAAAAAAAAAGAGAAATCGCTCAAATGACAAATTAGATAGGAGAGAACGATGAAAAAAATGACCTCCAAAAGAAGACCGTGAATTATAATACCTCGCGGCATGCACAATTTTTTTTTAAAAGGAAATAACAGTTTTGAAAAAGCTAGCATTTGTCGATTATAGTGGATCAGACTTTACAAAAAGCTAATAAAACAACATTGCATAAGTAATGTGGCCAATTTGGAGCAGCAAATGAACCAGGAATGTTTGGATATCACTTGTTAGAGCAACTTGTGGCTACTTAAATCAGCTTATATAAGTTGTAAATCCCCTTCGCTAACCTACATAGTTAGTTAATCTCGTAGCTTGTCGACTGCATTGAAAATATATCGGGATATTTTTTAAAAAATCTTTCAACTTAAAAATTATAAATTTTGATAAAATTTATATTTTCTATATTTAAAATTTTTTAGAAAATATTTTTAAATAGATATTTCGATCCTCCAAAATCTTAGCTGATTCTAAATGGATTTTAAAATTATTTTTGAACCCATTAATATCCTGAAGTTCCAAAATACTTTTTAAGAAATAGTTTTAATATAGAAGTTGTCGATCTAATTAAAATTTATAATTTTTATATTAAAAATTTATCAATAAAGTACTCGTTAATAGAATTTACATACGGTTGTCCATCTGATAATGTGATCACAGCTCGCTTGTTGATAAGCAGATTGGGAAGCTGCCTACGCAGCTCAATGTTTATCATTATAATCCTACTTTTTACAAAATACTAAAAATCAGTCATTTTCCTATCATTATACCATTTATGTGTTGATACTGGTACTTTCCAATATTCAATCGCTTAATTTCAATATAATTTTATAAAATAAAAGAAATATTCATATTGTTTTATATCATTTTATGCCTATCTGTCATAGATAAGTTGGAAATACCAAACACATCTTATCTATCGGCTCAAACTATCTATTACTACAAATTATCGAATTCGTTCATATAATCTACTAGTTTGATTAAGTTTTATTTAGCTAAATTCTACCACTTGTATGCAATGACAACTGAAGTTTTGGGTATATCCAAAAGGTGGAGCCAAAGAAAATTTACGATAGTCGGAGGTTCGAATCAACACAAAAATATTTGTTGGAAATGCCCCCCCCCCCCAAAAAAAAAAAAAAAAAAAAAAAAAAAAAAAAGAGTAAATCATCCGAGGTGGGAATAGTACTGCTCTATTCTTTAAGCGAGAATAGTATCATCCGAGTGGGACGAATACTAGTCGGAAAAGCAACAAAAAAAAAACTAAACTAAAATAAAATAAATAAATAAATAAATCTCTCTTTTAAACAAATATACTTACAATTACTCAATTAACAAATATTAATGAGGCTTTTGCATATCAGCCGTCCGTTTTTTTTTTTTTTTTTGCGCATTTTAATTTCTAAAATTATATTTTTAGGACTGATTTTCAAAGAAATCAGATATGCGCGAAACGCAAAATAGGGGCTGATATGTAAATTTTTCCAGGACTTTTGTAAATTTCCAGGACTTCTTCACGGGACTTATGAACACCACCTCTGTAGAAATTTTCCTTTTCCTAGAAATATAGAACATCCCTTTGTTTCCCCGGCGACCTCTCCGCACGCAGGCAAACTCTATTCTTCTTCTACGTTCGCTTGTGATATCTAGGGTTTATCGCAGATCTCGAGATAGGTTGACATCAACATCGATGGATCGCGCGAGAATCCGCGGCGCAAAGCGGCCGATGGGGGCGGTGGTGTCGTGGACGAAGCGGCAGCCGCCAAAGGTGAAGGCTTTTCTCGCTGTGGTGGCGGGCATGGCGGCGCTCGTGGTTCTCCGATTCCTCGTCCACGATCACGATAATCTCTTCGTGGCCGCCGAGGCCGTACACGCCATCGGAATCTGCGTGCTCATCTATAAGCTCACCAAGGAACGCACCTGCGCAGGTAATTTTTTGTTCTTCTGGTGATGTGATCTCGACATCAGGAATTTTGATCGTTATTTCTATATTTCTACCTAAATTGAATGATTAGCGATCGACGAATTAACGATTTCTTATAAATAATAGAGTTTGAGATGTTGTGCTGTATAAAGTTCTTTTTTGTTGTTGGAGAAGATTGGGACTGCAAATTGACGAGTGTTGGGAACTGGTGCACCTACTGCTCCGCTGTATCATTTTAATAGTAGTGATCTACTTTTGAGGAAAAAAAATTCTTCTTCTTGGTAATTTGGATAATTGGGATAACTAGACATGAAAGATTTGAGGATATGTAAAGCATGTGACCGAGATTCTCATCAAAGTTGTTATCTTTAGATGTAAGTTTTCATCTGTGACAAAAAACAACAAAGAGAAATGTGAAGATTGGTTAATGCATATTTGGAATTGTCTCCTAACATATATTCCAATGAACAAACTGGAGAATACCTATCATCCGCTTTTTAAGAAGAGGAACACTTCTAAGACTCGATTTGGGTCTTGTTTATTCCTGTGAGAATCTTAAGTAAACTTTGAAAATTGCAAGGACTTGTCTTTGAGCCTCATGCAAATATCTCCTTGCTTGATTTAGTTGTTGAAGCTTTTGCTTGGGATTGGAAAATAGGTTCTAGAAAACTGCAAGTATGAAACTTTGTTAATGAAGAAACATATTGTTACTTGGTTTTGCATGTCCTGATCTGAAAACATGCTCTGTTGGATGCCTGGACCATTAATACTTATTGCATCGTCTATTGCATCTTGTAGTTTTAATTTTTATTTAAATTTATATCGAGTTTCTTCATACATGCATTCTTTTACTTGTGGCAGGACTTTCACTCAAATCTCAGGAGTTAACAGCCTTATTTCTAGCTGTTAGATTGTACTGCAGCTTTGTGATGGAATATGACATTCATACCCTTTTGGATTCTGCTACACTTGTAACTACACTTTGGGTTATTTATATGATTCGATTTAAGTTGAAGCCTAGTTACATGGAGGACAAGGACAACTTTGCAATCTACTATGTGGTGATGTTTCTAATCATCTGCAACTTGTTATAGCTGGTGCCACTCGTGTGGATTAATTTTTCCTTATTTCAAGTCATTAGCTTTTTTTTGTCCTAATAAATGGTAAAAAAAAAAAAAAAAAATTCTGAAAAGTGAGCACCAGTGAATATTTACACTTGTAATTCTAATTGTAATATACTATTAGTTAGAGTAGCAGTAGACATTACCTTTTAAGTTATCTACTTGAACATCAAAATAAAAACCTATATGGATATCTGAGGTCAAAGGTACAAGGATCTGAGAATGTACTTTCGAATTATGTATTATTAATTCTTGTTACTTTGCTGTACTTGCTTCTAGAGACTGCACGCTCATCAGATTGACATAGTATATATTTTCATGCTAATGATTGAAGGCAATGTTCCTTGTATTTGTCAACTGCTATAGTTATAACCAATTATTGTATTTCATTCTTATAATATTTAGTAAGTAGAAATACTTGCTACATGCTGGGGGTTGCAAGCTCATCAGAATATATGTTATATGCTAATGATTGAAGGAGGTTTATACACAATATATTGTAATGCATTCTTATATCATTTAGTAGAAGTACATGTTCATATGTTTCAACCGATTTTGCTAATTCTCAAATGGCGTTTGTTGCATGCGGCTTCAATTAAAAATCTTTCCATGTTCTTCATATAGTTGCTTTAAGTTGCATGCGGCTTCATAGTACAAATTCTAGATTCTTTATACAGATATTATACAGACTCATCTATTTTTAAAATTTTTTCATTCATTCAATCTGTAATACTTAATTCTCCTCATAAATGCAGGTTGGGCCTTGTGCTTTATTAGCTTTTCTAATCCACCCTTCAACTTCACACAACGTAATTAACAGAATCTTCTGGGCTTTTTGTGTCTATTTGGAAGCTGCTTCGGTGTTGCCTCAGCTACGCTTGATGCAAAACACTAAGGTGCTACTTATCCTCGTAGAAAACGAATTCGCTGCACATAAGTATTCTTTTTTTAAACGTATCTTCTGCCCTCTTTCTTCCTTCTTGCAGATTGTGAGCCATTTACTGCTCATTATGTATTTGCATTGGGCGTTGCCAGGTTCTTGAGCTGTGCTCACTGGGTCCTTCAGGTTTGCTTCTTGATCTAGATATTTTTACAAGTCATCTTTATATCGGTTTTTATAACAGATGTATCAGGAACTCTTGACCTGCATGCCAGTTGTAGTAAGACTGAGGGTCTTTCTGGGCTAATGGTTTTTCTTGTTTTTTTTTTTATTTTTCTTTTTCTTTTTTGGGCTTTGCTATGCACCCCCAAGAAACACACAAGAAACTACACATGCTGACGTGGTACAATCAAGACCACACATCACGATGGGTATATCTGTAATTTTGATATTTTTTGCGGATCACGAGGGAATTGTGCGGATCATGA
The DNA here is from genome assembly GCA_002076135.1 of Xerophyta viscosa. Lineage (NCBI taxonomy): Eukaryota > Viridiplantae > Streptophyta > Magnoliopsida > Pandanales > Velloziaceae > Xerophyta > Xerophyta viscosa. The sequence continues at coordinate 5,700,099 of MJHO01000001.1, forward strand.
GGCGTGTGTGTGGTGGAGATTGGTTGTGTGTGGTTTGTTGGGTAGTTTGTTGGGGGTGAGTAGTTTTTTTTTTTTTTTTTTGTTGCACTAAAATATTACTTGATATCTATTTGCAATATTAGATATCCATTTCTCTGTTGTATTACTTATGTTGCACTAAAATATACTTCGGAAGGAGTGATTGTGATATTTTAATAGATATCTAAATTGCAAATATTGAAATATATTTCTATATATTCATTTTGCTATTACAGGTGTTGGATACTCGTGGACGCTTATTGACAGCATTAGGTTATGGTTTGTGGCCATCAATGGTTCTTCTCTCTGAAATCGTCCAGACCTTCATCCTCGCTGATTTTTGTTATTATTACGTCAAGAGGTGACCGAATTGAGCTATTTCGACGCCCCATCCGTCATCTTTTGCAATTAGATGTATATATACTAATCTCATTATTTTTACATCCTGTAGTGTTTTTGGCGGGCAACTCGTGCTGCGTCTTCCGGCCGGGGTGGTGTGAGCTGAAGCTTCAACGGCATTCATCGTATTCCGTATTCTGCAACAACTCAACAGAAAAACTGGATATCCATTCTTCCTTGTTTCATTTTGCTTTCGATGTAATACCAGAAATCATGGTTTGCTGCCGCCCGATGATAAGCTAGATTGTGTCGAAACATAACATGATTTAGAATGTAGATTTCGGAGAAGTGATGTTAACTATCAAGTTCTATGATGGGCCTATTCGCTTTCCTCGTTTTGTTTATCGTGTTGTTTTGGTGCATCAAAAACTAAGATCATAAGCGAACCATGATCCCGTCACTTTTGAAGCAAGGTGTCTTGCGAGGTGCCATATATAGCCCCTGACCTGGTTAATGGACTCATCAGTAACTTGAAATGTTTTAACTGAGTCCCTCCCTACAGATAAATCTCTTGTTTATAACTTGTTACTTTTAACATCCTAAGATATTTATTTTGAAGTATTTTTTTTAAAAAAAATTGAGTATAATTGTAGATCATATCAAACTTTTTTTTCTTGCATGTAAAGATTTTCTGAAAAATATTTTAAATAGTTATTTTAAGACTTCAAAGATTTATCCAATTAATGAATTAATTTTTAAATTATTAATATTTTAAAATATTAAAATATCTATTAAAAAATATTATTTAAAAAAAAATTAAATATAAAATTTGTAGATCATATTAAAATTTAATTTTAAAAAATATTTTATATAGTAATTAAAATATTTTTTAACACGAAATTTAAGGTAGAGATTGATTTAAAAATATAAATCCAAGACTGTTTTGTAAAGATATAAAATCAGAGGGCGGATATGTTGTTAATTAAATCCAGATACTTTAACTTTGTATCTTCAAAGTTCTGCTCTCTAGCTGTTCGTTGCATTGCAGCATTCAGTCTCTCAGGATTGGTGTGCTTCAGCTGCTATTCCTTGTTCAAATAGGCTCACATAAGTTAAATCGAGATTAAAGTTCAAAGTATTTTTGGCCACCCGAGGTGTCCAATTTTCATTTTATAAATGATTTTGACTATGAAAAAAACAAACTTTGTCCAAAAAAAAAAAAAGTTAATTGTTAGTTTTAACTGACTTCATGTATTATTTATTATTTTTTTTGTTAAGAAAATTTTGTGGATAAATTTGTCCGTACTACTTTATTTTCGTGCGACAGAAAAAATCTAAGGGTAGCATCGACTTCATGTATTATTGGCTTGTAATTTAAATACATATATCCTTTTCTCTCACAGCTTCCGTTTGCGAAGGATTAATCCCCCAGGAGTAATGTTAAATTTTCATAAAAGCCTATCTACTAATGGTTAAATCACAAATGAATCCTTTCCCCTCTACTTAAATATTCTAGAACGTTAGTAATAAAATATTACTATTGTCTTCAAGTAAAGGGTTTTAACTAGCCAGTTCAAAAAGTTTAAACAATTCTCTGTCATTATTTTGACTTCTACTTAGGGCTGTTTATTTTTGTCCGGATTGGACAAACTTGTCGACCTGAAAATTCAAAACAGAATTGCGCTGTTTACCTAGCCGTACGACTGTGGAACTTATATCCGAGTTCAACGAGTACATATATCAAGTTCACCTATTGAACTCGTCGCCCACGAGCTCTTGCAATTCTTCTCTTTTCACGTGATCACTGTAGCTCATATTTCTCACTTCCACTAGCAGTTATCTCCGATTGATCTGCCACATCTCAATCTCGGCATCCGATCGTCGCGCTAGACTGATGGCAGCAACGATTGAGATATTACGACGAACGAGGCCAAATTCGTTGTCCTAATGACTGGTCAACAATAGATCGATTATTCACCTTCCTCCTTTGTCCAACCCTCTATCGCCGCCAACAAGCAAGAGCCCAATCTCCTCTCCTAAGATCTAAAAGCACATCCTTTTTTTTTCCCTTATCCGTCTGCCACCATTGTTGTTACATGCTACTTAATTTGATGCTTTGCATTAATTATAACTACTTCCAAGGAGTATCTTATTATTGCTGTTGTTTATCTCCTAATGCTTCAAATTTTAATTTGTGAATCTAAGTTTTAAAATTGTCCATAATTAGTGATTCTAAATTGCACAATATGTTATATATATATATAGTAGTGGAAGCTGTGCATGCATAGAAGTTGTTTGATGTAATGGTTGTGAAAGTAACTCAATTTTTACTAATGTTTATGGCTAGCAGTGGCTAGTAGGGAAATTAAAGTTGCTGGTGGTTATTATGTTGTTGGTTGGCTGTTGATTGTAGCTATGTTGTTATTAGATGTTGCTGACTGGTTGCTATGGTGTGATAAACAATGTTATTGCTAGTTGGACTTGTTAGTTGTGATGGTATGATGGGCAATGTTATTGCTACATGGAGTTGTTGGTTGTGTAATATAGTGCTATTGCTGGTTGTAATGGTTGTGATAATTAATTGTATTTACTGGTCTGGTATGCTTGTGATGGTATGATCGTGTTGCTAGCCGCTTATAGTTACTGAGTTGCTAGTTATGATTGTGTGATATAGTAGTCTTTTTACAACTTGGAGTTACTGGTGCTTGGTGCCATGGATGTTGGGTATCGATGTATCACTAGTTAAGCTGTAGTTGCTGCTGTAAAATAATGATGTTGCAATGATGGTCGATGGAGGGTGCCGTACCGGTTGAGTATATTGGTTGATGTAAACCGCTATGTTAGGCGGTTGTATACGGCCGTTATTGTTACTGTTCAATGATAGTTTAAAATTTCCAATGATTACATTTTGCTCAACTATTATTAAATGAGGGCATAGTAAAAAGACACTACACTTATGTTATACAAAATAATTGCATGAAAATGTTGAAATTAGTAATACACTTTGAGCATAGCATTGAGGAGTATATATATATATATATATATATATATATATATATATATATATATTGTCATACTTGTATTTAATGATTGTTTAGAATGCATGATGATTCAATTATTACTCAAGATAAAGACATACTAAAAGGATACTACACTATTGAAAACTTTTTTAAACCTTGATGCTTCGAGGTTTAACGGATTTAAATCGAATTTTAAGAATAATTTTAAAATCTGTTAAAATTTGACACTAAAAAATATTATTTGGAAGTATTGATTGAAAGTTTTCAATATGAACATTTTTAAAACTAAAATTTTCACATGGAAGATCCAAAAAAGTGCTCCCAAATTGTATTTTTATTTTTTAATGATGTGGATTGATGAATATTGAAAAGCATTCGGCATTATTGAATTGTCAGTATCACAATACAACCAATTCCACCCTTAAGCCAATGGCTTGTTATTGGACTCTTTGGTTCATTACACTAAAAAGATTGAAAAAATCACCTCACAAATAACGCTCAGGGAAGAAATGGAGAAAATTGACGTACCAAGGATGACCTGAAAAATCGGACTGCTATCTAGCAAATAACTGTAATCTACGTCGTAATACTCGGCTTAAAATAGTTGGAAACCCAAGTGCCGACCTCTTGATTCGATTCGAGCAAAGCGATTAAGGTGTATCTCTGGTTGACAAAACTAAACCGATACGGTAGAGTGTTGATTGCCTTCCCCTTGCATGCTTTTGTAATAATTAACAAGTACCTGCCACCCGCCGGGGCACATAAACCCGTCGGGAGGATTCTCTCCGCTCCTTGCGTATGCGCGCATCTGCAACATGATATATAACTCAACTAGCTTATATAAAACTACCAAATGTATGTCTTTGACATTACTCGGCATAACTTTTTAAAAACTTAGATGTATGTCTGAAATAGGGGCAATATGCTGTAACAAAAAATACAAATATTTTATGTGCCGAGCTGAGCCGAGTTTTGGTAAACTCAGATCCCGGCACATGCCGACCGTGCCTGGCCGACTATGCCGATATATATTTATTTGTTATTTTTAAAAAAATAAAAATAAAAAATTAATTAAAAAATTCGAATATAAGTTTTTTTGACACGTGCCGTGCCAGTTTGTGCCGTACCGACAGCTGCCGGAACAGGCATGTGCCGCCCAGCACGGGCTGTGCCGACCGGCACCGAAAACCATGAAAAATACTAAATGATAGCTAGCAATCTGACATGACAAAGCACTTACCTTTGTTCCTGAGATAAAAAGGAAATCTTGAGCCCTTGAAGGGTCAAAGAACGCCATCTTCTGCTCCTTTGTATCGTATGCAGCGACCTATTCGGAGGAAGCAAAGATCAAACATCGAGTTTTCATGGTAGACAAGACGTAAGGAGCAGCATGCATCATCATCATCGACAATAGTAACACTTTTGTCCCACTATATGACACATAAATATTGATAATGTACTATTTATGTGAGAAACATAAATGATATCGCCGGGTCATTTGTAAATAAATCATCATAGTGGATTAACCACATTATTAGCTGATGGTCATGAAGTCATCTTAAGACAGATCATGAGTCAAACATACTATTAAGAAGATAGCAAAATTGTTTATCGAGCGGAAATCTCACAAAACACAATAGTTGATATGACTGGATTAGATGAGAATGTCTCAAAAGTAATTCAAAGCACAGCAATGTGAGAAACATACCCTGAAAGGCAATATATTCAGCTTCTCCAAACCTGGGGCCATGCTTAAAACCTTCTTTCCATGATCTGGGTCATACAAATCTCTCTTCTCTGTTGGATGTCCCATTCCTGCGGGGTCGCGGCCTACAATGTAGAAATTAGCACCAGCATTGATCCTTGCCTTAGCATGCCACTGAACTTCTGTTGGCCCTGCGTAATGCATAGGCGAAGGAAAAATTGCAACTACGGTGGTTTCAGGATCTAGAACTCCATCTTCAAGAACCTGTAATAAGTAAGAGTATTAGTAAAACTTAAAATAACCTACGGAAAAGTAAATTTCGAATTTAATAAACCTATGGACCTAATTGCAATGATCAACCTTGCTGTGTTGTTCCATTCTCACATCCAATGGCACATCATCTTCTTTTGTAAAACCACCTAACGGGTGAAGCAACAAAATTGGATTTTTATAGCCCATTTCCAGAAGCCGTCTACGTGTATCGTTCATTAGCAATGCATGGCCATTGTGTACCGGGTTTCTCAATTGGAAAGCAAATACTGCATCTGCCTCGCGCCTATCAAATTCCTTGCGGAGTTCCCTTGGAGACAGCCTGTAGTGATCAAGACCATCATTATATGTGATAGGCTCTATCACTTCGAGATCCCCACCGATGAGCCAGTTCCCAGCTGGACTGATTGTCTTCTCAACATAAGGTAATCCAGGAGCTGTTGTACCCCATGTTCTGGCAATTCTTTCTTCTTTGTTGTGCTTGTATATTTCTACTCTGTAACATAATATCTAAGTATAATAAACCAAATATGTGTTTACGGTTAATACAAGATATATAAAACATTTAGATGACCTTAGCATGTGCAGTGTATTGCAAGAAACTTTTAGCATTTTGAAACTCCATTAATTATTTTCTTTACAGTTTGAATTTAAAAAAAAAAAAAAGCCTACTTGAACAAAACTGTTCTGCTGAGTTTGTCTCAACTATTTCATGGTCATCTATCCTACTAGTGATAAATTAACGTAACACTTCTATAATGATAGTGATAAAAGCATCATAAGAACCACCTTGACTTCAGCTCGTAAGCAGTAAATACCGATGCAAAAGAAAAAAAATATTCAGAAAGGAAACTCGGGTATCAAAAAGACCGAGTCTGATGGGCAAACATCTAATTCAGATAGATGCTCTTTAGGGATTGTAACTGTTCATATCGAAACTTACATTTACAAAAACAACACAGCTGGTGTATATCCGTAGAGGGGCACGATTCTAACTGTGATCACTTTCACATATTCTAGGCTGCTACTAATACCAAATTCTGTTGATTAGCACATATATAGTCTATAGAAAATGATAATCCAAGCATTCAATTATCTGTATTTTCGAATAAATGGTTTATTATATTTATTTTTCGGAGAAATGGACCGAACGTGCTGGGGCTCGAATCTGCCTCTTTGCATTCAAAGCTAATGCTTTAACTGCTTGCACAACATTCTTTTGCCCTGCTAATAATCAGGACCTCTTCCCTTTCGAAACACCTATTCAAATATTCTTCACTCGGCATTGCCAGATTATCCTACTCAATTCCTCATTCAACAGCAAACATCAATTTTTTTAATTAAGTAGGAAATAAAAACCAAACAAACCGAACCTTCGGAGAATTGCGACGGAATCACCGCTGGGGCCCATAAGGGCCACGTCATTAGAAGATGCAATTGCCTCCTTATCCTTGTCCTCGATAGCGAGCACGATTGGAAGCGACATGTTCACGACCGATCCGTCGGCAAGGCGAAGCGAGTTGAAGTGCAAGCTCTGCAAGTACTCGTGCTCCCTCATGAACCCTCGCAGCGGGCTCGCCCAACCCTCGGCGACCACTTGGACCCATTCCATGTCCACGCGCGTCAGCCGCACCTGCGGTAGCGCCGCCGCCTCCTTCCGCCGCGCCGCTCGCTCCGATTCCGACACCATCAAATCCATTAGCTGTCCTCCGTCGGGATCGATTAGCGAGCTCTTCGCCGCCGCAGCTCCGCCGCCGCCGCCGACAGTTACGGGTGCCGCCATGGCTATGCGAACTACTAGCGGGTTCGACGAGTATAGCGGGTTAAAGCGGATGTTATTGGAGGTTCTGAGACCCGTTAACGAAGTTGCTCGTGTGGAGAATGGAGCGTATGAGAGAGAATGGGGTGGAGAAATGGTTAGAGACACCATGGCTGATACTTGATTCGGGTTAGAAGAACAGAGGGAGAGAGATCCGGAAATTTGGCTCGAAAATAGGAGGGATACGATGATTTTTTGTTAATTAAATAATAAAAATGACAGCCGCACGTTTTGCTTTTGCGATATTGTGGCCTGGGATCTTGGACGGATAATGACCGTCCGATTGTGGTTACAGGAATTCAAGCTATCGGGTGCGAGGTATTGAACTTCGGACATCGGATTTGGCTTGAAAGATAAGACACGTCGCGATATTATCTTTCGTATTCGTGCGTGGCGATGTAGAATTGGTTCTACACGTTGTGTCGTGTTTGAACTCATGTAGCAGGATGTTTTTGTTGGTGCAAACAATGGTCAAACGCGATGGCTTGGATGTGATTACGTAGTGCTTTAGCATTTGCTAATTTCGGAAAGTCACGGCAGCGGACGTGATTATGAATACGGCATTTTAGATCAGATTCAATCTGAAAGAGATTATTCTAATCTAATATTTAGACTAAATTTTATGCCGCACATAAGAGGAGACATATACATATTATCGTTAATGCTGTTCAAATAGATCTCAACCTGATAGAATAAAAATTCTAAGTCGGATAAAAAAAATTCTTAGCTCACCTATATGCTATAACACCTCACCATCCGTTATAGGGAGCATAATAATAAAAAATATTAGTACATCCAATTCATCCCTCCAAAATTTTAGATAAAAATACGGTTTAATTTTCTGTACTTTGTAAGATATATAGCTGTAGTTCTGATTTTTTAAAAGTGTTTGAGATATTTTTTATTGTTGAAAAATGTTAGTAGTGATTCTGGCCTCTGCGCCTCTTAAAATGCTGGATGTTATTCTTAGTGGCATTAATTTAATAATTTTATAATATATTTTTAAAAATAATAATATAATAAAGAAAGTTCGTATAGGCTCACGAGCCTAAGTATCACAGTACTAAAGCTCGACTCGTTTAGTTAACCGAGCTTGAATTTAAGCTCGAGTTCGACTCGAGCTCAATTTGTTATCGAGTTCGAGCCGAGATTTAACAAGTTCGAGCTCGAGCTGCTCGTGGGCAGCTCGACTCATTTTAGCCCGCCGCGCTCGCCTCATGAAGCGAGCGCCTGTGTGCGGACCCCTGGAGGTGCACTCGTCCTGTCCTTTTCCGGGTGGCTGTGAGATAAGTGCGGGTGACGTATTTTCAGGCGCCTGTGCGAAAGTGGCGGCCCCTAAATGGGTACTTCACTGTGTGGTATGGAGAATGACGCCACACCGGAATTTTACTATCTGACCGCAGGTCAGATCAAAATGGTTCGATGCCTGTAGGTTAGAAAATAGTCTCGGCGCTCAGGTGGTGTAATTTTAGGATCAATCGTTGACTATGATCAGTCGGCTTGCTCTGACCATCTTGGCGGCTCCTCCGATGAGAACCGGTCGGCTTGCTCCTCCGATAACGATAGGCGGATCGACCTCGTTTCCTTCGGCTGCTTAAGGATGACCTGGCCGAACAGGTCGCCGGAGTTTCATTAAAGAGAGAGCATGAGGGTGGGTTGAGAGAGATGGAGCAGCATGTCATCGGCGGATCGACCTCGTTTCCTTCGGCTGCTCGAGGACGACCTGGCCGAATAGGTTGCCGGTGTTTCATTAAAGAGAGAGCATGATGGTGTGGTGAGAGAGAGAGAGAGATAGAGAGTTAGAGATGGAGCCGCATGTTATTGTCGGATCGACCTCGTTTTCTTCGGCGGCTCGAGGACGACCTGGCCGAACCAGTTGGCGGAGTTTCATTAAAGAAAGAGCATGAAGGTGGGGAGAGAGAGAGAGAGAGAGAGAGAGAGAGAGAGAGAGAGAGACGCCGCACTTGCGGTGAGAGAGTGAAAGACGAACGAGCGAATAGGAAGAAGATGAAAATAAAATAGCCAAAATACTCTCGTAACATTAAAAAATTTGGAAAGTTGCCTACCAGCCAACTGTTTCTAAAAAACGTACAAATAAATTTCTGAAAATAAAAATATATACACACCGTTATGTCAGGCTTTTTTTTCGTTTCAGCAACTGATTTGCTCAGCCATTGAAAATAGTAAGATCAATACGTAATTAACCTAGAAATAATTAAATCAATACAAGGTTAGATTAAAAATGACACGTCATTTTTTGGGTGGACTTCTTTTTTTAATAAGACAAGATGCGAAAACCAATTCTGCCGACTACAATTTCACTGTGGAATAAAAAATTAGCATATTATTATTGTAATCTATATATTTGTATTAAATCTTCAACATTGAATGCCATATCATTCTTTGTCTGACTTCTGCTATACCAAGATAGTTCCTAATTTTTATCATATACGTTAGCTGACATCTTTGCAAATGAGAAAAAAAGCATGTTTTCCTCTTGCATGTGAGAAAAATCCTCACTTAACTACGCGAGAAGAGCTTTGTTATTTCACACAACTCATGGGATATAAAAATGTTAAATCGAATTAGATGACAATTTTTTACAATTTTTGATTATGGAGAGCAAATATATATGTATATAGACCCCTTATTTATAGTAGTGCTACATCCTCCAATCAATTCATCAAAGGAAATTGATTTCTTTTTTTTTTTTCTTTTTTTTTTTTTGGTGTTTGGTGTTGGGTCTTTGCAATAGGGAGGAGCAACGGCTTGTGAAGATTTGTTAAAAAATTGGTTAAGAAAAGCAACATTTTTCTTATATTAATTTAGTGCATCTTAAAAATAAAAAGGGTCCACTAGCAATTATTATATTGATATAACGGTTTGTCTAGTCTGCCGCATAGAAAATGGAAAAGCTCTGACGTTTATAGCGAGGCCGATGTCTTAACTCACGAATCAAATAGGGACCTCGGGTCAGGCCGAGGTTTTATGATATGGGCCAAGCCAAAGCCTCGGCACAGGCCGAGGTCGAAGGAAGAACAACCCCTATGAGAAAGAATCGGTCAAGTCCTTGTTGACTAGACATTCCAAATCCACAATCATGTTCAAACGGTTATTTTCGTACAACTGCTCAATAGTGCCTATAAATAGCCTACTTAGGCTATTGTGTAAAGGGTAAAATGCATATAATTACAACAAGTGAGATTGTGATATAGAGATGCCAGTGCGGCTTTGAAAAGATTATATCCTTCGAATTTATTTTTATATTTCATTTGATGAAAGAGATTTTAGGCATTACTAATGACCTTTGTTAATTAGCTTTGCAGTAAAAAGTTCAAAATATTGTAAATACAATGCATTTTGTTAGGAGCAGAATATTGCTTTTTCAAGAGTTTAGGTTTCTTTACAGACACCGTTATGTTATTTTGTACAAGTCATGATATTTTCATTTCCGAGTTCGTAGCTTCTTATTTTGAAGGCTGGTCCAGTCAATGCTGTGGCCAAATCACCATAAGGGCATTATTAGCATTTTGATATGTTCAATATCACAATAGATTTCCAGCTACAAGAGACTGGAACAAGGTTTAATGAACGGGCCATGGAGCTTTTGAAACTTGAGTGTTGTATTAGATCCAAGAGATAGATACAAGTCTTTTGATGTTGAATCTATATATACTCTTGTTAAAGACTATTATCCTTATGATTTATAATTTATGAAATGGAGTGTCTGAAGTATCGGTTATGGCATTTTTATGTCGATGAAGTGAATGATCTCTGACTTGTTCGGATTGTCATCTATTACAGAGTTATGTGAAAGATTAGTTGAGACACGCAAGTCTAGGAATTATTCTCTAGTTGATAGATTGATTCATCTTATTTTAACTCTTTCTGTGTCCACTGCAACAAATGAACGCGCATTTTCAGTTATAAAAATTGTGAAGCCGAGGTTGCACAACAAAATGGATGATGAACTTCTTGCCTACAGTTTAATCCTTTACATAGAAAATGAAATTGCACAATCATTTGATTTAGATTCGATACTTGATGATTTTATTTCTATAAAAGAACGGCATTCACAATGTAGTTAGTAAGTTATATATTTGATGATTATTGTGACTTTGTTGCTATGTTTTGTTACTACTATTCTATTTATAAAACTTAGTTGCTATTAATTTTTTTATTACTATTGTCCTAACTATTATGAAGTTGTACATTTGAATTTATCTTTGGTTATGAAAATTCTGCCTCCGCTACTGCTCGGACGTGAACGCTGAGATTATATTATTTCTAAATCTTAGTGAACATTCTCTTGCCGGTCTCGCTCGACCCATGGTTTTATCTCGACTTTAATCGAACGTTTTCATGTAAAGCTTTTTTGTGTTTGTGTAAATACTTGCGAACTCATCTTAGCTGTTCTGACTTCGGACACAATATCTCGACCTAATACGAGCTCGATCAATATTTGATTAAAAAATAAGATATTAGAAATCTTTTCATTTAGTTGTGTTAACAGATTCGATAAAACCATCAACACCAGCAAAATTACCTAATTGTCTTAAGTTTTGGCACGAGCGTCATAACAAAATTTTAACTTTTTACCGAGTTAAAATGCTAACTTGATTCAATGAGTTATGTTTGTTAACATAGTATTTAGTTAAAATCCAAAATTACCTAAATTCGGTTGCTTACATTCATCCTAAGCGTATAAAAATTCTAAGTGTTAACAAAGTTCTCACAGAACAATCAATGATGCAACTGAATTTTTGCAAAATGGCCTAGATAAAAGAATTTTAGAAAAAATGTCTGGAGATCTACTGTAATTAGCTGTATAAATAAATAATGTAAGCTATATGTAAGAAACATTGTAAATGTTTTTTTTTTTCTAATTAATGTAAAAAAATTATGTCCGTAATCAGTTGAGTTTTGTATGACTCGTAACATATAAACCTACAGATGACACCGGTATATATTCGAAGAGTCTAAGCCTTTCCGTATTGACAGGTCCGAATGTTTATTTTATCTATCCTCCATGAAAAATAAAAAGATAACTTTCTACATCCTTACGAACAATATCTAGTATACATTCTGCCAATTGAAGAGTCTGAGCTTTTCCGTATTGATAGATCCAAATGTTCATTTTATCTATCCTCCACAAAGATTAGAAGGATAAATTTTTTACATCATTACGGACAATATATGTGAAATTCGAATCTAAGATCTCTGCTTTTCTAAAGTGAAAGTCTCAACCGTTCATTCTCGACGACGACGTGGGCAAAACGTTATAAGTATGTCATTGAAAGCTAGCGAGTGGTAATAAGATAGGCTATCGTTTTCTTGGCTAATACCCTACAAAATCAATTTTCCAATATGTACAATGATTTTCATGATTTTACTTTTAAGCATATTTCAAGCAACAGTTCTATCTTCGACAGGAAAACAAAAAAAGATGATGAAGAAAAGTCTTTCACGTTCTCTATCAGCATCCAGAAAGTCGCAGCTTTTTTAGTTAATTAATATGGAAAAAAATGTGAACCAGCATCGGCCCAGATCATTTCTGTGATTTTAAATATTATGTAAAATTTTCATCAACTTATTAACTAATTTTAAATAGTTTAAAAAAAAAATTGAACTACAAAATTATAGATTTTGATAGGATTTATAAATTTATAATTATTTTTTTTTTTAAAAAAAATACCGAACACTACTTTAAAATGATGATAAAAATTTTGATCATTTTTTTTTTTGCATATTATTTAGTTAACTAACAGTACATATTTTTAAGTTAACTAATATGAGAAAAATTAGTTAAGTAGAAAAAGCTGGTTCACATTTTTCTCATATATCTACTATTTTTTAGTTAACTAATATGAGAAAAATGTGAACCAGCTTTTTCTACTTAACTATATATATATATATATATATATAATAATATATATAATATATATATAGTTAAGTAGAAAAAGCTGGTTCACATTTTTCTCATATATCTACTATTTTTTAGTTAACTAATATGAGAAAAATGTGAACCAGCTTTTTCTACTTAACTAATATATATATATATATATATATATATATATATATATATATATATAGCACTCTCAGCTGCCGGTGAGGAGAATTCCTAGCATGTTCAAAAAAGGTTTTAAACGTTTCAACAAGAACGTAAATATATATAAGCATCTCTAGATGTTCATCTGTTAACCACCTAACGAATAGATATGGAAAGGTTTTTCTTCTCCTCTCTCAATATGCTTCGTCAATATCTCTCAACTTCTTATTATTTACTCTCCAAAACGGGATCATCTAACAACACGTCGAAGAACGGTGACGATCGCCATGGAGGATTAACTGATCAGTGCGCGGTCTGCTTATGCAGAATGAATCGAGAAGACGAGCTGACGGAGCTGCGGTGTCGACACTGTTTCCACAGGCGCTGCATTGACAGATGGATCGCCCACCAGCTGAGCGCGGCGACGTGCCCCCTCTGCAGAGAGCAATATTTTACTAGACCTAGTGAAACTGTGAGTGCTGAGCAGCGTCGTAGTGGAGATGAAGAGGAGGTTGATAGAGAAGGAGGTGATGGGACGATTGTTGTTGTTGTAGGAGATTTTAGCAGAAGACCTAGGAGTCGACGTAGTTGGTGGCTTATATGAACTGTTGATGTTCTAAATTTTATCTCTAAATTTATTGTAAACTCTTTTTATCATCTATAAGCGAAAGATATCATCTTTTTATTATAAGGAAAAAATTATAAAAAATATTACTAATAAGTTTGTTCAAGTTTCAATTAAGGGGCTGTTTACTTCGCGCGGAAGCCTGAGAAGTGAGAAGTGAGAAGTGGAAAAGTGGGTGAACTGTGAGAACTGAGAAGTGAATGAGAAGTGGTGTTTTGAGTTTCTCTGTTTACTTGGGATTGTGAAGTAGAGGCTGGAAGATAGTTTCTTTGTTTACTTGGGGTTGGAAGTGAGGGCTGAAAGATTTTTTTTTTGTTTACTTGGAATTGGAAATAATCTGAGACATAAAAAATATATTATATTTATTTTAAATTTATATTTAAATATTTATTTTAAATTTATATTTAAATATTTATATTAAATTATATATTATATCCTATCTTTTGTATGTATCTCTCATTTAATATCTTAAATTTATATATTATAATATATATATTATATTACACAGGATATGTTATATTATATATTTTTTTATTTTATATGTATTAAATATATATCAAATAAATTTTATATTCTTGAATACTAAAAATTATAAGAGATAAGTTCTAAAATTTGAACACAAAAAGTATTGAATACAAAGACTTTGTATTGAATAAAAATTTTACAAAAGGTTTATTATTACATATAGATGTATTCAAAAATAAAAAATAAAAAATAATAATAATAATTACACATTGTACAAGTATTTCAACCATTGACTATAGTGGTCGCAAGAGGAAGGAGAAGAAATCGCAAGAACACAACAGAACTCACGCGCGGAAGACAAAACGAGTTCGCCCACTTCGCAGCTAAAAGCTGCGAAGTGGGCGAAGTCAATTTATTATATACTCGCGGAACTCAAAATTGAGTTCCGCGAGTTCCCGCGGCGAAATAAACAGCGAAACTATGTTCTGAGTTCCGAGTTCCACGAGATCCACCAGTTCCGCGCGAAGTAAACAGCCCCTAAGTATCAGTCGAAAAAGATGTATGAATTGAAACAAACACATCAAAGGCGCGTAGAACATTAAGACGAATTTTTACGAAAACATCGCAACTACGAATCTCATGAAATAAATTGTGTTTATATTTTTATGAATGTGTAAATATAGTCAAAGCTAGAAATGACAGTTTAAGAATAAGCTCAAAAGATTAAATAATTTCGGTCAAAAATAACAAGTTATTATATTACCCTTAGATAGTCAAATCAATAAGCTTATTGGTCGACCAAAACCAAATTAACGGTTGACCGATAAATATGTAGAATGGACTGGTTTCTCTCAACTGAAAATCAGGCGACCAAAATAACAAATCGGTCGACCGATAGTTCATGGAAACTAGTCGCTGGACCAAAAAATTGGTCGATCGGAAATGTGTATTGGTCGACCGATAAGTCGCGGAGTAGCTGTTATATACGTTGGGAAAAAAAATCTATTTATATGGGATGAGTTGTTTTTGCTATGGTTGTAAAATCACTCCTATACCATTTAAAGAAGTTCCAAAGTCCCCTTAAAATATAGATTGAGCTTTATACTTGTAAATCATTATATCTAATTCCTATATCTTTTGCCTCTAAAGAGTGATCAATTAAGAGATTGTATCTTTGGATTTTTTTTTTTTTTTTTTTTTTTTTTTTTTTATTTTCTTTGAGAGAAAGATTGTAAAGGCGAATCTCCTTGCCCGAAAAGGGAGTGAACCACAGTTGCTACCTAAGCCGCTAAAGCTAGGGATCGATATGATTATCGCTTAGCCGGTGAAAGTGTGATGCACGGTTTGATCAATATTCGCAAATTGGTCGCACTAGTGACTAGTGAAGAAGACCTCGGTGAAGAGGCAAGGAAAGTGGACAAAAGGAGGCTATGTCGAACCATTATAAATCACGATGTCATATAAAAAAAAGGCAACTGCATTGGTGGGGCTTTATGGCACCCACTAGGCTTCAACCACCAACCAAGATGGAGGAGCGCATGTGCGCAGGGATGGGTAGATGTACGCCGAGCATACCCTCCCCCCCCAAATGCACGTAGTCACACGCGCCTGGCGAGAGCCGTTTCTCCCTGAGCGCATGAAGGCACTCCCGGTCTCAAACTTGCGTCACTCGATAAATAGGAGAGACTCCAACCACTGCACCACGCGGTTGTCACCTAAATCACGATGTCATATATCTTTCCATTTGTCTTTTACTTTGTATGGATCACTAGATGCATGCTAAGAATTGAATTGATTATCTCTGCATGTCAGTAACTTAGCTTGAGCCAATTTGGTTGATCATATATCTTGCTAAGTATTCTTAACCTATTAAGAGCTAAAAATGTGTTGCTTCCTAAGTATCATAAATACCCAGTTCACCTCCCCTAACGTGCCATAGACCCAACATATAGGTTACGAAGAATATCCTAATAATGATTTATCAACTATATACTCCTCTAGTTGAAAATGCTGGATCTATTGATGCTCCAATTCAAGAAGTGTACGACCGAATGAGGTGGATACAACAAAAGTACAAATATTGCAAAAGCTCCTCAAGAGAGTGTTTATCCTCATTTTCATTACAAAAGTAGGTATGTATATAACTCATAGACAGGAATGTTGAACCATTTTCTGATAGTGACTTATATTCAAATTTCTCAAACAATATTTTATTCATTTTCTTATATTTGATCACCAATAGGAGAGAGCCAGAGAGTTACCCTGAGGCTATGCAACATGAGCAAAAGATGGGTTGGTACTTTCCATGCAAGAGAAGATGAAATCATTGCATGAAAATTACACACATGAGTTGGTAAATCTTCAAAAAAAAGGGGAGAGTACTTAAGAATAAGTGGGAATTTCGGTTGAAGACCGAGGAGCATACTTCACATCCAACGTTCAAGGCAAGATTGGTGGTGAAGGACTTCTGTCAAAATAAATGAATCAACTTCAATGAAATTTTCTCACCGGTGGTGAAGATGTCTTCTATCCGAATTGTTCTTAGCATGGTAGCATCGTTAAATCTAGAGGTTGAGCAACTACATATCAAGTTCGCATTTCTCCATGGTGATTTCGTAGAAGAAACATATATAAAGCAACCCGAAAGTTTTATTGTCAAAAGCAAAGAAAATATGGTTGTAAGTTGAAAAAAAGCTTATACGACTTGAAGAAGCACCATGACAATGGTATAAGAAGTTTGGTTCCTTCATAGTTGATCATGGGTATGTTAGAACTATCTCTGATCATTGTGTTTATGTGAAGAAATTTGGTAAGAATGATCTTATCATTCTCTTGCTTTATGTTGATGATATATTTGCTTGTGGGCCATAATACTAAGAAGATTGCCCATTTAAAAGAAGAGTTGAACAAGTCTTTTGCTATGCAAGACTTATGGCCGCTAAGCAAATATTAGGTATGAAGATTATCCGAGACTAGAAAGTTTGTAAGATTTGGCTATTTCAAAAGAGATATATCCAAAAGGTACTAGAGAGATTCAATATGCATAATGCTAAACCGGTTAGTTCCCCATTTGCGGTCACTTCAAGTTATGTCCTACAAGTTTATCCAATCCAATCCCTAGGTAAAATTCCTCCAATCTCTCTTGTAATCCACCTATATTTTGGGTAATATTTTAAATGGTGAATATGATGATCATTGTGCTCTCTTGAATAGTTGTAATCCTATAATATAGGCAAACTAAAGAGAACCTTGTAATCATACTATTTCATACATAGTGAAATTTTATTTCGGTGGGTTGTGATCGCACTATTATTTTTTTCTCTTCGAGAATTTTTCACGTAAAAATTCGGTGTCTCCTAGTACTTATATTGTGCTTGTAATTGTAGTTTGGCAGATACTATTTGTTCATACATATAGGGGTGTACTTCTTGAGACTGTATTTATGCTTAATTTTGTCAGTCATCCCAACAACCCCTTCATCAACACTAGTACAAAGCCCTTACCTTCAAACATATCATCGATTGAAAGATAGCGAATGATTAAGAATTGCCAAATCAGAAAAGAAATATGAGGAGGGACAAGCTTTTTTGGTTGGCCATTCCGTTTTACCTCGATGACCTGATTTCTTATGTTGAGACAAATCTCATAGAAGTATCCTCCACCAACCATTTTCCACTTCATCTTCCAGCTGTAACCCTTAACAAAGCCCATGATTCAACTCAAAATCTATTAAACATCCATGCCTCATCCCTAATTTTAGCCTTGCAAAGTGCGTCAATGTGATTCGCTGAGTGCGATAGTATCTCAATATCTGCTTCATCTTATCATAATAGAGCTAACCCGCCGCTCCTCCCCCAAGCAGTTCCTAAAGCCGATTGCAGACCTCAATCTTGCCCATATCCGTCGAAAGTTTCGTCTCCGATAGGAAAGCAATTTGGGGACCTTCATATCTTAGTATCTTTCAGCGTTCTAACTACCTGGACATTCCCCTGTTAGAATGTTGGGCTAGGACCATATTGTGCAAGTATCTATTAAGGCCCACTAAGGGGCTAAAGTCTATAAATACATGTTGAAAGCTAAACCCTCGGTTAAGCCACATAGTAACTAGGACATGAGGGTATGTTAGAAGGCAGCTCTTGTAGTCATCACCGGCTCTTGTAGTCATCACCTCCACCAGACGAGACTGCAGGAATTTGCCAGATTTCACCGGATCATTAGAGCATCGCCAACAGATCTGAGCACGAACACAAGTACCAATCTGCTTCTGCAAACGCAATAATTTTAGATATTCCTATATTACTACTCACTGTAGAAGCATGCATGGAATCTTAATTTTATCATCCCCAATTCACAGCAATTCAAAAAAAAAGGTACTCATGGCGCTCGGCAAGGTTGCATAGCTATCGCTGCCGATATGTCTAGAGTGGTCTCATCCTCGCTCACTATTTCCATCTTTCTTTTCTTCCTTATAATTTCCTCTTTAGCCACCACACCATCAGGAGTGATCCATGACAGTGATCTTTTTAATCTCCTAGATTCATCCCTTTTATCAACTTCCTTTGCTATTATAACTTTGTCCTTCTTTAATCTTTTCCAGGTCTTGCCCACCCTTTTAACATTGGAAATACCACCATCAGAGCTGATTCCTGATTAATCTCCCTCTCCTTTCTCATTAGAAACAGCCCCTAACAGATTCCTCATGACTTTACACTTACAATAATGTCAAATCAGCTCTACATTTGAAAACTTGTTCAAAATAACTTTCTTTTAAAAATTACTTAATTAAAAAAAAAAAACATATATAAGTATTATTTGGAAAATTTTAGGATACCCAAAAAAAAATCTGTTGTCCTCAACTTTTGTATTGAAAAAATTTCAAAATAATATATCTACGTAGGTGGTTTAATGCTCCGAAGTCTTTACTGATTATGAAAATTTTGGAGGCCCAAAATATAAAATATTTATTGAAAAAAAAAAATTTGAATATAAAAGTTCTATAGCACACAAAAATCTTTGTATTCAATTTTTTTTCTAAAGATACTTATAAAAAGTATAACCTCTTTTGTAAAGTGTTCGAAAAAGCATGAACTTTTGGAATGAGATAAAAAAAATTTATTCGAAAAAATATGAACTTTTTTGTAATAGTTTTAAAAAAACAGGGTTTTTTTTTTTGACAAAAACCCTTCATTCTTTTCATCTGCTTTTGTGTTATGTATCAGTTAGTTGGAACAGGCATATGTGGATGGATCTTTACGTATGAGCCCATCAGCTACATGTGTAGCAATGACAAAGCCCACAAGAAACAATGAGAAATAGGATAAAATCTAGGGATAATTGCATATTAGCCCACGAAAATTTAACCTCTTTGCTTCAGCCCCAGAAAATATATTTTCGCATCCGAAAATACGTTTCCGCGCTATCACGCGCGACTATTGATTTTAGGGGTCTGATATGCAATTATTCTTAAAATCTTTGGGTCAATTGCAACTGGAACTTGGATATTTTTGCACAATCGGCCTTGAATTTTGGGATCTACATCTCCCAATAATCTGGCCCATTCTTTCACGAAATTGCATTTTTGTCTCGAGCTTTTTCTTCCGGATTCATAACAAATTCGACACGTGTATAATATTGGTCGTCTACTAGGGCTGAGCATTCGGGTCAACCCGAACCGAACCGACCCGAACCGAAATTCTTAAGGCCGACCCGAACTGAATACTTTCAGACCCGAACCGACCCGAATTTCGTGTCAACCCGAACCGACCCGAACCAATTAAATTTCGGGTCAGTTCGGGTTGACCCGAATAATAAAAAAAATTATTTTTATTCAATACTAATTCGGATTCGGGTCGACCCGAATAGTTGTAATATTAATGTTTTGTTTAAAAAGAAAAAATTAGCACATAAAAACCAATGAAAACTAACTAAAATGTGACTCGCGAGGATAATTCGGTGTCAACCCGAACCGAACCGAAATTCGACCACCGAATCCGAACCGAATTATATAAACCGGAACTATTAAAATGTTGACCCGAACCGAACCCGACCCGAACCGAACCCGAAATTTTGACTTTGTTCGGGTCGGTTCGGTTCGATTTTTCGGGTAGGTTCGGGTAATGCTAAGCCCTATCGTCTACAACCTTTTCGTGGGATGAAATTTGTCCTTACGCAGTCCACATCGTTGGATCGTTTTGAGATAGGTAAACTCCATGATGTTTGTCTCCGTGCTAATCGTTGTTATAGATAGCTTCAGATTTTGTGCCATGCCATAATCCTTTTTTCAATGACTACGTTGAAACAATTTTTTTCATATAATTATTATGTTTAAAAAAAAAAAGATAAGTTGGACATAGAAAATATATGGAAGAATAAAAAACTCACAAAAGTTGGACATAGAAAATATATGGAAGAATAAAAAACTCACAACATTGCTAAGAAATCGTCTCAGTTCATACGAGTGTAATTTAATATTCATTATAAAAATATTTTTATATTAATATTTTATTATAAATAATATATAATATCTGTATATCATAAGGATTTAGTATTATTTATATGAATAGGTAACGAGTGGATAAATGGGGGCACGATTTTTTTTATTTAGCAAAATCAGGAAGCAGGAAACGGATGTTTTTAACAAAAGTTTTGACTTATAAAATTATAAATCACATTAAAATTTATAATTTTATAGTTTTAAATTTTTTAAAAGAATATCAAATGATATGCCAAAAATATAATTAAAACTTTCATCATATTTTTGACATATTGTTCGACATTTTTAGAGATAACTTTTAACTATAAAATTGTAAATCATTAAAATATACAATTGTGTAGTTTAAATTTTTGTTAAAAATATTTTAAAAAAAAATCAAATAAGTGGACGAAAATTTATGTAGAATCTCGTAATCCGTACGGACATGATGGATTGAATTGGAGCCGTCCGTTTTCCTACTTCCTGATTTTGCTAAATCAGGAGAATCAGACCTGATAAATGGTGGACTTTCAATTATATATTATTATTAAAAGAAAAGCATGCTAACAAAAGTATATATATATACATATATATATATATATATATATTATATGAGCAGATCCAGAGTATAGCAAGATTTTAGGTATATATATGTGTGTGTGTTTGTGTGTATATTATACGGTAATTCTTTTCTTATTCAAAAATTAAAATTGTTAAAATTCTTTAGAATTTGTATATAAAATTAGAGCATTACAAATACTTATCGAATATTTCAAAACACTCACGAACATTTCAGAACATCCTAAAATTATCTAGAACACTCATGAACACCTCAGAATATTCAAGAACATTTACAAACACCCTGAAATATATATGAACACTCTAAAATATTTTGTAACACATACAAATACTTACGAACACCTTAAAGTTTGATTTACTGTTCGAATAAAATTTAAATTTTTTTTCATAATTTTTTACTTCTTTTTTTTGTATTTATTACGATTAAATGTAGAGTTGAATTTATATTTTGAATTTTCCTAAAACATCGTAGATGCTTTGAATTATTTTATAGTGTAGGTCAGAATTAAAGTTCTTACGAATTTTCTGTAGTATTCTTATTATTATGCTATTATAAAATATTATTTATTTTTCAGATCTCACTTAATATAATTTTTAGATCCGTCACTGTATAAATAATATATATATATATATATATATATATATATATATATACTGTGACGTAGGTAATATTCTGGCAATTGTCCTTTCTAATATCCCTCCGTACTCTAAAATATAGCAAAGCCCTCTAAAATATGGCTTGTATAGATGTCTCTGTTTATCTCTACGTAATCTCGCTGTTGCACATCTGCGTGTCTAAACGAGAACCAGACCAGTACAAATTCCACAGCAAAAAAGGTCCCCTAATCAGTAGCCTCCGATCGTCTTCCTCATAACCTAAGGTTTAGCCGACCTAGCCGGCGGCGTGCTAAGTTTAACCGGTGGAGATGGTAGTTTATAATATATTACTCATATGAATTTAAATTTTGTCTATTATAATGTAAGATATATTTTTTAAAAAAATTATAAAGTATTCGGTAAATATATATTTGTATTTAATATACGTTCAGAATTTTTTTCATAACTATAGTAAAAAAAAACTATAATTAAAAACTATAATCTGTATTAATATTTTCTAAAAAATAATATTTCTTATATTTTTTTTTTAAGTTTTTATATATCAACCCTAAATTAAAAAAAATGACAGATTAATGATCTTGATCAGACTGACGTAGCAGTGAATAGAAATAAAAAGGAGGCAATATGACTATCACAATATTATATTTTTCGTCTATAAGTTTAGTGGTTTGACGTGTACTTCATAAAACACATTTTGCATGTTCGAATCTCACTAATTATCCTGAAATGAAAAATAAATAATTCCAACGAATTTTCAGTTGGAATTGCTAATACGGTGACTAGTATTTCACATCTAGTTCGGGGTTATACTAGAGTTTTACTTTCTCATATAATTCCGGTCCAATACAAGCTGAAGATCGTGATTAAAAATAATGTTTCTAATAACAAGAGAGGTCGATACCGTAAAAAAGATTTCGTCTCACCATTAAAAAAAAAAAAGACTATCACAGTATTGTATTAGGCCCCCCAAAGACTGACTTGCATCCTTCCCTCAAAGTCTAACTTGAAAATAAGAGAGCTAGTATGATTTTTTTCTTCTCCTACTAAAGAAGAAAAGGATAATTGCATATTAGTCCCTCTAAAGTCAACAATCGTACGTTTCAACCTCCGAAAATATGAAAATGTGTTATGTGGCTGTGCACGAGCGCATCACGTCAGCGTAGAAATATATTTTTTGAGGCTGAAATATAAGAGTTAAATTTTAGAATATGTAGTTATCTTTAAAAAAAAAAATTAAAGTAAAGAAAAAAAAATTATAAAAAGAGGGAACACAAACTGCATAACGGCCGCAACGTTGCACGAGACCCTAGAATTTGATTTGATTCATTCCCAATCTTACAATACAAACCCTAGATAGGGATAGAGTGGACGGTCTCTCTTCTGTTCTTTGTTTGTAGCTTCTGGGAAGTGGTGCGAACACATGGGATTCACACCAGAATGTCTCTGCCTTCCTGCACTTATATATCTGTATGTAATATATATTTCATATGGGTCCCAAATCCAACATGCATGAGTAGACAAGTCAGGCCAAAGTTTAATGAAATTGAGGGACATAAAATATAATTTTTATTACCCATTATATATATATATATATATATATATATGAGTCTCAATGTTCACACATGCTCATTGATCTTTGTTCCTTTCCACTAATTCTCCGACCTCATATTCTGTGTATATTCTAGTAGTTTATTGCATATAGAGTAGTAAATTACAACTTCGTGTTTTTTTTTGCAAATATCTTTCGATTCATATCCAAAACGTGTTTCATGTCGCTTACGTAATATTATTAGTAGTATATTATAGTGTTACAAATACATTTATTAATATTAATTTGTACTAAAAAATTATTACAGTGTACAATTTATCAGTAGCGGTGAAATAACTACTTGTTTTATTAGTTTTAGTACAAATTAAAATCATTTTGGTCTGATATTTTAGAAAATTCTAGTAAAAATGTTGAGGAAAATTTAGCAAGAAATTAGGACTGAGCTATATCGAAGATTAATGAAAGAAAGGAGATTGTCAAGAAAGCCTATGAATCAGCCCCTCCTTAAATATCAATCTCTATTTTTTACTAGCATAATAGTAGTAATATTTGAAAATAAAAAAGATTGATTTGTACTAAGTTTAGAAAGCAGTGGCTGATATATAGTTATCCTTAGAAAAAGTAAATAACTGGTGAAAAGTATATCCTTTAGATTCTATAGAATCTACACAGCTACTCTATCGAGCATTACAAGATGGAAGAGTTCTGTTTCTGTTTTCGTTTTTAAAAATATATAAGTCAGCCTTTAAAAATAGAAAAATACGTTAATACGAAGAGATATATATAAGTCAGTCAGGTATTTTTGTATTTTTAGGAACTGATACGTAATTAACTCTTACAAAGATATTGAAGAAGTTGGAGGAATTAGGACTCGCAGAAATGAAGAAGAAGCTTCGCCATTCTCAAGGCTGCCATGCAAACTATACCCTAATGAAAAAACATCACCAGTTAATTTCTATACTTACTTGACATGACCCACCAAATCCAGTGGATCGCGATATTATTGTATAGTTTATGAAAAAAATAATAATTACATAAAGTAATGTTTATTTATATATTCTGTAATTGTATAGTTTACAATTTTTTAAAATATTTAGAGATGGATAAAAAAAACCTCCTAACTTCTACTTTTAAACTATAATTTAAACTGGTAGACTTTTGGTCTACTTAAAATTATTTTCATAATTCTGAATTATAAAATTATTAAATATAGTAAATATTTATATTCCAATTTTTTTCGGAAAACACTCAAAATTGATGTTTTCGGTTCTCATATGGTAAGCTATTATAGCACATGCTATCTGAACTCCCAAACAACCAAAGAGAAGCCTACAATTAACTCAGAAAATCCAAGTACAACTGAACTACTACTGCTGATATTGTTAATTTTTCTCACATATTTTAAACTAAAAGTATATGTATATAACACGAATTTTGGTATTACGTAGAGCCCGGGGGGGCATAGTAGTAGGAGTTGAGGGTGAGCTCCAGAGAGGCGGCGGCGTAGCAGCTGTGCTGGTTCTCGTACAAAAAGTCAACGATCTCCTGATGATCTCTGACCTCTTCTTCTTCTTGAGTTTCTTCGTCTTCTTCGTTTTGATAATCTTTTGAGTGGATTGGGAAGAGTTGAAGTGTTTCCATTTGTTTGTAACGAGTTTGTTCATGGCGGTACGTCGAGCTCTGGGTCATGTTCATCCATGGAGAGACTGCAGGATCTTGCTGTAACCCGCACCGGTGATCTCCTGCATCACCTCCTCCCACCACGAAGCTCTCCTGTTCCAAAAACCAAAAATAAAAAAAAAAGGAAAAAAAAAAGGATATTGTGATCTATTTATTTATAATATGCTCTAGAAAGATTAAATCGTTAATATTGTTGAGGTCTATTTCCCTAATTGCTTTGCAGGCAGACATTTGCAACAACTCCTCCATGCATGTCGTTGAAACTTCTTCACTTTAAGCATTATAACTTTTGCCTTCCAGTGAAGTTTTTTTTTCTCTTTTTTTTTTTTCGGGTGTTACATTTTTCTGGTCAAAAAGTTAACGAATAAAGAAAAGAAGCTTCTTAATTTATATATGCATGAAAAGGCTGCAATTTTACATTATGGAGTAATTCTTTCTTATTAAAAAGAAGGTAAAAGGAACATGCCTTTCCGGTTTACTTTTAAATCATGCTATTTTTACTTAGGGATAAAAGAAAACTCCCAAAAAAAAAAAAATGGTGGATCAGCTAAAATGTAACACCATCATATGCAGATGTAAACTTACCCTAAAGCTCCTCTCCATGAGCACACTACTTCCACCACCATAACCACTGCTTCCCATCTGCTCAACACCATACAGAGCTGCAGAAGCAGCAACAGTACCTTCACTACAAATAAAGTCAAATGGTATGTTTTGGAAAAAATAAGAGAGAAATATACTGCACCAGATGCTAAGTTCTTGATGTTATTAGTGTTGGAGAAGTCGTTGACGATGCGCTTCTTCTGTCGCTCACGGGCTTTGTGATTCTGGAACCAGTAGAAGACATTCTTCCCTTCGATCTTCCCGAACTGGCGGAGCTTGGCGGAGATGCGCTGGATCTGCTCGGTCGTCGGCGATCTGAGGCCTCTGTTGTAGTACAAGTCTCGCAGTATTCTTATCTGCTCCGGCGAGGGAATCCACCTCGACGAAGACGGCCGGCACATGAATGCCGGCGCCGCTCCCTTGCTCCCACCTCCTCCTCCTCTTTCTTCGTGGCTACTGATATCCATTAGCTAAACTAGTTGGTGATGATCAGAGAAGAAATCAAAGAGTGGTAGTACTTGCTTCTTTGAGTTGGGAGAAGTAGCTAGTTATGAAGTACAGAGGTATTTGAAGAAGAGGAGAAGAGGGGATCAGTAGGATATCTCTGTGAGAGAGAGAGAGAGAGAGAGAGAGAGAGAGGTGAGGAGAGGAAGGGACAAAACAGGGTGTAGAAAGCTAGGGTTTCAGAGTGCAGTTTACTTGGATGAAAAGGCATGCATTGCAAATAAAATCATCAAAAGTGATGTATGCATTCCACACACACAGCGAGAGAGAGAGAGAGAGAGAGAGAGAGAGAGAGAGAGAGAGCTTTCGCTGCAGAACTGGTTGAGCAGCTCGGGCAATTTAAAAAGGTAACTGATACAGAATAATACATAGCAACATATGTAGGTATGAGTATTATGTACATATTTTAAAAATATGAGTATTTGCGTTTTTATATTTCCGTAATCTAGATTATAAAAATATATCCTCTTAATTTAAATAGCAAAAATATAATTATTTCTTGACTCTGTCAAATAACGAGATTGTCATTATCAAAATAACACAATTTGATCATGTAAGCTTACAATATAAACGAGCGTACTAAAAAATATCTATAGATTATTTTTTTTTTGTAAAATTTTTAATATAAAATTTATAAATTTTAATGAGATCTACAACTTTATTGTTCAAAAATTTTAAAAAAGATATATCTACATATGTGTTTAAAAACATTAAAGAATCTCGTTAAGATTTGCAGTCCAAAAATATCTATTTAGAAATATTTTTAAAAAACAAAATATAAAAATTATAGATTTCATCAAAAATATAATTTCGATGTTGAAAGTTTTTTGAAAAATTATCCTTAAGTATTGTTTTGTCATTTATATCATTTCACACAATCAAGTGGACAATTCTATCATTTGACATGATCAAGAGGGCATAAAAATACTATTTTAAATTAGGACAACATATTTTTACAATTTTAGATTATGGGAGTAAAAAATGCAAAAATCGTGTAAAAATACTATGTTTTTTTTTTTATATCTGACTTTCAAGTTCAATTTTTATCCTACATTTCGACCGGATACTAAGCGATAAATGGTAGACACTGGCAACAAGGTGTTGCTGATTTTCGAATCCTCGATCCATTTTTCATGAGGAATAGACCTTTTATCTCCTTTCAACATTCAATTTCGCTAACCAACTAGACAGACGTTGATTAATTACTATGCTTTTTCAATTCATTATGTTGATGTTACTTATCATAAATGTTTGTTTTATCCTATTAAGATTGACGTATTGCGATCTATAATATAAGATAAAGTTATGACACCATTAAATTATATTTAAATTTTGTAAAGAATATTACAAAATTGAGCATGATTGGCTCAACTTAACTGTCCATGAGTTGTCTAAAATTCATGAAATCTTAACCTATATATGTTCAACAATTTGATATCATGAGCATTAAAATGAAAGCACAATGCAGCAAGGATGTATAGGTATATCAGAGATTTTGATTGATGGAATGAATGTGTTATTTTAGAAGGAGTGAGAAATATGAGAGAGAGAGAGAGAGAGAGAGAGAGAGAGAGAGAGAGGAGAGAGAGAGAGAGAGAGGGAGGAGGGAGGGAGGGAGGGAGAGAGAGAGAGAGAGAGAGAGAGAGAGAGAGAGAGAGAGGATGATGGAATGGGTTGGCTAGTCACACAGACAGGGAGAGAGAGGTAAGAGCTTCTGGGGAATATGTATCATGATATCATTAATTCATTGAATAATTCTCGTAAGCTTGGAATCATAATAGAAATGACATTTTTCAATTCAATCAAAATCACACGCAAAATGAATGCTATACGTGTTTTGATATATTATTTGGTTCTAAGTATATTAAAAATTCTAATTGTTCTAGAGAATAACAATATATGCATCTCAAAATACATATAGATATAAGCGAGCAAAGTTGGTACAGTTAATTAGTACGACTGAATAATAGAAGATAGTCTAACCTATTCCTCGTAAAGAATAGGCTAGAAGTTCGAATACCAGCAATACTTGATTATAATAGATTTTATATTAATGTGCATTATTTTCGCTCGAGATATAGGATTGAAATCGAACTCGACGGTCAAGACTATAAAATAAAAATAAATATAAAAATAAAAAATAAAAAACTATAAAACTTAAAACTTACAGCTATAGATGCATGAGATAGTAAGGAGCTAAAAATGACAATATAGATAGCGATCTTCGTCATTTTTGTTGTCAAGCTAATATACAGCATGCTAATCACCTCAGCGCTTTAGTTTAGATAATTTGGACTAATATGATGTAATTCAGTTGGTTAGTAAGGCTGGGTTAAACGGTTATTGAGCCTTCGCATGGTCGGAGCTCGATTCGTATGGTTGGAGTTTGAATCAACATAAACACGTCTATTGATAGGCAAAAAATCGTAATTGTTCTACTCTCCAAGTGAAACTCATATCATCCCTGTGGGATGGGCATATTTGCGGGAGAACCAAAAAACGTAATAATAATAATTTGAGAGTTTATAAAAAAAAAAATTATTAAAATTCCATTAGCACTTTCTGTTAATCATTTTTTTGTTAGATAACAAAGGAGTAATCCCGGCCGTATGTCCATTGTAGTGGGTTAGACTATGAGATGCTATGGTACTCGTATCAGTCGACCTATCTGTTTGGAGCTTTGTTAATCTATTTTTCACCAATGACTTTTATCAAAAGATAAATACCATATTAGCTCCTAGATTCTTCCTACTCATCCAAACGAACCCCTAAATTGTCTAGTTACTGTTTAAACTTAAAAAAAAAAAGTTTTGCAACTTTCATATTTAACATTTTTTCAAAAGTAAAAAATACTTTCAAATAGATATTTTGAAGTTTCAAAATTTAGTGAGTTTTAAAATTAATTAATTAACCCGCTGAACTTTAGAGCCTCAAACATCAATTTAGAAATATTTTTTTTTTAAAAAAAATTTAATATAAAAGTTATAGATCTTAAGGAAAATTACTGTTCAGCCCCCCTAATTTTGGGGTCGCGCGATTCAGCCCCCCGAAACGCCACGTGGCGGCACGCGCGCGCCGCCACGTCGGCGGTGAAACGCGTTTCGGGGGCTGAACAGTCAAAAACGGGAAACGGGGGGGCTGAACAGTAATTTTCCCTAGATCTTATCAAAACTTAAAGTTTTTATGTTAAACATTTTTTCAAATGATATTTTTAAATAAGTGTTTTAGGATGTCAAAATTAATGAATAAAAATTAAAGGTATATTCGTCAACTTTAATAGGGGTTGATATGGAAGTCTCACTTTATCAAATTGGCCTCTATCTAGCTAGGGCTGAGGACCTGCTAGGGTTAGGGAAGCTCATAAAGCCTAGGGGCCTTATTTGACCAATTAGCCAGGTCATGAAGTATCCCCTTTTAAGGCAAAGATTCATTAGGCTTCCTTTTGCAATGCATTGCTATTTCTTACACTATTTATGAGTAATGTTGCAACCAACAACTTTAATCTCTAGATTTGAATACAAAAGTATACCCTACATTGAAAAATTGTCAATTGAAATTTGTGAATAATTATGGCCATATTTTGAAATATATGGAAAATAAAATTATTTTTTATTATAGTTCAAATTGCTCATACGACGATACGTGATGGAACCAAATTTGAATTTAGAAAACGGTATAACACTTTTAAAATTTGAATAATTTTGACTTCTGGCTACCGTTAGGATACTTTTGGATATAAAGTATAGAGAATTTTTTTTAAAATCTAATTAAAGCAGAGTCTATCATTTGAGTTGTTATTAGTAAGTTAAAACTTTGAAATGAAACATAGAATGTTGTAAAGGAATCATGTCCAGATGGCTCCTGCTTTTCAAAAGTCATTCAAAAAAAACTTCTACTTTTTTCTGATATTTTCTAATCAAGCTAAAAGACACAAACATATGTATTTTTAAAGAAAAATTTTGAATAAAAACTATATTTTAATATGCTCTATAACTATTGTATTAGTTTTTCTAAACATTATATCAAAATAGGTCTTTTAAAGCTGCAAAGTCATTACTAGTTACATAAATTTTAAAGCCCCAAAATATATATTTAGAAAGAAAATTTGAATATCAATGTTGTTGATTACACAAAAATCTATTTTTCTATATACAAATTGTTTATATATATATATACATATATATAAGTTGTTCGAAAAATCTGGATCTTTTTATAACAGTTTTGAAAAGTATGGAATTTTGTATAAAAAACCCGTGCTGTATAGGTTCTAAAACTTGATCAAATTTTGCTCGGAGAAATTTGTTCTTCAAAGTTCTTTGAGTAAAGTTAAGTTATATGAAATAGACGGCTTTTCTAGAGCAAATATCTAAGGTGGAATCTAATCAGAAAACTCTAAAGATTAAGATTTAAAAAATAAATAAAAAAAAAATAATAAAAAAAAACTGTTACCATGAGGTTCTGTTAATATACATCTAGGGTGTCTAAATCTATTATTTATATCAACCCATCATCTAAATAATTAGGTGTTGTGCAAAAAAATGTCGCTCTTGTAAAAGTTCATCAAACCAACTTGTCAAATTAAAAAATACAAAATTAACTTGTAGGACATAAGAAAGCTCGTCTGGAACACTAATATAATTCGTTCGTAACACTAGAATCTGAATACTACGGTAACGGTAATGGCAATATTATACTAGCCGTAAACTAACCGTATGTAATATTTTGAATTTCCGACTACAGGCTGATTTAGAAAAAATGAAAAGAAATGGCGTACAATTTTTAAAATAATAACTGTTTTAAAATTAACCCAAAATTAAATTATAATTTATTTGGATAATCCAACAGTCTAAACTCATCTATAGAATAAAATTTTAAAAATGCATATACTATATTAAAAATGTCTCACTTATTCATTTATCGGTTCACACATCTTTTCTTGCCAAAATTTTCTTTACAAAGTGTTTTCTTTTATTTGCTTTTTAGTTCAAGGCCCATTTGCCCATTTTTCAAAGATAATTTCACTAATATTGACACCAACAACATGCGATCTTCCTTCCTCTATAGTCTATCATGCAAACTTGACCTCTCTCTCTCTCTCTCTCTCTCTCTCTCTCCCCTTAAAATTTCTTTATACAGAGTTTTTATACGACACGTCTAAATAAACTTTTATTTTTTTCTAATAATTACTAAATCAAGACAAAATATATATTATACTTTAAATAAGAAAAAATAAATTTTAGCAAACTTTGAAATTATTTATTTAATTTTATTCGAAAAGTAATTCTAAATAGATATTTAAGGTTCCGAAGTTTTTAGACAAAATAAGCTTTAGAGTCTCAACATATTTATTAAAAATATTTTTTAAAAAAAAATTGAATATAAATTTATAAAGTGGACCAAAATTATATATATATATATATATATATATATATATATGACTAATTTTCTAAATGTTTTGATTTATTTGAGAAAGCTTTGGTTTTGTTTTGAGAAAATCCCTTCTTTATAGGATCGACAGGAGAGAGAGTTGGGGTGTCATTCAGGCAGCAGGCTAGGGCACAGCCCTAGAGATGGGTACTAAAAAGTACAGCGGCTCTGCATTTTTGTTATTCCATCTGGTAATCATGAACTCAGTGGAGATCCTCCAGGATTGCAACAAAAGATATCTCCAGCAGCAGAAGATCACATTTTTCTCAATCATTCCATGGAACTTTAATTTATAGGATAATTGCATTTCAGCCTTCTAGTTTAATAGTCCGAGTGTTTTAATCCCCGAAACTAAAAAACACGCCATATGATGGCGCAAGAACGTATTTCGGAGGGCTTAAATATAAACTGTATGCTAAGGGAGGCCGAAATGCAATTCTCCCTTAAGTTATTTAGCTCTATCATCTCATAGTATTATACGCAATATAATCTTTTCCATTGAAATGGAATAGTACAGTGGCATTTCTTTCAAGTATTTATTTATGGTGTTTCTCAAATAAATATCAGTGATACTTCAATGAATCAATCCACTAAGTAAAAATACTAAATTAACTTTTCGAAACTACTTTTTTAGCTTATCGGAAATATTTTTAAGCTCACCTCAAACATTTTTTAACTTCCGGGAGCACTAAGATAGTTCGTCCTAAGTACTTTAATCCGAACACTATGAAATAAATATTGCCAATACTATACTAGCTGTATGGAGCCTTTTGAATTTCGACCAGGAATTCTTTTGAAAAAAGTTCAAAAAATCGGGGCTGTTTCATAGAAAAACAGAGGTTTTTTTTTTAATTATTCTTTTATTTTTTATTTTCGAAATTATCTAATGCATGCTTTCAAACTCATCCTGCTCTTGTATGTTTCTGAGTTAACTGGCATATGCATGAAATGCCAACCACCTTTCAGCTGATTAGCTGAGAGGTTGTACACTGTACCCTTTCAGATGATTAATCTCACATGCTTAAGAAGATTAATTGGGTTGTCATGATAATAATTAAGATCACACTGATAACAAATATATTTTGCTGGTAATATCAAATTTATTGTTGGCCCACCAGTTTCCGCTCTATAAACACTTCTAATAAATTAAAAAAATTTCGGTGATGGCGAATGATAACCAAAAAGCCCATAAGGACAACCCAAACTCTACTCTATATGCGGGGTGTTATCTTAGGTTTGAATTTATTCTACTTGAACCGTCCATTCGACCTTAAGCCGATTTCTCATCATCTAAATAAACGGTATGAAAAAGAGAAGAAAAGATTTGTTATAGTTTAGATCAAGAGGAAACAAGTTTTATTTTTTCGGTGGTTGATTTGAATAAGTTTTTTTTTTTTGAGAGGGCTGATTGGAATAATGTTTGAAAAGTAGGTTGATTAAAATTATCCCTTAACTTTTTTAGAGGCTAAACCCCACAAAAAAAAAGGAAAAAAAAAAGAACCAGACAGGACCACACTACAAATTGGATCTGAGACAACATATACATTTTTGGGATCTGAAACAGAGCAGTTGGAATGCGGGCAGACTCCCATCTCCAGGCTACATTTCGGGGAAATCACAGTTCTCAGAGTTTTTATTGTGCTCCAACAGCCGTGATCTCCCAAGATCATGCATTTGACTATGAATATATATATATATATACATAGAGAGAGAGAGAGAGAGAGAGAGAGAGAGAGAGTGTTCACAAAGAAATTCTGAAGGAAAGTTGATAAATGTCAATGTCCAAAGAGCTAAAATAGAGTTCTGCAGCTGCAACTTAGCGTGAACATTATGACGATAAATGGTGTCGCTGTTTATACCGAGCTCATTTAGACATTGCAGATATACCGAATATGAATAAATATGATAAGCAATCTGCTACTACACCTAACAATTTATGAGGCCATCCATACAATGCTTCAACCATACAGAGTGCAATTCAGCAAAGTCAAGGACCTGACAACGACGAATTGGACCACGAAATGAGCGAACAGATAAAACTATAAATGTCCATGCCTTCTAAATTTTGTTGGCTGATGTTTTTAAAATGTTTACGAGTGCGTTCAAACATTGAATTATATGCTAAAACTGAATTATTGGTACATTTTGGACGTGGACTTAACTTGATTATAGAAAAGACGGGTTAAAGATTGCACCACTTATAGATAACAATGTAGCTTTATGTATGGGCATAGAGCTAGTCCAAGGTAAAGCACATCAGCGACGTTCTATACTCATGAACACATGCTTTCAGAACCCAATGTTTTATTCTCAGCCAAAAATAATTGTTACACATTAAATATTAATGTTACAAAATCGAACATGAACTGGGAAATTTATTTAAGAAATAAATTATTGACTAATGATCCTGCTCGAAGAAAAACAAAGACAACAATGTACCTTGTTAGGACCCAAAAATTAGCTCGTTATTTCCTTGAGAAAGCGACCAAATTGACCTGCGTCCTGTTTTCGCAGCGTTATTGTCAGCATTTGCTCGTTTGAGCTATATGTATGATAGGACAACTGCGGCTGGTTTCGTGTTATTTGTTTCCATTGCAAGCCTCCTTATTGCATATCCTAGTACCACTTAAAATGTAGCCACCAAATGAACTCATTTGCATATGTGGATGGGTACGAGAAGGGAGTACCTGCATTGACACACTTTATAAGTAATAAAAATAAATAAAACTCATACAGATCTTCATAATCTATTTCTCCCCTTAGCAAGATACTACTGGTCTATCCACCAAAATTCGTTACCACGATGTTGATTTTCTATCAAGTTCCTTATTGTAGAAAAACAAACTCTCATATACAGAAATGAAACATACATTTGGACCAAGATCTAAATTTTAAATATGACCTGAAAGTCAACCTTATACACGCAATGTTAACAAAACAAATTAGCTAGCAAAAGCAAAATGTGAGATCTTACAATCATTTTACGTATTACAGAGCTTCGTATAACATATGGGTAACTGAAACAGGGCACCACTCATCAATAACCACATTTCAAACAGGCAAACACCATAAAAATAGCACAGATATAATAACTCAAATTTGCTATTTAAAATATTTTTATATGCAACATCAGCCATACCTGATACTCCCGAAGCCAAGGTTCACAAATTTGCAAACCTACAGCCATCTTTGTCGTCTGTAACTTGTGCATGCATGTGGCTAGCGGCTGAAAATTTGGTCCCAACAGAAAGGATATTAGGGTCCACAACACTCATACTTGGAAAGATCAAGCACAGTCAGAATAACTTTTTTGGGAAATTATTAAAAAAAAAAAAAAACAGAGCTTATGTATTCATGCTAACAAACTGTGGACGCAGCAGGTGCATCACAAGCAAATAACTAATAGAGCAAATTCCACTTTATCCACCTCAACATTGAGGGTATACCACTTTTCCGACCTCAGTTTCAAAATTAACCTAAACCACCCAAAGTTAGCTCTCTTAGTCAGCCACCATGAGCCACCTCATGCCTGCCATCCGTAAGCCACTCACATGGTTAGTCAGTATACTCTTTTATAATAAGAGCAAATTACTCTTTAACTCTTAACCCATCCTAGGCTGTGAGGTTGTTTGACTTTGCCCACCTCACTTTTCAAACTGCACTTAACTCATCAGTCACTTGGTCCACCTCAAACCGACAAAGCTAACCTTGGGTGGGTTAACTGCAACTTCTGAAAATAGATATCGACGAAGTGAGACAGCGACAAAGTGGCAACAGTATACCCACTTGCTCGGAAAGTTTGCCCGTTGAGTCGTGCAATTTTGCACGCATAGAAAATACATTAAAGGCTCTGCTGAAATTATAAAAGCTTACATCCAACATAACCAGCTGAACTGAGCTGAAACGAGGGCATGGCTTCTTTAAACCAAGGATACATTCAACATTTATTGCCCCGAATGTGAGTTTATCTTTTCGAAATTACCATCAAAACTTTGATTAGTATCATGAGATAGGCTTTATTGGGTAAATTAAACATGAAAAGACGAGATTCAAAGGGCCTATAGCAAAAGCACTAGGGCAATCACAAACACTCATCCAATTAGCAATAGCTAATGAATAATTACTATATGCTTTTAAGTTGACATGCAACACAACATCATCAGGCACATTAATAAAAAGATAAAAACATAATAGCAGCAATAACAATCACCTGCAGAAATTGGTGATAGATTGCAAATGGTGCAGAATAAGACAGAAGAGGCAGAAGCTGTTCAAGTATACAACTGATATCCAATTCCGGTGCAGCAACAACCAAACTGCATATGAACTTCAGCAGGTTATGACCAATACAAAAACATATTCAGATTTAAACCATGGAGCAACTTTCTTACCTAGTAAAACCACTTTGCTTCCATTGTTTCATGTTATCTTCTGAAGCCTGCCTCCCTGGATTTACCAATTTGCGATTTGGAGAAATACAGCTTTCCTGCATGTCATCTACACAAAGAGAGTCATTAAGTATGTGCCAGAAGATGCACAGGAATATTAACTTCAATTATTCTTCCAATGTTATGTACCTGAAATTGGTTTTTCTTGTTGAATGGTTTGTTCTTCTGTCATAAGTGTTAGGTCTTCACATGATATACAATCATTGATCGGTGGAACTAGTTTTGACGATGAGACATCTGAAGATTTGGTACTCTGATTCAAACTGGAAGTTGTCATTCCGTTCGGTTGAACAGTTGTGAGATCAGAAAAAGATGCTTGAACAATCCTGCATGAATGGGAGGAAATGACGGATTTCGAGTCCTCTAAAAAGAATAAAATTTAATAAATAAACACATTGAACTTTGTATCCATGCTACAAAAAATACTCAGAAGGATTTCAAAAGCATTGGCACCCAATCAGTTGATGTCAAGCATCAATATTTATCAAACTATTGTGAAACTTTGACCCTTTAACAAATATCTACATTAAGAGTCACAAGCCTGCTATATTCTCAACTGAATATATAGAAACAGAACTTCGTGGCAGCATATTTTAGACTAAAGATAAGCAGTTTTACAATAACTTTTGAATGACTACCGTAATTCAAATTATCCCCATATGGCAAACACATTCACCCCTATAAGTTAAAATTAACACTTTAGATGTGAATATAACTTTTAGTTTTATTAAAAAATCGCCTTCAATATTCTTAATGTTTAGACCAAATTATACAATAACTTTTGGTCAAATTCTTAAAAGAAAACTTACCATGCACATATAAAAAACATAAAGTTAGGTGATTTACACTAGCAGAAATTAGCACTTGGAGTTTCCCATATGCTATCCATTTTACTGGCCCTCCTCAAAACACAAAAAAAAGACCAACTAGCAACTTCAGTATTATAACACCGAACATTATTACATTTCCTGTAATTTTCGTGTCAAATATTGATTGTGGTTGACAGTCTAAATGCCTCATACTGAAAGACATTCTGATATCAGATATGTTTGAGAACGGATAGAAGTTCCCGTTGATTTCTTTAGGAGAAGTGATATGAAAGAACATCTATGCACAGATATCTGGCACGATTTTCTGTTTTCAAGCAAAAAGCAAGTAATCACAGAGATCAACTGGTATGCTGCAACTTGTTCATATACATAAAATTTCTTATGATGAATTTAGAACTTAATTCATCGAGTTATTGCTTTATATCACAGAGATTGACTGCAGTGCTGTAACTTGTTCATATACATAGACATTTCTGATGAAAAATTTATAATAACTTAACTACAACAGTTATTGGTATATGTCACATAGTTTACATCGACTACGAAATTGTATACTAAAAAATATAAAAGCAAATTCTACCTACTGCAAGCATCACCACTGAGATTGAACAGTCTCACTATATCCAGAGGATATTGCTTTGCCCCGAAGTAGGTGCTACATACATAGCCAGTACCTATACAACAAACAAAAAATGAGTCCGAAAGTCCTTCAAACATTCCAATTATCACCCAAGCAGAGGAGGGAAACCAAGGCAAGACCAATCACACTACTTATGGAATTGCGAGTTACCAGTTTTAACCATGGTTTGACGTCTCGGTCGGCACGCGTCGTGCCGACCGAGACGTCTCGGTGCCGCGAGACGTCTCGGTGCCGCCACTTGGCGGCACTGGAACGGCCGAAACGGCTGTTTTTCGGCCGTTTCGGCCGTCTCGACCCGTGCCGACCGTTTCGGTCGGCACGGTGTGTCCGTCTCGACCGTGCCGACCGAAACGGTCGGCACGGTCGGCAAATTTCTTTTTTTTTTTAAATTTTTTTTTTTTAATAATGAGTATCATCATATTTATTCATAGGATATGTGGGTATATTATTTTCAGACAAGGCAATGAGTAAATTTATATGATTTAGATTTCGTCGATATCAACCACACCAACACTCAATGTGGTAATAATTTATAATATGTGCTTTGAATTTTAAAAAATGAATGAGACTTCTTGTTATTTAATTTTTATTACTATTTATATAATAAATTTTATATTTTTTTATATAATTGTACGATTCGGCACGGTCGGCAGGCACAGTCGGCACGGCACGGTCGCACAGTCGGCACGGCACGGTCCGCACAGTCGGCACGGCACGGTCGGCACAGTCGGCACGGCACGGTCGGCACGTCTCGAGATCTGAGTTTGCCAAAACTCGAAACGGCACGGCACGGTAAACCTTGGTTTTAACTGTAACTATATGACTAAATAAAATAACAAAACTACACAATATAGTTTTCAAGGGAATTATTGTTTTTAAATCATTAAAGAAGAGTCATGACATGCATATGAAGTACTAGCTAAAACCATTGAATTCCATCTGCTTGTCACATCTCACTAACTATTACTGCCAATTTGTGGATATGAGTTACATAGCACTTGGTGAAAATAAATAATTGCATTAGAGTAGTGAATCCAAACCACACACACATGCACATCATGTTGTCTCTCAACAACTACTCAAGTAATGGCTTGCCAATGAAATACACCTATCATTCCATATTAGGTATAAGCTTGCAAGTTGCAACATTTTAAGATGGAGCTCCACTTTCTTATTTACCAAAAGGCCAACATAGATACACTGGTATTGAACTTGCATAATGCAAGTATCAAAATACAGCTGTAAGTCTTTGTGAAACAAAATTAAGTTGACAAGCACAAATAGATCACACAAAAGTAAAAGGAATGGACCATAAGAGATAGATGATAGCATAAAAGAAGTAAGAAGCCAAGTGTGACTTTAATCAGAAAGACACCTCCAAGGCGTTCAGCAATAGCACCAGTAATGAGACCTCCAACCATATCTACAACAAGTACATCTGAATATGCACTAACATTAGCCATGGAAAGCACAAGGGATAGGGCGTCCATTCGCAAAAACCTAAAAACATAGGAGAAAACATCAAATAAACAAAGATTTAACCACTAGAAACTTCCCAAAAAAAAGCATTTCTAGGGGCAAGTCCTTTTGTTAAAATAAAATATAAATCATATCTAAGCATACAAGCAAGTATATATAAAAGCTGTTTTCTGATTCTTTTTGAGGTTTATACTTAAATATGCATTAAAACAAACTTCCATTTTCTAGTGCCTTAAGACCTAAGAAAATAAACTAATACTGGATATGCAATTGTCATATACAGTTCATGTTGATATGCATTTAAAGCAACATATACAATTTCCATATTCTTTTCTCTCCGTAGATTCCAGCACAACAATGTCTAATACTTATCTATTATTTCAAGATTATAGAACCATGAGCACAAAATGGATAGAGTTTATTTCACGCCAGTCGAGAACTTGTCTGAACTGTAACTGTATAACCTTTTCTCGGCTGCCACTTGACGCAAATCCTATACCAACACTGTTCTATTCAAGACCATCTTATTTATATCAATAGATTACAGACAGTTCAATATGCCTATACAAAATTTTAAATAACAGACCGTTCAATCTGCCTATAGAAAATCTTAATTGAACTCATCAAAAGTATAACAACATAATTATATTGTAGTTAAAAAAAATTGACATATACTATTCAACTAGTAACATAAAGGTCTGACGCTTTTCCCCAGATCACACTCTTGTCTACTCATGTAAAGATTCCGGATGATTTAACTAACCGAAGAAAAGGACAGAAGGAATCAGGTCATTACCCTATTCGAGCTGGATGTTTCTTGAAATATGCCTCGCAAATACTGAAAAGAGAAAAATCAGCACATATCAATTACTATTTACTGTTGCAACACTTGACAATCAACTAAAATCAAATGAAAGTCTTAAACTCATGCGCCAAAAGTTTCTTTTTAGAAAAAGAAAAACAATTGTGTTTCATCAGATAATATCATACATAGCCAACTACTAACTAAAAAAATAGTAATAAATTTTATTTTTAAAAAAGTACAGATCCTCTCCTAGACTGATGCTTTAGTTATTCATACAAAGAAATTTAACTAGGAAATTCATAGGTGAAGAAATGGAAGATACCTTCTCGCAAAAGGACGCCTCAGAAGTACTTTAGGTGCATATTTTTTCTGTTTCTTCAACTTGTATTTCTCCTAGAGATCGGTTATTAGTTAAGACAATATCTGGAATCCTGATAATAACATGTCTGATAAGATCATGTATAAACTCACTTGTGAAAATACTGTTTTCTTCTCCATAGGTTGAACTATTAGCTATAAGGGCTTCAATGATCTCATCACCAGTGGCACCATCACTGCAGCGAAAAAAATGGTAGGTGAAAGATGTTTCTTCGTTTGACAAAGTAAACTCGCAAAGGTAACATTAAAAAAATACTTAGGAATATATTATATACCATTTGCCAACAAAGGAAATGTTATAGGGAAGATATGTCACTATGTTAGTACATTTCAAGTTTGCACAATACAGAGTTGCGGCAGTTGCCTTCATTTATAGGAACTACCAATAACAAGGCAAAAATTAATCATTTGTGTTATCAAACCCTACCTACAGATCACATTGTGACAATTTTTATTCAAGATGGTAACTGAATTGTTCTGCCAGCATGAATCCACCATGGCCCAACCATCATGTGGCCGCTGACCTGGGGTTGGCTTGTGTCCTGTAATCCTGGACAGTTTTCAACTAGCAAATAGCAGACCGTACCTTAGAATGCGATG
This sequence comes from Xerophyta viscosa, assembly GCA_002076135.1. NCBI lineage: Eukaryota > Viridiplantae > Streptophyta > Magnoliopsida > Pandanales > Velloziaceae > Xerophyta > Xerophyta viscosa. The sequence continues at coordinate 5,741,021 of MJHO01000001.1, forward strand.
ATTGAGCAAACAGCTAGGAGAAACTTCCCAGCTGTTATTTCTCAATAACTAGTTACTAATTTTCTAACTTTTGCTGCCAAATAAAAAAGAACAATTTTCATCTATAAATAAGTCCTTACACCATTTCACCATACCAAACTCCTGTGAAATCTCAGTTATAGTCTATGTCTGAACACTCAAAAGTTATATAAATCTCTTTCGTTAACAGTGAATTAGTGACTTTGCTATAGTAAATAGTTATTTCAATTTATTTTGCTTTTCTTCTCAAAGATCTATTCATATTGCTTCCAATCTCCTTTCGTTTAATACTGACGGTAAACAGATAGAGCAACTTTCTGATTCAACTTTGAAGCTCAGAGGCTTCTTAAATTAAAAAGTTGCAGCCTGCCATACAACAATGTTGAGTATTCTGTAATCAGACAAAAATATAGGTCTTCTAATTTTGTGGCAAAAGTTTAGGCATAACTAAAGGCATTTTGAAAAAAAGAAAAAGAAAAAAAAGAAAAGGACGATCAAAGCAAGATCAATGCTCAATATTTAAAAAAATATCTTTCAGTAAACCATGCGCCAAGGAACGTACAGATAGGGGTGTTCATATACCGGTCCGGACCGAAAAACTGGACCGGACCGAACCGTTTAAACTTCGGTCCGGTCTACGATCCAAAGATTGGCTATTAATCGATCCTCGGTCAGGTCCGGTCCAAGACCGGAAAAACCGAGGACCGGACCGAGGATCGATTTAAATAAGGTTTAGACCTAATATTTGTGTATTTGACCAATTTAAAAAAGATCAAGTCTTAATATTTGTGTGTTTAACCAATTTAAATAAAATCCACTTTAGGACCGGGCCAATTTTGGTCTGAAACCATACGGACATACGCATTACGACGACTCGTAGGACTTAGACCGGTCCGGTCCGATTTGGTCCCGCTCTTTTGCGGTCCGGTTCAAACCGGACCGGTCCAGTCTGTGGTCCTTCTTTTCTTTTGGGTTCGGTTTTCGATCCGGTCCGGACCGGTTGAACACCCCTACGTCCAGACAAATTCTCCTTTGCAGTTTTCAAAAAGAAGAGAAGGCCAAACACGATAACACGTTCAAACTAACAGATAGGGCAAAACCTGCGTAGGGAAGACTGTATACTAAGACACTGCTCAGAAAGTCAGCATGGGCAATGTTCCTAGGTAAAGGGCATCAAGGATTCCACCCTCAATATTAAGAGCAATTAAATTATAAAGTTCCATACTATACATTGACATCCATTTCAACTAAATACAGTGGCAACTAGAGAGCTCACCTTAAACCAAAAAATAAGACTTCTCAACTTGGACTTGTAATTCAGAAAGACTGCAAGGCATCACAATTATACCCCAAAAAAAAGCAACTGGAATTTCTGGTAATTAATCATACATAATTGACAGATATGCAAAGTAGTACATAGACACAATTTTAAAAGGATGTATTCAGAAATTTCAGGACCCAAATAATGCACAAAAAGAGATTAAATAAGAACCTCCGCATAGCATCTATATCTTCACTGGAGAGGCTTTGAGCAGTATTGTTATCAATTAGTGCTCGATTGTCTTTAGCGTCCTCTTTCACTTCACAAGTAGGCTGCTCTGAAAGGCTAGAAGCTTTACACAACAACAAAAAAAGGGAATAAAGCAAGTTACTTGACAAATAATAAAGTCAACATAGTGTACTACTCAATTTGGTACATAGTATCATGTATATCTTCATAATTGATGAAATCACATGAGCGTAGGATAAAAAAAAAGAGAACGCAAGCATATCCCAATGCATATAAGCATGGAATCAGACATGAAGATGTGCCCACACTCAAAGAGTTCAGTTTTTAGTGAACACAATTGGAGTACATGATATGCAACAATCTAAACAAGCATCAAACTAGGAACCCACTAATGATGTGTAATAATTTGTCGGGACAGATGGAGTGTAGGTTTAGGTTACTACTTTCACCACACTCTTAAAAGTGATCTGCCGCAAGATATGCATTTAATCCACATCCTTGCCTAGCCTGACCACTTTTGAACAATGGAAACAATATCTCATAAAGATATCGATCTTCCTGAATTAAAATAAGGCTATAGCTTTTGCAGCAGCCAAAATACAATATTTATCAGTAGCTATAGACCAAAAGAAAGAGATGCTAAGAATGAACAAAAATTTTAATTTCTTGTCTACTTTGAACTCCATGTTAGAAAACTGGACACTTAAACACTAAAACACCTCATATCTCCACCAAAAAGAGAGAGAGAGAGAGAGAGAGAGAGAAAATAATGCTGCTTGATTTCTATTAGCCCCAGTAAGCATGAACTTCTGCAAAGCTGTAAAGCTAGTGAATGAATATTGCCACAGAACAAAAATATCCGCATAACCAATTTTTCTCTTGATAAAGTTATGCAAACAGGCATTAAAAAAGACATCTTCTAAAAAGAAAAATTACAATATTCTTCCTAATCATCAACTGATAGTCCAATACACTCAAATTCCTTTCGCATGATACAAACTTCTCTATAAGTGCTTATTGTAATAACTTCATCTACAGTCAACAGGTCCAATCTGTCTTCTCTCTAAAACAACAGTAAAAAAATAAACATTCCCAATTCGCCAACTCAAAATTCACAATCTTCCACAACAATGTTTGCGTAATACAAACAAGCAAACTATGATCTAATCCAAATTATCAACGAAATCGTAACCACCATACAACAAAAATTACCATTGGCAGTGCAGGCCAAGAAGGGACCGTTTGGTCCGCTCTCAACACGAAACAATGAGCCAAACGGGCAGCCAATCAGCGGCTTCAGCGCACACTTCTTATTCCCAATCTTCAGGGACCTATAAAATTCAATAACTCCGAGCAAATTTACACTCATGAAAACTTCAATTATAGTAAGAGATCGGGTGAGGGGCAAATTGGGAATTACGCGTTGGGAGAGAGGCGGGCGAAGACCAGGCGGTCACCGTCGTTAATGTCCAGCAGAACGCTGCAGCCTTCCCACGTGATCCGAGGGTTCGAAGTCGGCGGCGCCACCGTTGACTTCCCCTCCCTGACGGTCGGATCATCTGCCATGGCGACGGCGGTGAGATGGTTAGGGTTTTAGAAAATTCGGCGGTTTGCTATAAAAGAGAAGGTTTTGCGGTGAGGAAAAGGAGAAGTTTTTAACCGGGTTCTGATCGTAAATTCGCGAGCTACTGCAGCGCCGGTTAAATTTTGAGACGTGGTTAGAATTTGAATGGAGCGGCGGGAAAGCATCTTTGACGTTAAATTTTACTTCAACTTGAAAGTTAATACCACCCGGATCCCATAGCTAAATTTGGAGCTAGGGAGCACAAATGCAAATACAGAGATACAATATTATACAGATATAAAATATAATAGTTTAGAAGAATAGAATATAAATACAGTTCAGACACGATAATAAAATATAAATATTTAAATATCATCTATATACATAATATATATAAAATTGGATAATAAAAATCGTTATGCCACATGGCATTTTAAATAATTTTTGATGTGTCATGTGGTATTTACTCTTATTCTAAATAAATCATGTGGCATGTATTAATTGATAGGAATTTATAAAATCATGTAACTTATTGAAAAATATGAAAGGTCTAATATTACAAATAAATACTTAATTAAAATAATAATTTATAAAAATAATCTAAATACAGCATAAAATTATTATAAAAGTATTTATAATATATATTATTATTTTTTTAAAATTACCATTTACAAAATTTTAAAATCATATACATATACTTTTTAACGTCAATTCTCGAATAATTTTATGTATGGCATTTAATATTTCTTCTTACTCTAATAACATCATTATTATATAAAATATAATATATTTATATACAAATATAATATATATAATTAAAATATAAAAAATTAAAAATTAATTTTTTTAATATTATTATTTATATATCTAAATATATATATCACTTATAACCGTGCATCGCACTGGTGCGAAACTAATACATATTAAGTATTTAAACATCTGAAATACAATGACATTAAATAACAAACTCTGTGCATAATTAAACATTTCACTTTCTTGAAATCAATTTAAACAATAAGAGGCCATGTTGGATGAAATCCCCCACAAAAAAATCTTCTATATCTCATGAGAGGAGCATCCGCTCATAGAATGCCTGTACTCATATCCGAGAGCATCGTTCATGGCTGGACGTTGGGATTTTTTGCGAGTTTGAGATTCCTACGGAAGCATGCGCTCGTATTTCGGATTCCACCACGATAACATCAACAACAAACAAAAAAAAAAAATCACAATTAGATGTTATTCAAGAGCTATAAAATGAGATATTCATTTCATTAAAACACCAATATATAGGGCTTACTTGTTATAGTACTTTTAGCATGACTCTATAAGGTGAGGCTATGCCAGCAACTTACGCGTGATATGGCACAGCTTTGGGCTGCCACATGTTAATATAAGACCTTGCTACTAAATGGAAAGAAGAGTCTAAGTATCTTAGATAACTGAGAAACACATGTTGTCGATGCGTCCATCTGCATAACTCGAGATCGGCAAGTCGAGACCGACCTTAGCTCAACCGCCGACCGACCGACATTCGGAATCGACCTGAGGCCCTAGCCCGAGTCACCAGGTCGAGACTGACCTCGGCTCGACGTCTTGCAGACACTTCAGATCAAACCCGAAGTCCTGGCAAGCTGCTCGAAACTTGTTGTTTATTCAGCATCGGCCAGCCAATATCAATGTCAGATTGAAGCTCCACTAAGGCTTCGGCAATCCAACTAAGCTTATCCGATCGAAGATAGGAAAAAATCAAGTCAGCCGCGTAATCGTCGCGCGGACATGGAGAAGTTAATTGCACACTATGTTCTTCACCAACGAACGTGGGAGCGTACGTGGTACAAGGAATACCAGTCAACCCACGATTCTCGCCAGATCCATTTTTTCGCAATCGTCACGATCCTGACATGCGCTCAGCAATGGCTATAAAAGGCCAACCAGGGTACTATTGGCGGGATCAATTTCACGCACTCGAGAGCTGAAAGAAAAAATACCCTAAAAGTCAATCATATTTGATATATTGGCGAACATCTTTTGTAATAAACACATTTTGTTTACTTGATTAGAGTTATTTGTTTTATTTATTGCATCGTCATATTTATATATTTTTATGAATGTATGTGATAAACCCCATGAACAAAGACAACAGAATTAGGATCATGATAGTTAATCATGATAATGGGATTTAATGTCTTATAAACCAAGTCCATAATGTTCTTGTCATATGTATATTGAATAGGAGCTCAATGTTACCGCTAAGACTAATACACAACGTGCTTACTCATACGATGAGAGTAATTATTTCATTACTACACGTGTAGTCGATAAAAGTGTGTAGATGCTCATTAGATAAATGAGTTTACTGATCTTACTCGCTCGAAGAATGCCAGTGGAGTCTGTCAATGATAATTATTCAGTATAATAGTTATTTCTTAATCCTTAGACATAAGGTTACGCAAAATCGTTGCACAAGTTGTCATCTTAAGTAGCTTTTGTGTCCACATGGTATTTATTTTGATTCTAGGAAAAACACATGGCTCTTATATTAATTGATAAGAATTTAAAAAGTCACGTAACTATTTTAAGAAATACAAGAAGTCAAATATTAAAGTTACATAAAATATTATATTTAACAAAACATAATAATTAATTTATATGAAAATAATTTATAGCACGCATTTTGTAATAAAAATTTTCTAAAAACACTATTCATTTTTAAATTGATAATATACATATGTAAAAATTGGATTTCACCACCGTTGTACACTACACCACAAATAATTTTGATATACCGTGTGATATTTATTTTGTTATACCATATAATATTTATTCTTATTATAATAATTTGTCAAATAAAATATAATATTTTAATATAAATAACAACTTTTATATGAATACATAATAAATTAGTAGTATTATCATTTATATTAAATTTTGATGACGAGATATCTGTGTATCGTACGGGTGCAAAACTAGTATTTATAATAGAGGGCCCAAAAGAAGTTTCTAAGGGTTCTAAATATACAATCTGAACCACACATACTGCATAGTAATATATGGTACATATCTCCATAATGTATATCTAGTTCAGATTACATCAGTATTATCGAATGCCCGTGAATGATATTTTCAAGTAAAATGGGAGGCTTAATTTCCTCTAAATTATTTTAACTCTCAACAAACATAAAATCGATTGTATAATGACGTCTAGGATATGCGAGTTTTAGGCAGCACGGATTCTTGATAGCCCTTCTTCTTAGTGAGAATTCCTCCTAGCAAAGGTAAGAATGTATTCTTCTTCTTCTTCTTCAATTGCACCATATTCTCTTTCACAGGCGCCGAAAATTGCCTTTCTAGTTGCAAATCTGTGTCGATGACTTGTGTGAGCGACAACGGGTTCGCAAATGTGACACACCTCCTCTTCTGGAACTCGTTAATTTCGGTGATTATCGGTTTGTCGATATCATCGACATTTTTTGAATTCTCGACAAATTTGAGCTCTTCTTCGATCTCTAAATCAACGGATTGTTTATGTGGTTTGGTGGACTTGAGCTGCTTTAGTTCATTCTTAGTCTTCTCAAGCTCTGATTGGAGGGAGATGAGACACTTTGCCATCTCTTCGTTCTCTTCGTGAGCTTTCTCTAAGTTCAGCCTTGTTTCTTCTAACTGTGCAGCCACGGATCCAAGTCGTGAAAGGCTGGGTTCTTGTCTATTTACTCCTGCTCGCATCTGGGGAAAAAATGTTGTAAATTGGTACATTTCTTTATGCATAAAGGAACTATTGTTCTTAACAAATGATTTATCCTCGAACCCTTTTTTTCTTTTTTTTTTTGTATCATATTTGATTAATGTTATACTAAGTTATGCCATACATAAAATGACGATATAATACAACAACAATAACGCAGTGGTAAGTCATGTCAAGCAGGTCCAGAGAGGGTGTGATATACCCAGCCATATCCTGACAACGACTATTTTGTTGTGAAAGAGGGTTGCTATTCTTCAGGGGTCCCTGACGGCCTTGAAGCAATCAGGGCCGTCCTCGGCCCCTGAAGAGTGAAATTTTTTCTTTTGTAAACTTATTAATCCGGATAAAGATAGTTCGTGAAGCAATCATCAAATATTGTTTGAGAGATACTTCGCAATTCAGTATAAGAAATTTTATCATCAACAACCATAAAAATTGTCGAATGCAAGAGCAGTCACTGATATATTTTTTACGACCAGTAACCAATACGGCTGGCTCGTCGCACACTAATGTACCACCAATATATGAGCTCTTGCGATGATTTTTTGGCTATCTCAAATCCTTTTGTGACAGTCACATACACAATTCATGGCGGTTATGATATACTTTGCGCTTGCCTTTGGCGAATCCTAATGTTTTCTCTAACTATAAAGAAAATATTATTCTTTATTTTCTAAAAAAAAGGGAAAAGAAAGGCATGCATGAGCGATACCACTAGCATGCATATCAATATTCACTTGGATGCACACATACTCAGACTTCAATTTCGGAATCGCCTCTAGATGAAGCAATCTAGTGTTCCACAAAGCCCTAGCAAAAGCTAACTTGATACGATTTTTCTTTAAAGAAAGGGACCGAGCACCCTAGGGCTTGACCCCAAATCCTTTGAACATACGGTAGATGTTTTAACCGTTTGCACCGTATGCGTCTACCGGCGTCATATCCAACCAAGTACCGCATTAGCTATACCGATAATGCATGCTTATATATATATATACCGATATATGATATACCCCAAATCCTATGAACCTACGGCAGATGTTTTAACCGTTTGCTCCGTATACGTCTACTGGCATCATATCAAACCAAGTACCGCATTAACTATACCAAAATGCAAGCATATATATATATATATATATAATATATATATATGATATATCTGTACTTACCTCGTTAAGCTTGTGCGCATAAATTTCTCCAACCAAGACCTTTTCTCCGAACAAAACAACTGCCTCTTTCACTGACCGGAACGGCGCCTTCGTGTCGATCTCCGCTCTTCCGACGACCACCACACCGCCGCCGCCGCCGCTCTCCATTTCTCTGCAACTTTTCTTCCCTGCAACCCTATCTTTTCCTTTACCTAAGCTTTAGAGGAAGCCATGATAAGCTTATATATGCATGATAATGAGGGTGGAGAGTTGGTAAAGGAATTAGAAGGGGATAAAAAGAGTGGGTTTTTTGCTTAAAGGGCGTTTAATAAATGATAGTGCCTTCGTTACTTCGCGTCCACTTCACTGATATTCTGTTAATTGGTGGTTGATATGAAGGGTGTTGGAGATAGACTCTTCACCTAAATTTGATTCTTATCATATATATATATATATATATATATATATATATATATATATATATATTGTAGTTTTAAATTAGGGCTTCTGACAGCATTTCTTTTTAGTTATGATTGTGATATAAGTAAAACTAAAGTATGCATGCTGCACAAATATAGAGTATAAAGTGGGATAAAATCATTGGTTAATTACAAATTAGCCCTTGTTTTTGTACTGCACTCCAAACTAAACCCTTTTTTCTGATAATTGTTAAATAAAACTAAAACACGTATTCTTAAAAAATGAATATGAAAAAGAAAATTGGATTTTTGGTATAATTTTTTTTTTAAAAAAAAAAACCCTCCAAAAAGCGTTGTGACAGATGCTCCGAAGCATATATTGGTTTAAAAACTTTTAGAGGATCAAAACATCTTTGAAAAATTTTGAATAAAAAATCTGTAATCACACCAAAAATCTATTTTTACATATTTATTTTTAAAAAACATAAATACTTACTCAAATATATTGTGGATCGATTTTATAAGTTTTTTTAAAAAAGTACGAACCGTTTATGAGATGCGAGGGGATATTCGTATATTTAAGCGTGCGGGGGGGGGGGGGGGGGGGGCGCTGCTACAGTGCACGCCCCCCTGCGCTATATATATATATTAAAATAATAAATAATTATATTTATATATAAATATATAATATCTTAATTTTTTTAAATATTTTAAATATATTTTTTAATTTAAAATTTTTTAAAAAAATATATAATATTTTTATTATTTCAGAGGGTTTTTTTTTTCACACGTATCGAGGGTGATGTTTCCGCCAGTAAATAATAGTCCCTATAAAGAGGATAAATATGCACTGAGTATCAAATAATACTGGTAGTTATGACGTTTCCCTATAAATATATACCTATTCATTATTCAATTTTGTGAGATAGTAGTCCCCTTAGCGGACTACATATGAGCTAAGCTTATTGTATAATTTTTAAAAAAAAAAAAATTTCGTGGTTGACATGATATTACTTAATTGATCAAAGGGAAACCCTCATCACCATAGAAAATTAGAAATCAAACCAAATCTTGACCAACTTTTCATGGGAAAAATTCCAGCAGAAGAGAAGAAAAGGTGTTGGCATGGAAAGGCTTGATGCTGAAGATTATGCTTATCAATACACAATGATGCACTTCTGGCATTTGCAGCCCCTCCTTTCTTTTTCTAAAGATATATTGCTATTTTTAATATAACTTTTGTCTGACAATAGAACATAGGTTGGTATCATCCTTACGTTTATTTGTTACGATAGCTGTACAAAAATAGACTGATTACTCTAAAAGAGAAAATAAAATTCAAATGGCGAAGTGTAAACAGTTTGATCAATGCCGGAAAGTTGGTCGCACTATTAGATAGTTGAAAGTTTTGGAATAGAGGCAAAAGAGTGGACGTAAGCCGGTGGCGCCGAATCACTATAAAATTCTCGATGTTATCAATCTCTAACTCTTGCTCTCTTATTTTTATATCCATTAGTTACATACATAAGATTACTTAGAAATATCTACATATGCATTGATTCACAAATTTATTTATACTTAATTGCTAGATCAGCTTAATTGTTTTTAATTATCTAATTCACCCCTCTTATGAGTGCCAGTGCCATAAACCCAATAACACGATATTACTTAATTTATCAAAGGGAAACCCTCTCCACCATAGAAATCAAACCAAATCTTTACCAACTTTTCATTGGAAAAAATTCCAGCAGAAGAGAAGAAAAGGTGTTGGCATGGAAAGGCTTGATGCTCAAGATTATGCTTATCAATACTCGATGATGCAATTCTAGCATTTGCAGCCCCCTCTTTTCTTTTTATAAAGATATATTGCTCTTTTTAATATAACCTTCGACTATCAATGAAATATAGGTCGGTGTCATTCGTATGTTTATCTGTTATGATAGTTGCATAAAAATAAACGGGTTAATGATAAAAATTTTCTACAATAATCTAAAAAAGAAAAGAAATTTGAAATGGCAATGTGGAAACTCCACTTCTCTGATTACCAAAAATAAATAAATAAGCTGGAATTACATGTAGAATCTTTTAGAGAACTGAAAAGGTTGTTTACAAACAAAAGGTGGTTTTTTTATTTCTATTTTCAAATCTAGTCTTATTTTTATTAGAGAACTGAAAATTATTTATCTTAAAATTTTCAAATAAGAAGAGACAGTTTGCTCGAGATCCATCGACGATTCGAGGTTCATTGGAGCGGGACTCCATGCGACGGTAAACAATCTTTGTTTTTGTTTATTGACAAGCATAATCTTGAGCATCAATCCTTTCCATTCCAACACCTTTTCTTCTCTTCTGCTGGAATTTTTCCCATGAAAAGTTGGTTAAGATTTGGTTTGATTTCTATGGTGGTGAGGGTTTCCCTTTGATCAGTTAAGTAGTATCATGTTATTATATCTATGGCACTCCTAAGAGATGGGTGAATTAGATATAAATAATTAAAATAATCTAGCAATTAAGCACAAATGAAGTTTAGAACCGATGCGTATATAGATATTTCTAACTAATTATATGCATGCAATTAATTGACATAAAATAAGAGAGCAAGAGTTAGAGATGAAACTGAGATTTTTTATAGTGCTTCGGCGCAACCAGCCTACGTCCAATCTTTTGTCTCTATCACGAGGGCTTTTAACTATCCAATAGTGCGACCAATTTCTGGACGTTGATCAAACCGTTTATGCTTCGCTTTTCGGGGCTTAACGATAACCCTTTTTCCTAGCTTTTGTCTGATTAGCTAGAAACCCTCAATTCTTTATTTTTAGGGGCAAGGAAAGATGACATTTTCAATTCTCTCAAATTAATGAAAATTCCCAAAAACAATCTCTCAAAATATATCTCACTTAGAACAATAGAGTATAAATTTATGATATACAAATTTAAGCTAAGAATAGTTGTGGTGGACTTTAAAAGTGCCCTTAAACTATAGAAATGGTTTCTAATGAGTAATTTGAGTTATTGTTACCGTTTAAAGATTTGGATATATATATATATATATATATATATATATATATATATATATATATATATATATATATATATATATAGACACTTAAAAACCACTTCCAACTGCTAGTCTAATGACTATTTTCAGACAGATTATCAGTCGGCCGATCTTAACTTTTGATCGACCGCTATTGCTCTTAGGTCTACATATTTCTGTACAATTTCGATCAACTTCTAAGCTCGTTCTCTCTCAGTTCAGCTCCGTTTTGCGCGAAAACATATGTACTTGGAAAGGTCTTCCTATCTGCTGTCATATGAAATTGATTTCAACTCATTTAAACTTCCTACATAAAGTTATAAAGTAAAAACTAGGAACTATCGAGATACACGACTGTATTACATCTATCAACTTTAAAATTGAATATACATTAGTACGATTATTCAAACCATATAAATTATATGTTGTTAGAAATGCATTTGATTCCTCTTTAATATGCCATTAATGGTGCTTCATTTGGATATCGTATGAGAAATCATTTTTTGATTAGCTAGTGGATATTAGTAGACTATTTTAATCAAACTTCACAACACTCCATTCAACATATACAATTTCCATATTAAACAAACTCCATTTAACACACACATGAGAAATACTCATTAGAAATACCTTTTTTAAAGCTAGAAAGTTTGTGATGCCCTATTTGCACATGCAGTGCAGCATCGGTTGACCAATAATCGCAGGTACGGCACGGATTGGGCCAGAATTTGGCCTGTGCGCGAGCACGCAAAGGAATTAGTCCTATACCGCTTGTGTAGGGAAGAAACTTGGATTAATATACCCGGAGAGCACATAGCTTAGCACATATCAAGTGAATTCACCCTTTTTGGGCATGCTCCGGGCCTCGTACTGCCCAAACCCCGGGCGCACCATACGGTCTGGTCCCTTTGAAAAGGATAGATTCACTTGGTAGGTAACCACTAAGGGCCTTCCGAATATATTAACCCAACCCTCCCTCCAGCACAATATAGGACAATTCTCGGAATCGCGTATAGGTCCAATAACCGGTCCAATCTGTGTGAATCGTGACTTCTGGTCGACTGCAATTCCCTAGTCTTCGACCGGACCCTGCTAGCCTAGGGAATCATATTTTCTCTACCATAGCACACGATATCCTCATCGTATAGGACGGGTAACAGGCAGAAACCCTAGCCCAAGCTCTCCCCTCGTCGGTGTAACGCTAGTGTCATAGTCCAGCACGGCAAGGCCATTACTATCGCATAATGGCTAGCCTTGCACTCCCGTCTAGCCTCTGCACTTAGCATACAGGCGACATAGTCGCTCTGATATCATTTTTGTCACGCCCTGAACCCTACATCACCCAAGCTCTGGCTGCATCACATGACTGGGTTCCTTCTCTAGCTTGAAAAAGGGTAGATCCACTTAATAAGTGCTAAGCTATGGCCTCCCCGGGTATATTAACTCAAGTTTTCCCCGCACAAGCGGCATGTGATTAATTCCTTCGCGGGCTCGTGAATAGGCCTAATTTCTGGCCTAATTTGTGCCTTGCCTATATTTTTCGGGCGACCGAAACTTTGTATTGGTAGACCGATACTTGTGCTGCTTGCGCAAACTAGGGCATCACATTTCTTCACCATAGGACACGACGTCTCCGTCTTACAAGAGGGGTCCCAGGCGGAAGCCCTAACCCAGGCTGTCCCATATCGGTGTACCATTAGTACATTTGGCCCAGCACGGCGAGGATCTAGATCCTACCTGGATCAACCTACCGTCCGGTCTCCGTACACATCCAGCTGTACATGCGACAAGTTTAAAAAAGTTTTTTAACTTTTTTTTTTTTAAATTTTAATTAGAGTATACCAAGAGATTCTTACGATTAATGCTTATTTATTTGAAGAAAAATAGTTAAGAAAATATAAAAAATAATAAATTGTTAAATGTAAAAAAAAAAAAATATTATATATGGCATATAAGTAAATGCTCTAAAATATCATATGGCATAAAATTGTAAATTACGATCTTTTAATATAAATATTGTGAAGATTTGTTTTCACTCCTATGCAAGCACGATAGGGTGTATTGGGCACCTTACAGCGGTGCAATAAGAGCCTCATAACTCCCCGCTCTCTTTCTATTCGTCTATGTTAATCCTACGTGGCAGAAGCGGGTCCCATAATGAGTTTCCAACCGCAAAAGAATAAGGAAAAATACCAAATCAGCCCCTCTTTTCAATTCCCATACCATATCACCCCTCCTCTCCAAAACAGTCCAAATCAGCCCCCCATTCACTGTTTATCTTTTTTTTTGGACAAAACTGTCTTTTTATTGCCGACACCGAGATCACCTACTTAGAAGCATTTTTTGAAAAAATGTTGAACATAAAAGTTGTAGATCTCGGCAAGATCTACAACTTGCATGTTCAACATTTTTCCAACAAATGCTTCTAGGTAGGTGTTTTCGATATCCGAACTATTTGTAGCAATTTCGGGTCGGGTCGGGTCGACCCGTTATGCTTCCGACCTCAAAAACATAACTTTTGAAGTATTTTTTTGAAAAATGTTCAACATAAAAGTTGTAGTTCTTTCCGAGATCTACAACTTTAATGTTCAAAGTTTTTTCCGAGATCGCTTCTAAATGGATGATATCGGTGTCTGAAGTGTTAACGGGTATAGAAGCAATTTCGTCCAAAAAAAACCCCAAATAGTAATTAGGGACTGATCCGATCTAAATTTAAAATGGGGGCTGATTTGGAATGTTTCAACACTTGAGGGGCTGATATGGTAGTATCCCAAAGCACAACCATAAACCGTTTGGTGTCCTCGTCACATCCGCCCGCCAAAATCTCTTCCGCCGGCGACAAATAGCTTACCCCTGTTCCCGTCACCTCATGTCAACTTATCAATCTCACCCACCCTCCACTACCGATAAAATAGTCCCTAAAATAAATAGGGATACGAGTTCGAAGACGCACGAATACGAAACAGAATAATTTCTTAAAAAATAAAATAAAATACGATTCTAATATAATAAAAAAATAATTTATATAATATATAAATATATAAAATATAATAAAATATTTATTAATAAAATAATTGATAATAAAAATATTACGTGTTTTAGATAAATTTAAATAGCAAGAATTAAATTTGATAGAAAAAAATAAATATATAAGCATATTATTATATTATATTATTTATTATTACTATTATATAGTATTTTATTTTTAAAATTTGATTTTTTAAAAAAAAATTCTAATTTCTTTAGAAATTTATAATTTTTTAAAAAAATTATTAAAAAAAATTCAGACATGTGTGTCGGACATTTTTTTCTGACTTATCCAACAAGCGTCTTCGAATTTTTTTTTTTAATTTTAATTTTTAGATATTTTTCTAATTTACCCAATTATATTTATAGCATATCTATGTAAAATACTATACGAATACTATATATAATAAAATTCGGCGTATACGTACTTTCTAAGTAAAACATCTGCTTTTGTAGGGCTGAGCATTCGGTTCAATCCAAACCGAATCGACTGGACCCAAAATTTTTAAGGCGGACCGAACCGAATACCTTCAGACCCAAATCGACCCGAATTTCATTTCAATCCGAACCGACTAAAATTCAGGTTGGTTCGGGTTGACCCGAATAACAGCACAAATTATTTTTATTCAACACTAATTCATATTCGGGTCAGTTTGAGTCGACCCGAATAGTTGTGATATGAATGTTTTATTTTAAAAAAAAATAGTACATAAAAACTAACAAAAACTAATCAAAATGTGACTTGCGAGGATAATTCGTGTTCAATCCGAACCCATCCTAAATTCGACCACTGAGTACGGACCAAATTATATAGATCCGACCTATTAAAATACTGACCCGAATCGAATCCAACCCGAACTTAATCCGAAATTTCGACTTTGTTCGGTTCGATTCGCTTCGATTTTTCGGATAGTTCCGGTAATGCTCAGCCCTATGTTTTTATGTGCTTCATAAATTTTTCTTCGGTGCTCGTACTCTAGGACTTGCCAACTACGAGCAAGAGTTTGAAATCAACGAAATAAAGCCAACTATAATAAGTTTATTAGTTCGTATTATTTATTGTTAATCAATTAGACATACATATATATAGATCCTAAATTTGGCATTGTTCTTCCAGGATCTAAAGGCATTGTTTTTCTGATCGGAGATGAGCGTCGCGGTTGCTGCCGCTGTGAAGCCAGTTACACCGCCGTCACGACGGCGGAGGGGAGTTTTGCGGGGTGTACGGTGCTCTGTGGCAGCTGACGTGGCGGCGTCATCATTACTTCGGCGGCTCCAAGCCGACTGCGCGACGCCGCTACCAGTGCTCCGGCGAGTCGCCGACTCCATGGCTATCGACATGCGCGCAGGGCTTGCAACTGATTCATCCGCCAGTGAGCTTAAGATGATACTTAGCTACGTGGACAAGCTCCCCACTGGGTACTTAAATATTAACCTAGCGATCTTGTGGTTTTTTTTTAGTTTTGTTGTAATTGTACTATGAGAAGTTGAGAATCCGGGTGCAACGTTGGGGTGACTGGATGGGACGCGGCTTAGGAACCGTGCCCACCTAGGTTCGAGCCCCGGCGTCGGCCGCTGCTGTTCCTCTTCAGCACAGCAGACGGGTACGCACGTGTTAGGGTTGGGTCGGTATTTTAATAGTTCGAACTATTAAAATTCGAACTAATTAAAACTAGCCAGACGTGACGGGTACGCTGCTCGCAAAGACCTGGAGCCCCAAAGGGATTGGATGAGCGCGCACCGGTCCTTTAGGTTGAGTCAGGTGTCCCAGCATATGTGCGCTGGGGCGAAAGAGATGACCATAAATGGGTTCTGCTCAAAAAAAAAAAGTTGAGAAGAATCACAAGGCACAAAATCTTGAAGATTTTATTTGATTTTTCCCTCGATTTCTTTTGATACTTTCGAGTATTGTTAGAGCAAATAGAATTATTACTACTGTTAACTATGTTATAACTGTTGTTATCTGTGTAAACCTTCGGGTGGCCAATCAACAACCTTCACCGGTGAAGGTAGCTCCCATGGCATGCGTGCTGGCTTGCTACGTGGGACAGGCGTAACAAGCCTGTACTTTTCACATAATAGGGGGCAACTAGATGTTGAACCCAAGTTGATTTATGAAATACGTTAAAGTTTGCCACAGAAGCTACATTTTTAGCAAAGCAGTATATGCAAGTTGAAGCATACTCAAAAAATGATACAGGAAGCAACCTGGATGCGTATAGGTCTATGTAAAACTTAGTACCTGGGATCGATCGTTTCTTCAACATTTATTTCTTAAGGACTTCCAATGTATTTGCACCAGACTTGATGGGCCACTGCCTCTTTTTTCAGGAGGGGAGCTGGTTTCTGACTGGATTTCATGAAAAAAAAAAGCTTATTAATGAATTTTCTTTAGAATATTATGTTATTATTTGCTTCTTAAGTCTGAAATCTTCTACTTTTCTGACATCTAAGGAATGAGAAAGGACTCTTCTATGCATTAGATTTGGGGGGTACAAACTTCCGAGTTCTCAGGGTACAATTAGGAGGCAAGGATAAACGTGTTATTGATACAGAATTTGAGCAGGTTTCCATTCCTCAAGATCTAATGCATGGTACTAGTGAGGTTAGTTTTGTTTTCTGTTTCATTGTTGGTGTGAACTTGAAAGATATAATCATGCAGCCCTTACTCTGTGCATCCTGATCCAGGGGTTATTTGATTTCATTGCTTCTAAATTAGCAGCTTTTGTGGGAAAAGAGAGCGGGCGATTTCAGTTCCCTCCAGGAAGGAAGCGAGAGATTGGCTTTACATTCTCATTTCCAGTGAATCAGACATCAATTGATTCAGGCATATTAATGAAGTGGACCAAGGGTTTTGCTGTCTCTGGAACGGTCAGTTTGGGGAACTGCTGTTATCTCATCCAAGGGAATTATGATTTTTCCATGTAAATTTAGTAATGAAAATGGCTCATCCAAGATTCCTATGAGCCAAAAATTTGTTCTATGCATTCCTATACTGGTCTGGCACTTTTCCTATGCATGAGTGACACTACGCAAGAAAAAACTGTTTTTTAAGAATAAACTGATTTTGAAGACCCTAGACAAACTCATCATTCTAAGTTTGCGGCCGATTATGTACTTCAATGTTTTCCTTTTTATCATTTTCCTTTTGTGTAGGTAGGGTCCTTGCATAAAGTGGTTTATCCGTAAAATTTATAGCTCCAACAGTGTTATTTTTTCTGATGCTGAACAGTTGGCACATATTTTTTATTAATGCAACTTAAAGAATCCAGTCAACCAAACCGAGGTCATTAGATCTTTACTTTTTAATACCAGTACTATAGTCATTGTGCAAGCCTCTTGCCTTCTACGACATGTTTGGAAGAATTACTTTATTACCCTTGCTGCTCTTTTTATGTAATTGGCTGAATCTGCCTTTTGAAGTGCAGCTGTTCTTTCTGTATATATGAATTTTTGGCTAGTACCCGGGTAGGGTAACTTCCTAAGATTAAGAAAGTTCAAGATAGGATTTCTACTGGAGGAACTCAATTTCTTTTGCTCATATTTCCTAGATTTCTTAATTTTCAT
Source organism: Xerophyta viscosa (assembly GCA_002076135.1). Lineage (NCBI taxonomy): Eukaryota > Viridiplantae > Streptophyta > Magnoliopsida > Pandanales > Velloziaceae > Xerophyta > Xerophyta viscosa. The sequence goes on from MJHO01000001.1 coordinate 5,759,056, forward strand.
AGTTGTAACAGGTTGGGAAGGATGTCGTGGCCTGTTTGAATGAAGCAATGGAGCGGCAACGTCTGGATATGCGGGTGTCTGCACTGGTAATTATCACAAAGAACAATAGTAGTAGCTGCATGGATTGTGTAGGCCTTTCTAGAGCTCCCAGAATTTTCCTACATTTTTCTCAAAATTGTCTACTAGTTGAACTATGTGCTGCCTCAAAGTGGACTTATTCTTTTTTAGATAAAAATTTGGGACTCTAGGACTACTTATATATTATGCCGCAGCTTCTTATTTGTGAATATAGCTTTTGACCTTTGTGTAAGCTCACCACCAAAAGCGATGAGTCATTAACGGAATGAAAATTGAAAAAGGAAAATGGTTGGGGGCACGGAACTCCGCGCGGACAAAAACACGGAAAAACGGGAAACGTGTTTCCCGGAGTGGGAAACGCGTTTTCGGAAACGCGCTCCACCGACCGCCGTGATTTGGAGCCCGTTTCCAAAACGTGTTTCCCGTTTTTTCGTGTTTTTGTCTGTGCGGTGTTCCGTGCCGAAAACCAGCTCCCACTGAAAAATGGTCATCCTAAAACATCTGCATGTATTATCTAACTATGGTCTTGTAAATTGATTTTGTTTCGTTGTAACAGGTAAATGATACAATAGGAACACTAGCTGGTGCACGCTACTGGGATGATGATGTTACAGTTGCCGTAATTCTAGGTACTGGTACTAATGCTTGTTATATAGAGAATGTGGAGGCAATTCCTAAATTGGATGGCCAGATTTCTGCTACTGGAAAAACGGTTCGTCAGATTTATATTTGGAGTTTGATGAAAAAGTATAAGAAAGAACTACTCACCCCTAACAAACTACCCAACAAATTACACACAATCAATCTCCACCACTCACATGCCTCGTGATCCGCACAATTCCCTCGTGATCCGAAAAAATTATCAAAATTACAGATATACCCATCGTGATGTGTGGTCCTAATTGTGCCACGTCAGCATGTGTGATTTTTTGTGTGGTTTTTTGGGGGTGCATAGCAAAGCCCAAAAGTATATAAGGAAAAGATATTTTTGTTCCCATCCGCTAGAGATCATGAGATCGTCTTTTGCCAGTAGTTTTACTTGCATCATTTTGTCACATGCTTTATTTAGCTTGATGAAAACTTCTTGCAGAACAGATAATCAACACTGAGTGGGGAGCATTCTCAGCTGGCCTTCCTTTGACAGAGTTCGATAAAGATATGGATGCTGAAAGTATTAACCCCGGAGAGCAGGTTTGTCACCATCACGTTTCTTATAGGATTCAAAATCCTCCACAATTTTATTAGTTTCTTTGGCCATAATTTTGAAAGGTTCAGTACACTTAACAGATATTTGAGAAGACAATCTCTGGGATGTATCTAGGCGAAATAGCAAGAAGAGTTCTACTCAAGATGGCTGAAGTTGCATATCTATTTGATGGTGTCGTACCAAATAAGCTTTCCACTCCATTTTCACTGAGGTGAGCTATTTTCTTTATTTTACACTGTTTTCTAAAGGTGACTAATTATATATGCATTGCATACAATAATTAAAAAACTTGTTGGCTTCACTATTTTCTTCACAATCAGAGGTTATCTTTCTGTAGGCAAGTGTAGATAATTGCTACTTCTCTTAACTGAAACCAAATCAAAAGTTTGACGCTTGATGATTGGCAGATAAAACATGATTTACAAGGAATTCAATAATTCAAGTAAAATGACGGGTTTATGGTTTAGAGTTACGAAGCATATAAGCTCATATAAGTGATGATGACATTAGTATGAAACGTATAACTGTGCTAAAGCTTCTAAATATCACATTTAACAGTTAAGAAGTATTTGATTCTCTTCCTTCAAAGTTCAAACCTTTTTCTTATCTCTTGCTAATATCTATCTCTGTGCATATCAAAATATTTAAGTAGTTTTTAAGTGCTAGTCGAATGCCGATGATTATTATTACTATCTCGTAACCTGGTTATTTTTTATTTTTAAAGCATGCTTTTCTTTGCACGAGATATGGACATGAAACATGATGTGTTTCACGCGTACTTGTCCCAACCCAATTTTTTCCTCGTGCATTTTTAAATTTGCTAATGTTCTGCTTCAACAGATTTATAATTAGTTTATGTTTCGTTAATAGGACTCCAGATCTCTGTGCAATGCAGCAGGACAAGTCTGAAGATCTGGAAGATGTTGGCATTATCTTGAATGACATAGCCGGTGTAAGTTTTCTGCGTACCAGAGTTTATGCATACACAACATTTAACAATAAATTTTCATCAAAAAAAAAAAACAATAATAGGATTAATTAATTTTTGCGGGTACAGGTTGCAAGATCGACGCTTGCAGCAAGGAAACTGGTAACAAACGCTTGCGATACTATAGTTAAGAGGGGTGGCAGGCTGGCGGGCGCTGGAATTGTTGGTATTCTACGAAAGATGGACGAGGACCGTAAAGGCCGCGTCTTCCAGAAGAGAACCATCGTTGCAATGGACGGTGGACTTTACGAGCATTATCCACAATACAGAAATTATCTCAAAGAGGCTGTTGCTGAGCTACTCGGATCCGAAGCCTCAAGAAATATTGTCATAGAACATACGAAAGATGGTTCCGGCATTGGAGCAGCTCTTTTGGCAGCTGTCAATTCTAAGTACATTTATTGAGTTCCAGGGGAAAAATTTTAGGATAATTGCATATCAACCCCCCTAAAAGCAACAATCGCACGTTTTAGCTCCCGAAAACGGGGAAACGCGTGACGTGGCGACGTTTCCGGAGGCTGAAATGCAAGATGTAAACTTTGGGGGGCTGATATGCAATTATCCCAAAAATTTTCCCTGCTTTTCATTATACTTTGCTGTATTATTGTCTGTCATTATCAGATAATTTTGGCATTATAGAGTTTGGAAAAGGATGTAGTTTTATTTTATGACATCTTGTTTAACCGACACGAACCTTATTACTCATCATATCAATTAATTTCATTCCTCGTAATTTCCATTTGAACAATCAGAGTACCAAGCTTATAATGTAAACTGATGTATTCATATGCCTGATAACTTTTTTTTCTTTTGTAAATAATATGCCTGATAACTTGTTCTATGAGGAGCCCCGTCCCGTTCATGGAAGGCTTGTAGGATGTATTTTTTCGCAGAATTTTTAGAAGAAATATTGTCTATATCTTTTGGCAGGAGCTCCTGTTCATAAAAGATCTATATTTGAATTTCAGAGTGTCGGTTGGAACAGGATATGGAAGTTTTTCGTGAGTTTGAGTCCCTACGGAGACGTGCGCTCATATTACGAATTTCATTACGTTAATCTCAAAAAAAAAAGTTCTATGAGAAGAGAGATAAACTTCTTCCCTAGCAAAACACCTATTTTTATAAGAGTAATGCTACAAAGCCGGACCCATTAATCCGATTTGTCGCCCAAACGTATGGATTAATGGGCAGCATTTTCCTTTTTATAATACATGTTCATTAATTTTCCTTCCATTCTTTACCCTTTTTCACTGCCCTCCATTCTACTTCCCTTCATTATTCTCCTGTTCATCATCCTTCGGGGGACTTGCATACTCTCAATTTTTTAAACTTCACGAATAAGCACCTTATTTTATCCGTAAATTTTAATACCCTAAAATATTTATTTAAAAATAATTTTTGAAGAAATATTTAATATCAAAATTGTATGATGAGATCTATAACTTTCATGTTAAAATTTCAAAAATATTTCTAAATAAATATTTTGATGCTTCAAATTTTAGTGGAATTGATTTTGAAATCCATTAAAATTTTGAAACCTCAAAATAGCTATTTGAAATTACTTTTTAAAAAAATGTTAGATATAAAAGTTATAAATTTCATAAAAATTTTACTATTTTTATGTTAAAATTTTTTTCCAAAAATTATTTATACAATAATCAAGATGGCTTCGGCACGAATCCGAGAGAGAAATTTATTTTTTGTAAATTTAAACACTAAATAGGAAATCTGAAAATTAATTTGTATGAGTAGAAAAAATTTATGGATTAATTTATAATAATCCCTTATCCTTTTCTACTCTTATATTCATTAAGTTGCCAAACACATTATACGGAAAATGACACACCAGGACTGAAGGATTAAAATACTCCAAATAGTATCTAGATTTAATTTTTTCTTCCGAAAATTTAGATGGACAAAAAAAAATGAAATTTCAATGGATTGAAGAAATGGTGACGTGCTATGACGTAATCTTTTTTTTTTGGGGCTTTTGCCTATCGGCCCTTCGATTTCAACATTTGTGTTTCAGCCTCCGAAATATATTTTTGTACTGACGTGACGGCGCGCCTGTTTTCGTATTTTTAAAGACTAAAATATGCGACTGTTGAAATTGGAAAAAAAAACAGATTTATAACTATCCCCTTTTTTTGCTAAGTACAAATTTATTATTAACCGAATATTTTTGTAATTAATTTATCTGTAAATAACCGATCTAGTCACTTATCTATTCCGTTAAGTAGATACTTCTATAGAAAAGAGGAAAAAGAAAAAAACAATCCTAAAATTGTGGCCATTTCAGACATTACAGGATGCGATGAAATCATGAAACTCAGCTACTCCGTCACATTTTCTTCCTTGTAACAAGCTAAAATATACGGACATGATATACTATGAATATGAAACACGTCGATTTTCAAAGAAGTATAATACAAGTACTGCTCATATATGATAATAAAATAAATAAATAATTAAAAAATAATTTATACTAAATATTTAAGCATTTTAATACAATAATATTTAATAACAAAATTGATGAATAATATAATATTAATATTATTAAGATAAATTAAATAATAATAGTCTAATTACATAATAAAAAATTTTTTAAAAAATTATTAGTTGAGTATATCATTATATCATATTACTTACCGTTATATACTATCACTATTATATAATATTTATATTTTTTAAAAATAAATAAAATAATGTAAATATGGATCGATGTGCCGAACACTCCTATCAGGCATGTCTCACTCGCACGTCTGGAATTATCTTTATTTTTATTTTTTGAACACTTCTTCCGAGTATCGATATGTGTCCGGACATGTCTATGAAGTTTTAATATCAGATATTGTATGGAACAAAACTTCAGCGTGTCTATACTTTCTAGATGGCAATTATTTGAAGCGGTGATGCTACTGCAACTCTGATATTTTAATCAAAATTCAAAATTTACTTTTCAACAACAAATCAACTTTTGAGGTAATATCAGTTACCTCAATTTAAAGGCACCAATGACTGATAAGCAACACTGGTTCTTAATTTATCGCTATAACTTAATTATCTAAAAAATTCTATCAATTATACATCTTTCCTTTTTTTTTCGTCTTGAAGATTTTAAGCTAGTTGGTAACTTGGCTAATCTTTTTCGAGTCTTGTGCCAAAGAAAGCAGCTATCATAGTTGCCATAAAATTGATATCCTACATGAAGTAACAATGTAGCATACACCAAACAAAATTCTTCCCTCGCAATTTTTTACCTTTTCCGTTTTTTTTTTTTTTTTTTTTTTTTTGGTCTTTATGATGTTGTACCTCCTAAAGTTTGTGCCAATAATTCCTAAAAATCACGAATGAAGGATGTGCTGCTCGTTTACTCCGCTTTTTTTGAATTTGATTTATCTCATATTTTGATATTAAACTCATAGAATTAGTAGTCTCTTACGGTCAACGTTTATTGGAATTCAAACTTTTAATCCATTTTGACGAGGGTCGGCCAAAATTTTTATTATTATATGAACTTATGAATCATTCTTAGATACTATTAAGAAAAAAAATTCTTATTTGTTTGGCAGAGTTGTCGTCGCACTAATTGAAACTACAGACTTGGCAGTTGGCACCCTCAAATTATAAAATACTAGTTTTTAACCCGTGCGATGCACGGTTGTTAGTTACTAATATTAAATAATAATATTAAAAAAAATTTATATTTTAATCTATAAAATTAATAATTATTTTTTAAAAAATATTATATTTTATTTGTCATATTATTAGAGCAAATAATTATCATATGATATATATAAAAAAATAAAATTATTTGAGGACGTAAAATGGTGATTTCGAATTATATATATATATATATATATATATTACAATTCGAAAGCTAATTTTATTTTAATTATATTAGTTTTATATAAATTAATATTAATTTATTAAAATATTATATTATATTTATCATATGTAATTAGAAAAAAACAATTACCAAATTACATACCTAAAGTTACGACTTTGATCACCCATTTGTATATATTGTTTATAATTATATATGAATTATTAAGAATTTGATAATGACCTTGAAAATTTTTATTACATACCTAAAGTTACGACTGTAATCACCCATTTGTATATATTGTATATAATTATATATAGATTATTAAAAATTTGATAATAACCTTTCAAATTCTTCTAATTATTATAAATTTATCTTTAATATAAAAATAAAATATTATAAGTTATACTTATTTTTATATTTAATAAAATTATTTAATAATACATTAAATATGCATTGAATTCAAACTCTCATTAAATATGTGATTAATTACATATTTATTATACTTAAGTGACACATGTCAAGTGGTAAGTGATAGAGATGCCATGTGGCATATTGTGAGTTATAAAAAGTGCCACAGCGCTCAACTATTTTGATACCGAGTTTTCTATATATATATATAGATTATATGTTAACTATTTGCAAATTTATTTAATACAACCTATTTCTAAATTCTCATGTATTAAGCTATAATAACTCACGCCGAGCAACTTAAGTAACTTTTTATTTTGAGAATAAAACATTACTTATATTAAAATAAAGGAAAAATTGCGTTTCAGCCCCCCGTTTCCCATTTTGGACTTTTCAGCCCCCCGAAACGCGTTTTCCCGCCGACGTGGCGGCGCGCGCGTGCCGCCACGTGGCGTTTCGGGGGGCTGAATCGCGCGACCCCGAACTTAGGGGGGCTGAAACGCAATTTTCCATAAAATAAATCGTATTAGCTTTAGCTGACGTAAATAGAAAGATATAAGAAAAGTCGATATGAACAAGCGATTATATATCCAACGCACTTAAACTACAAGCTAGATGATAGAGGGTCAATATCTGCGTTTGTGTAGACGGAGACGAACTCAAATAACTATTATTAAAGAATTTAGAAATATTTTGTTAAAAATAAAGTCCCAAATATTTAGAATGTAACATTATAATTGTAATTTTCTCAAGAAAGTCCCGACGGCTTAAAACTATAAGAAATCAATCTCTCCTCTATCCGAACTATCTTTTGTATTGAAATCGCTGCCACATCATCCAAAAGGAGACTTAAAGGAAATATCAAAAAATAAAGGGCTGATTTGTCATGATTTTACATTTTATAGATTTGACGTTATCCCTCGTAAATTAGGGGTGCACATTAGCAGCTTCAGTTAGCCCGGTAGCGAAGGGCGCAGCTCGATTGAATCAGCCGATTTTATATGTATCACGAGATATTATATAAAATTTTATCGACTTATTTGACCTAGTTTAAAATATTTTTAAGAAAATGTTTGAACTACAAAGTTATAGATTTTGATGTAATCAACAACTTTGTAGTTGAATATTTTTCGAAAAAATATCAAATATTATGTTAAAATGATGATTTAAAATTAAATTATTATTTTAACATAATATTTGATATTTTTTCGAAAAATATTCAACTACAAAGTTGTTGATCACATCAAAATCTAAAAATTTGTAGTTCAAACTTTTTCTTAAAAATACTACAAATTATGTTAAATAAATCGATAAAAATTATATATAATATCTCGAAAATCGCACGATCCAGATCATCCGATCTGGACCGTCGGCGAGCCGCGCCCAGTAGCGATAGGTACCAAATAAGCAAGTTTTTTCTACGAATCGCCAGTAGTGATAATAGGTTCCAAATAAGTTTGTTTTTCTATGAATCGCCTGCTGGCGATAGCCTGGTAGACCGGCCCGTTTATTGATAGGTAGCCTGGCCCGTTTATTGATCAGCATTAAAAAAAAATTCTTTTTAAGCCAACATTGATTACAGTTATTGAAAGCAAGCACGGATAAAAAAATTTTATTTCTGTAGTGTCCAATTCAATACTCATTAGACATGTCTGGACACATATGGGACACGCCAGAGAAGTTTCCCCCAAGAAAATATAAAAAAAAAATTCTTATTTAAAGTGTACCCGTGTTTTACTTAATATAAAACTTTTTTTTAATTATTTATATTTTTATTATCGTATTTTAATCGTATGTGTGTCTTACTTTTTTTTTAAAAATTGTTGTGTTTCTTATTATGTGGTATTTCGGTACCTGTGTCCGTGTTCCTGCTTTTTAGATAATAACCCATGCATGTGACTTGCTTAGAAGAAATAATATGAAAAAATAGCATATCAACTCTAGATTTGAAAATTAGGTACTGAATTCAAATCCATATAAACAGCCATATCTCATAAATATGCCAATAGTATTTTAAATATTATATAAGTATTTTATCGAGAATATTTTAATATGAAAGAAATAGATTTCACTGTGGCATACAATTTTTATGTTTATTTTTTAAGATGATTCTAAATAGGTATTTTGAGACTTTCAAAGTCTTGCTAATTTGCTAAAATTTTGAAATATCAAAATATTTATTTAGAAATATTTTTAAAATTTTTTTAAATATAAATAATAAAAGATTATGATGTGTTGTACAACTTTTGTATTTTTTTTTTTTTAAAGGTATTTTGGAACGTAAAAATAACATATTATAAACTATGGGTCTATTTGTGACACTATTCTCAACTCAAGCCAGGCTATAATTATACTATATACTAAAAGAATCCCCGGTTTTACTATTCCTCCAATAGTTGATTTGCAAAAAAAAACCCCTATTTTTTTAAATTGTAAATTTTAACCGGCCAAAACAAATATTTAGAAGCATTTTCTCGAAAAACTTTCAACATGAAAGTTGTAGAACTCGATGAGAACTACAACTTTCATGTTTAAAATTTTTTAAGATGACGCTTCTAAGTAGGTGTTTTAAAGGTCCGAATATTAAAAGCTTAAATCGTAATTTAAACAAAAAGAGGGTTAGAAATGCAAAAATAGAATTATCGACGATAAAAAGTATTTTGCAAAAAACACCCCCAATTTTTTAGATTGTCATTTTATACCGGTTAAAACAATTATTTAGAAGCATTTTATCGAAAAACTTTCAACATAAAAGTTGTAGAGCCCGACGAGAGCTATAACTTTCATATTTAAAGTTTTTTTAGATGACGTTTATAAATAGGTGTTTTAAATGTCTGAAATTTGGATGCTTAAACGTAATTTACAAAAAAAGAAGATTACATACGCAAATAAAAAGTTTTCGTACGGCTATTTTAACTTTTATTATTATTATTATTATTTTTTAATCCGTTAAGATTTCGGATATCCGAAACACTCATTTAGAAGCATATTTTTAAAAAAATTTCAATATAAAATTTGTAGATTTCATCAGAATCTATAAGTTTAATGTTAAAAGTTTTTTCAAATATTATCTTTAGATACATATTTTATACATTTTCGATACTGAAATACGATTTTATTTTATTTTGAATATGTTATACTCTGAAACTCCGAAAATACTCATTTAGAAGTATATTCTCAAAAAATGTTCAACATATAAATTATATATCTCATTAGAATCTACAAGTTTCATGTTAAAATTTTTTTCAAATATCATCTGTAAATATATATTTTATACGTTTCTGATATCCAAATACGATTAGTTTTTTAAGGACTTTTTATTTTTTATTTTTATTTGTTAATCCGTCAAGATTTCGGATACCCAAAACACTCGTTTAGAAGTATATTTTCAAAAACTTTTCAACATAAAAGTTATAGATCTCATCAGAATCTATAAGTTTCATGTTAAAAGTTTTTTCAAATATTATCTTTTGACACATATTTATGCATTTCTGATACCGAAATACGATTATGTTTTATGTTGAATATTTTATGTAATCTGAAACTCCGAAAACACTCACCTAGAAGTATATTTTCAATATAAAAGTTATAGAACTCATCAAGATCTATAATTTTCATATTAAAAGCTATTTTAATAGTATTTAGATATATATTTTATACGTTTCTGGTACCGAAATACGAAAATTCATATAATAATATTTTTCAATAAATTTCAACATGAGAAAATAGTAGATCTCATCAAACTTTACGCTTTTTATATTGAAAGTTTTTTAAAATTATATTTAGATATGTATTTTATGCGTTTTTTATACCGAAATTCGATTTTATTTTGTTTTAAATCCGTTAGGCATTCTGAAACTCATAGAACACTAACTTAGATATTTCTTTTCAAAATTATAACTTGAAAATTGTAGATTATGTCAGAATCTACGATTAACATGTTGAATATTTTTATAAAAAATATTTATAAATATGTGTTTTATACGTTTATGCACACCGAAATACGACTTGATTTTGTTTTAAATCCGTTAAAAATTCTATTTTACTTTTTTATTATTTAATCTGTTAAGATATTACTAAAATACACATTTAAAAAGATTTTTTTCAAAAATATTTTCTGCATGAAAATTATAGATAACTTCAGAGTCTATAATTTTCATGTTAAAATTTTTTTGAAAATACTTTTTATGAATAGAGAAAATACTTTTAATTGATATTCTGAATGTTGAAAATATTAATTTATACCCTTCAGACCACTTATTTATAAATATTTTTTAGAAAAATGTTAAAAATAAAAATTGAACAACTTATCAAAAGCAACGACTTCTATTATAAAATTATTCCTAAAACGTATATCGAATTACATATTTTGATCGATTTTCGTATATCATAATATAATTTTATTTTGTTTTAAATTTATTAATATCGGATAACCACGATACTATTCAGAAGATTTTTCCTTCAAAAAATTTATTTTAAATAAAATCTTATTAAATTTTCAAGACGAAAATTATCTCTTTTTTCTTATACATTTTTAATTAACTCTCTACAACTTTTACTATAAAATTGTAAAGATTTTTTATATTATTGGATGCATAATGATATATTTTTAAATACATCATGATTTATATTTTTTCGGACCGCGGCAACGCGCGGTTCCAAAAAAAAAGCTTGTTATTACTAAAACAATGTGTTTATAAAGCTGAGAAGCCCATTGTGGATCTACAGTGGAAACTTTGTTGATTTACTTCAAATAGTTTTGTGCAAAAAGAAAGGCTCAGCCCTTATAATGTCTAGAAGCACATCGGTTATTGGGAGACTACCTATCAGCCCCTGTTAGATTTAAAATTGACGAATAAACTTCTCGTTTTTATTCGTTAATTTTGACATCCTAAAAGACTTATTTATTATTTGGATATACAATATAAAAATTATAGATTTTGATCGGTTAGTACCTTGCACACGGCTTAGATCGGAAGCAAATTGTTCCCATGAGCTTGGTAGACGATCTATGAGTGATTGAATAAAAAAACTATCCGAAAAGGTAGTTCCACTAGCTCGCAAAGCATTCATTATATTTTCAAATTTATGAATTTGGGGATTCATGGGTTTATATCTACGAACTTGAACTCTTTGAAATTGGTGGCCATATAACATTTGACACCCTCATCATCATGTCAATATTTTCGTTCAAGTTAGCTCTTGCGCACTAGTGTAACTATAATAAATATCATAAAGTTCATTGCTCAATATACCCAAGATCCTACGAACACAATGAAAGTTGATTTGTTCAGGGATTTGGATAGATGAGGCGGAGGTGGTTGTGGTATCATTTGGTGGTGGAAGATCATTAAGTATAGTGGTTTGTGGGTTGGTTCCGATTTTTGGTTATGGTTATTATGTTTGTTGGAATTGACCCTACCGGAACGACATTGTGGTGGGATAGTGGGTAAAGAATTAACTCCGGAATGATCTTGCGATGAGGTAGTAGGTCAAAGATTATATTCAATAGCGGAAGCCAAACCTAAAGTTAAAAGCCAATATTGTACTTGATTTTGCCAACGCCTAAACAAATATTCAATTGGATTGTTGGATTTATTGAGCCTAAATAGTAAAAATATACAACAAATAAATTTCTGAAATTACAAATAAATACAGAAAATTCAATACAAAATAATGACTACACAAAAATTACCAATAACTATCACCACTTTAAGATATTCCAAATAACCTGCAAGATAGTCAACACAAAATAGAGAATAAGGTTAGAAATTTAACCGGTCAAGGTGCGCGTAGCATTTGTCCCAATCGAATATTTGCCGTCCCGTGCAAGGGTCTCTCTAACAAATTCGACGGAGATACAACGACTCTTCGGTCTCCGATTTGCACGATTCGGAGTCGAGTGAAACACCACCGAGTTATTCCTTTTGAAATGAGCTTGAAGATAGTTTGGTACTAGAGTTTAGAAATGTTCAAATGAAATTTTTGAAGATGATCAAATTCATCTAGAAAATGAAGGTGCTGTTCATGCAGAGAAGAAGAAGAAGAAAAGAAGGGGGGGCTCGGTTCTGGAAAGGAAAGGAAAAATAGAAAAACTCTCCTCATTCATTGCACACACACCTCTATGTCTCCATCTCTCATTTTCATTGCTTAAGGTGTGACTTTTGTTCTTGTGAGAAAGAATATTGGCTTGTTTTATAAGGCAATATAATAAAGATATAGAAAAAAAAAATCCCAGCAAAATTCTTGCTGAAATTTTGGATAAATTACCTAAAATGCCCTTCTCGGTAATTGAATAATTTAATAAAATAAATTTTAAAATTGATTTACACTCAAAAAAGCTAAAAAAAGCTAAAGTTCACATATCAACCCCCTCTTTCAACAGTAGTACGTTTCAGCCCTTCGGAATGTTGATTCGCAAACTATTTAAAACGATGGACTGATTCGCAATTACCCAGAAAGTTAATCGCTGCATATTTGTAGATAGATTACAAATTTAAAAAAAAAAGAAGATTGATAAGAGTGTTCATAACATGTTGATGATGAATCCTTAAACCATTGTACACTTTGTATAGTGTAAAAAATTGGGGATAATATCAAATGAGCGCCGTTGCGTACCGCTCTCTACATCATGATAATTATTGAATCAAGTCAAAATACAAATACATATATCTTTTTAAAAAAAATTAAATACCAAAAAATAAAATTTGATGTGTTATAATATACTGAACAACTAGCCTGTAATACACATCCACAACTTATAAAACAACTAGCAATATATTCAACAGCTAGTATAATATTACAGCTAGCAAGTACCACAATACTAGATAAACACAACAGTAATGTTGCAACCAGCAACAACATCAGCAAGCACAGCCATTATTATATATAACCATAACATTCAAATCACTGGTCATTATTTTTTTTTCCAACAAATCACACACATATACAACGATTTAAATTACGGGCGGCACGCTGCGTGCCGCCCGGAACATGCCGAATTTTGGATCCGGCACTGGCCCATCCGGCACGGGCGTGTTTCGTCCATGCGGGACGTGACGCTTTGTGCCACCCAGTTTTCTATGCCGCCCCGTACGGGCGGCACAAAACGAGACTAAACTTACGCCCGTGAAGGGCTGATAAGTCAGCCCTTCGCAGGTGTTTGTTTATTAATTAAAATTTTTTTTTCTAACTTTGTGCTCCCACAAAGTTCTTTGTTTTTTTTTTTTTTTAACTTTGTTCACATAACTTATGACGTAGATTTGACGGCTGAAAGGTTCATAGATCCTTTTTATCAGCCACATTGACATTCTATATGGTAGTATTTGAAGTTAGTATATTTAATTTTTAAATAATTATGAATTGTGTGTGTGTTTTTTTTTATAAATTATCATGTATTTTATATTTTATATTTTTTAATTAAATTTCAAAAGGATAAAATTACATTTTTGGCGCAATCGGCACGGTTGGCACGTCTCGAGTTTATACTGAAACTCGGCACGAAACGGCTTTTAAAACCTTGCACATATGTCTTCAGGAACTGTAACAGCCACACAAAACCTTCACAGCTATCTAGAGATATAAGGGCCACAACAACAATCAAACTTGATTAAACAGTCCGTAAGACTAGAAATGACCTGAACCACTTGTTTGTAGGAAAAGTTCATCGTATAGTTATACCTCATCTAGTCACTAGGACTAGAAAGGACCATCAACACCAGTCAACAAACGCAATAGCAACTGACAGTCACCAAACACATCAATAACAACCAACAAGCACATAACAAATCAGCCAACAAGCGCAGCAATAACAGCTAACAAGCGCATCAACAACAACCACTAAACACAACAACAGCCGGTAAATAAAAAAAATAACAACCAGCAAAAATCACCATCTACCAAACTTTAGACCTAATAATAACTCTTTTTTTGAACAAAATTCTACCAATAACTTCAACATCTTAAGGATAATGGAACAAAATTAGTTTTTGTTACCTCGATCGAGCAAATGGTAGAAATTAGGATTGCGATTTGGGGACTCGGCGAGCCAAGTCACTCATAATTGTTACCGCCGTCTATCTCTTCAACGACGACTATCGAGTGAAGCGAGAGGTGACAGATCTATTGGAGATCGCGAGGGTGAATTGTTTTTCGAGCTACAACGATTGCGTGGAAGAGGAGGAAGTCGCAAGAACGTGAGTGCAGAAAAAAAAGAAAAGAAAGATGAAGTGGATGAACTCGTGCACTTATATACTCGCAGAATTCGGATATGAGTACCGTAATCGTGCGGCCAAGTAAATAGTGCAACTCCGTTCCAAGTTTTCAGTTCCGCGAGTTCGTTTAAAGTGAATTAAACACGCCCATAAATATAAAATGGCAAATACCATAGCAAGCCCTATATTTTTTCTGCTCATCCAAATCAACTCTTAAATCTTTAGTTACTATTAAACTTTCAAAAAAATCTCTCTCGAGATATGTGTCGAAATTATTTTGACCATTGTATAAATATTTTTTTGGAAAAATGTTAATCATAAAGTTGTAAATTTTGATTAGATTTACAACTTTCATATTTAACATTTTTAAAAAAAAAATATTTCTAAATAAATATTTTGAGGCTTCACAATCTTAGTGAAGTCTCGGTAGTTCAGTGATTCGAGATCTTCTCATCCATAGGCCGGCACAGGTTCAAGGCCGCGAAATGCCCTCATGCGTTCCCGGAGAAACCAGCTCTCGGCGTGATGCGTGTGACCCACGTGTGCGTACATTTCCTCAGCCCCCAGGACCGGTACCTCCATCATTGAGTGTGTGGTTGCACCGAGAAGTGATCGCGAGACGTCTCCCACCGGGTTGATCTTTTACAGTCTCAGTGAGTTTCAAAATTAATCTGCTAAAATTTAAAGCATTAAAATACCTATTTAAAAGTATTTTTTTTTAAAAAAAAATGTAACGTAAAAATTATAGATCTCATCAAAATATACAACTTTTATTTTAAATATTTTTAATAAATATTTTAAAATATCAAAATTAACTAATAAAAAAAAAAAAAGATTTATTCGTAACTTTAAATCTTCCATACTCATATAGAAGTCCCCTAATATAAAAGGCCGTAAACGAACGGAAACCACGGGACTCTGGAAGAGCAGTTTCTCCGTTTCTCGTCATCTTCAGATCAATCCAGACACGCGCCTCCTCATTTCCTCTTCCTCGCCCTAGGGTTTCAATTCCCAATCTCAGTTTTCTTGTATAAATTCCTCAATTTATTTTATCTCCTCCCTATCAACGATCTCTCGCAATAGGGGAATTCGCTAGACTATAATAGAATTCATATAGGGTTTTCAAATCTTCTCTAACGAAAACATTTAGAAACGAATCAAAGCTTGTTCTTTTGTTGATCGATAAAAATTGATTTGGGTGGTAGCGATGGCGGAATTGAAGCAGGTGAAGAGGGTTTCATGGGCCTCTGATGAGTGCTTGCGCCAGGTAAAACACCCATTGTGCTGGACTAAATTAAAATATTTTCAATTTGATTCATGTGCTTCTCTTTTGAATTAATAGTGTTATTTCTACTTTCCTGCCGATTAAAGAGAGGAATTCGTCTGTAATCAAATGTAAGGGGGGTTTGAAATTTACATATTTTGAACAATTTAACAAATCGTACTGTCTCTACCCATGAAAAAATACACTACATCGGTATGTGGGGATACTTCTTTTAATAAAAGCATTAGAAGCCAACAAAAATGCATATACAAAATGGATATGCATTTTTATGGTGAGTCTTGTGGTGATTCGTTTTTAAATAAAACATTAGACCCGACAAAAAAAATAGCATGTACCAAATGGACAAGTAACTTTCTAACTTGTAATACTTGTGGTGATACCTTTCTTAAGAATAACATTAACAAAATGGATAAATAATTTTGGAACTTGTAATGCTTGTGGTGATACCTTTCCTAAGAATAACACTTACAAGCCAGTGCATATACAAAATGGTTAAGTAAATTTTTAACTTTTAACTTGAGGCGTCAAATGTGTGTTCGAATTCCACTATTGCCAGAATATTGCATGCAAGTTCGCAAGCGTGGCTCTGGTGACCTCTGATGGAGATGGGTTGCATGCCATCCGAGGGTTTAACTACGATGTAGACCAGCTATGTTGGCCGCCTAAGTGCAATGCTTCCTTTGTTGATCTCAAAGAAGCTTTGCTTTCCTATTATATGGGCTTGATATTTTCTCAACAAGTAACTCTTTAACATCTTATTTGAACTTAGTTTTGTACTTAATATTCATGTAAATTGAAATAGTAACTTTGTATTCATATAATATGGCGTCCGCTAAAGGGAGATTTTCAACCCAGGGAGTTTTTGTCAAGAGCTGCCTTCTAAGATTCACCAAAAACAATTGTACAGATCACTATTGTCAAAAGCTGCAAATTTACCACTGTGTAATGTAAATAATTGCATTTGAAGTTAACATCTTGTTGGAAAACTGACCAATCCGGTTTTTAGATTAAGAATGCCAATTAAACGAGATGCTCGCCCAATATGTAGTTTGGATTTGTAAAGACAAAATGTCCACATAACATTTTATTGAACATATTTTAGAAGTGCATCAGGAATGCGGTTATACCATATCATATTAAGTAGACTTGGCTTTCCAACCTCAAAAACTGAAAATTCTCCTATAAATGATTTAAACATGTGATCTGAAAGGATCCCCTACCTATTGGATTCGTGGTTTGAAGTTTTTCAACTTGTATGATTTGGAAGTGCACAAAATGATGGTTAGAGAAAATGCTCAATAAAGAAAAAAAAAAAAATCCTTCCGGTGAAACACGCTTATGTTCTAAAATTGCTTAGTACTTGCCTTGGTATACTAGGTGGCGACGAATATCTAGTTTAAAATTGGTAAAAGAATGTTCTAACCAAGGTTTTTCGCAAGTGCCTAGCCGACTTTTGTTAAATTCCAAATTCGTGATGTGCCGATCGTGCCGTGTCGACCGTGCCTTTAATAGGTTATTAATTTAATTAAAATAAAAATCATTTAAATTTTGAAAGTAAAAATAAGAAGAAAAAGATCACTAAGGTGGCGACAGGAGCAAAGCTGTCGGGTGCCTCTTCTTATTTAGCATGGTTTGTATATCGTAAATGGTAATAAGATTGATCATTGTGACTAGACAAATATCGATACTTGGAGTATCAATCATCATATCAGATCGAACAAATTTTAAATGTTTTAATATAAATTAATTAAAACAATTCAAAATAAAAAAAATAAAAAAATAAAAAAGGCGTGCGTATGTGCATGGACCGTGATTTATTCATCTTCCCTATCGAGAGAGGAGGAAGATGAACAGTCCTTGTATAGAAAAAAGAGCAATTGCCGACACGGTCAACCGGAAAATGGCCGTGCAAGCCATTAGTGTGCCGGATCCCGGTGGATCTAGCGCGTGTCGAGCGGCACTGAGCGTTGCTCGACACATAAAATGTTGGTTCTGAAAATCGTTATTGTCTTACTTTTTTTATAAGATTATCATGGAAAAATCCAACCCCGTACCGTGCCAACATAGTGGACATGTAGAGGTGGTAATTCTAGGCGGCACATGTCATGTTCCCCCAACTAAAGGAGTTGCGGTCTTTCAGTATGGATAGGCCCATATGTCGTTTTTATCCTTTATGGGATATAGCACCTTTTGGGTGGTGCCTACAAAATTTGAACTCACAACTCTTTTGCTTCTTCTTGTGTATCTCTAGTATCTTCTCATGCCAAAAGGATAAGAATGACAAAAGAAAAATAAGGAAAAGAAAGCTCTAAACTGGTCTCTTTTACTAGTTAGTCTTTGAAGATTTTGTGAATTGAAGAATCTTTGTAGTTTCATTTGAGATGATAACAAGGAAATCAAATTAAGAGATTAAAGGTGAACTATATTCTTTAAAATGTGTGTTTGTGCTAATAAAATGAGCTGCTTTAAGATATTTGGAAAGCTGCATTTGTCCTGAACCATATTATT
Organism: Xerophyta viscosa; assembly: GCA_002076135.1. Classification (NCBI taxonomy): domain Eukaryota; kingdom Viridiplantae; phylum Streptophyta; class Magnoliopsida; order Pandanales; family Velloziaceae; genus Xerophyta; species Xerophyta viscosa. The sequence goes on from MJHO01000001.1 coordinate 5,777,572, forward strand.
TGTCCGAGTTATTTAAACCTGACTTGCGTATGAATATACATATGTGACCATGCAAAAAGGAAAACAAATTGTAGGTGTTAGTTTGGAGTATAAGGTGGTCATTGGATTGGTGTTGATAAACCTGCAAATATTACTATCATTGGGTGTTATCTCAATGTTGATAGAAGTACTACAACTATTACTATCATATCTGGATAATGTATGCATTGTTAAATTTTCCATAGATCAAACTATGATAAACCTATATTTGCAGTGCAGTCATGTGTGTATCACTAGTGTTGCAGATGAGATTAGGTCAAGGGAATTTTTTTTATGAGTCTAGGGCGTATGAAAATGTGTGGAGGTCGTATCAGTAAGATGAAGCCGTTAGCATCTTGGTAAAAGTGTTGGCAGATTGTGTTTGTAGTCGACTGCATTTTCTGCAGATGGGCATTAGAGCTTTAGTTTTCTGGCACTCTTCTGTAGTTGCAGTCAGTTGGGGCTAACGCCTATCTTTTTGACGTGAAGCATAAGTTACAAATCTTATAACAATCTATCTAATGATAACCAAAAAGGTGAACAAACAGCAGTTGCGATTATACTTCTAGATTGCATATTTCTGTTGGAATTCGAATTCACCTCTCTAGTGAGTCTCAGAAATGATCACTGTCATGTTCTAGTTTGTTTTCATGCTAATTGCCAATGTTAGGGAATCTGATTCATAGTAATTATGTTTTGTGCATGCTACATCAATAAAAAACAAGGTTTGAACGGAAACTTTTTCGGAAGAGATAATAATGAATAGTTTAAGGACAGTCATCGGTCTATTTCACAAAATAACATATATAAATGTCAAAATTTTAAAATGAATCACTTTTCTATTATATATCAGTCTGCATGATGGCATCAGTTGGAAATTTTTTTTCCCTTTTTTTTGACTTTAGTCTAGAACTCATACAATTTTTTTTTTTTAAAAAAAAAAAACTAAGAAATGTCACCTTAGTCTGTGTTTCTGATTGAGACCATATTAGGTGATTGGTTATATAGTTTTAGAAACTTGAACTATCAACTTTGACTGGTTTACTGCCTCGATGTCCAATTTCGAAGCTATAGGGCTCACTATTGAAGCCTTTAGAATTTTGGATTACTTATCAAACGTGCTTGGTGCACTTGGAGGATGATCGTGAGTATATGACATGTATTATTCTAGTTCCTCAGGATCATCAGCTAATAACTATTTTTATTTTGGAAAGTTAGAGTTTATCATTCATCTCTTGCTCCTTTTGTATTCTCTTCTCATTTTTACCTGGAGGTGTTGTATATGTAACACAATGTAGCAATTGGGCACCTCTTGCCAAAAAGTACAGAAAAAATCACAAAGGTTGATTAATTCTAGTGCAGTGCAGGGTTTTCAAAATGATGTGTAGTTCAGGTCCATTCGGATCTTGGTTATGCTTGTTACTCATATTTGCGTAGGCAAAAGTGCTAGAATTCATTATTGGCTTGTAATCCAATTTAGGCATGCTACCTCTTTCATATGTTTCCCTTCTCGATATGTTGACTTTATAGAAGCAACTGCTTGTTCCGAATTAGGTCTTTCTCTGAGGTTGGTTTAAAAACTTTTACATAGCTTAACAGTTTTTTTGTTCTGGATGAATATGAACATGTTATCAAAGACGCTGAGTGCTAAGCTAGTTTTTGTTGTAACTGCAAGAATTGACAAGTGCAGATTCGTCTTTAAGATTCGTTACTTTTGGAAACTTTTAAAAGTTGTTGATGACCATATTTCATAACTAAACAAGGACTGTGGCAAAGTTTTTGTTTCAAACCAGCTTTTCTCTTGCTCTCTGTTTTGTCCCCTTGTTCGCTTTTTCAACTTGATTTGGTTTTGGTAGAATTCAGCTGACATTTCAGAATGTTTGCCTTTCTTTTTGAATGGTCCATGAGATCTCTGTCTCGGTGCAATTTGTACCTTTGATAATTCTTTTTCCAAACCATAATTCAATTCATATTCGCTAATCTTGCTCTGCTTTGGCACTACACCAACTTTCTACCTTGTCACTTCAAATTCGTAATCGTGTCCACACATCTAACATGGTATTTTTTGTTGCTTTCATGGTTTTCTGCCATGTTGTTGTTTTATGTTATAATATTCTGATCTATAAAGCCTCCCACCGCCTTTATCAGAAAACTGTGTGTAATCCCTCCAATTTTTCGTATTTTACACTTGTAGTTGCTTGCATATCCTGAATTGCTAATGTGGACTTTTTTTTTTTCTGACAATCTTCCAAAATAATTCTAAGTAGCCTATCGTACACTTTTTCAATGGCATTTGCCAAATATCTTTTCATTAAGTGTTGCAAAAGACAAATAGTGCTTACCTGCTAGTCATGGAACTGAATTGATTTTTGGAAAGCTTTCTATATATCTGGTTCAGTCGATCTCCCCCAGTTTCATTGTGTCAACCCGTCAATCTGGAGCATCTATAGGGCGCAATTATGTATATGCACTTCGTTTTTAGTGATAGGGAAAATGCTTGTCTCCAACTGATTCACCAAAAATCCCACCAACCTACATGTGTTTTAAAAATAAAAATGATCATTTTTTGGGGAAACTTCCAATAGGAAGGTTTTAGATTTTGATGAGATTTACAACTTTCATATTGAATATTTTTGAGAAAAAATGAGTCTAAATCGGTGTTTTGGGCTCCAAATTTTAGGGGGTTTCAAAAATAGATATGAAACCTACTTCAATTCTGTTAAAATTTGGAGTCTTAATACATCTAGTTAGAAATATTTTTTGGTAAAGTTTTCAAGATGAAAATTGTATATCTCGTCAAAATTTATAACTTTTATATTGGATGTTTCTCCAAAATGCTTCTTTTTTTTTTTAAAAAAAATCTACAAGCGGAATTTGTTGCTGCATCTAGCGGCACCCTATTCATAGAAACTAAAGTGCTCTTTTTGTAGTCTTAAGGAACAAAGGGTTTGGTCATAACAACTCCTTGCTTGCCTTTCTTTCTCAAATCAAAATTTCAACTGATAGTAGTAAGTTAGCCATCCACAACACTAACTTCACTTTTCAATAACACACTTAAATTTCGCAACACTTTTATAATTTTTATCACAATACTAACATAATTCGTCCGGATCACTCCAGACCCAACATTAGGGGTGTTCAACCGGTCTGGACCGGACTGAACCGTACAGGACCGGACCGGAGACCGAAATATGTAAAAAGTCTGGACCGCGGACCGAACCGGACCGGTCATGACCGGTCCGCAGGTGACGACGCGAGGAGTTGGGTCTAGGCCGCGAGGAATTGGATATGCGCTAGGACGAGATGCATGGGCTGGGCCGGAAATGAAAATGCTTTGACTGCTTGGGCTGGGCCAGAGGCATAAATCTTATCAAATTTGGTCCTCGGTCCGGTCCACGGTTTTTCCGGTTCGGGACTGGACCGGACCAAGGACCGAAATCTGGGCATATCTCGAACCGTGACCCGGATCGAATTGCTACCGGTCCGGACCGGACCGGTACGAACTCACCGGTCTGGTCCGATTTTTCGGTCCGGACCGGTATATGAACACCCCTATCCAATACTACGATACTGTGCTAGCAACATTACGATATACCAATGGCAACACTGCACTAGCCTCCAGGAACACTTACGAGTTTTTAAATTAGGGGTTTATTTGAACCAGGTTTGAAAAGTAGGGGTGATTTGAAATTATCGCTTTAAACGGCCCACAAAACTAAGTGATACTCTAAAAGAAGAGTATCACTTTTCTAGGTGCTTTATCGTTGACTCCTCTTGGAATAATACTAGAGGCCTATCCCATGCCTTAATTTTTCGTTTCTTCAAGAATGATCTGACCCTTCTTTTCTGGAAGTCACCAGTTTAGTTGTTTTGGTAAGTGCATAGTTTCTTATGAAGACTGGTGGCAATGAGATGTTTATATAACTCGCTAATTAAGCTGGGTTGATGTATGTGCATATTTTTTTTTATCTCAGACATGATTTATGACTATAGAGTTATTATCATTCTCCATTCTCAGTTTTTTTGGCTATTTGTCTTTTCTTGATACTAATAGTAGCTGTATTAGCAGAATATGAGCATTATTACTTATTTAGTTTTATTAAGCAGGTAAGGCTGTTCTTAACAGAAGAGGCTCCCTCCAATTCTAGACTAGGAGTTCAAGACCATCTTCAAGCAAAGGGCTCATGGATAAGGCACGCTCCAGGAATGGGTTCTGACGACTCTCTGCCTCCCGGGTTTGAAGCACCTACACATGCAAAACTGTTAAAACTTTCTCAGATTCCCCTCATCAAATGGAGATATCCTCCGAGGGTAAAAACACTATTTCTATTTCTTTATTGCTTAATGCACCCAGATAAAACTTTTGAGCTGCATTTTATCTCGCAAAGCAATTCTTTAAGTACAAAATATTGCGCCTGTTGAAATTTTATACGACTGATGTAGATAATATTGAATGCTCAATGGCTGGTGGTTTCTGGAGAAGAAAGTGATGAGGTGCTCCTACAGAATCAAAGGCTGGGTCGAATGGTGGAGGCCGTCTACCCACAGCGGTCTGTCATTCCTTCAAAGTGAGCTTCTCATACTAAAAAAAACTCCAAAATTTGTACCCTACTTTTCTTCCTCTCGATTGAGGACTAAAACTACGTACATCCAGCCCATCTGTATCGCCGGAGGTAGAGAACTCTCATCAAATTGATGAATCTTCTCCTCGTATACCAATTACTGCAGTTGAGGATGACGATGCATCGGAGCAACTAGATTCTACAGGACCAGATGAGACTTTCAACCAATTGCACCAGCAACCAGATTTCATCAAAAGCTCAGCATCGGGAACCCCGTGCGTTGAAGATAATACGGCACCACCGGCTACTACCAAATATCCAATAAACAATGAAATTGTGCCACCTGTTACTGCCTTTGATGCAGAACCTGACATAGAGGCTGCTGCTTCGATTGCATATGCGGCAATGATGAGTACCGAAGAAGGGAGTCCTATTGACCGTGATTTGCTCATTAAGATTCTTAGCAATCCTTCTTTGATAGAGAAGTTAGTTTCAGAATCTTCCGGAACCGCCAAACAAACAGTATATCCTGTAGCCACTAGCTCAACTCTTCTACCTCGTCAACCACCACCACCGCCTTCTTTAAAAGTTAACTCAATTATGCCATTGCCTCCCGCACCACCTTCCAGATTACCTTCTTCAAATTTGCAGCTGCCAGACCTTCAAGAATCTTCCGGAACAACTACACGAACTGTGCCTCCGGTAGCCTCTAGGTCAATTCATTTGGCTCGTCAATCTCCACCACCGCCGTCTTTGCAGGTTAACTCATTGCGTTCCACACCATCCTTCGGAGTCCCTTCCAAACGTTTGCAGCCGCCAGAACTTCAAAGACACGATCAGGTGAAGGATGTAAACTATTACAAGAGTCTCATTCAGATGCACGGAGCAGACAGGCAAGTATCACCTGATCCAAATCCTGTGCAGTTTCGTAATGTTCGGGAGAGTTTAATTCAGATCGAAGGAAGAGATAGGCATGTGTCTCCTGATACGATTCCTGAGCAATTTGGTAATGTTCGTGAGAGTTTAGCACGGATGCATGGAGTAGATAGGCAACTATCTTCCGGTCCGAATTCCATGCAATTTAGTAACTTTTGCACCCAACCGATGAATAACATGAAGGATTTGAAAACCACGGAGGGAACATTTGTAGCCGTCGTGCAAAGAGACCAGAAACAGAGAATTCCAAAGCCTTGCGCATTTTTCAATACTCGAAGCGGGTGTAGAAATGGGGCTAGCTGCCCATATCTTCATGATAGATCTCTTTCACAGCGGACTAATAAGTGCTCAAAGAGAATTAAACTGGATACAAATGTTGTTGGAAGGTTATGAATGCTTTTGCTGTTTATTCTTTCTTTTTTTTGTCTTCTTCTTTTTGTTTCTCCACAAATTTTTTTTCTTCATTTCCTCTAAATATTTCATATCTAGCAGAAGTATGCTGTGTATTGGTCTGTATATGTTCCCTGCCAATTCTTGAGATGTGAATATGGATTTGAAGGTAACATAAAATCGCTAATTTACGCAATTTGCACGACAATTACAAACGTGAGCATTGATTGTTAGTATTATTAATTTTTGCTGAAAAAAAGCTAGAATATGATAAAAAAAAATTATTTTTTTTGAAAAAAAAATACCAACCGATCATTCACCATTTGGCGGGAATCAAACGTGTGCATGTATTAATTGCGGTAGAAATAATAGATTTTTATTAGAATATGATTGGATTAGAATTACATAAAATTATAACTGTTTATATAAAAGTATACATAATTAACTATCCAAAAAAATTGAAAATATTAACAAGTTGTTATCATATATTTCTATTATATCCTACATTCTTCTCAAACTCAAGATAAGAAGCTTGAGTTTGGAACAACTAATTTTATTTTTAATTAAAGACTAATGAAGACGTGTTGATAAATTCGTACCATACTTGGTTGAAAATACTAGATTTTATTCTAATATAATTGAATTAAAATTACATTAGACTCTAACTGCTTATATAAAATATACATAATTAAATATAAAAAATTTCTAATTAAAATTATTAATAATTCTTTATCGTTCAAACACTTTATTATATCTAACAATTGCAATAAGCTAGGTAGGAAACAAAATTCCAGTGATCTATCAACTCCTCCATTTATCTACTTGTACAAGGATGACAAGATATTGACCACACGTGCAGAAGATAAAAGACAGTTTGGTGTTCAAACTAAGTAGTATGATAACAATCATCATATTCAGAAGGAAAGCTTTTCAAAACGCTTCGAAAGCGAGAAACATACCCCTGGAATAAAAACAAATCCCTTGTTGACGAAGAAAAGCTTGAAGTTCCATGGAGTAATGAATGAACATTGGGGGTGGGTCTTGCCCGCCTATTATCTCTAAGGATATGCACACAGAAATGTATGAAAATTGCGGTAACAGACGATCATAGAGGCGGAAACAAGAATCTCATCTTATTAGGAATAAATCCAACACGTTATAAAAAACCTGTGCAGAATTACAAACAAAGTTATAACATCGTCATACTCCAAGCAGCACGACCACAACCGTAAAATAATATGCAAGGCCTCAGAATGCAGAGTCTACTACACAAAAGCATCCAGGCATCACTTAAATATACATGTATAAACCATGAATTAGACGTTCCGAGGATTGATATACGTCTTCACACCATAACCGTAAGATAGGAAACTCATACTTAAAGGGGAAAACTGCAGGAGGCGGAATATAATGCCTAGCTTGACAGCCGGTGACATCAAGATCGCTATTAGGATTGTCTCAACAAGGCCTGATCATCTCTGCCATCGCCGCTCTGTATAAAGGATTATAGAGCGTTAGGAATGTCGTCTAGAAGTTTATTCACCAAAATGAAGAGAAAATGTTGCTAATGTTACCACTGGAAGGAGTGACGAGAGTATATTATATGAAGAAAATGCTTGATTGTAAGATTAAAAAATGTCAGTACTCTTGCTACAGAAAATTATTCTTATTCACCAGATGAAGTAAAATGTGCTTAATGCCTACCTGACAGACATAGGTCCTACCAACCATGTCCTAAAAGAACTATGTCTTGTAGCATGGTTCAAAACAAAGAGATTAGTTGCCCTTACTAAAAAAGTAGACAATTCTTCCCTTGGAACATACACTCATGAATGCCAATTGAATAGCATTATTTTGTAAATATGTAGGAAACCAAGTTTGCCACTTGGAAAAGTGTTTCACCAACCAAAAAATAAATTATGCGGAATCAGGTTTTAGGAGCCTCTCACATAAGCTTATGACTAGAAGTATCTAGTTTTAGAACTACCTAATAATGTCAAGAAAGCCCGTAGCCGAGCCAGGATTTCCGCTCGTGGGTCAGGCCGGCACTCAATGTGTTTCTTAACATTTTATGCCTTAAATAATGCAGGCTGAGCCGGCCCGCACCTTGGCAGCGGCTCAGCCGAGCCGGGTGCGGGGGCAGCAGGAGATGGACCAGCTCGGCCTGCCAACCCAGGCAGTGCGGGACCGGCCCGGCCTGCACTATTGGCATCACTACAACTACCCATCAAATTAGCGAATAAATAGGAAATTACCAGCAGAAGTCTGAGGAGAATTGCCATTGCCCTTCAAATTTTCTTGTGCCTGAGAACTTGATCTCTGCATGCGGGGGGATGAACCCGGCTTTCCGTTAGCAATAGGTAAAGAATGCCTCTTCTTTGGGTAGTTATCTTTGTCATTCACATCAGGGCTTGCTTTTGGAGAAACACTCGCATGGACCTTTGCTCTTGCACTCTCCGTGGCTTGCATGTAACTAGGGAGAGAGCTACTGCTGCTTGTTCTAGGTTCATGATCAACCTGGTCTTGCTTAGTTATACCAAAAGAATTCTGCTTCTTTGTACTCTTCGCATCCTGATGTTTAGTGTTGCTTCTTCCACCAGAATCAGTGTTTGAATTTGATGGCGATCTCTTAACAACTAACTGAGATTTCTGCTTTCGAGCAGGGGCAACATTTTCTTTCTTGCTCTGCTTGCCATTTACAGATAACTGACTTGAGGGTGTTCCATGAGGTTCTTGAACAGTCATGTGGCTTCTAGGAGAAGCATCAGGTGAAGAAGACCTATAACCTTGGGGATTATTTTGTTTTTCCATGTGAACTGGAGGATCCGTAGTTCTATCTAAAGCCTCTTGCTCCAAATCTGAAGTCGCCACTGGACTTGATATTGTCCCATTACCATGCTCAACTTTTTCCATTGCGACTTCTGGTTCTAGCGATTCACTTTTTGTTTCTGGAGTCGCATTTTCATGGTTAATTGAGATATTAGCATGGCCATTATCATATCCTTCTTTCTCCAAAGATCCAATTTCAAGTACAATTTCCCCTGCTTCAGCTTCTGATCTGTCTGGAGAATCGAGGGTTGAGGAGATGGAAATTTCAGTACCACATTCTGAAATGGCCACTTGAACTTTTGAATCATGAGAGTCTCCCAAGCTAGGGTCATGACAATTCGACGGCAAATTCACTTTAGGGTCATTGATTTTTGAGGAAGAATCAGCTCTCTTAAGCAGATCATCAACTTTTGTTCCATTTAATGCATCTCGATATATAGGTTTAGTAGTTTTCCCTGAAAACTGAGTTGAGCTAAGCTCTTCAAATTTTGATTGTGCAGCAACAAATGCAGGATTGCTTGCCTTCCTGGAAGCGACAGATACTCTCTTTCCTTCTGTATCCGAGGGCTCACGAGTTACTGTTCTACCAGAACTTTTTGGGATCCTACCACTTTCACTCTTCTCTGCACTAGAATCTAATACTGATTTCGAGCTCAAATCTGACTCGGGCAATATCTGAATAGGGAGAGAATCAGTACTTCCTTCAAGAAAATTCTCAGATTTGCTTTCCTGCAATCCTGAAATGTTGCTGGGAAGAGATTGGTCCACATCATTGTTCTCCAATGAGGCCTCCATGTCATATCCACCCAAGCTTTTAGGTGCCAAATCACCTTCCCCTTCAGGAGTTCCGGGTGATTCATTTTGGACTGTGTTTGTGGCAGAAGGTACAGAGCCACCTTGTTCTGAGGCGTCACCTGGAGCTTCATGAGTACTTTGTCTAACTTCCTCTACTTGTTCCAGACTGGCTTCACCCTGCACAGGCTGTACATCGTCTGATGAGACAGCCATCCATCTCTCTAACCACAACCATGTTGAATCTGACTTTGAAGGATCGCATTTGATATGAATGGGCTTCGCCTTAGGTGTACTCTCCAAAAGCTTCAGAACAGAACAAATGATATAGTGAATTATAAAAACAAATGTCAAACTAATTACTTATCCGAAACCACCCTGCCTTCCTCCCACAAACAACTATAAAAAGGAATGGGGGTTTTTGCATATCAGCCCCCCTAGGTTTAGAACCTAACAAATCAGCCCCTGGAAGGGGCTGATTTGTGTTTTTTTTTTAAAAATCAGCCCCTGAAACGCGTTTCCAGGCGCTGATTTGCTCGGCCCCCGAAATAGGGGGGCTGATATGCAATTTACCGAAAAAGAATTCACACCTGGAGAGCAAAACCATTTGAGAGTAACTTTTGAGTAGGTGTTTCCTTCTGATTGATGCACGTACTGCCACTTCCCTGAAGCAATAGCAATAAGATTAGAAGCCCAGAATAAACTGGGATAGCGAAAGACTAAGAGGTTGTTTATGCAAAGAAAATGGCAAAATAGTTTATTTGCCACTGGCTATGATGCTATATCATCAAAATGAGGGTGGTATTTGGCGTAGTTAGTAGGAACCTCATTTATGAGGTTCCTATTAAAGCTTGCTGCAATTATATGAGCTGTTTGCTTTTGGCGCTTTAGGGTGTATCTAATGATTTTTCCAAAGCACTAAACGTCTTGCACCGCATGTGTTCCACAATAAAAAGATGTCCATCGATGGTGGCCAAACACTTCACTGTAGAATTAGCAGATTACGTATTTAAGGTAATCACTCATGGATACTTACATGTTGCTCCCCATTTTCACTGCTAGATAGTAATTTAGCAGATTTTAGTGCATATCGAGCTCGGACTAGCATTTGCATTTTGATAATGGCGTGGATGCAGCGCAAAGTTCCAACTGCCTGCCTCCGAACAAGATGCCCACGAACAGCAGCTTGAAGTTTGACGAGATGCTTAAGTTTTTGGAGTTCAGCTTGAGCCTATAATAGTTGACCAAAATCAATATTTAAATTGCAGAATTAAGAAGTGCTAAAATATCTCATCACTTACTTAAAAACTTACCGTGTATCTCCTAACAGCAGCCTGAATGATAACTGCCACTGATTCTGAGAGTTTCTCATCAGTGGCAGTGTCATTTTTGTCTTGAATTACTACATCAGCACTTACTGTGTCCTCAAAAGTTGGATGTGTTTCATTCGAACTCTCCTGTTGTTGGGTTTCTACATGCTGTTGTATGTAGGTTTTCTCAGGCTCCTGCACGTAGATTTTCTCAGGCTCCTGAACGTAGGTTTTCTCAGGAATGGATGAATGTATTGGAGAGTAGCAATTAGTAGCAGTTGCTTCTTGAATTTCCTTGTTACTGTTGACTGAATGTGGTTCCAAAATGATACTGTTGCTTACAACACGCTGCCCAGAAGATTTCTTGCGAAAACTCCACCTCCGCTTATCCGATGAAGGTATTTTCTGGAAGAATATAAATGTTCGAAAGCATTATACAGCTAGTAGAAACAAAAGAACTGTTAGAATATAATGGCACAGCCGTTACACCACGTGCAATTAACTCCTATGTGAATATGACCACTTAATTCTCTTCCGCAAATGAAACCAAGTTCGTGGAAATTCATGTCAACGCATAAGTCCAGCTTCAAGCCATAATAAGCTGCATAACAAAGTCAAAAGGAACTACATAGCAACAAAAATGACTTGCAATGGTATAAATCATCAACTACATAAACTCTTGTACTTCAGATTTTATATTCCCATAGAAGCGAGAGCTACCTTCCTAAAATTGTCTGTTTCATCTAGCTGTCTCTTTTATTTGTTGTTATTTGAAATTCTGGTGTCATTTGAGAGTAATAATAAGTTCAATGAGACATTTTCTTTCTGTGTTGCAAAATTTCAATATCAGTTTCTCAGTCGTGTGGCAGACGAGGCTACTGTAGATGTTAGATTAAAGTTGTTTCAGTCTGACAGATCCTAACCACTGTTAAAGTCAGGTCAGACCAGACTTGGACCTATCTGGATCAGCCTACAAATGCAATGAACACCTTCATATAACCAAAAACATCGTGTTCTTCTATGATTAAATAATAAAAACAATACAGCTCGTGGAGGGTACTTCATATAAAATTGATTTAAATCTTTGCTCGCTTATTTCTCCATAGCTTTATAACCCTAGTTTATTTCCAAATTCAAATCGGTGTGGCGAACTCCATACTACTCCAAGAATGTTCTTGTTTATCAGAAGTCATATATAGTAAGCCATATTTCATATTTCATTTCATTATCTCTAAATGGGTGTTTGTTCTTCATGTAATAGAATCATGACTAGAAAAGGGTCCATTTCAACACGACACCAGCATCAAGGAGCTGATGTTTAAGACACTCCGCCACAAGGAGAGTACCTAGGTTCAATTCTCCAAAGGAATTCCAATGGATTTAAAAAAAAAAAAGAAGTAAAGATCCAGTCCACATATTTCAATGTCAGGTGCTGCATAAGAGGGTTATTCTTAGCATTTCTCTTAGAGTATGATTTGTTTACTAACATGTAAGAAATGGAAAGATTCCAAAGCAGAAGGTTTCCACATATAAACTCAATACTTTTGGAAGTCAAAATGTCTGGCAGAATCGAGGATTTAGAGATGGAGCGGGAATTATGAATGCTTCAGGAGCGTTATTTCTTACAACTACTATGTCAGTGAGGATTTATTAATCCTCTCTGCATGGTCCCATACAAGGACCATAATAACATGTAGAAGGAACACTTTCTAGTCAGTATAATCAGTGTGTTGGACTACAACCAAGTTGGATCACTATTTTGGTCTACAGTCCCAACAATCAAGTAAGAGAGAAGATGAACCAAATTCACCGCATAGAGTTGCCATCAGTGTTTTCTGACAATAATTTCGGCTGCTTTATGGCCGAATCTAACATATTTCTTCTTTTTCACTAGAAAATAACCTACGTTAACATAATTTATTCTAAAATTAAAACAGGTACATGTAAAAAATTTGTCTCGAGCACTTTGTAACAAAGAGAATCACAAATTCCACAACTGTCACTAAAACTCAATGCCAATCAACAGTCCCAAAAGATATTCCGATTCTCCAGTACTTCAAATTATTTGATAACAAGTTAAGCAGTTCTTGGCGCCCAGAATGAAACTGCAATCTTTAGATCATCCTTTAACGAACCCTGAGTCTGAGAAGGAAGTTTCCACCCATTGACATCTTAATCTCTGGTATGCTATCCTCAATAGACTAACATTAACTCTAATCATCATGTAGATTGAACTCAATTAACCTTCTTATTTCGATTTACTAACAGAACCTTGCTTGATTTGTATCACAAGCATAGATTCATATTTCTTACTGTCTGAAAATTTTGGTTCTTCCTAACAACGCCCAAGCTCTAGATCTGGAATATAAGAAACAATTCCCAAAAAAAAAAAATTAAAAAAAAAAAATTATCAAGTAAATATTACACTTCCAGACAAGCAGTCAAACATCAAGTTTAACCAAAAATAAGACAACAACATTTCCCCATTCGGTCCATGAAGTTTTGTCATATACTCTTAACTGTTCACACAACAATGTCATACAAAAATTAAACAAAAATAAGAAATCGCTACATAACGAGGCCTGCATTGTAGTCAAGCTAACTACAACATCTGCAGTACTCAAGGAAAAAGATTTAGACCAAAAATCACCAAAAAATACCAATCAAAATCCAAAAAAAAAAAAAAAAAACGCATGTACCTCGGCATCAGCAGCAGCTATTTCTTGGTCAGCCTCGTCGGATGCTCCACAAGTGAGGATCTTGAAGCATGAATTCGACGGCTTCCCCATTTTCAATCAATCTATCGAAGATTAACTTGTGAAATTTTTCCTCGTTATTTTCGAGATTCTGTAATACTTTAGAAGAGGAAGCATAATAACACAGGAGCTTATTAAGCATAGCTTTTTAAGACTCGAGGCCGCTGTCACGGTGTCCCCTCACCCTCCGGTATTAATTAGGCATAAGGAACTCACCTGTCCTAATATCACCAAATATATTCCCTCTTTCTTATACTTTCAACAGTATATATATATTTGTTTTCTATTATAAATTCTTTAAAATAAATTTTACATTCATTTTTACTTGAAAATTAATTTATTATTTATACTGCTAATAATTCACTAAACAATATTATAATAGACAGAACTCACATGGACGTAGACAAGTCGATAACATTTATGGGAGATTTTCATATCAGCCCCTCAAATTTTCAAACTTGACGGATAAGTTCTTCGTTTTTATCCGTTAACTTTGATATCCTAAAATATTTATTTAGAATTATTATTTGAAGATTCAACATGAAAGTTATAAATTTTGATGAGATCTATAATTTTTATGTTAAAATTTTTTTAAAAAAATGCTTACAAATATATGTTTTGAGATTCTAAAATTCAGCAGGTTAATGAATTAATTTTAAACTCATTAAGACTTTAAAAATCTCAAAACATCTAATTTTAAGTATTTTTTGAAAAAATGTTAAATATAAAAATTGTAGATCCAATCAAAAGCTATAACTTTAATGTTGAATTTTTTTTCAAAAAATACTTATATAATGGTCAAAATAGTTTTAGCGTGAATATCGAGAGAGAGATTTTTTTGAAAGTTTAAACAGTAACTAAGAAATCTAGGGATTGATTTGGATGAATAGGAAGAATCTAGGGGCTAAATTGGTATTTGCCCAACATTTATTCCTAGGAGCTTCGGTTAATGACTCTCCACTTCAAATTCTTTTTCAAAAATACTAGCATTTATTTTCTATTATCATCTTTGTTAAATTATTATAAAAAAAAAACCTTTGTTAAATTATATTTTTCGTGAAAGATAATTTATAAAACCAAAATTCAAAAATGAATGCAAAAGTTTTGACGCATTAATAATTTTGTAACGAAATAGAAACAGCATACTAATAAAATAAAATAAGAGTTTTAACATTTCAGCTATTCCTTTTGAATATTTAAATAAATTAGCTCATATTTTTAATCAGTAAAATTAGAATTTGATGTGAACATTTAAATTGTAGTTAATTTGCTTCGATGTTTATATATATATATATATATATATATATATATTTCTTCTAAAATAGTATATCATTGGCTAATTTCGAAAATTTTATAAATATATTATAAAATAAGCTGTTAGAATTTGCAAATTTTGTAGAGCTAGGCTGTCTATATAAGTGGTTGATCTTGGCAAAACAAAAGGCACTAATCGCTTTAGCTTATTAATTACTTGTCCGGAGCCCAAAGTCCCGGACCTCAAATCGCGCTATCAATTCGATTAAATATCACGGTTCGCGTCCATGCAATTAACAGCCGTTCGATATCCAAGATTTAGATGTTCTGGAGGAGACGTGCCAGCTATTAAGCTTACCGGGCGGTGATGGAATCAGGGTTTTTGTCTTCTGGGTTTAAAAGTAGGTCACGAGAATCGCGAGAAATCGGCGATATATTGATAAATCACAACCGCTGCGGATCGGAGGGATTGATTAAACACAGACGGCGTTACAATATATTATATAATATTATGACGTCCTTGTTGAATGTTGTATGTTATTGTTATCTAAGGATTAATTACAAAAAAATGGATATTTAGCTGCATTTTGGATAGGGTGGAGAGGGAGGAAGAGTTAGATGATACCAAGTAGGGATATATCTGTATATTATAGTATCTGAATATATATCAGATGAATATTTAAAAAAAAAAACTTCAATGTGTATTAAATACTATTATTTGCTGTGTCTATATATATATATATATATAAGAAAATTAGATTTTTGTATAGAAGTGACATTTAGCAGCATAATATAATTATGTACTGAAATTTTCCCTATTTTTTATTTGTGATATTATTAGACTATTACTATTTAGATTTATCTAAAAATATAAAATATTATATTATATATAATATTTATTATATAATATTATTATATTTTTAGATATTTAAATATTTAATTTATATAATTTATATTTTTTATTATCGTATTTGAAGTAATTATTTAAAAAAAATTATATATTATATCTATATTATATTATATTGGTACTTTTTAGATAGGTCATTTATGTTATACTTCCCTACTGCTACGAACAAATCGTGATGTCTTTGGATTGGTTCTCAGAGAACACCTATTTTTAAATATTCTTTGAAATGTATTATCGCGCATGACGGCTAGAGATGCTAAAAAACCTCGTGATCCGCGACAAATACTGCAGTCCGGCGAGCCGGGCCACGGGCTAGCCCGCCTCGCAAGGCCGATCGTGCGGGCGGCGGGCCAGCACCCTTCGCCGGTCGTGCGAGCTGGGCTAAAAAATCAGCCCTCGCAGGCGAGGCCGCGCGGGCCAGCCCGCAGACATATACTATATAAATTTTTTTTAAAATTTCGGCCGGTTCAACTTAGCGGGCTGCCGGCAGAGCCGAGCCAGCGTAGCTGGGGGTGGGCCAAGCTGGCCAACTACGCCTTAGGCACCGTGGGGGTTGGCCCGCGGTCTGCATCAAATCGTGCCGACCCGAGCCGGTCCGTACCATTTGCAACACTAATAACAGCTACGTCTGATAAGTGCTGTTCTGATTAAAAATACGAGACTTAAACGAGTGATCTGATAGAGCGGATGGTGATACAGAAACTCAAATTACGACAAAATTATTCTATAATAATTTAATAAAATTTTGTAAGTTATAAATTTGAATTGGAATACGTTATAAATTTGAATTGGAATACGATCGTTTAGATATCAATTCATATTAGAAGTTTTTTTAAAAAATACCCATAGGTATTTTCTTTTTGATTGTATCATTCTACATAATTAAGAGGACGTTCATGTCTTTCAACAGTTTTAAGGGACATAAAAATGCTATTTAAAATTAGGAGGGTATATTTTGACGAATTTCTTTTTTGAGATTATCATAGGAAAACCCTACCAAATTAGGACTTAGGAGGGTATATTTTGATGAATTCAAATTAGCGGATGTATAAAAAGTTAAAATGTCGATCGTTATTCAATAAGTTGTCAACCAAAAAAATATTTTATAGCCATCTATAGTAAACCTATATATTAAGAAGCACGTAAACCTATATATTAAGAAGCATGAGCATGCCGATATTCAGTCTTGTACAGTGTTTGTATAGTATCTAATACCACACTCCGCAGACATGTTCGAACACTTACCCGACACGCAAGAGACGTTGATGGAAAAAAAAAAATGGACATATTTGTCATACACAGCCAAACAGGATATTCAACACATGCGTCTTTATTTATTTTTTTTTAATATAATTTTTTTAAAAATCTTAATTTTAGAAAAATTATTATATAATATTAGTATTATATAACGATAAGAAATATAATATACATACTTAAATATTATATGCTTTTATTTATATTGATGTAATTAGATTTTATTATTTAAATTTATCTTAAAAATATAAATTATTATATTATATATAAATTTTATTATTCAATATTTTTATATATTTAAATATTTAATGTAAATTAATTATTTATAATTTTTTACCGTATCCGAATTGAACCCATATCCTTTTTTTCTAAATTATCATTGTGAAAAATATTGAATGAAAATTTATTCTTAATCTCTTAAATTTTTTCTAAATGCTATTAAATTGACACTTATATACACCTAAACAGTTGACCAAATAAGAAAACACTACAATTAGAAAATATACTAAATAAAAGACTAAATAAGAATCATAATATATTTCTTAACAATTATATATTATATTCATATCATATTATATTTCTATATCCGTATTCATGTCGGTACTTTCTAGTATATATGTGATAAGTACATCAAGGCTACTGAGTGGTAGAATCATACATAAAAAATCATTCGTTATTATTCCATTTGTAGATTTTGATGAGATATATAACTTTAATGTTCAAAATTTTTTGAAAATACTTCCAAAAAAATATTTTGGAACTCAAAATCTTAAGTAGGTTTTCTACTATTTTTAAATATCTATTTGGAAGCGTCTTTTAAAAAAAAAAAGAAATTTGAATATTAAAATCGTAAATCTCATCAAAATCTATAACTTTTATTTTGAAAATTATACCGACATATTTTTTTTACGCTAATTCATATAGTAAATGTATATGATCAAATTTGGTTTATTTGATAAGTAAAGTTTTGTCATTTTATAAGATTATGGGACACATTTTGGCTATTTTAATAGGGAGATATATTTTGACAAATTCAAATTATTATAGAGCATATATATATATATATATATATATATATATATATATATATATAATATATAATATTATGCCTAATAACAATTGAAGTCTTGTTTATCATTTATGAATCTCTGCTTGCTCATTTTCTGAAACAACTTGTTATAAAAAATACTTGATTTACCAATCAGCACTGCCCCGATCGGCTAGTGGAATTGGGTGCTGGGTGACAATCAGAATCTGTCCCTTGTGAATTATTGGTCGGAAGTTCGAATTTCAACAAACACTGGTTGAAAATGACTATTATTCTGTTCAATTTTCGATCGAAATAGAACTCGATGGTAAAAGATTAAAAAAGAACTTTATTATATTTAAACAAAGAAAATTATACAAATGGGCCCATTTATAAAATGTTAAGCACAATTGAAGAACTCTAACATAAAGAAAAATATAAAAAATCTCTCCAAAAGAAAAAAGAGGGCCAAGATGAGATTACTACATTTGGGAAGCTTTATTTTCTCTCTGTACTTAGATTAAGTATAGAGAGAACCAAACGCTTTATCCAAATAATTTTGATTAGTTTAGACAAAAGAATGATGGGGATCAACCTGTATCTTTTTGGACCATACAATATGATCTTTTCCTTTCTCTTTCTTTTTCTTTTATACTGATATTGTCGTCGTTGCATATTGGCCAGGATCAACTTACAAAAAGACTATCTTTTAACTAACCTTTAGACGAAGCCACACATCGCATATAAAGAATACGATATTCTTTTTAGTATTAGACAATCCCGTTTGGTACAATAATTTTTTTTTTCCCGGCTACAGTAACCCGTTCCTTTAAGGCGTTTTTTTTTTTTTTGGAAAATAATTAAAAATAAAAATAGCTAATAAATAAAAAAATAATTATAAATACTATGTCATCAAATTGACGGATACGGACGAAAAAAAATTGACGGTAAATCTATCGTAGTTATTTTTTCATAGTTTAGATGTATCACAGATGCTATTGTTGCACATTTGAGAAAAAATTCTGAAAATAAAAACGTATTTTTGTCAGAATTCTAAGATACTATCTTGTTTCTATCTATTAAATAGTGACCAGTCAGCATCTAATAGTAGGATTTGTCGCTTAAAAATAATTTCAAATATCTCAAATAAAAACAAAGAAAGAAGAAAGATTTCGATATTAATGGCGAAGCAACACTACGATCCTTCAAGTATATATATTTCCATTCTCTTTAAAATTAGATAGATAATAAATATAATATAATACGTAGATTTTGCATGCCATGGATAGAATACATTATCTAGTTTTGCATGTTAGGAGTTTGTTTTTGTCTAATAATGTTTAGTGCCATGGATAGAAAACATTATCTGACATACTTTATTTTTCTAGCCGTGGACGGAGGTGGAGTTCTTGATCGAGCGAAGTGGCGGATAGAATCAGAATTTGTGATGTCATAGTTAAAATTATACAGCATCTTTACTTTCATTTTTATTTTTTTCCCATATTTATATCTTATTCTATTTATTTTATTTTTTTCTTCTATATTTTTAATATTCAATTCTTTTTTTTTTAACTTTTAAAGTAAACCTAAAAATCTAGATAAAAGGCAAAAGTCTAAATCCTTCTAATTTTATTAATATATATGACGGTCTAGTACATGAATAACAAATCTAGTCCCATCTCTTAAAGAAAAAAAATGAGAAAATTCAGGCCCATCATCTATGATCATCTACAATGTTAGACTATAAAAGAATACAAGTAGTCGCCATGAAATACAAGAATCTAAGAGATTTCTAAATCTCACAAATCTCTTAGGATCTAAAAACTCTTTTGGCGTAAATAAAATAGAAGAAGGAAGTTTGCACCCATACCAAGGTAAATGAGTTGCAGCCCTATTCACTTCTAAATTTTTTTAAGAAAATGCCACTCATCAGTCCTGACGTCCCTGATGAAATCAAGGCCGTCCAGAGCACCTCGGGATAAGCACAAATGCATCCCGAGGTGCTTTGGACGGCCCAGTCGCATCAGGGACATCAGAGTTCCTGATGAATAGCAGTTTACTTCTAATTTTTTTATATTATATTCTTACTGTTATAGTTTATGTTCGCGGGTCATATTTATATTATACATATATTGTATGATTTTTCGTCATGTGCGCTTGTATATTTTGTTTGTCCGTATAACCTATATTTACTTTTTCAAGCTGAGGTTTTAGAAAATAGTCTCCGATAGAATATGCTTGTATATATCTACTTTTTCTAAACAGACTCCGCCGCGCCGAAACTTGACTGTGTTGTTGTGGAATGTTTAGTGATAGTGTGTTTTTGTGTATTTCGTTTATTTTTTGCTGTGATATATAAATAACATTTGAAAATGATGAACCAAGTAATCTCTGCCCCTACTATTTATGCAATGTTCTGCTACTGCAAGATCTATAAATACTAGGCCCTAAATGGCAATTCTATTGGTAAGAATATATTTTGAAAATATAAATTAAGATTTTTTAGTTGGATTTAATTTTCGGATAATTACGTATCAGTCCCCTACTTTTGAAAATTCGTAAATCATCTTCTGAAAATACGTTCCTAGAGGGCTGATTTACAAAATAAGAAAAAGCAAATTAGTCTCTGAAAATATATTTTCAGGGGCTAAAAAGAGTAAAATTAGAAACGGAGGATTGATATGTAAAAACCTCTTTAATTTTTATCGTATGTTTTTGCTAAAAATAAAATAAAATAATATTATTTTTCCCAACTCACGTTTATCGGGTTCGAAAGCTCCAAAACCACCTTCATGTACAATTGAGACGTTTCTAGCAATGAACTGTACGAGGATATGTCCCCACGTTCATGTGGCACATTTAACAAGCAATAAAAAGGAAAATATATATCTTTCTAACTCATTTGACCCTATTTTGAACATTATTACAACTAATAGTTATGCACAAGATCAGATATATTGGCTCTTAATTAAAATAAAACATTGGATGCATAGGCTAGTTGCTTCTAGAAGTAATTAGTAATAGAATTAATAGGATGGGAAAGACAAAAAATGGCTAATTTTTGTCAGAAAATTAATTATTATTAATAATATTTCTCTTTTTTTATATATAAAAAAGAAGTTTTTAATTGATATAACATAGATTTGGATTGCTACGTTTCAGTAGATAAACTGACCACCAGATGAGGCGAAGAGTTCAAATGTCACGCTTGACAAAGATAAGCACGTTGTCCGACGTTCATTCCAGATCTGCTTCGGTTTTGGTATATCGATTGAGCTCGCTCAACAGAGGTAAAAAAGACCAAGTCAACCGCGATAACGTGAAAGAGTTAGTAACACATTACGTTCCATCAGTGAACGTGGGAGCCTACGCGGCATGAAGAGTAACAAAAAGTGGTGAACTCACGATTCTCGGTAGCAATACTTTTGCAAGTCTGATAATGCCTATAAAAAGCCATACATAGTACTATTGACGAGAGGCTGGACAAGAGACACTCAAGAGCACATGGAGAGAGCCAAAACTTACAGCAGAGAGTGCTAAGTCTAGTATGTTTTTGGAGAGCATTGTAATCCAAGATGTAGTAGATCTCGGTTGGGAGAGCGAGATGAGAGATCTTATAACTCTCACAACTCTAATGCAAATTTTGCGCTTAATGTGATCGTCCGTATCTTTTTTCCTTATTTTTTTAAAAGAATTTTTATGTAAAAATATTTGTGTTATTTGTATTTTCCTCCGCCTTTTTTCTTAGTTAAACTCAGCTTTCGAACACTTGTTGATCGACGCAGATCACACACGATCACTAATAATTTTTTATTATTCTTAAAAATCAACAAATTGTTTTGTTTAAACATCTCAAGTGAAATATTGAGTTAAAATCATGGTTTGACGTCTCGGTGTCGCCAAGTACTTGGTGGTACCGGAATGGCCGAAACGGCTGTTTTTCAGCCGTTTCGACCATCTCGGCCCGTGCCGACCGAAATCCGTTTCGGTTGGCATGGTGTATTTGTGCCGACCGTGCCGGCTGTTTCGGTCGGCGCACTTTATTATTATTTTTTAAATAAGCATTATTATATTTATTTGTGGGATAGGTAGGTGTGTTATGTTCAAACAACGCACCTAGTAGATTTACATGCTTTAGGTTTCGTTGATCCATCTTAGCAACCATACCAACACTTAATGTGGTGACAATTTATGATATGTGCTCTAAATTTTAACAAATTAATGAGACTTCTTCTTGTTATTTAATTTTTATTACCATTTATATAATAATATTTTTTTTTAATAATTGCATGATTCGGTACGGGTCGGCACTTCTCGATATCTGAGTTTACCGAAACTCGAAACGGTACAACATGGTAAACTATGGTTAAAATGAGTACATATGCTAGTGTATCTTCCCAAGACATTCTAACATTTAACACTAAAACGACATTCTAAAATTTAGTGGTGGAATTAATACAAAAACACAGTTGTCTAAGCATGCTTAATAATGGAGATTAATGGACTTATGTGTCACAGAAAAAGGAAAAATACAGGAACATCCTATTATTCTGCACTGCAGGAACATCTTAAGAGGATCGCACCACTAGTGGGCCCCGCTGCCAGCGAGTAATGTTTACTCGGTTCAAAAGCTGACCCGACGTTGGTACGTAGCGGCGAGATTTAAAGTTTAAACGCTCGCCGGACCAACTCGGGCCGGGTCACGTGCCGAGTCCAGCGGTGTCGGCACGTGCGCGGCAACGCACATGGGACCCTCCTTTATTTCATTTTATTTTAATCTCTTTAGAAATCTGCTAATAGACGTAACTTACGAATCAGACCCTCCATTGACCTGTGTATCCTCAAATACGGCTCTAGTTTGTAAGACACATATTTTTAATTATTTTTAGAAAAAATTTAATATAAAAATAAATTACATCAACCCCACGTTTTTTATGTTTACTTTTTTTAATATGTTTAAATAATTATTTTGAGATCTAAATTTTAATGAATTATTTAAAATTTTGTTATGTACAATAATACCAAATCACTCAAGAAAAAATTTATAATTCAAATTTTTTTATAAAAATATTTATATATTAATTAAAAATTTTGTGAATTTCGAGAATAGAAGCTGATTTGAAAAAATTAACTCTTGGACTGATTTATAGCATCTTTAATAATTTGGGACTAATCTGCAATTTTCCAAGTTTTTGTTGCATGCACATGAATGAATATATACGTCAACGTCCGCGATCTGTAGCATCAAACAGTGTAGTTTGGTGCTCATTGATTTGGTGAGATGATAGAAGCTTGGCCTGGAGTGAGATTTGCTACCTCATCATCTGACCTGATTCCTAATGGATGTTAACAGGTGTACGGCGTGGATGCGATGAGATGCATATTATCCCGAGCCTATATATAGTGGTTGGTATCATTTTTCTACATCCATATCTCCTCTGAAAGAAGATAAATGTCAATTGTTATTCCTAGTGGTTAAAATAGTCAAACAAGAAAAAATATTCAGATTTAATTTTTCAAAGAAAGATATTATTGAATTAAAAAAAAAATATATATATATATATATAATTGAAAGAGAAAAAAAATGATATATTGAGCTGCGAATATCTTACTTTTTTCCAAATTATCGGGCACAAAAAATATGAATCCTACCTTAACTATCACCCTTCGTACAAGACTACTTCAACACTATCAGTTACGAGTCGGGAACTTTGAACCCAAATCTTGGGGTATGGGTCAGTACGCTAAGATGAACCGGTCGACCCACCTGTCGGCAAGGGGGCGTCACAAGATATACATAGATAGTTTTTGTTGGAAATTTGGGACAAATAGATATCAACAAAGACAATGAGGCAAGAACAGTAGTTAATTGCTGTTTAGATCATGCAAACTCAATCTCCATCCTCCACTCCTAACACGTATCTCGAGAGATGAAACCACAATTCTCTTTACCATGTTTCTAAGTACACTCGTTAAGGTAGGAGTTGACAGAGCTAAGGCAAAGCCTGCAGGAAGCCACTTTTAAGTGCTTAGAGTACACTCCTCCTCATGTTTCATCTGATTTTTTTTTTTTTTTTTTTTTTTGACTTGATTATACAAAACAATCAGCCAATTTTGCATTTAGGATAAGCAACTTTCGGTAACAATATAATAGCAATGCTTATATAGAGTCGATGAGAAGTAAATATATGTTTTACAACAGATATATGTCGTTATTCTGGCTGCCAAGTCAGTACCACTAGTATCGCTCTTCTGTGCAACCACCAGCCATTCAAATATTCAGGATGGCTCGAACCATAGTATCATCATTTCGTACGCAAAATCCTTTATTTTTTGTTCGAAATTGCACATACCGTATATTCAAATATGAAATATATGGTATGAGCAGTCTATAGACCAACCAGTGAATGGACTCGACCCGTAGTTAATGGAACAAGGACCTGTTGGTAGGCAACAACATCCAGCATCTTCAAAGATGTGATTTTTGCTTGGTTTTGGTGTTAATAAGCAATGATTGATTGCATGATCAGGGGATATAACAAATCAATCAAGGTTTGGAATGCATAAACTAACAAGCATAGATAGCCTTGTTTTAGCTTGGGTTTTATAATGTGATTATTATTATTTATGTTATTTCTTTTTTTTTTAATAATAAATTTATGTTCTTTCTCTGGTGATGAAGATGGATAAGAAGAAAGAGGGGTAGTGGGTCTGAGTCACATGGTTGGCCTGCAGCTGACAGGCTGCTCCATGTTGCTTGTTCCAGGCAAAAAGTCTCCTGTTTGCTTGTCCATCATCAATCATTACCTGAATTCCTAATGGAATCTGGATTGAATGTGCCCACAGCACAAGAATGATTTTTTTTAAAATAATTTTAAATCAGTTTCTAATTTTTAAATTTTGTTCAAATTAATTTCGATAAAAAAATTTGTTTAAATCAGTCTCTGTCGAAAACTTATAAATATTTTAAATGGTTAGTATAATATTACCATTGGTATATTATAGTGTTGTTAGATTTGAAGCAGGCTGAAATTCGGACGAACTATATTAGTGTTGTGATTTATATTATAGTAGCGTTTTGAAATTTAAGTTTGTGTTATTGCGAAGTAAAATTACTGTTGTAGATGACTAATTTAATGTTGCCAGTTTATGGATTGAGTCGAGAGAAAAAGACAAACAATCTGACTGTTATCACAAAACTTAGTTTCTGATTATTACTTAATCAAGCAAAAGACATCTATGTATAATATTCTTTTGAAAAAAAATAAAATAAAAATAGATTTTGATACACTCAGCTATTTTTTTATTGAAATTTTCTTTTTTTTTTTAAATAAATCTCTACAAATGTGTTTGAGACTTTAAAGTCTTAACTATTATAAAAAACATGTGTTCCAAAATATTTATTTAAAAATATTTTTTGAAAAACGCTGAGGATAGAAGTTATGTACATTGCAGCAAAATTTATTTTTTGTATTAAAAGTTCTCTCCACAAATACATATATGTATTTCAAATAATTGTAAGTTAAAAGCATGGGCTTCTTCAAAATAATTTTGAGAAGTATGAATTTTTTTTTTGAGGAAGTATAGAAAATTGTTTATGCAATATAAGATAACTTTTCACAAAAATATAAAAAATATAAAGCTATTGATTTAAATTTTGAATAAACTAATAAATGTGGTACATATTGCTTGATATTAGTAGCACAGTTTTTTTTTTTTTTTTTTTTTTTTTTTGAGAAAAAATATTAGTTGCAGAGTTGTTTTGGGAAAAGTATTGTGTTAAAAATGACTTGTTGAAAAGCACAGATATTCATCAAGAATATTTCATAATCATAATACAATTTGTGCCACATTATCCTAGTGGTTTTAATATTCCAATGCAATATATATATATATATATATAGACTAATCTCCACTCGACAGGAGCTCGGCCCGCTCCTGTCGAGTCCGTAGCCGTTGGATCGCGGCGATCTGACGGCTGAAATCCGATCCGAGCTATTCAAAAACACGCGCGTGATGTCAGCCGTCGGATTGCCGAGGCGATCCGACGGCTGAAATCGATCCGAGCTCTTACAAAACACGCGTGTGATCTCAGCCGTCGGATCGTTGCAATCCGACGGCTGCGGAGTCGACAGGAGCGAGCCGTGCTCCTGTCGAGTGGAGATTAGCATTTCTCTCTCTCTCTCTCTCTCTCTCTCTCTATATATATATATATATATATATATATATATAATAAATTCATAATTTATTAGAACTATCAGTAACTATTGATGAATAGTATTTTATTGTCGAGTCTAAACTGACTTATTTGTGCGTTACAAACTAGGCATGAAGTTAGGCCCAACATTCATTCCTTGGGGGCTATGTTCATATTTTACCCGAAGTTGGGTTCGTGCCAAACTTCGCATCAACTTTCGGGTAGTGCTCAATCGCGGTGCTAATTGGCGATTTTTTAAGATGCCTTTTTTCGATATAATTGAGCTTTGGTAGGAGATTTCCACTTGTTTCCCCATTTGGAGTTGAATAATCCTTATTCCTCTAACTGAGTCATCAAAAAATCTATCAATCCGTATGGTTTAAAAAATAAATAAATTAGAAGCATAGTTGATGAGAAACTTCCAACATAAAACTTATAGTTTTGATGAGATCTAAAACTATATTGTTGAAAGTTTTTTTTTTTTAATTTTTTTTTCCATAAAAACACTTTTAAATAGCAATTTTGAACTCCAACTTTTAACGGATTTGAAGCGGGTTTTAAAAAGGGTATTGAAACCGCTTTAAACTAATTCAAATTTGGAGCTTGAAAATTTAGAAATTTTTTGGAGAAAGACTTTCAATCTAAAAATTATAAATCTAATCAAAATTTATAAACTTTTATATTAAAAGTTTTTCCAATAAGTACTTCCAAATTTACTTCTAGCCATACAGATTGGTGGAGCTGTGTCCAGCATTACCCCCTTTGGAGTTTGAACACCAACAGATTTGAGAAAACGTCGTGTCTACATATATATATATATATATATATATATATATATATATATATATAGAGAGAGAGAGAGAGAGAGAGAGAGAGAGAGAGAGAGAGAGAGAGAGAGAGCCTATTTTCAGATTGACCTTAAAATAAGATCATAAGTTAAGACATTGGATGCTGGATCGACATTTTGATCGTGATCTAACGGTTCAGATTATATCTTCGAAGATATGATTTGGAACGTTCTCATGATTAATATGTTTGATCTAATAGTCCACGACTAATTTTATAGATATTATTATCAGGTCGATCTGAGAATAGCCGTCTCTCTCTCTCTCTCTCTCTATAATTTAATCCATTTATAGCAATTTGGTGGCACAGCTTCTTCCAGAATAAGATCCTGGAAATCTCATGTTGTTTATCTGAATTGGTTACGAAGTCTTCCATCTTCAACAGTTCTATATAAAATATGGTAAAGCATTGCATCATTCCGGCGCAAACTTCTTCTAAAACAACTGTTGAAAACAACAGATAACCTACAAAGTAATCTGGAGAATGATCTAAAAATTTAATATCATAAAATCATATCTAACCAACTTGGAATTGAGATTTCTCCTGTAAAAGAAAAAGATTTGAAAAATAAGAGACAGAAGATAAGGAATATATTTCTTGCTGCATGGTGCAAATGTTGTTGTTGGATATGATATAATCAAAGCCTGGTAGACTTTCTTTTTTTTTTTCCTTTTCTTTTTTTTTTTTAAAAGAGAAATGGTCTTAGATTACTGGCACACCACATCCATTTTGCCCTTAGACTAGGCTAATAAAAAGGGTAAATGATATAACAGCCTCTGCTTTGTCCTTCTCAAAAAAAATAAAAAAATAATATATATATAATATATATATATATATATATATAGTCTCTGCTTTGAAAAACTCTTCAATCCATTCATCAAAAAAAAAAAAAAAAATTCAACTTTGATCGAAATTTATAGTATTCTAGATGACTACTGTAGCATTGCTAGTAGTATATCGTAGTACTGCTAGCAGTATATCATAGTTATGGGCGCAAATATTCCTGATGAGATATGTTAGGAGTTGTTTATCGTGAAAAATTTAGAATTTTTTTGATTAGTTGGAGATATGCTTGGGATGAAAGATCTATTTGGATTACACAATATTCAAAAAAATAATATTTATTTATTTATAATAAACAAATAAGTTTTATATTATATATCTTATCTATTGATAATATTTATTTTAACAAATTTTTTTGAAAAAAAGTTATTCATAATAACTTTTAAAATTACTGTTATTTGTAATTAACAAATTTATTATATTTTTGTTTAATAATAGATTTATAAACTAAATTCATAGTAATTGCTATCTAACTATAAATTGTAAATTTGATAATAATATATTAGCACTATGTTATAATAAAATATTAAATATTAAATATATTTATTTTTATTTCAACTTTCTAGTTTTTGGTGAGAAAATAGAAAAGTGAAAATTATATATAGAATGGAAAGTGAAAGAAAAGCGAGAAATTTTTCAACTTTATAATTAAAATAAATAAGAATAATGATTTTTTTGGTAAGTAAGTTCTTATATTAAACATGACAATATTTACAAGACGTTTGGGAATTGTAAATGAATATCAAATACATTGCTTCAAAAAATTACAAAAAAATTCCTATGCTATAGATATGAGAGCCTTGTACTCCTCAGCCAGATGTCCAGGTTAAAAAGTGCATAGCCCACCAAGGGTTTTACAAGATTTAGCCAATATTGTTTTAGAAAACCTAACCGCAGCCACACGTTATCAGTTTTCTCAACTCCTGTTTGAACAGATCAACAGATGCTTATAATAAAATAGGTCTCATATATCCACCGAAACTTTACAAAGAAAAAAGATCTCGCAGCAGACAAATCCATAACAAAACTAGCAATACCTTGATCTGCAAATAAATTTACAAAACCAGCAGTACCCTATTCTAGACTGAGAACATTAAGCGCAATACTAACAGTGTTAAAATATGGTTGGATCATGTATTCAAAATCCAAGAAAACATAGTAAGTGTGAGGACTATTAAAAGAGAAAATTCCCAGAAGAAAGCATCAAAACTTTAACTAGGACAGATTATCTAGAAGGAGAGCTAAGTCCAAGAGAAAATCACCATCCGGGCCTAGGTACTATCTTATATTGTATAAAAACAATCAGGTAGTAAGAAACATAACTCTAATGAGGACCTACATAATCTCCAAAACCCTTTTTGGGGATACTACTATCAAGTTTTATTGGTTCCGAATACTCGGGTCTTTTTCTTTAACCAAGAATCTTCAACACTTTTTAGAAGCGCGAAAAAAACCAAACAGTACAAGAAAACCAACCCAGACAATTGGTCTAGGGTTCACATCAAAATCAAAATCCTTTTTGATAGAGTCCACCAGATTTTATAGGAAATTAATACTCGAATTTTATCAACTAACCTCAAAAGAGAAGTTTAAGCTACCTATTATGATATATAAGGGACAACTCCTTTAGGCGTTAGGATAAGCAAATAACTCCAGGACAGAACAATCCTATAGACAAATCATCTTAACCTTGATTAAAATGCCATCTAACAAGGGAAAAAACTCATCTCTTAAGTAGTTTAAAACGCTAATAGAGAGATCAGGACTTAGATTTCATCATTTTCCAATTGTAAAAAATAGAAACAAGGATAAAGAGCAAGGATAAGTCGATAACCCTTACCCTCCACCAGCCTTGTTTCCTTAAATACATCCCACCACATTTGCATTCTTTTTCAATTTTGCAAACCAATATTTCTGCATAAAATCAGTAAACTTCATAAGCCTCAGTATAACTTCAGATTTTATTTGCATAACGACATCCTTAACTGAAAGATTGATATTTTGAAAAGTTTTTAAGTTTCTAGCTCTCCAAATATGGTAAAGAGTGGCTGGAAAAGCAACTCTTCTCATTCTAGCTGCACTTGTTGATCCCTTTAACTTTCTTATGATCCATAAAGATAAACATTTCCAGCTTTGATGGGGAGGATTTAAACCAATCCAGCTACTTATTTCCTGCCAAATTCTGGATGTGTGGCTGCACATAAAGAAAAGATGATCAATATTTTCCAAATTATGACAGAAGCTGCAATCCAGAGGTATAGATAACCCTCTTCTAGCCAGATAGTCACTAGTGGATAGTCTCTCTTTAAAAATAGGCCAGGCAATGAAACTATGCTTTGGGACACATCTGGAGTCCCAAACAACATGGACCCACTTCACATTTTGATGGTTGAAAGCAAGTAAAGAGTTGTAAGCGCTAGAAATAGAGAAAGTTTTGCCATGGCCCCACCTTATTTTATCTTCATTGCTGTTAAGTATGACATTTGAAATAGCAAGGTTAAGCCTAGGGCAGCTGTTATACAGATGGCTAGGAATTCTCCAGCTACCTCTTCTAAACATATTGCCAACCAAGATATTTCAACTAATCCCCAAAGCATTAATATCACGTGGTGCAAAATAGTCAGATAGAGGACCAATACATAACCAGTTATCAAACCAGAAACTGGTATTCAAACTATTACCAACATTGATTTTGAAAAAAGTTTTAAACAAGTTCCTAATGTTTAGAATTTTTCTCCAGCACCATTCATCAGTAGGTTTGGGAACAACTTGCCAAAAATTTTGGCCTTTAAGGTGAACAAAATGAACCCACTTAGCCCACATGCTATCTTTGCTTGCTAGCAATGGCCCAAATATGTTTAGAAATAGCAGCTTTATTCCAAAGACTTAAATTTAAGATACCAAGACCACCAATTCTTTTAGGCTTACAAACCTTAGTCCAGGCAACAGGAGCTACAAAGGCAGGATTTGAACCAGCTTAGAAGAATTTTCTGCATATTCTCTCAACTTCTTGAATGACTGAGGTGGGTAATATAAAAATACCTGCCCAGTAAACTTGCAATGCGAAAATTATGGATTTTATTAATTGCAGTCTACCTGCATAAGAAAAAGTTTTATCAGCCCAGCCTATAATTTTTGCAGTGATTTTATCAACCAGAATTTGACAATCAAACTTAGAGAGCTTCCCTGTTATTAATGGAACCCCCAAATATCTCACATGGAGATTACCTTCTTGAAGTTTAAAAAAGTTAACTAACTCAGTTTTAGCTTCCTGTTTGAGTCCTACTAAATAAATTTAACTTTTTTCAAAGTTATCTTTCAGCATAAAAGCTTGAATTGAGTCTTTATTCCCATATGCAACATGAGATCATCTGCAAAACACAAATATGTAAGTGACATATTTTTGCATTTAGGATGATATTTGAAGAGCTTATTATCGGCTAGGTTGCTCATCTGTCTGGATAAGCATTCCATAGCTAATACGAATAGATAAGGAGATAAAGGATCTCCCTGCCTTAAGCCTCTTACCCTTGAAGTACCCATGCAATTCTTCATTAATAGCTATGGAGAAGAGAGGGTGAGAGATGCAAACCTGTATCCATTGGATGAATTGTAGAGGAAAATTCAGATCCTTCAAAACTTGCCATAAGTATTCCCACTCTAATGTATCAAAAGCCTTTTTAATATCAAGCTTGATGAGGCATCTAGGAGAAATATTTTGTCTATGATAATTTCTGACAAGGCCTTGACAAAGCATTATATTATGTTGAATTAGTCTACCAGGAATAAAAGCACCTTGTGTTGGTTAAATAATATTTTGCATAACAATACTCATTCTATTTGCTATCACCTTTGTTATATATTTGTATAAGGTATTGCAACACGAGATGGGCCTGTAATCTGCAGGGACATTAGGGTTATCCAGCTTTGGAATCAAAGAGTGCTTGTAGAGTTAACTTCAGAAAGTAATTTGCCACTTGAAAAAAAAAAAAAAAAAAAATCAAGAATAGCATCAGTAACATCAGAACCCACAATGTCCCAAGCATCTTTGAAAAAATGGACATTAAAACCATCTGAGCAAGGACTTCTCTCACTAGCAAGAGAGAACATAGCATGTCTGATTACAGAGCTCACAACAGGAGAAGAAAGCTTTAAAGAATCATCAACAGAATTGCATGGAGCATTTGTAATAACTTTCAACACCTTTGAAGAGCCATCAATATTAGTACCAAGAACATCAGTATAGTATTTTAGGAAAACATCAACAACTCATTGTTTTGAAAAGATTTTATTACCTTGATCATCATAAACTGAGGTAATTCTGTTAGCTAGCCTTCTAGCTTTGATACAAGCATGAAAATATTTTGTGTTCATGTCACCCATATGCATCCAAGCTATCTTAGCTTTTTGTTTGAAAAAGCTGTTAGCCTTCTCCATGCATGATATATAATGGCTCCTGCAAATACCTTCCTCAGTAATAAAAGCACAGTTCAAAGAATCTTTTGAAAGTTTCTTTTAGACCACATCTAAGTTCTTTTCAGAATCCATAAGATTTCTATGCACATCTCCAAAATGAGTCTTGTTCCAATTTTTTAGCTTATTTTTTACATCATTTTTGTGATCAATTGGAACATCTTGGTGCCCGAGATATGTTGGAGCCAAGCCTCTTTAAGAATATCCCTATAACAAGAATGGCTTGTTAAACTTTAATGCGCTAATCTATTATGCGGAAGCACAATTTAACATGATGATCTTATCATATAGACAAATCAAATCAAAATTCCATCATGGTAATTTACTTTATTAAAACAGAAATATAAAAGAAAATAACCTACTTGGTTCCATAGCTAATGCCCTCTAATGTGAGATACCAGATTTCTTCTTCGCTCCTTCCGTTCTCTCTGTTATTCTTCTCTTGATGATAAGAGAGTGAGTTCAATAAAATATATAAAAACCTTGACGACTAGGGTTTTCTTTAAAACTATAATGCTTATTAAGAATAATCATAGTAGGAAATAAATCTGTAACTTTCCTACTTAAAACCATAATTATACAAGTAACCAAAAGATCCTTATATTATTTCCTTAATACTCTTAACAGCTATATCTTAATTTTATACGGAATAAGAGGAAAGGATTTACACCCTATGATTTCTAACATTAATATGTACTAACCATCAACGTACATAACTTTAATAGAAATCATACAAATAGAAAGTTCATGAATCACAATTAGAAGATTAATTCTAACATTCTCCCACTTGATTCATGTGCGACTTGAAGTTTCAAAATACTATTAAGTGCACTTATAATATGATAACAAACAAATCGCATCCGTACATGGAGTTAGACTAACCAATCATGGCGGTTTCGAGTCTGACGAACAACCCGATTCCTTCCATGTATCACTAGTTAATACAACCCAACTTATGCAAAATTAATAAGGTAAATCAATGAGCCTTATTCTTAAAATACTAGATCAAAACATTTAATCACAAATACAAAAATATGCATAAATCATTCTGTGATTAACAGAAACCTGCAAAATCCAAAGCTGTAATCGAATTCTAAGAGTATCAACCAAATAATGTGCTAGCAAACATTAAGTTCACACATGTGTGACAATAATTAAGAAACCGTTCTACAAGGGCTCAGCAATAATGCCCATCCTCTTAACATGGCCAATAAAAGTCTTGGCGGTAAACCTTTAGTCAACGGATCCGCTATCATATCATCGGTGCCAATGTGCACAATAGATACTCTTTGATTTTGCACTTCTTCTTTGAGTGACAGATATTTGATATCCAAATGCTTGGCACCTTTGGTATATCTGTCGTTCTAGAGAAGAAAACTGCTGCGGTACTATCACAATAGATCCTCATTGGTTTAGCATTAGAGTCAATGATGCCTAAACCAGATATTAAGTTCCGCAGCCACAGTGATTGAACAGTAGCCTCAAAGCATGCTACAAATTCCGCTTCCATAGTCGAAGTGGCAATGACAGACTGCTTCGCACTCTTCCAAGATATTGCTCCGTCAGTTAGAAGGAATAAATAGCCAAGTGTAGATTTTCTTGTATCTCTACAACCGGCATAGTCTGAATCTGAATAACCTATAACTTCCAGATTATCCGACCTTTTATATGTGAGCATATGATCCTTTGT
Source organism: Xerophyta viscosa (assembly GCA_002076135.1). Classification (NCBI taxonomy): domain Eukaryota; kingdom Viridiplantae; phylum Streptophyta; class Magnoliopsida; order Pandanales; family Velloziaceae; genus Xerophyta; species Xerophyta viscosa. The sequence continues at coordinate 5,811,656 of MJHO01000001.1, forward strand.
GCCTTGCAAATATCGCAGAACTTTCTTTGCAGCTTTCCAGTGATTATTCCAGGATTACTCTGATAGCGCCCCAACATTCCGACAGCAAAACTAATATCTGGTCGTGTACATGTTTGGGCGTACATTAAGCTCCCTACCACTGAAGCGTAAGGGATATTTTCCATTGCTTTACGTTCCAAATCATTTTGAGGACATTGAGTAAGACTAAAATTATCCCCTTTCTGAATTGGAACTGGACTAGCTGAACACCTTTCCATTTTATATCTTTCTAAAACTTTGTTGATGTAAGCCTTCTGAGACAATCCCAGCATTCCCTGTGATCTGTCACGGAATATTTCTATTCCTATCATATAGGATGCCTCACCCATATCCTTCATCTCAAAATTCTTAGAAAGAAAATTTTTCACATCATGTAACATCCCATTATCATTAGCAGCAAGTAGAATGTCGTCAACATACAAAACAAGGATTACAAACTTGCTTCCATTAACCTTCATGTAGATACACCTGTCAACAGTGTTCTCTACAAACCCATAAGACAATACGGTATTATTGAACTTTAAGTACCATTGTCTGGAAGCCTGTTTTAATCCATAAATTGACTTCCTCAATCTACATACCAGATTTTCCGTTCCTGCAGTCTCAAAACCTTGCGGTTGATTCATATAAACTTCCTCTTCCAGTTCTCCGTTTAGAAAAGCCGTTTTTACATCCATTTGGTGAAGCTCAAGATCATACTGAGCCACCAACGCCATAATAATTCTTAAAGAGTCTTTCTTTGAAACAGGAGAAAAAGTCTCTTTGTAGTCAATACCATCTTTCTGAGTGTAACCTTTAGCAACAAGTCTGGCTTTATACCTTTCGACATTGCCTTTAGAGTCTCGCTTGGTCTTAAAGACCCATTTACAGCCAACTCTCTTAGAACCATTCGGCAATTCTGTCATTTCCCAGACATTGTTATCTGCCATAGATTGCAGCTCTTCTTTCATGGCATTATACCACCTTTCAGAATTATCACTTTCCATGGCTTCCTTAAATGAGACTGGATCATTAGCCATGCTCAAGTCACTTTCATGCTCAAGTGCATACACAATGTAATCATCAGGAATAGCTGATCTTTCTCTCGAATAGATCGTCTTAAAACTATATCATGTTGAGGTTGCACTTGCTCATTGACTAGAACATTATCGTCTACATCTTCATTGATTACAGCATCATTATGTGGAAGTGAAACATCTATTTGTTGTTGTTCCGTATCATTGCCATATGTCGGTACTACAGCAATTGGAATATCAACTTGAGAAGGAACACTTGATATCAATACTTCCTTAATCTTAACATTACGAGTTTCATACTCCCACTGATCTCGCCATTCTCAATGAAACGAGCATTACCAGACTCAAGGATTCTCGTACTATGGTTAGGGCAGTAAAATCTGTAACCCTTTGACTTTTCTGGATATCCAATAAAGTAACCACTAATAGTTCTAGCATCCAATTTCTTTTCATGTGGATTGTAGATCCTCACTTCAGCTTGACAGCCCCATATATGAAGATGTCTCAAACTTGGTTTCCTACCCGTCCACAGTTCGAAAGGTGTCTTAGGAACTGCCTTACTAGGAATCCTGTTGAGCAAGTATGTAGCAGCCTTAATGCATACATCCACAATGAAACAGGTACAGAACTGTTACTCATCATGCTCCTAACCATGTCCATTAAAGTACGATTACGTCTTTCTGCAACACCGTTTGTTGTGGTGTTCCGGGCATTGTATACTGTGCACAAATGCCCTTGGATTCAAGGAACTTTGCAAATGGACCTGGAGCTTGTCCAACTTCTGATGTCTTACCATAATATTCACCACCTCTATCTGATCTTATTACCTTGACTTTTCTATTTAACTGCCTCTCAACTTCAGTAATGAATATCTGTAAGACATCCACTGACTGAGATTTTTCATGCAGCAAATAAAGATAACAATACCTAGAATGATCATCAATAAAAGTGATGAAATACTTTTCTCCGCCCAAGACGGAACATCAAAAGGACCACAAATATCTGTATGTATTAAATCAAGCAATCCTGTACTTCTTGTGGCTGATGCCTTTGATATGTGTTTAGTTTGCTTTCCCTTAATGCAATCCACACATGTATCATTCCAGTCAGTAAAATCCAATTGAGACAAAATATCACCTTTAATAAGTCTCAACATTCTTTCCTTGGATATATGACCGAGTCTTTTGTGCCACAAATCAGCAGAGGATTCATTAAGTGCATTTCTTTTAACACCCATATTACATTCAACATTAAACAGGGAATTAGAAAATTCAGAATTCAGATTGAAACAATACAAAGCATCCAACAAAATACCAGAAACAAAAGTATTTATGTCGATACAATGAAAAACAATTATTTCCAATCCTAATATCAAAACCTAAAACATCCAACCTAGAAACAGAAACAAGATTTCTAGAGCATTCAGGAACATAGAGACACTTTTCTAGATCCAGACAAAAGCCTGTATCTAATTTTATTCTGTAAGTCCCAATGCCTTCAACTCTAGCTTTCATCTTGTTTCCCATGAACAAAAATGTTTCATTTTCCTTTAGTGGTTGGATCGAAAGGTATCCCTGCATAATATTAGAAACATGAGTAGTTGCACCAGTGTCTAACCACCAAGTATCAGAAGGTACTTCTATCAAATTCGATTCAAAGCATACAGAAACATAATGTATACCTCTCATCTCGAACCATGCCTTACGTTTCAGGCAATCAAGCTTCTTGTGCCCAGGTTTGCCACAGAAATGACATTTCTGAACTTTCTGCACATCACCTTGCACTTTCAGTGGTTGTTTTCCCTTCTTCTTTCCTTTCTTACATGGTGCCTTGCTGCTGCCAGCGACATTAGAGGCATTGTGAAGAGTCAAATGAGCTTCAGCAGGTTTGATGCCTAACTCCTCTCTTTGCCTTGTCTCTTCCAGTAACAACATGGCTTTACATTCCTGCAGTGACCATTTTTCCTTTTGCTGATTATAGCCCCTACGGAATTGATCAAAATCCTTTCCCTTTAGGGATTGGAGAATAAACTGCACCAAGAATCTTTCATTCAATTCCATGTCCAAGCCCTTAAGTCGGTTGGCAATATTGATCATGTGAGTGATGTGATCATTCATTGATTGACTAATATCATATTTCTTAGTCGACAATTCAGTCATAAGAGTCGCAACTACAACTTGTCGATAATGTCTGTATTGTTGAAATTCTTAATCTCAGCCATAAATTCCCTCACATTTCTGTCTTAGGCATGGAAGGCTTAATGTTCTCGGCTATGCTCAGTTTGAGAAAACTTAAGAGCAACCGATTTGACCTTTCCCATGTCTGCCAGAATTTCCTTTCCGCCTCAGTACTGTTAGCAGTAGGTTCAGCAGGCTTATCTTCCGTAACGAGAGCAATGTCGAGACCTAACACACCAGCATGCAACTTGATGTACTCGACCCAGTCACCATAATTAAGCCCATTGAACTTGATGCCATTTGCAGTAAAATTCATTACTGTAGAAGCAGCTGCAAACATTTAAATATCTCACATTTAAGTACTTTGAGTTCACAACATTTCAATTCAGACTATTCAAGACTATAATTATGTATTTAAGTTCACCTTTGGGCTAAACCTAAATACAACCATCATGCATCAAATCAATTGAACTTTCATAGATCATTTATCTGGTTCAAATTAATACACAGGCTATCTTTGGATATGCTCTACATACTAAACCAAACAAGATACGTAATCTACTTTCATGTCATTAATCATAAGTTCTGATCCACCTTTGGGTGATCCTATGACTATATGTTAATGAACACAAATACTTATTTATCTTTAATGTCATTTCCAGTGTAATTCTTAAATAAACATTTGCAAATACTAATTAATTGTTCAAGCAACATACAAGTGGGCCACTTTGGTGACTAACGCACTGTCTTTAATGCAAATAATTAATTAGTGTAATCATAATATTGACTCATATGTTATGTTTAATTTCATTTATCAATTTCTAAATAATCTAACTTTAATTTACTATATTGATTGGTCATCAGAAATTAATTCAATTAAACAAACAATTTATGATGAGCAGAAAATATATGTGATTTGGATCCATGAAATAATCTAAGAATTATTATCGACTTAAATACAACCTCCATGAACCCTAATTAAAATAAATTTCCAATAATGGAACCCTAATTTTGGTGATTCAATTGTTTATATACAAGCTCTGATACCAATTGTTAATCTTTAATGCGCTAATCTATTATGCGGGAACACAATTTAAATTGATCTTTATCTATATAGACAAATCAAAGACAAAAATTCTCATCATGGTAATTATCTATTAAAACATAAATATAAAAAGAAAACCTACTGGTTCCATAGCTAATGCCCTCTAATGTGATACCAGATCTTCCTCTCTCCGTTCTCTCTGTTATTCTTCTCTTGATGATAAAGAGTTGAGCTTCAATAAAATATATAAAAACCTTGACGACTAGGGTTTTCTTTAAAACTTAATGCTTATTAAGAATAATCATAGTAGGAAATAATCTTAACTTTCCTACTTAAAACCATAATTATACAAGTAACCAAAAGATCCTTATATTATTTCCTTAATACTCTTAACAGCTATATCTTAATTTTATACGGAATAAGAGGAAAGGATTTACACCCTATGATTTCTAACATTAATATGTACTAACCATCAACGTACATAACTTTAATAGAAATCATACAAATAGAAAGTTCATGAATCACAATTAGAAGATTAATTCTAACATGGCTTGTCCAAGCATTTATAAATTTAAAAGGTTTAGGACCTTTTTGGATGCAGATGACCCAAAGAAATCATGCAAGGAGAGTGATCAGAGATACCTGGCATTATGTATTCAATTTCCAAAGAAACATCTATTTCAGCCCAAGCAAGATTACCCAAAGTTCTATCTAATTTGCAACAAATTCTATTCGGTAAATCTTGTTGATTACACCAAGTGTATAAACAGCCTCTATAAGGAAGATCATTTAAGCTTACTTTCTTGAGGCAATCTTGAAATCAACAATGTCCTTTGCAGAAGGTTCACTTCCTCCTATTTTCTCATTTTCTTTCAAAATGACATTAAAATCACCAGAGCAAAGCCAAGGAGTGTTTATACCTTTACTGATGTTAGCAAGATCATCCCAAAGTTGGCTTCTCTGACTACCTGTATTCCACGCATATACTATAGTGAGACGACAGCTAAACAGATTTCCTTTAGAACTTAACTTACAGTGAATGAACTGATCAGAACAAAGAAGAAAATCCACATGCAGTAAAACAGGATTCCAAAGAATCCAAATTCTGTCATTTACAGCCAAACTGTAATTATCAAAGAGTTCCAGCCAGGACAAATGAAATTTTTTATTTTTTGGCTTTTTGCAAACTTAACTTTAGTTTCTAGCAAAGCTAAAAAAGAAATAGAATGAGCAAAAACAAAATTTTTGACCTCTATTTGCTTCAAAGGGTTGTTTAACCTCTTAATATTCCAAATGCTGATTTCATGGGGGCAAATTTTGAGACTTATCCATCTCCTTTTGATCAAACACTTCTCCCCCATCAAGTGGGGATGTGGATTGTTCACTCAGAAGTTGATATACATTTTGAGATAATGAAAGAGGATGGACTATTAATTAGTAGCCTCTTTACAGTTTTTTTAGCAACCTGAAAGCCATCCCCATATATCTGAACTTGGCTAGGGGTTTGAGTATAGTTTTTTTTTTCCACGTTCACTGGGTTAAGAACTGGAGTAGAAACACTCTTATCACTAACAACAGCGCCTGCAATTATATTAGGAAGATTTACCTAAACTGGTTCCTTTTGACTCTTGACTACCCAAATCTCAATAGTTTTCTTCCTGCAATCATTAGTTTGGTGAGTGAAAGTATTACACTTGCTACAAAAATTTGGTTTCCACTCATATTCAGTAGGAAGAGACCAAGCAACGCCACTCTTATTTTTAATCTGAATAGTGTCGGCGAGAGTTTTGGAAACATCCACTTCCACTAGGAGTCTAGCATATTCAATCCTAGATTTCAAGTTTGTCATTGCATCAATAGAAATAGGTTTACCAACCAAACTAGAGACCCTACTTATAAAAGAAGGGGTCCACAAATGCAGGGGCAGTCTAGGAATTTTAATCTAATAGGAATTTCACTAAAATTATGTTAGGCATAATCAAAGTCTGGAGACCATTTTTTTAGGACAAGTGGTCTACTATCAATGAACCAAGGACCACTGGAAAGCACCTTGTTCATTTGATGCTCAGATTCAAACATGAAAATAAACATACCTTTCTCAAGCTGCAATGTAGAAGGCAATCCCATAGATTTCCATTTACCAATAACATAATTCTCCATTTGTTTAAAAGGGATTTTAGCTCCTACAGCATAGCCAACCAATGAAAATTGCCAATAGGTGAGATCCATATCATTGTCATCAAAGCCTGACCAGATTCATCAAGAGAAGGCTGAATATAAGTGAGTTTAGCTCCATTAGCCTGCTTTCTATTATCAGAAAAAAGATTAGACCAAGCAGATGTTGTAGGCAAATCGGCCAGATCAGGGAAGTAAACGCTGATATATTTTTATTAACATCATCACATTTTTAGAGTAGCTGTATTTTGTAAAATAGAATTAACCTTAGGAGCAAGAGGTATATCACCTGATTCGGTAGCAGCAACAGGGTTTGCCGCTCCAGAATCACAGATTTACCTTGTATTATAACTTTCTGAACTACAGATTTACCCTTTCTATCAGCAATCAGATTAGGGTTTTCTGATTTTACCTCCTCAATGGATCTATATGTCTCAGAAGCCCCTTTCAGGGTTTGAGAGTGTTTATCCGTTTGATTTCCAACTGAAGAATGATGAGGAACAAAACTAGGGTTAACAAAGATACCTCCTCCACCAGATCTGACCGTGGGAGTCCACAGCCCTCAAGCTAAAGAGATTCCTCCTCAGATCTGCGTGGATTCGTTAATGCCAAGGAATCTTTAGATTTCACCCCCGAGTCACTATACATCTCCCGCGGAGAAGCTACGAGAGCCGGCGAAGACAAAAGCTAGACCGGAGAACGCTTAGTCGGGGGGCGTCCCCTCTTCCCTTTACCCATCGGGCCCCGATTTGAAGCCGCTCGACGGAGAGCGGCGCAGGTGACCACCCTGCCCTAGGAGGGGGGGAGAGGAATCACCAATTGCCAGAGCTTTTTCTAAAATGAGAGTGTTACTTTCTGTCTAAATAATGACTTTTTACTTTCTCAATTTCTTATTTTTCCACTTTTCTGTCTAAATAAAAAGACCCTTAGTATTTCCAAAAGAATAGCGTATTTTGCAATTTAAAGTATCGTAGTGCTATAAAATTGAAATTTGTTTATTCTGAAGTGAAGTTAGCTTTATAAAACACTAACCTAATTGTCGTTTGAGGGCGCCCAAAAAATGAAATGAGATAACTCCAAAACATCAAAGGCTTCATCTCAAGCATGATTTTGTTGGGATTAATCAAGGGATACAAGGCCCATGGTTATGCGTAGGAGATTTCAATGAAAGTCTCAAAGACTTTGAAAGATTGGAGGCAATGATCCTATTATAAAGGACATCACTCATTTTCATGAATGCTTAAAAAAGGCAAACATCTATGACTTATATTATAGAGGATGCCTTTTTACTTGGTGCAATCAGCAAAATGATTCTCTAGAATATACGCAAACTTGACAGAACTGTTGGAAACTTATAGTGGGCTGATATAGGTGCTAAAGTGGACAGAGAATATCTAATGCCTAGTATATCTGATCATCCCTTTTGCCTTATTTCTTTTAGTTCTCCTCTTAAGGTGGGGTCTAGAGCTTTCAAATTTATGAATGCCTAGACTGAGCACCCTGATTATAGATTTTTATTCAATTTTCCTTGGGAGGTAAAATTTAAAGGCATAAAGATGTTCCCGTTGGGCTCAAAGTTGAAAAATCTCAAAAATGAACTGAAATTGTGGAATAAGGAAAAGTTTGGAAATGTTCACAGGAATGTTCAGCTTAAAAAAAAAGTCTTGGCGAGGCTCACAAGGAGTTACCTTTTGACCCCGTGAATTTTCTCTTATAATGAAAGAGGGTCATAACTGAAGATCCATTTGGAAGTCTTAGCACGAAAAGCAATTTCTTAAGCAAAAATAAATCAGCCTGGTTCATTTGGGTGAGAGAACTCTAGCTATTTTCACGCTTGCTTTAAAACTAGGAGACTTGCTGATAGCATTGTTTCTATCACCCAAATGGTGTGATAACCACTTTTCAACATAGTATTATAGATGAATTTCTAAATTTTTACAGGAATTTGCTGGGTACAAGATATTTGAGTAACATAGGAACTACTAGAGAGAAAATTATTGATTATGATCCCATCATTTTTATTGATGCCTCTAGTAGTCTATCCTCAAATTGAGAATGATGAGATAACCAAAGCAATGTTTTCTTTTGCAAGTGAAAAAGTGCTAGTCCAGACAGTTACAATGCTCATTTTTTCAAAGATACTTGGAATATAGTGGACAAAGATGTTATCAATGCTATTCAAGATTTTTTTTGCTGCTTGGAAATTGCTTTCTGAAGTATATGCTACTAGTATTTCACTTGTCCTAAAATGATAATCCAAATGTTCCATAGGCACATTGCTTATTGCAACACTATCTACATACATATCTCAAAAGCACTTGCAATAAGGATAAAATGATTATGAATGATATGACTTACCCCCTCAAGGAGCTTTCATTCATGGGGGCCTCATCTATCATAATATCATGCTTTGCCAAGGCTTAGTGAGGAGCTATCATAATAAGAATATCTCTCCTAGATACCTTATTAAACTTGATATTAGAAAAGTTTTTGACTATCTTGAATAGGATTATTTATGGGCTGTTATGGAAGATTCAATTGCCCTCACAATATTATAGATTGGATTAAAGTTTATGTCACAAATCCTTTTATGCTCTATTTCTTTAAATGGTGAATTGAGAGGATATTGCAAAGAGAAAAGAGCTTTGAGACAAGGGGACCCATTGTCCCTTTATCTTTTTATTTTGTCAATGGCGAGGCTATCTAGAAATATGGGCAATCTTGCAAAAAACAAAAAGTTCAAATTTCATCCCAAGTTTACTTACACATTTGTGTTTTGCAGGTGATCTAATGCACTTTGCTCATGGTGACAAGGATTCCATCCAGGCTAGTCTCGATATATTTTACGAGTTCTCTCAACTTTCTGGTCTCAAAGCAAATCTTGAAAAAAGCCACATATTTATTGCTAGTCTAAACAAGGACATAAAAGCTACTTTAATAATCTTTTTAATCTTAGGGAGGGTACACTATCAGTGAAATACCTTGGAGCTCATCTTGTTTCAGGGAAGCTTTCAAAATACAATAGTCAAGTTCTTAAATAAAATAGCATCAAAAGTGACTGGTTAGGCTGATAAAATTTTGTCTTATGCAGGAAGGATTCAGTTGATTAAAACTGTTATCTTTGCATCTGTAAGTTTATTGTGTATTTTTATCCTACCAGCCTTAGTCATTAATGAATTGAAAAGATTTGTGGATCTTGGACTGGTTCAGACAATAAGTCTATGGCTTTGCTGCATTGTTGGGAATATTAATAGAAAGGTAGTCGGAGGATCCTTGCGTCTCTTTGCACTTCTATTCCTAACCTAAAAAATGCCATGAACTCTATTACTTTGAATGTGGCTATTGATAGTGTTTTATGGGTTCTTAGTACAGTTTTTACAATAAATAGTGCTTATAAGTTTTTGCAGGGAAATAGTCCTAAAGCTATTTGGTCCAAAGTGGTATGGGACCCCAGGTGCACTCCAAAACATTTTTTTTTATATTATGACTAGTCTCTAAAGGAAAGCTCTCTACCAGAACTATGGCTATAGGAGGAATGTCAATTCCTCTTGACCGTAGTTTCTGCGAAAAAGAGAAAAGTATTGACCATTTGTTTTTTTATTGTTCTTTTTCCTCCAAAATTTGGATGGCTATGGATTTTGGATTGGGTTAAGAATAACAGATCTCAGTAGGTCTAATACATTATCTTGGATTGTTAAGATGTTATAAGGCTTTAATAGTGTTGTTAGAATGAGAAGGGTGGCTTTTACCACCACCATGTACCATATATGAAAAGCCAAGAACCTCAGATACAATTCTCAGAATTGAATATGATGTGCTTTTGAGGCTAATGAAGTTATTTTGATTTTATGTAGAGGTTTTTTTTTTTTTTTTTTTTTTTTTTTTTTTTTTTTTTTTTTTTGATTTTTTGAGGGGGGGATAAAGATGGCTTTCCTAGGATTGATCTAGTCATGCGATAGTCCGTCTTGATAGATTATATGTCTGGACCATGGAAGTAGTCTTTTACAGACTTTAAAGCTGCTGTAAATTCACAAATGGGCTTTGAGCCTCTTTGTGCTTTGCTGTTGCGATTGGATGCTTGAGAAGCATTAGTTTCATTTGTAATTAAAATTTGGTTCTGTTAATTATGCCAGGGAAAAAAATATTGGATAATTTAAGTCTCGAATATTAGATCCTATAAAATCTGGTGAACTCTTACCAAAAAGAATTTTGGTATTCATGTAAAACCTGGCTAATATGCCCTCAAAGTAGTATTAGCCAGGGTTTTAGATAATAAGATAAGATCCGGATATTAGTACCTATAAAACATGATGGATGTTTCCAAGAAAGGATTTTGGATTCTTTGTGCACCCTGGGCAATATGATATCTTCTCAAAATCACTGGCCCGTGGTTATTTCTTCATTCTTTTCAGCAGATCACTATTAGATAACTCTTTTGCAAGCAATTGGGTTTTAAAATTTGAAATTTGTTTCTAAATTGTGGCTTTGTTTCATTAGACTAATATTGGGGATAGCATATTGATCTAGATAAGAGTTTCCTAGCTGATTGGGTCAATGCTAGAAAGTCCTTCTAAACGAAAATTTTCCTATATGCTTTCCTTTCTGATTGCCAGCTTTTTTTTCATTTCTTTTTTTTTTTTTTTTCTGATCTACTCAAATATTTTTGAAAAATCTTGATTATTTTGATCCTAGAATTGTTTGAATGCAATGATGTCCAGTAAAACTTGTTTAGGTGCAAATATTGATTGAGGCTCCATGTTTGTTTTCCTTAGTACTTCCTGGAACATGCTGGCTGTGTGGGCATCCTTATTTTGGTCTGAGAATGTTGAATAGAACTTGTTATAAAGATTGAAAACTTGTGTTCTTATTTGGTACTTCCTGAAACATGCTGCTCCCTGGGGTTGAAGGCTCTTCACTGTTGAGCTATTGAAAAGGTTACAGTATAGGTTTTGAGAAGGTTCTGAGGTGTGTCAGTCGAGCTGTGCGAATTATTTGTAGTCTAACAACTTGGTTTTTTTTTTGTATATCTTTTTTCCTCGTTTGTTAGACGCTTGTGTACTTTAAGTTTTAATTAATATAAATGCTTACTTACCCAAAAAAAAAAAAAAAACATTCAATCAAGATGAAAATCATCATTTATTTATCTTTTACAGTGGATTCCGAGCCTAATAAGATTAATGTATAGCACTTAACCGGTGCAGGGCTGCTAGCATAGTATTACTAGTAGTATATCATAGTATTAGACGTCGAATATTTCGGACGAGATATGTTTGTTTTTAGTAGTTATCTAGTGTTGCGATAGAAATTATGAAGCACTGACAAATTAAAGTTTGTTTCATAGTGAAGTAAAGTTGTTATTGTGGAATACTAGTCTATAGTATTGTAAGCTAAAGGATTGATTTAAGCGAGAGGACATGCAAAAATCTGATATGAAAGAACAGTACAACTGTACATGAAAGAATAGTACGACTGCACAATAAATATAATATTCATATGAAGGGCACAATCCATCTTTTACTTAAGCTTTTAGAGTTAATTCTCGAGCCTAATAAGGACAATTGGGCACTTTGCATTAATATGCATCCTATAATTACTAATTGCCAAAATGTGTCCCTCAATCCGTTTGGCGTTTTAGTGCTGTTTTACCTTATAAAATGATGAAAATGCCTCGTCCTTTACGTTTGAAAACGTTATTTTCTCAATCTCTTTATCTCTTTCGTCTATCTCTTTCTCTCTCCATCATTTTATCTTCTCCTTCATATTTTTTATATTCTCTCATTTCCATCTCCAAATTATCCTTCTCTCTTCCAGTACTTTCTCTTAGGGGCTGTTTACTTCGCGCGGAACTGGTGGATCTCGTGGAACTCGGAACTCAGAACACAGTCTCGCTGTTTACTTCGCCGCGGGAACTCGCGGAACTCAATTCTGAGTTCCGCGAGTATATAATAAATTGAGTTCGCCCACTTCGCAGCTTTTAGCTGCGAAGTGGGCGAACTCGTTTTGTCTTCCGCACGTGAGTTCTGTTGTGTTCTTGCGATTTCTTCTCCTTCCTCTTGCGACCACTGTAGTCAATGGTTGAAATACTTGTACAATGTGTAATTTTTTTTTATTATTTTTTTATTTTATTTTTATGAATACATTTATATGTAATAATAAACCTTTTGTAAATTTTTATTCAATACAAAGTCTTTGTATTCAATACTTTTTGTGTTCAAATTTTAGAACTTATCTCTTATAATTTTTAGTATTCAAGAATATAAAATTTATTTAATATATATTTAATACATATAAAATAAAAAATATATAATATAACATATCCTGTGTAATATAATATATATATTATAATATATAATTTTAAGATATTAAATGAGAGATACATACAAAAAATAGTATATAATATATAATTTAATATAAATATTTAAATATAAATTTAAAATAAATATAATATATTTTTTATGTCTCAGTTTATTTCCAATTCTAAGTACACAAAAAAAAATTATCTTTTAGCCCTCACTTCCAACCCCAAGTAAACAAAAAAATTATCTTTCAGCCTCTATTTCACAATCCCAAGTAAACAGAGAAACTCAAAACACCACTTCTCATCCACTTCTCAGTTCTCACAGTTCACCCACTTCCCACTTCTCACTTCTCATTTCTCAGGCTTCCGCGCGAAGTAAACAGCCCCAGCTGTCTGTTCGAAAGTGTTCATAAACAACTATTCATATATATTTGTAAGCTTTGTAGGTATTCTAAGTAAATAATATATCGTTGGAAAGGTCTTCGAGTCTACTTTCATATGGAATTGGTTTCACGTTATTTGGAGGTCTCTACAAAAAGTTATGACGTAAATACTAATATATGTTCGTAAGTGTTCGTATGTAATTGTTCGAAAGTGTTTGTATGTGTTATTTTAGGCAAATAATATATCGTCGGAAAGGTCTTCGAGTCTATTTTCATATGAAATTAGTTTCACGTCATTTTGAGGTCTCTACAGAACGTTATGATGCAAATTGTAATATGGGCTTGTATGTATTCGTAAATATTCGTGTGTAGCTGTTATATGTGTTCGTAACTATTTTTTCTAGGCAAATAATATATTGTTGGAAAGGTCTTTGAGTCTACTTTTTTATATGGAATTGGTTTCTCGTCATTTGGATGTGTCTACAGAAAGTTATGAGGTAAATACTAATACGTATTCATATATGTTCGTATGTGTTTATATGTATTCGTAGGTGTTCTTTCTAGGCAAATAATATACTGTTAGAAAGGTCTTCGAGTCTATTTTCAGATGTAATTGATTTCATGTCATTTAGAGATATCTATAAAAAGTTATGACGTAAAGACTAATATATATTCGTATGTGTTCTGGTGCCTCAAAAATACGTTTAAAGATTTGCATATTTTTAAAAATCATATGCAAATGAGTTTGATTTACAAAAAAATATTTAAAATATCCATTTTTATTGCCGAGTGAGCTGTGTTTTTTTTTGTGATTTTTGGTTTTTTTTTAATATTTTTTACGATTTAGTCAAGTTCCGAATTTGTATTTCGTTGAGAGAGAGGAGAGAGAAATGAGAAGGAAAAAATTAGATTTTTTGTCGAAAAAGTACAGTAAAAAGAGAAGTTTAGCGCATCTATAAAAAAAAGGATGATGGTATTTTGGTTATTTCACAAGTTAAAGGGGTACAATTATGCTAAAATCAATTAGGGGCACAGATCCACAAAAAAACATATTATTGGGGGGGGGGGGGGTATAGTTCCGTAAAATTGCCTAACAACTAAGAACATGTCAAAAAACTTCGTCCAATGTACAATGGTGAAAACTTATATAAGGTGAAACGAAGTTGTTGAGAAACTTATATTGAAATTGTTGCTCGTGTTTTTAAGTGCTTCAATGTGTTATATATATTATATATATATATGTGTGTGTGTGTGTGTGTGTGTGTTTGTGTGTTCAAAATTATAAATAGTACTACGTGGAAGAGTAATTTAGAATAATACAAAATTAAGCAACCAAAAAATTATGTTTTAATAGAAATGGTGGAAAATACATACTAGAAAAATAACTCAGGTTAGGCAATATAAAATTTTTCACATGCTTTCCACGAACATGCAGTCGACATGGCCAAATACATATTGGACAACTCATAGAAGTGTACGAAAAATAAAAATAAAAAGAATTCGAACATATGTATGACACAGGTCAGACGATTCGCATGTTCGATTTTTTTTATTTATTAATCATTTTAAGGAATTATTTTATTTTTTTTTAGAAAAAAGATACTATATAGTACTAGAAGTACATAATAGTAAGTAATATAATATAACCATTTACTCAAATATTATATTTTATAAAATTAAAATTTTGTCATTTAAATTTGTCTAAAGAACGTAATTTTTTTTTTTGAGATAACGAGTCGAAATCTTTCCGGTCTACCAACCTTCGATATTACTTGAAAAATCGTTTACTAAACACAATCTATCAGCCCGCATTTGGCCGGAATCGCTGTTAGAAAATAAAACTCTTGTCCGACGTGCGTTTCGAATCAGACATGAAGTACTTACGTCCTGTCTAGTCATCACATTAGTAATTTCAGCTGAAAATTTGCTAATATTGTAAATTTCTCATTTTATATCCGTTAGTATATTTCGAACCTATAACATGCGCTTCCTGAGATTCACGCCAAACCGCTCAACTGTAGAATGCAGGCCTTAGAAAATGCTCCCTTTCTCCTCGTGCCTTTATTTTGGATACAATGAAAAAAAAAAAAAAATTCAGACATATATGTCGGACACGTATGTCCGGACTTTTTTTATTTTTTTAAAACAAAATATTATATAATACTAACTGATATAACGTGCGCTTCCTCATCATGCCAAACCGCTTGATTGTAGAATGCAGGCCTTAGAAAATGCTCCTTTTTTCCTCATGCATTTTATTTTGGATACATTAAAAAAAAAAAAATCAGAGTACGGGGGTTTGAGCTACAGTCAAATGCAGGATCCGCATTAGAAAATACGGATATATCAAAATTTTATTCGATATATTGTTCGAGGATCGATATGTCGTGGATACAGCATGACACATGTTGAATATATCAGAGAAATGTCTAATACTTAAAAAGTAAAAAAAAATTCAGACATATATGTCGGACACGTATGTCCGGACTTTTTTTATTATATAATTTTTAATTTATATATGTCGGACACGTATGTCCGGACACATATATTAGGTACATAATTTTTATTATGTACCTAAATATTATATAATTTTTAATTTATTAACAGAATTAGACTCTTACCTCTTAAATTTATCTAAAGAATATAAACTAATATATTAGACATGATTATTTGTTATTGAATATTATCATATTTTCAGATATTCAAATATTTAATATAAATTATTTTTAATTATTTATATTTTTTTATTATTGCGTTCAAGCCGTATCCGTATTTTAATTTTTGAAAATTGTCGTGTTTCTTATGTGTCGTGTTGTCTTTGTATCTGTGTCCGTGCTTTCTAGATGCTGTATTTAAGAATCGAGGGATAAGATTTAAAAGTATTGAGTAAGTTCTGGTGTTGGTGCATATTCTATTTGTTTCTTTTGTTTTTAGACTAAAGAGTCAGATCAGATGCTGAAGTTTCAAAGGAACACCAAAGGCTAACTACGATGAGATCAGGACAGTGCAAGACTGTTACGCAAATGGATAGAATTTATCGGCAGATTAATTTTGTTAATGTAATACTTATTCGACCCATCCTAAAAAGGAGAATATATGACGCCAATTTCCAAAAGAAGCCAACACGTCGAAAGACGCATATATACAAGGAAAAAACTACTCATCCCTAAAAGTTTTAATTCTCATAAGCAGAATTGCCCGTCTGTTCTAAATGTACGTAATGAGACAAAACTGAACAAAGAGACTCGATATCATTAAGGACCCTGCTGCTGGGTGATGTATAATTGCTCCAAAATACAAAATGCAATTAACGATCTGAAATTTTATTGTCGGGAAAGAAAATATGTAAATTGAAATTTGGATTTGTAAAATTTCTTCGTTTGGAAACATTTGCTCTTCGTAGGTAACAATAGAGGAGCTTGTGTAACTATGATCATTACCTCGTGTGCTGGACTTGAAATCCCCAGATGCTGGAACAACAAATCTTGGAATCGATCAACTTAAAAGTTCTATCCTGATACAGTTGTAAAAATACATAATTAGAGTGGCTAATGTCAATAATCGTACAACACTTTTAAGAGGCACTCACCTCACAAAACAAAGGAATAAGGGAGCAGAAAGGAGAACCCACACAATGTCAGGTACTAATGTCAAATTCTTGTTACACCAATGCAAAAGACCAGAGTAATAGATATGAAGGTTGGCTTTCCAACACACAAAATTAGTGGATTCGGTAATTGTGTAAGCGCTCAACTAGATTTTCTTCCCGGTCGTCCCCGTCCACGACCTCGCCCTCGTCCTGAGCTTGACTTTTTATTCCCTGATTTAGTAGGACGGCCTCGTCCTCTCTCTTTGGGGTGTTCACATCAATGTCCACCTTCTTTTTACCACGACCTCTGCCACCACGTTTGCCTCTCGCGGTTTCCGCTTCCCCATTTGCATCGTCTTCTTCGCTGTTTTCACCTTCATCTTCCTCGCTTTGTAAACTTCCATCTTCTTCCATTTCTTCACTTGCGTCTTCAGAATCTTCAGAATCGCCCTTCTTCTTCCTTTTCCTAGAATTTTCCGAGGTAGCAGTGCCACGTTTCTTTGGAGTACCCTTCGCCACGGCAGTATTTTCATCGTTATTATCTTCTGCACGTGTGTATCAAAGAATGTATTGAATGCCACAGTATATAAAGTCACAAAAAAAGTATGCAATTTGGTAATAGCTATTGCAGAGTTTTAAACTGCAGCAGAGACTTGATGTCTTGGCAGTCTCACTGAAAAATTACG
Source organism: Xerophyta viscosa (assembly GCA_002076135.1). NCBI lineage: Eukaryota > Viridiplantae > Streptophyta > Magnoliopsida > Pandanales > Velloziaceae > Xerophyta > Xerophyta viscosa. Next base: position 5,829,064 of record MJHO01000001.1, read on the forward strand.
GTAATGTACCTACAACTGTGTTTCTCGTTTATATCCTAAAGTCCTAAGTTACTAGAGGGGTAATTAGAAAGTGCAGTGAATGCTCTTGAAGCAGAGCTTATAATACCTTGTTGCTTGTAAATTTCAAAAAATCATAAATTAAAAAAAAAAAAGAACAGGCACCAAATAACAAAGAAGAAAAAATGAAGTCAATAGTAAAGAAACCACAAAATGGCTCATCCACATTAATCAGGTTTAACAACCCCTCAAGGAATTTTGGTATATTATGATCGTATGTCATAAGGGAAGCATTAAATAAAACCTGAAGTAGGTATAGGGTGAAGAATGACAGTCGTAAGTGTACTAAATCCGAAGCAATTGGATGTATAACTCATGTATTATTTCTAGAAAATGTTATATCACCACCTCCACACGTATGGTATCAACCACTATGCATAGACAACAATGCATACTCAAAAGGAAAAAAAAAAAACAATCCAAGAAGAAGATACATAGTTTCTGACAAATACCTTCTTCAGCTTTCCCATCATAAACTTCAAGCTGCATACAGGTCAATGCGTTAGTGATTTAATTATAAAATAAAATACGGAGGCACAACGGATATAACAACAGAAGTAACATGAATGAAAAGATAATCGATGTGTAGTATTAACATTTCATTTGTATTACCTATAGGATCATGGCATAAACTATTATACAGTGGTATAAAATGCAGATGCCCACGTAACAGATACACCAACATAGAGATGCAACCCCAGCCCGTGGCACACACAGGGTTAGACCAGGTGGGCTGAGGGCAGCCCGCAAGGATGCGCTGTGCGGGTCAGTCCCGTAAATCCACCGTGCACTAACCATGCGGGCCGGGGAAATTTTATTTTTATTTTAATTTTTAATTTTTTAATCTATCAAATATACCCTCTAACTTCACAAATTTCACACAACTCAAAATCTCAACTCTTACTTTCAACTCTCTCAATCCAAGCTTTCAAATCATACTCACAAACTATTTAATAGTTGTAAATTCGGTAGAGGCACAAGACTAAGAGTACTAATTCTTAATTTTTACAATCGTTATTATATTTGAATTTTTTAAGGTCAACGGAAACTTTGTTTGATTTTCAATGTAATCTTTGGATTAATATATAAAAGAAAGTTTAATTTTTTACAACTTAGTGTCTATATAAAAATTTAAAATTAATTTTTTTAAAAAAAATTAATATACGTGCTGTCCGAGCTAGCACCCGCTGCTGCGCGGGTAGTGCGGGCTAGGCCGCAGGCGACACGTCGCAGAAGTGCGGGCCAAGTCCTGCATCTCTACAGCAACAGAAGTGTCATATTAACTTCTCAATTTATTAGCTATAGCATCGCAGAACAATTATGCTGTGGTATCAATTAGCATGACAATCAGTTTATATTACCCATACAGGCAACAATTGTGGTGGGCATGGGGTTATGAGTAGGGCACAACAGGCTGAAATAAAACCAGATACCTGATCCAAACGATCACCAACATTGCTTCTGTCAACCACGATGAGAGAAAGACCAACTCCACAGGCCACACTACAGAGAAGCCACAAAGTTAAACATATGGTGTGAAGCACTTATAAATCTAACAGTAAAGTTTATGATGCTGAGCCTTACCTAATAACATGCATTCCATCAAGTATATCAACCTTCTTGGGATTTGCTGAAGATCTGCATGAAACAAGAATTCACGACATCTAAAACTAAGGAAAGTGGAAATGTTTAATGCTTCTAAGAAAATGAAGGAAGCATACTTCTGTCCATTAGGACCATATCCAAGTTCTCCATATTGTGCATGACCCCAACTTATGCATGCATCATCTGCGCCAACGACATGGTGCATATGGCCTGAATCCATGCACCGAATATTCCAGCCACTGGCAAAAAGAAAAACCAGAAAAAGCAATTGGCTTGGACCCTTCATTAAATGGGAAAAAACAGATTCGTACAATTAAAAGAAAAAAGGAATTAAAAGAGAATTGGTCATCATGCACAGTTGTAGTAATCTTCAGTCATAAGAAAAACTCATGGCCTCTTGTTCTTCCAACAGATATTTGAAGATTGCATACCTATCAGGCAATGAATACTCCAACTAATTTATGAACATAGTTATGCATGGAATAAAGCAAGGGTATGTAACTACCGGGTCTGGGGATAAAACACATGCAAACAAGTAAACATGTGTTCCTAGTTCTTGTAAATCACATGATTGGGCTAGTGATCTTCCTGCAGCATGGCTAGCAATTAAAAAAAAAAAGGCATACAATTGTAAGCCCATACATGCAAGCAGGCAAGTCATAGGCATATGATAGACAAGGTTCTGCACTGAAATAATATCTGCAGGCACCTAATACTTTGTGGAGAAAAAGTATACTCGAACAAAAAGCTCGAAGGTAATAATTAGGTCTAATTGGGGGTTGAGGGTTGTTATTGTTGGAAAACCAAGGTATCGGCACTAGCGAGATAATTATGTATTTGACAGTCGACATGATCTGCAGTTATCACCAATAGTTAAGAAGCATGGACGCGTATACGATATGAGATGGATATGCCGATACGGATATGCAGATACATCATTTTTCAAAAAAAGCAGAATATGACACCCTTAGGATACTTAAAAAGTAAATTTCTTCGAAAAAAGAAGCAATTGTTTAATAATGAAAGCTAACTAAGGCTGAAAACAAGATTTCTCATCAGATTAGCAATCAACAAATCTTAAACCATTAATCACACATTTTCAAAGGAATCAAGCTATATATCATATCCCAGTGTGTGCGCATCAGCATCAGCATCGTTTAGAGTTTGGATTCTCATTTTTGAGTATCAGACAAGTATCGAAGAGAATCCGAAGGTATCATGTCCTATGCATGTAGATACTCTGACACACTTCCTATAAGAGTTCCCCAATACTAAGCAAAAACTTTAAACTTGATGCATTCCAGTAGAAGAACAGGCATGGCAGACAAGCACTATGTAGGACATTCAATTAAATGTAATAACGCGAAGCCATTAACATAAACAGGTCAAGATTATATAAATGTAACATACGCAAGTAGTGACAGAACAGGAACATGGATATGAAATTCACAAGCAACAAAAAATATTTAGAAAAAGCGATATACTAAATAGAATGTGTGCGCATACAAGTAAGAAACATAAATCACCACATTGAAGCAGGTTAGCAAGTCGTCTCAGAAGGTTGTGCGATGCGAAAATAAGTGCAGCAGTGAATTTGATGACTGATAATCTTTCTAAAATATGCTGAATTAACAAGCATCCACAATGGTTGCGAGAATAGATAATTAACCTTAAATCCATAAGTGGCTTAGGATACATCCAGTCATCCCCAGTATTCTTGATCTTTCCCCACATGTATAATTGTCCACCTCCTAAAAGGATAAGATGAATGGACTGAAAATGAAAAACTAAATGGCTAATAACTGAGGGCAAAACCCCTAACAAGCAGCCCAGTGGACAGTTTGAAAGTATCAGTAAATAAAAGCAATGGTCATTTATCCAAACACAGAAAAATTGAAAAACTTAATTAACATATATACAAGTATCTAACCCGTACCAGCAGTACAAGCAGAGTTCATAGAACCTGCAGAAACTATAGCAGTAGGAGGAAGAACATTATGTTTCTGAAAGACTTCAACAAGACGAGGCTTCCACTCGTCCTTCTGCTCTCTATGACCTAATCTATCATCATTAATGAAAATGTTACTAGAAACTAACAGTCTACATGATAGGTGAAGATATGCTGGCAATGTGGCGATTTGTAGAAACCACAAAAATGCAGAATGACAACCTAAAAAATGCAGGTTGAAAGTGTACTACCACGAAATATTTAGATCATACTTGCCTTCCATATCCACCAAAACCCCACCTGCAAATAGAGGAACCCATGAGATTAGATACAATTAGGACTAGATGTAACGGGAAGCATGCATGTTCAAATCATGTAGCATGATTGAAAAGAAAGATGAAAACCAATCGACAAAATTGAGAAATATCTTCACCAAAATTACGGCTTTTGACTCTACTGAGATAGTCATAATTGAAGTTCTTAAAAGAAAAAAGAAGGTGCAATACAAGGTGATTGGACATACGTGTATACAAATCCATTCGAATCCACAGCCACTGGCCAATTCAACAGAATTTACGTTAGAATCACAGTTCGATCAACTGTACATACACGACCAGCAACACAAGAAGACCATGAAATGGAAAAAGAATAAGGACCTGTGTGATTTGATCCACATGCCACTTTGACAACGTTCTTTTCTGCAAATGCAGCTATTGCTCGTGGCCGTGGCTGCGCCTCATACGCCAACCTTATGGAACTGTCTTTAGTATTGTACTGCAGAATGAGAATAAAGATTAAAACTACTAAAAAAAAAAAACACTAGTTATAAAGAAGCGAAGTTGACCTCATTGTTTGTTCCATGTCCAAGTTGTCCGTATTGTGGAAGACCTGCAGTTCTGACAAGAAGTACAATTAACTAATAGGGAACCAAAATGATATAACTGATGTATATTGAAAGAGACAGCCCAAAACAAAGGAAAGAAGACCTATTGCAAACTTACAATATCGAGGAACCTTCAACAGATGACAGCCAAACAGTAAAATCAGCTCCACAAGCAGCGTTTGTGGCTTGGGAAACCAAACATTGGACAGGAGATGTCTCTATTTCTGCAAAAGATCAAATAAATGAGCAATAAATGTATAATATAATACATATTTATATATATATATACACACACACACACACACGCACACACACATACACACGTGCACTAAAGAATGCAAGAAAAACGGTTAAAGCACTAAACGTCGTAGACCTTTCTGGAAGTGCTAGCATTAACCTATATAACTCAGGGAAAGCAACACGAATACAAGTTGTGAAAACATGATAATTACTCATGTTTGGTCAGAAGACAGCATATATTTAAAGAATAATGCCCATTTATCCTCTTAACACAAAGTGATGACCTATCTAATGAATCAGTAAAGTACGTGTAACCAACTTAAGCAGAAATTCAATCGAAAAATTGTCTCTGCCTTTAAACGATACATCTCATTATTTCACATGGAACTTTTTAGAAGTAACCAAATCTTCAAATAAGAAAACAGCAACACAACATGGAGCCTCATACCAGGTTTGGGGCAAGTCATCCTCTAGTTGATCAGTTAATTCGACTCACTTCCTTTCATATTGCATCAGACAAATGAGTGCTCATTAGGGCTTAGGTGGGAGAGCAGTGCAATGGTATATACTAAATAACGCTAAATGACAATTTACATGTTAAGAATTAAGATATTATGGTTGATTTTACCGTTAAATGCATTCATAAAGCAAAAACTTGCTCCATGTATGTTTCTTGATATGGGCATCGCTTGAAAGCACTACTATAAAAACTGGAAAACTTCAGTTTCAGATTTTTACTTACCATTTTTTGTGGCCCCTGAACCTAATTGCCCATGCTTATTCATACCAAAGGAAAATGATTTGCCATCATCAGTTACTACAACTGTGTGGTTCCGCCCTGCACCAGCCTTTACAATTTTATATCTGCAGCAGACCATAGTGTTAACTATGCATTATACTTGAATGCAAACCCAGTAGATAAGCTTTGTCATATACGCATGCGTTCAACTATTAAGAGGAGACTCAATTGCAGGATTGTACAGTCGCAAAGTTTTTTCCTTTTAAATTTTTTGACTTAAGATACATGTTTCACTGCTTCAATAACCTAAATGTTTTAAGACTAGTATAACATTTCCTTTATTTATACTAGAACTTGCAAGTTAGATAAGTTCTTGCAAGGTGGAATGCCTACATATTGGTTTTAAAATAACAATGCTTGTCTGGGCAGTGTAATGCAAAGGGTAATCAGACAATAACTTAACAACATAAACTTTCGAGTTTATACGTATTCCCAAGTTAAATTCTAGTCTGATTATACATTTTTCGAGTAATAAAATGAATAATCAGACAGCAGTAAATCCATATGCAGCACGGAGTTAGTCCAATAATAAATGCATCTAGGCCCTTACAAAGTTATTTGTAGAAAAAGATACTCTGAAATTTATTCTTAAGTTCTTGTGATACTGCTCTGCAAGTTCAACTCACATCAAAGATAGGTCTCAAATAAATGTGGTTTAATGAAATTTCCTGCACTGCCTTATGTCACCTTTTTGCTCTGCTTTTTGTTGCCCTTGTACTATGCTTCTTGTTCAGAATCTGTCACTAATAATATATCAACCAAATTTTTTTTTCAAGTCATATGCTACTATTTTAATCGATACCTTCCCATCATCCGATCTATAATTGCTAACATAACCTATCAAAAGATAATTTTGAATTAAGCAAGACCAACTGCAGGACTTCAAAAGTATTATCGATTTTCTTCATAGAAACTCAGAAACTCAAATGGTAAAAATAGCAGAAGCAAAGCACATAGATTTAAAGAGTTCAGAGACAAACAAAACTATCTCTTACTTCAGTAATTCAGTTACTATTGTTGGCAAACTGCGGTTGCGTATATCCCCATGACCCAGCTGTCCTTTCTGTGATGAAGTCTCTAGAAATCAATTGCTTGTAGAGGAAAATTCAACAAATCAAAGCAAATGTACTAACGCTTCTCACACACCTCATTCCTTCCCCATGTATAGCAGCGGCCTTCAACATCCAGTGCCACACAGTGACAAGACGCTACAACCACATCGAGTGCAATTATTAGCCAATATCTTCTAGGGACTGGTTTTACATTTATGACATGTAAGAACTATATGATAATACAATTCAATTCAACTTGTGTAGCTAGTAGTTGCTCGCTACTTCACGTAATGTAGTGAGTATCGACTCACTACAAGCTGCTATCTTACAAGCTAAAATTTAAGCTACAAGTTATTGAACAAATTGTTTCACAAAAAGCAGCTTGAAACTGTTAGCTTGTTTTACGAGCTACTATTTACAATCTATTCAACAAGCTTCAATCTTCACAGCCTACGACGTATACTGAAATGGAGAAAGACTAACTGTGAATACAGAAAGTCGAAAAAAATAAACTCACCAGAGCCAGCAGCAACGAATCGAATATCGACACCAAGGAGTGGGCTGAGGCGAGTAGGAGAAGCAAGATTCGTGGACGTGGCGGGATGTTTGCGGCCCAACAACTCCCATTGGGTCCCACCGCAGTACAGTAGCTCACCTCCTCCTCTTCCACCAGCCGTCTTCTCTTCCGCCGCCAGGGACGACTCCTCCGCCAGCTTGATTTCGCCGGCGAGCGCCGCCGACATTCTCACGGCGGAGCGGTAGGGTTCCGCTGGAGATGTTAATGAGATTGGATTAGGGATTTCGCTTTCTGGTCGGGTAATGTTTCAGAGGTTCCGTCAGGGTGCCTCGGATTCGGGGACTTTATAGGGAGGGACTTCCTTCGAAACAAAAGAGCATTTTTCGGACTGGAGAATTTGCGATAGGTGCGAAACGTGGAAGTTGAAAACGTTCCGACTCAATCTGTGGATATCGAGCAGTCGGGGTGTCATTGTCTCAGGATCCATAAATGTTTGAAATAATGTCAAAGAAAAATCCAACTTTTTAAAATTCGTACAAATTAATTTTACATATTTTAAACTTAAAAATAAAAAATCTAGCCGTACACTTTAAAATATTCTGAATATACAAACATAACATTGTAGAGCTAGTACAGTATTATCGACTTGTATCTCAGTAGTAAAAATACAACATTTAAAAAAAAAGACATAATATTCTGAATGAACAAATAAAATGTTTGATCGAACAAATACAAACATTTCATAATAACAAATTTATTATTTTTATTTGAAGATTAATTTATTCAAATTTTATATTTGGGAGACTTTCTTAGCAACATCCCTAAATATTTTCAACATCGAACGCAATTTAGACCTTACATTTAAAAAATTCCCCCCAAAAAAATAAACACAAACTTAAATTAATGAATTTCCAGTACTATAAGAACACTTCATTAGATTGGATAGACGGGTTCGTATGCTTCTGACCATAAAATAGGACGCAATACAATCCTTACAAATGTAATCTGGGCTTAGTTTGGGGCCTATTGAGCCGGACAAAATATATATATATATATATATATATATATATATATATATATATATATATATATATATATATATATATATATATGTATATATATACACACACACGCACACACAAAATAACGGACGGCGTACCCTCAATTTATGTATAAAAATAATTAAAAATTACTTTTAAATATATAAGTAATAACATTTAGAACTTCTTTAATTTATAACTATATAATATTTTTATTCTTTTGATTATACCGATCCAATATTACATATTGTATTCCTTTTCTAAAATAATAAAAAAATAGTTCTTAAATAAATCTAGAAATAAAAAACAATCTAATCTGAAAATCATATAGAAGACATTTAGAAAGTAAAAAATAGATAATTTTATAACTTTTGACTAAATATAAATCACATGATATTTATAATAATTACTATATAAAATTTAAATTTATTTTATTTATTAAATAATTATATTAAAATATAACACCATCAATCCTTCCTCTTACTCTTTAGTGTGTGTGTGTGTGTGTGTGTGTATATATATATATATATATATATATATATATATATATATATATATATATATATATATATATATATATATGTATAGAGAGAGAGAGAGAGAGAGAGGCTATTCTCAGTTCGACCTGAGAATAGCCTTGGTAAGCTAACATCTCAGCCGTTGATCTCCTTGATCTAACGGCTGAGATTTAATTTTACACTTAACGGAATAACGATTCACGCCGTTAAGTATTTAACGGCGCCGTTAAGTGTTAGTGTTAAAATTAAATCTCAGCCGTTAAATCAAGTAGATCAACGGCTGAGATATTAGCTTACCAAAGGTTATTCTCAGATCGAGCTGAGAATAGCGCACACACACACACACACACACACACACACACACATATATATATATATATATGCTAATCTCCACTCGACAGGAGCACGGCTCGCTCCTGTCGACTCAGCAGCCGTCGGATCGCGACGATCCGACGGCTGAGATCACGCGCGTGTTTTGTAAGAGCTCAGATCGGTTTCAGCCGTCGGATCATCTCGGCGATCCGACGGCCGACATCAAGCGCGTGTTTTTTAAGAGGTCGGGTCGGATTTCAGCCGTCGGATCGCCGTGATCCAACGGCTACGGATTCGACAGGAGCGGGACAAGCTCATGTCGAGTGGAGATTAGTCTATTTCTATATATATATATATATATATATATATATATATATATATATATATATATATATGATTAGCAATTATTCTACTGCTGTGATCAAAGGTGGATTGTGGCATGTGATGGTGATCATTCGAGCCAGCAATCTTAGAGAAGCGAAGATTGGAATTAAAAGGTCAGCTTGGATTTGAGGCCATCAAATATTTGAATATTCTACGCGTGATCGTATCGTATATGCCTAATCTTGTTGTACTCCTTAATGATAAAAGATAGTGTGCTGAACATAGTAGCAGAGTCGCAGACACAGTATGCACTCTCACAGCCTGACAATCAAATGATTCAAAAAAAATTAGGATTTTTAGGATGTCACCAGCTGAGCTGATTGTGGACCATATATATCTATACTGGCCCAAGTTGTTTCCAGCATAAAAGATTACTGATGTGGCACTGCCACAATAATCTTGCAATTTTCAGGCTTACAATCGTGAAGAACTGAAATATTTTGGACTTATCTTGCGAATGACCACTTTTTATGTGAAATAGAATAAATAAAAAAAAAAATTTGCTTTGGTAACAAAGATTGATGCTGTAATAGTACTTAGTATTTAACCTTTTGTTTTGATTGAGTGTAATAGTACTTAGTACTTATGTATATTTGCAATATTAAAGTAGGTACATCACTAGGATCAGGGGCAGATCCAATATAGAAGTAGGGTAGTCAATTGACTACCTAGTTTTCGAGATCGAATATAATATATACAAGCTTGTTGAACCCGCACGTTGCTGCGGCCATGTTTATTTTCAACTATTTGCTGTAGTCATGTGGTGTTTTTAAAAGCTATTCCATATACGAATATTGACAAACTTATTTTAAATGATGATGATCAATTGTATATAAATAGTGACAAACTTATTTTGTTTTGGAAAGTAGTGTTTAAATGGTGATGATCAGTTATGTGATGTAGCGTAATGTATACAAAATGGCAATGTTTAAGTTTGTCGATATTCGTAAATGCCACCCTAATATTTAAGATGTCAACTAATACTAAATGTCGATACCAAAAATTATTTAAGATGTTGTGTAGCATAACTAAGTTGCTTATCAATTTTTTTTTGGAAAGCATAGCAGCTAATCTACACCACCCCAATATTGTAGGAGAAAAGACAACAATATTTGAGTTAATATTTAAGTAAATTTTATTGCTGAAATATACACTGTTTAAAATGTTTATGTACCCTCTTTCATTTTTTTGGTGTGTGTGGAAGGTTTTTTACTATTTTTGGAAGGAAACTAGTGTGTATCCCACTGATCATTACTCTGTTATTATCTTCTCCTTCGTCTATATTTTTTATCTATGAACACTAATTTTTTATTACTACAAAAGCTTTGGAAATTACTCTGGCTCATATTTTTTATAAATGATGGTGGAAATTATTAATTTTTCTTCTGCTTTAAAATTTCAAGATTATATACTTGTATGACTTCTTATCAACTAGTACATTTTTTAAAATAACTTGCCCTATACATGACTCTTTACGTAAATACATGATAATGTGAATTGCATTCTACCAATTATCCACATCACTATGTTTTTGTCTTTTTCTTTTTGTCTTATTTAAAAATTAAAATAAATTTATATAAATGATCGTAACAATTGCCTTTCTGATTGGTGCACTATACACATTATCAGTTTGTTTTATGATAGTGATGCTCTACTTTTGAAAAAAAAAAACAAACAAAAGGAAATTCTATAAACTTTGCGAAGTTCATATGTAACATAGGAATGGTATCATGTCAGTATAACATGTTAAAGGTTTGGTGATGGTAAGTACTAAACTCAACTTTTTATTAGAGTAAGATTGAGCTAACATTCTAACATATTCTACCAAAATGAGGATTTCTAATCTCCAAATATATCTTAAACTTCACCTGTAAAAGTGATCAAAAACATCCTCCAAGTCACATTTAAAAGATGAAGTTTTGAGGCTACATTAGGAGGTGCAAAGCACCAAAATCCGCAATTGTATGTGCATTAAATGCAAGATAAACTAACTTCAAAAGTTGAATATGTATAAGATTGAGAGGGATTACTGGAACAAATACAACATGAAAAATCTTTCGCAGGTATCATATAACAAACTGTATAAAAGATTGAAACCTGAAACTTGAAAATAAGTATTAGACACAATGTTCTACATGCAACTAAGCATTAGGATTTTTTTCAAAGGTAGAGGCTTCTGCAATGTGCCATGTATGGTGGCGTTATGCCACTATAGATCATTGCTATAGTTTGTGTCTTGCTTTTTCTCTTCAGCAGGAAAAGTTCACTCTTGGAAAAGTTTGTGTTTTGTTTTTTCTGCTAGTTCTCTAAACCTTTATAAGGACATTACATGTCTGAGAGGAAAGATATCTTGGTCTTCAGCTTATATAATTAAGCAGTTCACGCATGTATAAGTAAGCAGTAGTAAGATGTCAGGTACTTTATATATATAACACAAAATGAATATGTCGGTTGTTTTTTTGTAATTTGGTCCTATATAAAACATTAAGAAAATATCTGCAGCTGCTATAAGTGCAAAATAATCACTTACTTTAGAAGTGTCTAGCAAAAAAAAAAAAAGATTTGGTTTTTGCATCTTTTCTGCTTCAAAATTATGATCAATTCTTATCTGCGTGAATATTATAATAATATGTCAAATATCGGTTTGTATAATAAGTTTAATTAATTAAATTTATTGAAAAACATGTCATACCTTGATTTTTTTTTCTTCTTGCTTTTTGGTTCTTGCACCGTTGTATAGAGAATTGCAGGAGATTGTGCTCTTTTTGTCTTATCTTTTTCTTTTGTTGCTAGTATAGATAATAATATATCATCTTCATTCCGGATCAACGGAGTGTCTTCTTTGAGAATTGGCATAATAGATTCTTCTTGAGAGAGATTCCTGCACCCACCATAACCAACTTAAAAAGAATGATTAACTTGAGATTCAACTTTTGCATTATTTGCATTACGAATGCAAGACGGTCTTACTTCATGAAATCCGTAGGGAACAACTCTTTGCGGGTTGATTGTGTTGACGAGGTTGGAGCTTTCTCTCTCGTAAGCATAGTGATAGATGATGCAATATCAGTAGTGGGAGTGGGTATGAACCTTGTGCATGTGAGACTTGTTTCATCATACTGTCGAGTTTTCTTGCTTACCGATAGTACAAAATATCCCTCAAGTCCTATGATTTTTTGAAGTGGCGGTGGTAAGCATGTCTGATCTGTGTATCCATCTTCAATCGTTAATTCACAACATGTTGTGCTGATAATGTTTTGTACAATTTAATCAAATAGTGTAACGGTTGTTGCAGTTGTTGTATTTCTACTATGGAATTGACTCTAAATCTGTATTAGAATAATAATAATAATAATAAATAACAGATAGAGAAATAATGCTACAAGTATTGCACATTTTGCTAGAGAAAGTACAAGGATAATACTGCAATGTAGGAAGTTTAGTGATTGCAGCATGATCTTGGCACCAATAAACTGTGCTAAGTTTTTTCAAAGCACGGTGGCAACCCTTTTCAGGGCAAGCTTCATAATACCATCCGTTTGTAACGTCAATTTTGACTTCCTTTCCTTCAATTCCGTACTTCCTATTCTAAAAAGCCAGTAAAAGAGAAATTAATGAAGTTGTAGATGTAATAATTTTTTATTAATAGTTTGTTACTTACTATACTTTGATACAGTGGGATGTTTAACAAGTAAGCGATAGTGACTAAAGTAGTTGCTGATCCGTCTACATTTCCTTGTCTGTACGCCTTGTTAAGTTCAACATATTGTATTGGAGGATAGTCCTTGAACCTACATATGACATTGTAAAAGTTACAAAAGTTATTTCCTCAAAGTTGTGGTGCAATGGAGAACTTCAGCGTACCTATTTTGGAACACTTGGACATCCGATATGCCAACATTTAGTTCGAACACTGTGTCAGATGTGTTAGAAAGTACAGTACAGCCTATTACTTTTGTATGTAAGTTATTTGAAATAAACAGTAATATAAGCAGTATATAAAGTTTGGATGTAGTAGTGTTTTACTATAAAAGATTTTACAATCATCCATGTCAATGCTATGACAATCGGTTCATTGAGTTTCTCCAACATGCTTTGGTTCAAATATGTGGCCAACTCTCCCCAAAAGGTAACAACAATTATTTCATCACTGCAAAATAATAGTTGTTTATTTAAGATATTCAAGCGAGCAATAATATTAACGAATAATGGCATTATTGTGTTTACTTTTACCAAGTATTTATCAAGCAGCATTCAATTTTGATAAAATAACATTGACTTATTAAGTAGTATTTAATTTAAAATTCATTCAACAAGTAATAGTAATTAATTAATCATAAAGATAACTTATCGAATATATGCTTTGTTGTCAAAGATATTGGAACTATACTTTATGTCATGGATATAGAAGGTTCTTCTTGTGTTGCTATCTCGCCCATGTTGTTCTTCCTCTACTGTATGTATTCGACCAATAAATTCTGTATTGTAAATGTAGTTTGTCAATGGTGTTAAATATATTATCATTTGTAAAAAAACTAGTCAATAAAAAAAATATATACCAGTTAACAGAAAAGTTTGTCCATTTCTTTTCTCTAGTTCAGGTGTGTTGACAAAGTAGAATTTATGTCTTGGTATTGTGACATTTTAATCTCTCAGTGGTTTAAACTTGATTGCTCTTGCCATTCTAACAATGCATGCATGTTGAATAACCCGATAATTGTCTTTGTTTTATCAGTAAGAAACTTGCTGACATCATAAATGACACCAACTTTAATGAGCGATTGGAAATAGTTTTTATGCTGGTTATCTGCTGTGGCATGAATTGCATCACCCTGTATATATGGAAGTATACTTAATGTGTAGGGATATACTAAAGATATATTAAAAGTCTAAAGTGTACTCAATATGTAGGGATATACTTACATTTTCATCAACAATAACACAATTGACACTTAAAATATTCTTCGTCTTGGTACCATGTGCTAACCAAAAGCGGATCACTCGTACCCTTAGGAGTGCATTATACATACCTTCTTTTAGATCATTTATTGCTGTAATTATATCCATGGCAACCTACAAAATAGAATTTGTTCATATGTTAGGTAAAGTGGGTTCTCATGCTGTATGTACAAGAATATGTTAACCAAGGACAATAACTTAAAAAGAAGATAAGAGAGATAAACCAAAAAATATAATGGAGAACTTTATATGTTTGAAAGAACTTCTCTATAAACAATATTTTTGGTAATATTGTCAGAAAAATCTTCAGAAGATTTTATGTAGAAATGTAATCCTTGAGGTGTAGTAGCTCGTGACATTGCAACATGAAGTTGGCCATGAGAAAACACCGGCTCGGAAAGAAAAATTTCCACCGTATTCAAGGATTGTCCTTGGCTTTTGTTTATTGTCATGGCATAGCACGCTTTGATTGGAAAATGTCATCTTCTAAGTATAAAAGAAAATTTTGTGTCTTGTCCAGAGATGATAATTCGAGGTATGAAATTTTTTTTTCCAATATTCCTTCCCGAAATAATTTTTGCTTCAATAATCGTGTTGTGCAATTGCGTTATGATTAGTCGAGTGCCATTACATAGCCCTTCATACTGGTTGATATTTCTTAATAGCATTGCTGTCAATCCAACTTTCAATTTTAATTCATAAGGTGGCATACCACTGAATTTTAAAGTGTTCAATAATTCTATAGGATAAAAGGCATCTAGTTCATCTGTATTACCTGATAATGGACAAAAAGTATCAAAAGTATGATATTATCGCTCAATATTATTTATCAATGATAACATATAGTCATTAATATTATCTACAATATCATTCTTTGGAGCAACAATAGCTCTCTCTTGAAGAAATTTAATATTGTCAAAATTGTTTGAAAATTTGGGGTAGACTTCATCTACCATTTTCTGAATAGGGTCATTTGTGGATCGAATGATATATTTGTTAGCAATTTGTATCCAAATTGTATCTTTATCAGATGGCAATTTGATTCCTTCGATTGTACCGTTCCCTATTTTAAGATCCATTCAGCAAATTCATGTAGAGATTTTTTTTTTCCAAAGAAGACATATTATCATTTTGCAATCTCATATTTTTCCTCAGCGTTAGGATTGTACAATATGGCCATAGATGAGAAAAATTAATACAAGAATTTATAATTTCTTCCTTAGAAGCAGTGTTTTGCACAGGTAATATTTGCTTAAAATCACCACCAAGAACAACCGTCTTTCCACCAAATGGTTTGTCATTATTATTAAGGAGATCTCGTAAGCTTCTATCCAAGGCTTCAAAACAATAGTTTGAATTCATTGGTGTGTCATCCCAAATAATTTGAACAGTACATTCTAGAAGTTTTGCAAGTTGAGTTCCTTTTTTTATTTCGCATATTGATGTTTCGTCTATCGTTAAAGGTATCTTAAATCGAGAATGTCCAGTTCGCCCCCTTGTAAAAGTAAAGATGCAACGCCCGAAGAAGCAATAGCAAGAACTATTTTTCCTTCTGAACTAAATTTTGCTGTGATTGTTTTCCATAAATATATTTTTCTCGTATCGCCATGTCCACAAACAAAGAAAAGACCACCGTTGTTCTCCACTGCATTTACTATTTTTGTAAAAATAGTCATTTGATCATCATGTAATCTGTGCCGCATGTTCTCGTAATCAACTTTCAAAGTGTTAATATCATAATTAAGTTCTTTTCTAATTAATCTATTGGTCAGCTCTTTCAAAAGTTCATTATTTGGCATTGATATATTCTTTTAGAGACGACCACGAGTTGAATAGTAATTTCTCAAGTTCATGATTTTGCAAACAAGACTCTTGTATATGCAGACGCTCAATACAAAATGCGTTCTTAAATTTATAGACAATATTATCAGTCACTTTAGACCAATGCGATTCCCATAAAATCACAGAAAAGGATTATCGTAACAAATAACTGCCTTAATTCAGATGGAGTTGCCCAAAAAGATGCTTCATTTAGTGCCTTGTGCCATTCCTCATCATCTCCTAAAACACCGATTGCTTTACATGCTTGTTTGAATGTCAAATAAGTTGTTCCATCATTTGTTATAATATCGTCAAAACATGTTGTACCTTTGACTGAGTTAAGAAGCAACCTTAAAAAGTATAATTCACCAGAGTTTGGATGCACATAGGACATTCGACCAATTGACATTTTTGCCTTCCAACTAGTCCAGATCTTATCACGTTTGTTCCGTACAAACTTCATTGGAAATTCAACATAAGTTAAATTATGTGCATCATGATATCTCTTATTTGTATCGAACCAACCTATAAGTGTTATTTTATTAATGGCCGGTTTATAGAGAACTGATGTTAAAGACTGATTTTGGCTATACAATACATTATGCATGTTTGGTAAGGGTACAACAAGTCTCTCAACTGCGAGCTCTCTACGATGAATGGAAAATTTTAGTAGTTTCCAAGCTGCTTCAAAGGGAGTGACAAATCGACAATTTAAATAAGTCTTAATTTCATCAACTTCTGTATAATGAACATTCAGAGGATCGAAATCAATCGTAATATTATCATCCACAACAGCTCTGATTCTATCTGGACCTTTGTTAACATATTTAAATAAGTATTTGACGAACATGGACCTTGAGCAAAACTCAACATTGATATGTGCACCAAATATTACACTAAGTTTACGATTGTATGGAACAACGAAGCGATTATATAAATTATGTCCATTTCTAGCAACATAATGGCCATTTTCTCTTCTCTATATACAACAAATCCATCGTCGGTGATAGTTGCAGAATCCGAATATTGTTTGGGAAATGATTTTGAACATCTTCCGTTTCTCATACACTTAGCATTTGGATCAAGAACTCCACATGGTCCATGCATCATATACTCATCAACAACTTCATACGCAACTCGCATCATTTAATTTTTTTGGAATCTCGGCAGAAATAATTGTATTAATATCATTAACTGTTTGCTTTCTTGCATACTTCTCCACCCACACTAAGATGTGTACATGTGGCAAACCTCGCTTTTGAAATTCAACGCTATACAAGACTATAAACAAATAAATAAATGAAGTTAAAACTTATGGTAACAATATAAAACCATTATTTATAAATATTAATTTTTATTGGAATACTTGTACTAGTTTTTCCAAGAGGATCACCAAATTTAATGTATGATATCATCTTTTCCAATTTAGCTTTGTGAAGTCTGGAAACTATATTTGGCCTATCTTGAGGCAATTGCACTCATACCTTTGGTAAATCTCGTAGTAATTCATGTCATTTTGGGTTTGCAGTAAAAGTTATAAACAATTCCGGTTTACCGAAGTGTCTACATATAGCCACTGAATCATGGTAATTTTAAATCATATACCTAGGGCTTCCAGTAAAAGATGAGGGTAATATAATTATCTTTTCAATAGCACGACCATCTACATCTCCCCTTATAACAGCATCACGTATTCCTTGATATTGTTTACATCTAAGAACATCTTAATTTCGTCTTATATATTCAAGACGATCTTCTTCAAGACAACAATAAGCATCGACCAGAAATTATTGAAATAACTTTTCGTCACGTAATAACGTCTTTCCTTCATTATATCGATCTTGGATACGATAAGCATAATCTGCTCTCATAGAAATACGATTTAATTTTGTTTTCTTTTTCATACAATGTGGATTAAATAGTATGACAGGCCTAAAACCATCCTCACCATTTGGAAATAAAAGAGGATATTGCAATGCCATAAAAGATGGGTGCAACTTGTTCATCCTTTGTAAGAATCCATCGTTATAGTTGACGACTACATCACGCTCATTATGAGATTGCCAAATGTCACTAACAACTAACCCTCCTATGTCGTCGCAAGTAGGTAATTCGTACTCAGGTCCATCATTCGAACGCCTTGAAAGCAATCGTAATTTAATTGGTATAGCAGGATAATCTCTATAATTGTCTCTAACTCGTCGAAATAGCTGAACTAGTATATTGTTTGAATCCAGCATTTGTTTTAAACCATCAACAATCTCGGAATCAAAATCATCGCTACAATGACAATTGTTTATAAACTTTAATCTATTTTCAACCTCATTTCCAGTGTCATATATATATATATAGCTGTGCAAATTTAGGTAGTTGGCCATCTTCTGATAATAGAGATCTTATTAAGTGATACATCTGGCCATTGATATGAAAAATATAAGGACCACTTGATTCATAAACATCAAGATCAAATTTCACACCAGTCGAAGTAAATGAAAACATCGAATTATAATAACGAATATGCTCTCAAAATCGTTTACTACGTGCACCTTGACTAAAATCCAGTAATTCATATAAATATTTTTGTGTGCATTTATATAGAGGAAGTGCAACTTCACCACCATTACAACAAAGTGTAAATTTAGCATTTGATTTTCTAATTTCCTTCAATCGCTCTGCATGCCAAAATAAAGCTCCACAATAACAACACTGACATGAACGATCACCAAAATCTACATAGCAAGTACGATTGAGACTTTTAAAACAGAATTTACGTACATCAATTGAGCTAACCACCCGAAAGAAACCACTATTAGAACTATTAATTGATGTATAATCTATATTTTTACCACTACCACTTGGCTGCGAATTACCTTTGCGTTTTCTTTTTGTTGAATTTGAATTGCTATTCGAACATTTTTCGATCAAACAGTTACCATAATCGTCCTTCATAAAATATTGATCATTACCACATCGTGAAGCTTTCATTACAAAAATGCGTGAATCATCGTGAAGCCATACGTAATCAGAAAAGATATGAAGATCCTAAAATGGAAAGATAATAAATTAACAAAACTAAAAGAAAAGAATGCAAGTAGCTCTAACTGAATATATTTACGAAATAATTTCAGAGTATGTAAAAGGCATACTTTTCTCCTAAGAAGAACAACGATCACGACAAGAAGTATTAAGTCAAAATCTGCAAAAGCAAGAAAAACTTATTAATAACTTCTTCAAAAATAAAAAAATTAGCAGAAAAGCAATTGTAACATAACTAGTAGGAGATATTTATACAGCAAATAGTATTTTTTTTTTCTATATAACATAAAAAATGCAAATGATATGTCTTTCTTCCCGTAAACCATGACTTTCTTGTTCCGAAATTTTAAATACTATAAACAGAGCTAAGTTTAAAATGAAACTGTACAGTTGTAAAAGTAGATACAATGTCTATGCATTTGAAAGAGAAGTCTGTCTAGATCAATGTGATAAAAATTGGGCTTTCTCTTCCATAATTACTTCGTTTTCCCATTGGACTTTCTCTAGAAAGTTTAATTTTTTTTGCCTCTACAACATTATTTTTATGATTCCGCTGTTTTTTCGGACCGACTCCAAAATCAAGTTGTGCATGTAAAACTTCATATTTTCAGAAAGAACTATTTTATAATTCCATTGGGATGATGAATGTTTAAAAGAAAGACGAAACTAAATCTAGATAAAAAGAATATTTAGCAGCTAAAAAGTCGAAATAACACCAAATGATCTCAGTCCTTCACAATGCACTCACATTATCTAAATATGTGGTGTTATTTGTGACAGACAAACACATCTGAAGAACTAACCATGAGGGTTACGGTTAAATGGCCGGTGGTAGTGAAGAGTGAAAATGAGGGATAAATGGCCAGCGGTGGTGGAGAGTAAAAATGATGGTGGAACGGTAAGTAAACAAGAGCTTTTGTTCTTAGCATAAGTTATTTTATTATTAAACAACTAATTATGAAATAAATTATCACATTTTGACACTAGTGGGTACAGCTTGACATGTTAAACAGTGCAATGTGAACACGTGGGATTAAGAAAAGATGTAGTAACTTATGACTCAACAGATGGCTTAAAATAAGAGATAGTGACTTACAGCTCACCCACCTTAAAAAAGTATAAATAAAATATATACTAGCATATTTAAGAAAAATATACTTTGATATTAAATTTTTTAAAAAAAATATTCTAAATAGTTATTTTGGATCCAAACATTAATGGCATTAAAATACAGTTTTAAAATCCATTACTCTTTGGTGATTTAAGATATATATATTTTAAAATATCTTTTTAGAAAAACTTTCAACACAAAAATTATAGATTCAATATAAATATATAAAATGGTATTTCAGTGAGCAAAAGTATATAAAACGTATATTTAGAAATAAATTTTTTAAATAATTTTCAATTTGAAAAATATATATATGATTTATATAGACGCTCATCGACCATGAGTCTCGCATAACGGGCTGAAGGCCTGCTGAAGGCCCAAACGCTCGTAGCTGTAAGGTCTTTGTTTAGGTGTGAGCACACTTAAGCCTACTACACAGAGGATGTATACCATCCGAGAGTTTTATGGGACGGTAGAAACTTGGCATTTTATTAAGAAACCTGATTCTCTGCTCCTATTTTCTGCCTCTGTTCTCTGTTTTTACATCCCAAACAAATGCTTCTATATATTTTTTAGAGAAAATTTTAATAGAAAGTTATATATTTTGATAAGATATACAGCTTCCATACTAAAAGTTAATTTATAAAATACTTCTATTTAAAAATATCTTTGAAAATAAATTTTAATAAAATTTATACCTTTCATATTGAAAATCCATTCAAAAAATAGTTCTAAATAAGTATTTTCGGACTTTCCGAAAGTTTAACAGATTTAAAACAAAATAAATAGTAATTTGATATACATAAACGTATAAAATATATATCTAGAGATATTTTTAAAAAAATTTGAAACATAAAAATTATAGATTTTGATGAGATTTATAATTTTTATGTTGAAAATAAAAGCTTCTAAATAAATATTTTGGATGTCCGGAATTTTAAAGGATTTAAAAATATTTTTAAAAAAATCATCTGTACAGCATGCACAGTGCAGAGATTGAAATTTTTTTTTTGCTATTTTGCATTTAAACCCAATATTTTTAAAGAATTATATTTTAATCCATCAAACTTCGGACCTATAAAATACCTACTTAGAAGTGTCTTCTCGAAAAACTTTCAACAGAAAATTTATAGCTCTCATTGAGATTTACGATTTTCATGTTAAAAATTTTTTGAGAAGAGACTTGTAAATGGACGTTTTGGCCGGTGAAAAATCAAAATTTTAAAAAGTAAGGTTTTTTTGCAAAATTTTAAAAAATAAGGGTTTTTTTGCAAAATTCCTTGGCACTATTGAGTGAACAGTGGAAAACTGTGTTGAGTCTTATTTAAAAAAATCGTCCGCACAGCGTGCACAGTGCTGAGATTGAAAAAAATTGCTTACGTTTTAATCCATCAAACTTCGGACCAATAAAACACCAACTTAGAAGTGTCTTCTCAAAAAACTTTCAATAGAAAATTTATAGCCCTCATCGAGATTTACGATTTTTATATTAAAAATTTTTTAATAAGAGACTTCGAAATAGACGTTTTGGCCGGTGAAAAATCAAAATTTTAAAAAATAAGGGTTTTTTTTGCAAACTTTTTTAAAAAAAATTCTTGCATAATTTCGTGGCACTGTTGAGTGAACAGTAAAAAAGTGTGTTGAGTCTTAGCATAGGGGCTGTTTACTTCGCGCGGAACTGGTGGATCTCGTAGAACTCGGAACTCAAAACACAGTTTCGCTATTTACTTCACCGCAGGAACTCGCGGAACTCAATTCTGAGTTCCGCGAGTATATAATAAATTGAGTTTACCAGCTGCGAAGTGGGCGAACTCGTTTTGTCTTCCGCGCGTGAGTTCTGTTGTGTTCTCACGATTTCTTCTCCTTCCTCTGGCGACCACTGTAGTCAATGGTTGAAATACTTGTACAATGTGTAATTTTTTTTTATTTTTATTTATTTATTTTATTTATTTATATGAATCATGTATATGTAATAATAAACCTTTTGTAAATTTTTATTCAATACAAAGTCTTTGTATTCAATACTTTTTGTGTTCAAATTTTAGAACTTATCTCTTATAATTTTTAGTATTCAAGAATATAAAATTTATTTGATATATATTTAATATATATAAAATAAAAAATATATATAATATAACATATCCTGTGTAATATAATATATATGTTACAATATATAAATTTAAGATATTAAAATAGAGATATATACAAAAGATATGATATAATATATAATTTAATATAAATATTTAAATATAAATTTAAAATAAGTATAATATATTTTTTATGTCTCAGTTTACTGCTAATTCCAAGTAAAAAAAATATCTTTCAGCCCTCACTTTCAACCCCAAGTAAACAAAGAAACTATCTTCCTGTCTCTACTTCACAATTCCAAGTAAACATAGAAACTCAAAACACCACTCCTCACCCACTTATCAGTTCTCACAGTTCACCCACTTTCCACTTCTCACTTCTCACTTCTCAGATTTTCGCGCGAAGTAAACAGCCCCATATAGTAATAATAATATGTATGTATATATAAAATAAATGCCAGACGTCTGCAGTAGTTTCGTTTGGGTGAACTTGTCGCAGCGAAAGCACACATGGTAGTACAGGTCGTGAGTTTGATCCACATGAAAGCCGGTTTTTGTTATTTTTTTTTGGGGGGAATTGCAAATCCGCCCCTCTATTATTTAAGCCTTACGAACTAGTACCACATTTTACCTGCTATATTTGACACTTTAAATACTTATTTAAAAATATTTTTTGAAAATTTTTTTAATATGAAAGTTTTAAATCTTGTTAAGATTTATAATTTTGATGTTAAAAATCTTTCCAAAAGATGCTTCTAAATACATGTTATAAAGCTCCAAAATTCAGCAAGTTAATTGATTGATTTTAAAACTTACTAAGATTTTGAAGTCTTAGAATATTTATTTAGAAATATTTTTTTAAAAATTATTATACATAAAAATTATAGATCTAATCAAAGCCTACAACTGTCATGTTAACAAATATTTATACAGTAGTAAAAATGGCACCAACATAAATATTGAGTGAAGTTTTTTTTTTTTTTTTTGCAAACTCAAACTGTAACTAAAAAATTAATGGGCTGATTTCTACGAGTACGGAGAATAAAAGTATATATATTTATATTCATCATTAGAATAGCCTTACATCCCTATTTTTTTTGGGGAATAAGAGTATATATAAATAGACACTTGGTTTATCAACTAAACCTTCGACCATATTTTTATAAATGTGAGTCAAGATATAAAAAAAATTTCACTCAAAACTGCTAGTACCTAAAAAACTCATAGTAATGAGGTCTAACTCGAGCAATTCAACCTCATAGAAACATTTAGCATATTCACAAGACAAATTTTTAACTAAATTATACATACAGTAAATAAATAGTCCTAATAATAGGAATTTGAATACAACCTCAGCAGGAACCATCAAAGGATCTGCTGCAAACATGAAAAATAGATGATGCCTCCTTTTATAAGATGAGGAGATAATTACAAATATATATGATCTTTGGTTAGCATTCAAGACTTGTCGCACATCGTCATCCATTATCTTTTACGAAGATATTTTCATGCAAAATATCCCTGCACATTAGGAAACTATAAAGGTAAATAAAGAAGCACGGTAGATAATGAACACCCAAGAAAAAAAAAAGGAAACACCAAAAACTTCCAGAACCAGAACCAAGAAAAACTGCACGAATTGCAACCTTGACAGAAAATTGACTGTCATACTATATAATATCTTACCTACGTGAAAGCCAAAGATCGATCCTAGAGCAAGCAGTAAGTATCTTCCCTGACTTGCGGAAACGGACTTGCTTTCTCTAGTTTACGTAAATGACTCCTCCATCTGGTTCATCCTGGTCCCAATCTTCGTCTTCCTCAGATGAATTCGAGGGTACAGATTGCTCTTCATCTTCACCAACTGAACTCTGCTTCTCATCTTTCAACTTATCCAGAATTGCAATGACCTGCAAGATTATCACCATCATCAGCATATGAATCTCAAGAATCTATTAGAATCATTTTAATGTCAATCTTTGTCCCTAGTTATGCGTACCTTGTACTTTGCATGTTACAGTGCATATTTATTTGGTGAACCAATACAGTACCAATATTAAGGGGATTGCAAAATAAGTCATCCAATTTAGTTATACTCCTTAATGAACCTCTCAAAGAACATGTTCACAAGCAAACAAGTACATATGTCAAATGCAGCCTGCATCATTCATTCCATGTTTTCAATCACAAGTAATCCCTTAATGAACCTCATACGTCAAGACTTACTTTCATTACATTTGCTATCCTTTTAAAGAAAAAAAAAACAGTAAGTTCATTCACCGAATTTCTTCAAACTTAAATTATAAGAATACTGAGATAAAGGTAAGTTACCCTGCTCCCGCGCTCTAGGGACTCATCTTCAATGAATCGTATTTCAGGAGTTAATCGCAATTTCATACGCCTTCCCAGTTCACTCCTTACGTACTTGGCTTTGGCTTTAAGCCCAGCCATAGCTACCTCGCGCCCCCTTTCATCACCAAAGACTGAAACATATACTTTCACAACCTACAATCA
This sequence comes from Xerophyta viscosa, assembly GCA_002076135.1. NCBI lineage: Eukaryota > Viridiplantae > Streptophyta > Magnoliopsida > Pandanales > Velloziaceae > Xerophyta > Xerophyta viscosa. The sequence goes on from MJHO01000001.1 coordinate 5,853,947, forward strand.
TACAAACATGGAACTACTTCTTAGATATCATGCGAGTAAAATAGCTTTGACTTGTTGAGTAAAAGTAACAATCATAAAGATACACAATTTCTCGTGTGCTGTCTGCTGCTTTATCTGGAAATGCACCATACAAGATATCATGTGTATCATTTATCACAAGGAAGTTTATTTTGCAGGTTTCGCCACACCATTAATATCAGAGCATAAGTGATCAACCAATTAATTAAACACATAAAAAGGAGATAAGTGTTCTTCATATCATCATCGAGTTAGGAGATATGCATTTACTAGTTAAAAAGCAACCACACTGAGGAAGGTTCGCTAGGACGGATTCTCAGTAAAGCGTGGACAAGAACCTAAATATTCCCAATTTCAGCTGTCTATAGATAGACTTTTTATTTACTTTTTTTTTTCCAAAAAAAAAAGAAACAAAAAAAAAAAACCCACAAGGATCCACAAGGTACCATTCAAAAGTCGTTAAATCCAGGGAGGAGAGTTCAAATCCAAATAGAAAAGCATATACCACTTGAAGAGTTAAGAAATAGAACATTGTTGAAAAAACAGACATGGTACCCATCTAAGTTTTGCATCTGCAAATTATGCAACAGATACGTTCATCAGATAAGACTACACTAAAACAGGTTTGAAGTAGAAACTAGTACCATAATAATTTATGAAAAAAGAAATTCAGTAATCCTAACTCATGAAAATCAATGTCCCGCATTCGGAGAGAAGGCTGTGAAGAAAGTCAAGACATCTAGGTGAAGTGCATCATCGAGGATATGTTCTAAATTATTAGTTTATTAACATTGTGAGTATGACATAGGAGGCCCCATTGAAGGGCCTTGTTGAAGATCAGGAGATACAAAGAACTTACTACATATTATAGGATTTTAATTTTAGAATTGCTGGTCTGATTTACTTATATTAACATGTTGCCCTCTTAGCAATTGAATGTCCATGTGGTTAATTGAATTAAATTTGCAATGTAGACATCATTATTTTTATGTAAAACTAACTTCAAGGCTTTGAGCGCAATTCTTTATTCAATTTCTATCACAGTCTGTCTAAAACCCTTCACGCATCAATTTCCATCAGAGCATTCACAAGAAATATACATCGAAGATAGATCGGTAATGCCAATAAATAAGCAAATATCTAAGATTGCTAGATATATCACGTGAAGTAATTATCCTAAACGGAATTATATATTAAGATTAGAGCGATAACGCAAAGGCGATGTGCAGAACTTCTCAGTTCTAACCCATTCTATCGACAATCTTTGAAGACCTTCAACTGACTAATGCAAGAAACTTGGGACAAGTATAAACTAGTATAACCACCTAGATTCCGAAAATCATAAGAAAGATAGAACCCGTTTAATAAGTTGGATTAGGTGAATTTGGCCCTTTAGCAATTGGCTAAAATACCTAAAATGGTTCTGAACTTTCACTAATGTGCGCCAACGGTACATTGATGTCAACACTTCAGCATTTAGTTCATCATGCCCATTTTATGCAACAAATATCAAATATAACAAAGCAAAATAATATATTTACAATTTTATCTCACATTAGGCACCAACTGCCTCAACCAATCACTGACTAGGAAGTCAGAGATTGGTTATCTGATTCATGAATAATTTGTGGTACCTGGAGATCGGCGGAGACCTCGACGTCGGCGATGGTGGTGAGAGAGGACAGATACTTGTCGGCGCCAAGGGAAGCTTCTGGAAGCACGGCGTACTGTAACACCTTGTCGCGCAGCAGCATCTCCGAGAGCTCTCGACGGATCTGCTTCGCCACCATGCGCACCCTCCGTTCCTTCGCCATGCACCAAGGGGAAGCCAAAGTCGCCGAGGACAACCGGAGAAAATTTCTGCCGCGGCCGGCGCTGGCGGAGGCGGAGGAAAAGAGAAGAGTGAGAGGCGGAGACGGCCGTAGCAGACGCCCCGCGGCGGTGGCGGGGAGAGAGGCAACATCTCGCGCTTGTTCTGTCTGGTAATTTACTCGGAATATATTTCTTTCTCTTGCACAGGAGAAGATAGGACTCGCTCGAGGTTGGAAAAGAGGGACATTTTGGTTTGCGTAAAAGGTCAACGATAATCTTTCATTTCGCATAGAGGACTTCATAATCATCTGTTTTCATAACCGGGCTATATTTTTGGCAAGATGATGTAGATCCAAAGAATGCACCTGTAATAGTTCATCTACCATGAGTATACCTGGACCTCAACAATATACAATTATCAATAAATATTGGTGTAGTTAGTTAGTGGAGTTGGATGATGGGAGACGACCACGCTGCTCCTTATGAATGGTAAGTTAGAAATTTGAATCCCAGCAAACGCTAGCTGGGAGGGTTACAGTTTCGCGCTATTATATATCAAAATGTAAGATAGAAGTTGAACTCGACAGTCACAAAAAAAAAAAAAAAAAAAACAAACCCAACTTTCTACTGACCTTGAGCTCAATTCTAGCCGAACGTATATATAACGAGGTAACGACGCCTATTAGATATGGGATCAATTTTGCTCCATGATATTTACGAGATAACATGAGCAGTGGTTTTGTAAGGGTTTTTTTTTTTTTTTTTTTTTTTTTTTGTTGAATAAAAAATAAAAAAAGCTTACTCGAGACAATTTTAAAAAGTAGGGGGTCTATTAATTGTGAGGCTGGGTTTTGGTTAGGCCATGGCAAAGGCCCAAAGCCAATTAGACCAGTGACTGAAAAGTTAAAATTGTACCAATCCTCGATGTTTGTACATCGTGGAGCGATTGTAGTAAAAGAGTGACCCATACGTGGGCTTGTGTAATATTATTTTTGAAACAAGACAAAATAATGCCGAGCACGGCTAGCTCAACTGGATGGAAGGCGTCTCAGGAAGCGTCACCACTCAGGCTCGAGCTCACATGAGGTGAAATTTCTCGCAGGATTTTTTTAAAATCCTCTGTATCCCGTGCAGGATCCCCGTTCATAGAAGACCTGTATTCGGATCTCAGAACGTCGGACGGGACTGGACGTAGGGTTTTTCACAGTTTGAGGTCCTTACGGAGGCGTGCGCTCGTATTACGGATTCCAGCACGATAATCTCAAAAAAAGAGACAAAACAAAATAATGAAAATTATATTATTTTCTCGCTGCTGGCATGATGTAATGAGCACTTCCTGCACTAGAGTTATCAAATGATGCTTTTTGCTGACGATAGACTTGCATATCAGTCACTTTCTTGAATTTTGTTTATAAATAGATTTTTTATTTACGATTCGTTATTTACAATAACCTAAAACATCAATTTAAAACATAATTTTAGGTGCCGGTCGACACAGCACATGCGGATGGCATGCACCTATTTTGCAATTCGATTTTTTGGGTTTACCGAAATGCGGCACGAGACGACACTTTAAACCTTGTTTAGAAGCATTGTTTGAAAAAATTTTGAATATAAAAGTTGTAGATCATTCGAAGTATATTTGTTATATTCAACAATTTTCCGAAAAATAGTTCTAAATTGTTATTTTTAAGGCTCTAAAATTTTAGCGAATTAGTATATTAACTTTTAAACACATTAAAAAATTGAAATATTAAAATATCTATTTAGAAGTATTTTGTGAAAAAACTTTAAATATAAAGTTTTCGATCACATCAAAATCTATTTTATCTATATTTAAAACTTAAAATACTTATATAATTGTCAAATACTTTGCACAAATTCTTAGACAAGCTAATTTGTAATAAATTCAAAATTTGGTGATTAGTTGCAAACACTTTCAAATCAGGACTGATATGTGATTTTTCCTTTTTGCTAACCTAAAGCCTAGTAAGCACACAGACATATCAAAATTTTACCATGTATGTTGTCTGTTCAGACATATATTGGACACACTACAGACGTGTCAGACACGCAAGATAAGAATGTCCAATTCATGTGTCTACATTTATTATTTTTATTTTCTAAATTTTTTTTTTTTTGATAGAAGTAAAATATTATATAATACTAACAGTATATAATGGTAAGTAATATAATATAGCGATCTATTCAAATATTATCCATAATACTAAAGTGCAAAAAGGGATATGGTGTCTTATCTTCTATTATTTATAGTTAAAATAAGTTAAATTATATATGTTAACTATCATAAATATTGTAGCTTATATTTCGTATGAAGTTACAAAATCGTCCATTTTTTTCTCTTCTCTATATACTCTATATAATTTTTATATTAGATTTTTTTCCTTAAGTTGTGAATTTGTATTTCTAGATTTTTAAGATCTATCTTTTATTCTCTTTAAAATAAATATAACATATAATATATCATTATAATTGAGAAAATTAAGAATACTTTCTTTTTATTAATTAAGACAATTATAAATTTACTTTTAATTTTTGTTGGCACACGTAGAACAAATGTGTTTTCTGCTAGTTTTTTTTTAATGTTGTAATTAGTCTCTTATTATTTAAATTTATCTAAAAAATACACAATATTATATTATATCTAAATTTTATTGTTTAATATTATTATATTATTATATATTTAAATATTTAATATAAACTATTGAACTATTTATATTCTATTATTTTGTTGGAATCATATTCTTGTCCTACTTTATTATTAATAAATAAAATATTAAAATACATTAGTAATTGTAAAAAGTAATATTTTAATGACTTACTATTAGTAAATTTCTCTTACAAAAGATTTCAAATAAGTTATTTGGATTATATTTTCCAACATCTCTCTAAATAAATAAAGAAATTCAAATCCACTTTTTTATTATTATTCAACTTTTTTCACTTAAAAATTTTCAATTGAATTTTTTTTTTTTCCACCTTTCCTAAATAAACAGCCGCTTATGTTATGAGCACTTTCTACTATCATGGAGTTGGAAGAATGCCGAATTGGGGTGCAAAAGAGTTAATTAATGGGCCTAGCCCATGAAGAAACCGACCAGGTTCAGCATTTGGTCCTAAGATGGTACCTACGGACCTCTGGGCCTAAACATGTTACGAAATCAAAATAAAAACTCGCAAAAAAAAAAGATGACCACAAAAGAGCCGAGGCACTATTATGTATGAAAAACTCCAAAACCGCAAAAAAAAACTACGGAAAGAGCAGAAAAAAAAAAAAATTCATTAATTAGATTAAGAAAATAGCGGGAAAATTTCTTGCTTCATTCAACCTCAAGACGGAGCTATTTTCACTCACCCTCATCCTCAAGAAGGAGCTATTTTCACCGACCCAGTCATCATATAATTCGATATAATTAGATGACAAAATAAGCCACAATAATTAAACACACTCATCCTTGGTGTGTCAAGAGAGTAAATCTGTGCAATATATGATAGGTGTTTTGTGAGGTCCGTGACCGAGTTAGATTTTCGTAGTTTTTAGCTCGTGTATGATGTTAGACTTGTATGTGGTTGTTTGAAAATTTTGCTAAGTCCTAATTATGCATGTTGGGTATGTGTGCATTATGATTTTTTGGACTTGCATGTTCGTGTGAGGCTTGCTTTTGTGTGGGGATGCATGCGTGGTCGCGTTGGGGACGAGCTGGCCTAGTTGGAGTCTCGTTGGCGCGAGCGTGCGATCCGTAGCAAGTCGGCCGAGTGTGATGCTGAATCTGTTTACGCAGAAGTCGGGACTTTCGATCGACCGATAGGTGTTTCGGTCGACCGATCGGAGTAGGTGAGAGTTGGTAAGGGTTGTTTTTAGTGTTGATTGGAGTTATTTTTCATTTCTACCTAAGAAGAGCAGTTCTGGAGCCCTAGGTAAGTTCCCCCTAGGTGATCATCTCATTTTCTTTGATTTTATTTGATTTAAACTTGATTTTCACACTCTCCCGGTATTATCCTACGCGTAGATTACTCCGATTTTCGGTTTCGCGGAGAATTTCGGTTGTGAGCCCGTGGAGAGCTTGTTATCGAGGTGAGCGGTTTAACACCATGTGTGTGTGTTGGTATGCATGAAAATGCATTTAATGTTATGTTCGGGGTGTGTTTACATGATTTTGATGGAAATGTGTAACCGGGTCAAGAACCCTAATTGTTGATGTTTATTGTGATGTGGTGAAATCATGTAACATGCTATATGATACCCTTGTGATGCTAATAATGCTAGCCTTGAGTAGTACATCATGTTGTGTACATTTATGTTAAGTTCAAAAATCATGAACCTTGTATGTTTTGCTCAATAACTATGTTATCCATGTTGATATGTGATGTTATATGAGCATGTATACGAAGTGTAGAGTAAAATAGCTCTAGAGACACTCGTATTGGTTGTGCCTTAATAATAAAATATGTGTACTCTGTGTAGTCGGGATCTCCGTCGAGTTTCGAATGAGTCCACCCGATGTAATGATTCCGGGGGGGCAATATGTCAGGGGCGGAGGATTCCGGCTAGAGTACCTAAGGCGGTGAGTTGGCCTCTACGGAGGACGGTGGGCGTAGTACCTTGTGGATCAGCCGTTGGCCAGGCGATTGCTACGTTGAGCGAGGCTCGGTTGCACAAGGCGTAAAGAGTCCGAGTAGCCCCCATTTTGCGCTGTGGGGTCGACCCTACCGTGAGTGTTGTGTCGTGACGGAAAAGCCAACGACAGAGAGCGAAAAGCCTTGGTAAGAGTGTAGGCGTCCGGAACTACTTTAGCCTAGGTTGGTTTAGGTGCCTTGGCTAGAAAGTTCGTGTCGGACCTACCTTACCTAAATGAACAATGTTGACTAACTACGATGTGTTAGTGAATTACGCTGACTTAACAAAGAGAACACATAATCGGTTGGTCGGGTGATTATTTCTGCTACGAGCCAAAGCATGCTTGTTGTTTTGTTGCATGTGTGATGAATATGCTTGTTGTTGTTCATAATGATGATATTCGTTATGCTTGTGTTTTGTGTGCGGTGTTGCATTGGTGCTCCAGGGGAGGACACCGATCTGCCGCTCACTGAGTCATAAGATTCACCGCTTTGTTGCCATGTTTTTCAAATCCATCCGCGAAGGGCAAGGAGCTTGCGTAGTCATCGTAGCAAGCGAGAGGGAAAAACTAGAAGGTATTTTAGAATTTTGGGGACTAGGGATGTATAGACTTCATTTTGTATACTAGCCTAGTCACACTTAGTTTATAATGTAAGATGTAGATAAGTGAAGCATTAACCTACACATAGCATGTATTTCCCTTGGAATTGTATAAATTATTTGTAAAGCTTTTTGAATCTCAAGATGTATGAAATTCTAAAGTTTTATATGAAAAGTGTATATTTTACTAAATATGGTGTTTTGACCCCAAGAGGGCATTGGAATGGTTGGGCATGTGTGTTTGACCCTATTTGATCTTTTGTATGTGTTGAAATGAATGTTAAGCTTGAAAAATGAGTTTTGATGCATTCATCACTTGTTTTACCGTATTTCGGTCTTTAAAGAGTTTTTTATTTAGATTCGCCGCCTTCGCGTATTTTGGGTGTTTGGGAGGTCCTACACGTGTATCCAAGGTAGATGCATGAGCGTGTAGGGTTAGTTTCCAGAACCTAGGTAAAATACGGATTTCGAGGGGGCGAATATCTTATTTCTGAAAACTATTTTCTGATTTTCTGATATTTTCGGTCGACCGAAACTGTTACAGCAGGTATTTGTGCTCACGGGTTGAGTATCGGTCGACCGGTTCTCAACTTTCGGTCGACCAAAAACTCTCTGGAATTCGAAATTTGATTTCCTTTTAAATGGTTTCCGAAAACACTTTCGATGCTTTAAGGGTCTTGTATAAATTTATTTAAGAGGTTTAGCACCTCCGAATCTTTTAGAAAAATACAGGTTGAGCCGGTATTTTCAAAAACGTCTTTCTAGGTTTTTATTACAAATATTTTAAGTTTAGGACCTAAGATTGTCCTAAATATTTTGATGTCAATGGAGGAGATTGATATCTTAGGATCTTTGATAAGCTTAGTCGGTGTCCGAGGCGGGTTCCACCTCCTCCGTGGTTACTTGCCGGTGCCGATAGTCCCGGGCTCGGCTCAATCCTTATTTTCGTGATCTATTTAGCATGGGCTTCCACATTGCGATACTCTGGATTTTATGTTCTCATTTGTTTCTTTCCTTAGCCGTCGCGGCCCCGGGTCGCGGGTCGTGACATGTTTGGTGTAAGGAAATTAAATCATGAGGTGGAAAATCATAAATCTATGGTAGAGTAGCTCAACTGTTAGAATAAATCGCTCATTAATTATTACTAATAAGTTTAAATTCAGCCTATATAATGGTAGATATTTGTTTATACTCAACGACGTATCGAAAATACAGCACGTCCAAAATTTTATTTGCTGACCAATTTTTTGTGGGTTGTGATTAGAAAATTATGTCAGATAAAATAATTAAAAAGTTTTCACCTATTTACCTAAAAAAAAAGGGTACAATCAGGGGGGGTAGGGGTGTTCATATACCGGTCCAGACCGAAAAACCGGACCGGACCGGCGAGTTCGGTCCGGTCCGGTCCGGACCGGTTAGAGTTCGGTCCGGGTCGCGGTCCAATATCGAACAGATATTCGGTCTTCGGTCCGGTCCGGTCCAAGACCGAAAAAACCCGGACCGGACCGAGGACCGATTTACAAACCCAACTTAGATTCTCGGCCCAATTCATGAATCGCGGGGCCCGTTGTTAAACAACTTAAGCTCGCGTGCGGGGACGCTATATGCTGCGCTGGCATGTACTATCACTTATTCACTTTCTTGCCTCGAATCTCGCGTGCCGCACCTGCACTCTCTTTCTCATCTGCAAACCGCCTCCCTCCCTCTCTCTCTCTCCTTCTCTCACTCACAGTCCTTAATTTGCTGATTAATTGATTGCGTGCGATACGTCTCAATCACCGATCGTTGCTCGTTCTCGCCGACGTCACCGATAGGGTAGACCAAACAACTAGTAGGGCTCCACGGACAGGTCCAAAACCAGTCCGGTCCGGTTCGGTCCCACGATTTAGTGGTCCGGTCCGGACCGGACCAGTCTTAGTTCGGTCCGGTCCGCGGTCGTGTATTTATGTGGAGTTCGGTCTTCGGTCCGGACCGGATGAACACCCCTAGGGGGGGGGAAGGGAGGGAATAAAGAGAGATGCAAAAACATTATTTGTGATGGTAGGGGTAGAGGACACTGGTGGAGTGACCAGACTATTGTTGTAATTGGAGTAGTTGAATTTGGAAGTTATATTATAATTCTACGTTATATAATAATTTAAGACAGAATATATATATATATATATATATAAGCAAGTATATAAAAATGAGAAAATGTGGGACAAGGGATTTGGTTGCACATGGTGGGACGGGCCTATTAAGAAACATGCATCCAGTTTTTTAATGGTTAAGAATCTTAAGATCAAAAGCATCTCCCCAAAACTCATACCCCTTTTTACACATAGCAAAATCCTCTCACAAAAAAAAAAAAAAGAATTTTGTAAAATGCTCTCAAAATAAAAATGAATTTTGGAAAATACTGTCACACAAAATAAATAATGTATTTTGTAGAAAACAAAGAAAGAAAGTTAAAAAAGAAAAACGAAAACTTATTCATGTGCTAGTACCATTAACTCATTAGTTAGTTGGTTACATAGAGATCTCATGATTTCATTTGCTAGTTCTATTAACATGTTGCTGAAATAATTACTATTAACTTCATAACTTTCACTATATATTTACTATATTTCAGTTTTAGACTGAAACCGTAGTCCCAAAAACTAAGTTATAGAGAAAAGAAACCTTTGTTTTTTCTTAAAAAATACATTTCATGCATAATAGCAACTTATATTACTATTTTACTAAATTTTAGCACTGATAGTTAGTTGTTTGTTTGAGAAAAAAAAAAGTAAACAGAATTGAACTTTTATTACTAATATTGAATTGGGCAAAGGCTTATTGTATTCTCAAAGAAAAATACTAGTCCCTCATACAAAAAAAAATGCAATTTTTCTCCATCCTTGTTAGCTCCAGACCTCCACCACCTTTGGCGACTCCTAGCTGTGGTGAAGTCTGACTGGACGGGGCTCATTACAATTTGCCAAAAATAAGCAGAGATTTCTAGACTTAATTGGAAGAAGAGATGCCGATTGCACTGCACGGGTTTGTGATTCTAGGGCTGAAAACGAGCTCAAATTTATACTCGGTTAACTAAACGAGTTGAGCTTGAGCATTGTAATACTCGGTTCGTTAGGCTCGTTAGCCTATTCGAGCACAGTTGATAATGAACTTTTGAATCCAGCTCGAACTGTTATAAGTTAGTTGAACCCAATAAAATATATAGCTGTTTACAATTTAGTCATAATATTCATAAAAATTATAAATATTGCCACCGTACACTTTGTTTTCGAACTAGATACTTGAGTTCAAGAGCTCGAGCTCGAGCTCGGCTCGAATTGAAGCAATTGAGCCGAGCTCGAGCATGGTTTTTTCTAAAGCGAGGCTCGTCGAGCTCGAGCGCGAGCAATGTCAACCGAGCCGAGCTTGAACTAGATAGTACTCAGTTCGAGCTCAACTCGTTTTCAGCCCTATTTGTGACGCCACTAGAGTGAACAGAGAATCTACGAGCCACACTCATGCGCCTCCCGTGCCACAACGATGTTGCGTCCTAGAACAAAAGTTTATAGTGGGGAAAGCGGCCCCTAGAGTTCCTCCCCTAGGCCGCACGATCCTCGCTTTCGGATGGATGCCAACATCGCATTAGAGCTCAAGAAAACCAAGCTCACTAAGATACAGGTTGAGTCACTCGACCGCCGCAGCGTGGCAACGGCTGTGTTCCTAACTGTGGGCCAGGAAGCTCCGCCTGTTGCATGAGGACGTCACGGTGCGGTGGCGGAGATCGATAAGAGCTTGCTGCGGCTTCAACAGGCTGCGTCGTTCGATCATGGTAGCACCGATCAGCTCGAGGATCTCCGCACAGGCGTGTCACTCACTCTGGCCACTTCTTTCCGTTTCACACGTTGCTGGCGGTAGAGGTCCGAAGCCGATGTTGACAGAAGAAGATGAACAACGGAGGCGTGCTCCACATGTGGCGCTTGTGCCTCTCTTTGTCTTTGCGCCGATTTCTCGCCCTCCCTCTCTCTCTTTGCGTCTCTCTCTCCGTGCATATTCCGTCCATTTCATTTTCCAAAATATCAAAAAATATATATTATATAACCCGAATTTTTTGAATGAGTCATCCTTCATACTTCTGCCTTACGCCGTTAATGGAATGTAACCTGAGGTATTAACATCGTCGTGTTCACAATTTTGAATGAAAAACTCGAAAATGGCAACATTTCGAGTGATGTGATATGCACTCTGGCCTTCAAAAATTTTTCTTGGTATTAATATATATTTTTAATACTATAATTACTTGTAGAGATATAAAACTCCAAATCATCATATTGAAATTAGAAGATAAATTACATAAATTGAACGATAGTCTATTTTGTGATAAAATTAGTGCCAAGATTTGTGACGTATAATATTTGAACTATTAAATTCTAGTAAATAAGAAGACACAAAAGGAGGGGAAAAGTCCCACCAATCTAAGCATGAACCAAAATTGACCAATTCATTCAAACCGTACTACTTACGCTCCATTACACGCCCTCTAATCCATCTCAACAAAAAATAACTTCACCCAAATACCATCGAGTTATATAAAGATAATTTTAAATGAGTCAAAAAAATATTGCGAGTATTTTAGAATAATAAGCAGAAGAAGCAAACAATCAGAAAATAGAAATTACATTCTTCAAATAACCATTATAATCCGATGTAATCATATTTATATGATATATAGTATATAAGTCTGATAAAAAATAGTGCTCATTACTAAACTATTATTATTCATTATATACAGTAGTTTTTATTGCTTCTATGTATGATGAGTTGTAAATTTTGTTAAAATTTTTTTATTAATATGAGACTGTCAAAGAGTAACCATGTTATTGATATTGATTTCAAAATAAAATAACACATCAGAAGTGGTTGATGAAATAAAAATTACTTATTATGGGACAACCAAGAAAAAAATTACTTGTTAAAATTTTTTTATTAATATGAGACTGTCAAAGAGTAACCATGTTATTGATATTGATTTCAAAATAAAATAACACATCAGAAGTGATTGATGAAATAAAAATTACTTATTATGGGACAACCAAGATAAATTTTTTTTAAAAAAAAAATATATATATCTGCATTACCTTAACCCCAAGGGTGAGTTTGAATCCATGCAGATCCCTACTCAGCCAAATAATAATCTATCTAAGCTTCAACCATAAAAAAAGGGCAAAAAATATGAACAACAGCAAGATATTCTTTAAATCTCTCTCTATAAATAACTAGTCTTAGTCCTCTTCCTCTCTCCATCAAAACGGATCACGTCGCTCAGAACTGCAGAAAAAGCGAAAGCTTCATATACAAACCAACAATGGCGACAGCTACCAAGTGCTGTGGAATCCGCTACGTCGTGTGGCTACGTCAGATGCTCCGGCGGTGGCGCCACCGTGTCTCCTCCTTCACTCGTCCGCCGCTTGACGTTCCCGCTGGACACGTGGCAGTTTCTGTGGGCGCCGCCTCCCGGCGGTACGTTGTCCGCGCGACGCATCTTAACCACCCGCTGTTCCGGCGTCTGCTCTTACAGTGTGAGGAAGAGTTCGGATTCTCCGCCGCCGCTGGCCCCATTCCTCTTCCCTCTTGCGATGTTCATCTGTTCGAACACGTCATCCAAAGTATCTCTTGCGCCGTAACGGCGGCGATAGCGCTGTCGCCTGCCGCCGTAGGAACTGGCACGCTGAGTTCCTGCCGCTTCTACGAGGAGTCTGGTGAAGATCATTCATTAGGCAGCATGGTATAGTAGATGTATAGACACCATTGCAGAGGACTAGAGGAGGTAATGCGGAGAAGAAAATCTATTTCTTACAGGGAATAAATAAATGAATTGCCTGGTTGATGTAGATTTGTGGAAGAAAACCAAAAGTTATTCATGGATGAGAATCATAAACGAACAATTGCCCGATTTATGTAGATAACGACATGGAATCTCGTCCCTAAGCCCATCAATTATAGTTCGAGATCAGACTTTATGTGGTAAATTATAGAAGATAGTCTGTAGCGAAGATTCTGGTCGTAGATCAAACATAGTACGAATTATAAAATTTTATATAAAATTTTCGTCGTCTTATTTAATTTTTTTTTTAATTTTTTTTATAAAAAAATTTGAACTACAAATTTGTAGACATTAATATGATCTACAACTTTATAATTGAATGTTTTTCGAAAAAACATTCAAATAATATGTCAAAATGATAATTAAAAATTTTTATGATAATTTTGACATATTATTTGACATTTTTAAAAAAAAAAATTTCAACTACAAAGTTATAGATCACATAAATGTATATTGACGACCTTCCTCCGGATGGGAAAAGAAAGTTTTGGAGTCGCCACCTAATTTTTATGAAAAATTAGGAAACCAGATAAGACACGTTGAGATTCTAGTTTTCGCTCGTCGGTTACGTGTGGGGAAGACAGTACACCCCCACAGCGCCCTTCGAAAGAGGGTACTCTATAAATTATTATAATAATTCTGGATTTATATTCTAACATATATGCATGAATTATTATTAACTATGTGCATATTGATTAATTATCCATTCAATATGAACAAAAAAGTATGGTATCCACCTCACTCTTTCTATCATATTGGACAGATACATACAAATAGAAAATATATATATTCCCAAGACGATATCCATCTTCTTGTTTCTATAGCTTCTCTATTTGCATGGGATTTGACTTTAATAAATATGTTCAAACAAATTAGAAAAGTATATCCATCACTTTCCCATTTTGTCTTAGATTAAAGTTCTTCCGACCCTTAATCCTTATAATTGAAAACAAGTCAAATCTCTATTATATATATGCGCATTTTTAATTATGATTTACTAATATACATGCTTTCGACAATATTAAAAATAAAAAATAAAAAATGCTACGCGAAATTAATTTTAATTTTTGTGTGCAGGGTTCAACGCGTTTCTGTTTCCTCATCATCGCCCGATTATTATTATGAGTGGCATTTTTTAATATAACTTGAATTATTAAATTTTGGAAGTATCCACATCTGATTGCGATTTCGGATTATAAGTATCCACCTACTATCAATTTATTAAAATTTATGTGTTTAACATATTATTTTAATCGAAAGAATCCACCTCCGATTGTGAATTCGAGTTGTAAGTGTCCACCTACTACCCATTGTTTGTATCAAAATTGTGTGTTTATTTACTTATATATTTTATTAAATCGGAAATATACATCTCCGATTGCAAATTCGGGTTGCAAGTGTTCACCTACTACCCGTTTATTTGTTTTGTTAAGATTATTATGTTCTGAGAATCAGTATCCACCGAATTCTCTCGTATATTAAAAATATCTAATGCAACGTCTTTTATTTGAGGGGAAGAAATATCCATCTTATCCCTAATATAATTATTTAAATATTTAATTATATTTTGCTAATCGATTAAGAAGAAATATCCATCTCAACCTTAATCTTATTAGTTAATTCAATTCAATATTGAGTAAGCATATCTCACATAACATCGAGAAAGAAATAAAATTCATTGCTTTTTCTTGATGCATCCATTAAAATTTTATTTCGGGAAAATATCAATTTCCTCCGAAATTCTATGTTCATGTCATATACTCATATTTATGATTATTAGTTAAAATGAGATGACTAATATGTAGAGAAGATAATGGAATAGATTTCGAGATATTACCTTTGAATCCGAATGTGAAAGCTGAGTTTGGTGCGGGTGCAATATGTTTCCGGCTACGGTGATGTCGAAGTCGGTTGGAAAAGAGACGTGTAACGAGCAGTGTGAGGACTGAAAGATTTGGAGGCGATGTCGGTGATCTCTTTTTCTCTCTTCGGTCTCTTCTATCTCCCTCGAAAAAAAAAAAAATTATTTTATACTTCTCACTATCTCTCTCTTTCTTCTCTTCCACCTTTTTTTTTCTCCTCCTACGTTCTCTCTTTCTCCTCTTCCTTTTTTTTCTCGCCTTCTCTCCCCTTCTTTTTTTTAGCATTATGTGCTTCTTTTATGCTGCAAACATATGTAACCTCCTCCATAATTTTATGTAACCTCTCAATTTCAATGCATCCTCAATTGTCTCATTAAATACCCATCACACTTTATAACTGTTCAGTTTTTAAATTCGTTTGAAACTGTCACAAATATGCTCTAAATGACTTAAAATTTTGTGTACTGATTCCTCAGTGAGTCTAGTTTCAAACAAAAATGGTTTGAACACATTTCGATTTGTAAGAAAAAGTTATGGCTTTCAGACTAAGACCTAGGAGCGAACTAACACGAGCTCAACTTCGTGGGTAAAATTGACTAAGCATCGTAATTCAATTACTATGAAATTTTGTGGGTTGATGCGGGATCGAGTTAGCTTTCATACAAAATTGGTTGTTCATCATTTCGTTGTGTATAACTTGACTTATTGTTGATTTAGTGCTGATATATCAGTTCTGAAATTCTGAGCCAAATTGATATGATCGAGTCTAATTTAACTTGAGTCGCCTTAATCGGGTTAATTGGATTTAATTGGGCCGATCAGGTAAAATTATTTTCAATTATACTTCGCGGCCACCATTAGTGTATTCTTGATCAACTGAAAACAGACAGCTCGGACAAAATGGGGTGTCTACAATGTATAATTTTGTACTTTAAATTTTTTCATAAAAATACTTAAAAATAGGTCAAATAAGTCGACGAAAATTTTAAATAAAATTTCATAATTCGTACGATACTTGATCTGTGGCCAGAATCTGCGCTACAGTGAGGATCCTCTGTGGTGCGACCACAACGGTTCCTATTCCTTACAGTTAGGATAAATCAAGTTATATGAGCCCCCGTCCAAACAACAAAAGTTAGGGTCCTATTTATGGGAAAATTTTATAATGCTCCGGGTATAAGTTTCAAAATTTACACCATATCTATTAAAATTTGTATTTAGATATATTTTTTGAAAAAAATTTTAACTACAAAATTGTTCAGAAAAATAAATTATATTTTTATAATGTAAATTTTTTTAAAAAAAAAAATTAATTACCATGTCAAATAAATCGATAAGAAACTATAGACAAATAAATTAATTTTATATTACCAAATAATTATTTTTGACATATATTATGATATTTTATGAAAATAACTGAACAACAAAGTTATGTATTTTATTTTTCTGAACAACTTTGTAGTTAAAATTTTTTTTCAAAAAATATCTCTAAATATAAATTTTAAGAGGTGTGATGTAAGTTTCGAAACTTACGTCCGGAGTATTATAAAACTTCTCCTATTTATGAGCCTTTGGCTCACCAATCTCCTGTCATGTGCCATGAAAAATTGCATATTTTCTTCCGCCCATTATATTGAGGGAGAATCGTACATATGAGTTCACATTTGCTAATGAGCGCTCGTATCAGTCTAGTTGATGCAAGTTCCCAAGCCTGCTATTGTGCATCTTGACACTAGGGCTGAAAACGAGCCGAGCTGCTCGTGAGTAGTTCGGGCTCGAACTCGTTTAGACTCAACTCGAGCTCGATATTAATCGAGCTGGAGCTTGGGCTCGAGTTCAAACTTAGGCTCGGTTAACTAAACGAGTCAAATTTGAGTACTATAATACTTGGCTCGTTAGGCACGTGAGCATATACAAGTCGTTAATAATGGGCATTTGAATTCAGTCCGGACTGTAATAAGTTGGTTGAGCCCACCAAATTATATAACTATTTACAATTTAGTCCTAATTTTCATAGAAATTACAACAATTGACATCGTGCACTTTATTTTCGAATTAATTACTCGAGTTCGATACATTCGAGGTACTTGAGCATGGTTTTTCCTAAATCGAACCGAGTTCGAGCTCGGCCGCTGAAGCTCGTCGAGCTCGAGCAATATCAACCGAGTCGAGCTTGAGCTAGATAGTACTCGCCTCGAGCTTCGCTCGTTTTCAGCCTAGTTGAGACTTAGAATGCCCTCGTGTAGTTATAAAATTTAGTGTTGCCGAAAAATCTATGGCACGTTGGCTGAACCGCGGCCGAGCTCTGCCCGTAGCCTTCGGGCTCTGTACAGGCCACATGATGCTTGCACAGCTCAATCTTCGAATAACAGTCCATAGCGGTTGTGCGGGCCGAGCTGGTCCGCAAGCTAGCAACAACATGATCCTTCTTTACATAATGTTGGATATGATGTTGATGATGTTCCAACTAATCAGAAGTACTCTTGAGACAACAGAGCAGAAACCACAGCATGATCAGTCTCTATGTTACCTCTTCTTTATTTAAATACCATATGGGTTAATTTTATGTCTGCAAATCAATGGAAAAAAAATTGGATGTTTTGGTGTGATATAAATATTTATTTACCAACCCATACTTAACCTATGGCTCGTGATATAAAACTACTACATATTTCTACAGTTGTATCTGAGCCATGCTTCAGCGCATGTACTAAAGTACCGAGCGATAGAATGTATCGTCTTCAACGACTTAGAGATGTGTATGTATGAAAGACTAGATCGATGATACAAGAAAATATCAAAAGAAAGACCTAGAAGAAAAAAAAAAAATCAAAGGAAAGACCTAGAAGACGACGATGTTGTGGAAGAAGTACAAGACTAAGATTAATTTCACCATGTTTCGAATTTGTAATAATTATTTTATTTCAATTTTTAGATCAATATAAATTTTATTTGATTTCTATATGTATTGTAATAGTTGGATTAATATATGAACCAAAGTTATTTTAATTTTTCATAGCTTAGTTGGATTAATATAGTTAGATTAATATATGGACGGGATGGCTCGTCCAGCACGGGTGCTAGCTCAGTGCGCCTCCAGGCTGGCACGGCCTACATGGGTGCTAGCTTAGTGGGCCACCAGACCGTCTCAAGCCGAGCCAGTGCTCGGCCAATGCAACTTGTAGTCCGAGCCGGCCTGCGGCCCTGAGGCTGCATTTCTAATTAAATTTGTTGAGTGATAATGTAGTTGCTTTGTTAAACATCCAAATTTATACAATTTAAAAGGAAATTGTTGATACATCAGACAAATCTTCTTTTTTCCAAGTGGAAAAACTCTGTTTTGTAGAAAAAGGAAAATATAATTAGTCCCACATAAGGTGTCCTAAAATTCAGCCCATTCAAAATCAGTATGTCAGCTACAAATACTTACATTAGACCTAAATGGGCAAAATCCTGTTTTTCTTTCTCAAATCTATCCATTATTGTCCTTTTGTTATCACAGAAAGCAATGGAGATGCATGACAGTAACTAAAGTTTCATTCTATAACAGCCATGTCTCATGTAAGATTTATAACTTCGAAACATACTGAAGTTTTCGTAGATCGGTAATGTCGGATATCGAACGTAGATTTAGTTCAGTAAAAATATGAGATGGCTCTCTGTTTCATCAGATGATGAACACCAATTAATATTATTACCATCTTTGCCTTATTTGTTAAGATGAATGAAGCATATATGACATCAAATTATAAAAAACAAGAATCTTTAGTTTGCTTGGTGCTTTTTTTGAAAAGCCGGGTGTTTTTCAGGTGCTAATACTCTATATATGTAATTATCCCAGCCGGCGCTATGCAAGAGGTTATTCCAAATCTGAATCCGGAGGGCATCTTTCACAGGTACGCGTTATCGCCACCTCAGCATCTGCAAATGTGCATGATCCTGATAGCATAGAAGTCGAAGCTAGATGAAAAAAGTTCATAATCTGTCGCCCCGAATTTGCTTGGTACATTTGAAGAAGCATAGGTGCATGTAGGCCGTCCAATTTGGTTTGGTGACTTTGGGAGTGTACCCTGCTCTCCGGACAATCATATCAAACATTCAGTAAGTTCCACCATATCTTTTGTTTTGATTTGATCAATAATCATAGGACATTTATATTTTTATACTCCTATAATTTAAAATTATATTTTTATATCTTCTAATACAAAATAGTACTTTCATGCCCCTTAATCCTAAGAAATGATGAAACCGCTATTGTCTTCTTGAAAGATGATGACAGTTTCGTCATTTGACACAAATAAGAGGATATAAAAATATTATTTTGAATTATTAGACATATTTTATAATTGTAAATTATCGAAGGCATAAAAATACGAATGCCCTATCTATCATGCATTGTATTTTGGACTCATTTTGCAGGAAATGTCTAAACTGACAAGCTCAGCTTATGATAGCGATTAACTATCTAAGGTGTTGTATAATCACGAACAGTATTTTACATTGCGTTATGTATCGTCTCACTTAAATCAACTCCTAAGTGCCGGTGCTAGCTACAAGCTAGTATTACCCAATACTACAGTTCGCTGCTAATAATACTAACATAGTTCGTCTAAAATATTCAATATCCAACATTACGATCGATGAACCACTAGTAACAATACAATAAGCTTCTAGTTACACTATCACATACTTAGAAATTTCGACCAAGAACAGATTTGAATAAGTTCTTTATTTTTATTTTTTTTTGGTGTTGAGGCTGAAATTGGAAGATATTTGAAAACAAGCGGTAGATTTTTTACGTGATCAAGGTTCATATATTATGAGATGATATATATAATTTCTTCCGTAGATACAACCGACAATGCGATCCACAGCCATTTCTCTAAGTTAAGATCACGGCTGAAGATCTTCCACATGCTGTGGCCCAAAAATTTTTCAACATTATGGTCCTGTTTTCTCTGATTTTGTACGCAACTTGGTAAAAAAGAAAAGAATAAAGCACAATTTGACATAAAATTATTTCTAAAATAATTCAGATGTGTTTGGAGCATCTAACGAAGCCTGTATAGACAAGTTCAAAAGTAGTCCTTTCCGTACTCCACTTGCATGTAGCTGATGATTTCATTATCCCTTTTATATATATATATATATATATATATATATATATATATATATATATATATATATATATATAATGATTCTAAAAATGCAAAAAAATTATATTATATATTACAGTGGACAAAATTATAATGTGCGAGCGATAATTCATAAGCCACTATATATATATATATATGCAAAAAAATTATATTATATATTATAGTTGACCAAATTATAACTTGCGAGCGATAATTCATAAGCCACTAATCTACCTATTAAGTTATTCCATCGTCGGCTACTGATCGTTGCTGATTAACAATCTATATTAGCCAAGTATGATTTGATCAGTAAACTACTCCGCTTGAAAATGATTAGCTAATGATAGGAGGCATCTTATAAAAGAGCGAAAACGTAGCTGCGGCGCCTTATAACTTAAATTCGATAAAAAAAATGAAGAAAAAAAATATGAAGGGAAGATCTGCTTCTGTTGTACCATTTTTAAGCATTTCAAATGAAGCTGGTTATTGAATGAAGGATAATACTAGGCACAGTAAATTATTCGTCAAAAAATTTACTAATTTATATTTTACATTTGCAAAAAAATTAATATAAAATTTATATAATTTAATGAGATCTACCTTGTTATATTAAAAATATTTTAATTTAACACGGATTTTCAAACTATTTTTAAAACCTGCTAAATTTTAGATTTCCAAAATACCAGCTAGAAGCAGTGGTGAAGTCAAGCTTTCCAGCCCAAGAGGGCCAAAAATGTGCGATGTAAAAAATTTTATTTAGAGATTACATAAAAAAATGTTCATCATTAAAGATACATTCCAATATACAACTCCACAACAGTCGGTATGTAATAATAAAAATATGGACGACTACAAATTATAAAAATAAAACAATACCAACAACTATACTTGGCAATATTGTTACAAATTTACAATAATAAAATATGGTTGCAAATTGTAATTATTGAAAATTACAATAATTGAAACATAAGTGGGTGGGCAGTCTCCAGCAGTCAGCCTACGCGGCGTCGATTTAGAAATTAGAAATTAAAATAGTCAGGTAGATGGTGATTTTGGAGAAGTCGACTGTGCATGAATTTTGTAAGAAATTTAATTTTTGTGCTGATTTTTTATGAATTATGGATGGTATAAATGGAGCCCTTTGCCCCCCTTCTCTGTTCACATTCTCTATTTTTACATCCTAAAAAATACTTACATGTATTTTTTAGAAATATTTTTAACATAAAAAATTTTAGATTTTGATAAACAAATATTATAATGAAAGTTTTTCTAAAATATGCTTTTAAATAGGTGTTCTGGGGCTCTCAAATATTAACGAATTTAAAAATAATTTTTAAAATCCTTTTTTTAAACTCCATTAAGAATTTGAAACCATAGAACACCTATCTAGAAGTATATTTTTGAAAAATTTTCAACATAAAAATTGTAAATCTTATCAATATCTATAATTTTTTTTAAAATATATGTAGTAAAAAATATTTGGCCGGCAAGTTTTGGGAGGTTTGGGGGGGAGGGGCAAGGACGATCGCACCTCCAACCCCTATATGGTTCTGCCACTACTTAGAAGAACTTTTGGAAAAATATTCAACATCAAGTTAAAATTTATGATTTTTATATTATAAATTTTTCTAAAAATATCCAAATTTATTTTTAACCTACGGATTGGTAAATTTTTTGATGAATCAGCTGGGAGGGGAAGCATTATTCTTGGGTGAAAGTGATTACTGATGTGGGTTAATTGATTAACCGTTATGATGTGATTACTATTTAACCAAGTGCAGTATAAACATATATATCAAGGGACTTATATATCAACCTCCTACTTAAAATCAGTCCCTAATTGTATAAACGTGACAGCACATAACGATGCTATATTAATCCGAACAGAGCTTGTATAAACTTTTTTTTTTTTTTCAAAATTAGCGGTTAAATAAGTTAGTGAAGGGACGGAAACTTATACCATGGAACGTGGTCAGTACGATTCCACGGGCATTATATTATGGCAGTTCCAAATCCAATAAAATAACATAATAAATAAATAAAAAAATTATTTATTCCCAACAAACTATCCAATAAATCACACACAATAAATCTCCACCACACACACGCCTCATGATCCGTACAATTTTTTCGTGATCCGCAAAAAAAATTAAAATTACAGATATATCCATCGTGAAGTGTGGTCTTGATTGTGCCACGTCAGCATATATGATTTTTTTGTGTGGTTTCATAGCAAAGCCCATAAATAAACTACAAAGAATCAACAACAAAGTGCTCGGCCAGTACAAACTTGATCAAAAAAGACTAACTCAAAAATACAACCAATCAATCAAAATGGAGATGATTAAGGGGTTGGGAGTTGCACATGGGCAGTGTTGGACACACCAATTGTTTAAGAGATGATGAGAATCTTTGCCATATTTTCAATTCATGTACTCAACAACCTTTACTAACTTTGCAACATAAGCCCCTTATTATGGAGTTTTTAGGCTTATTGTCCACCAAGGTCCGACGGACATTGTCGGTTCGCCTTTGTCTACTTTGTTCTTCCTTTTTTTTGACGTCTCATTCCTATCGTAGCATCGCGGATAACTACCTAGAGTCTGTTTAGTTTGATGCGACTGGATTGGTTAGACGGTCCGGTATACATACCTCTCATAGAGGGGTTTAGGGCAAATTTTCGGATTGCTAGAGGAACAAAGATCACAAAAATGAATGAATCCTTGATGCCCACCTTTGCCCCTATTTGCTACTGGATATCTCGTTCCTTTTCTTTTGCTTTTTCTGTGAGTATCGTCACTCTTTGTAAGACTAATTTTGTTCAAAAGATAGAATGATTTTGATAATTTGTCTCTCAAAAAAATACTTACAGTAGACTCGAACTCCCATTCTTTTATAGAAATCCTCAACTACAGAATCCAACTTTGCTAGCCGACTGACCCAACACTAGTTGGCAGATGTGACATTCCTAATTTGGTTATCTTCAATATGTTCTATATTGAGATGTTAAAAAAAAAAGATATGTGAATCATCATGATAATTTTAAAAAGGGATTAAACATGATCATATCTGCCAAGTTGTAATAGTTTTGATTGCAAGTTTAAAATTGACTTGTCCTCCAAAAATAGAAAGTTCAAAATTGTTATGAAACATTAATAACTATCAGCATATACAAAGATTTCGGTCACATACTCACATGTTTGGCTTTTCAAATAAGTCTCGGTAGAAGAAAAGTTAATTATCTACTACTTTGGATAGATTCTACACTAACTCTATATATTATGGATTTTTGTACTCATTTTACATATAAAGCAAGATGATATAAATTGATATAGCGCAGATCGGGCTTGCCACGTGTCAGCTTCAGAAGGGCTTAAAAATTCCAGAAGTCCGTGTTCGCAACTCCAATGGGTTCGAGTCAATGGCCCGACTCGAGAAATGCAAGAAGACCCGAGTCGGTATCCCGACTCGAGTAATATCTGATGACCCATACTACGTTCGAACCCGGGAATTGTCCGAAGATCTGGGTCACCTCCCGACTCCGGATTATCTAAAGACCCGTGACGATGCCCCGATTCGGGAAGTATCTGCAGACCTAGATCGGTACCCCGACCTTTGAAGTACTTGAAGACCCGAGTCGGCGTTCCGACTTGGAAAACCTCTAAAGACCCGAGTCGGTGACCTTACTCGGGATATCAACGAAGACTCGAGTCGGCCGGTCATCCGCAGCTCGACTCGAGAAACACTCGAAGACCCGAGTCGGGAACTTCCCTAGGCCCGACTCGGGAGGCACTTCCACCCATTAACCCCACGCTCGCGGAAGTTGCGGACCACGACGCGGACGTGGTACACGAAGGCGACCAGTCAACCCACCTTTTTTGGAGGAGATCCTACATTCCCTCAACGGCCTGCTGACCAGCGCCGCCTATAAAAGGCCATAAACAGCACCGTTAAAGGGGATCCACACTTTGATTCTCTCAGGCTTAGGTGAATTCTCAGTGCCTTATCGAAAATCTGAGTGATTGTGAGTTTGAGTAATTGTAATCCCATTCTCGCGTTGATAGTGAAAACTACGTTGGCATTACGGTGAACAGCCCGTGGTTTTACCTTGTTCCCAAGGGTTTCCACGTAAAAAGTTGAGTGCATTTACGTTCTGTCTTCTTGCTTCTTCTAGCCACTTTTCTGCTTTCGAACACTTTATTGATCGGTCGAGGACCAGCTCGATCAATTAGGTTTTACCTTGTTCCCAAGGGTTTCCACGTAAAAAGTTGAGTGCATTTACGTTCTGTCTTCTTGCTTCTTCTAGCCACTCTTCTGCTTTCGAACACTTTATTGATCGGTCGAGGACCAGCTCGATCAATTGGCGCCGTCTGTGGGGAACGACATCACGAAAGCAATGGTCAACAGAAGAACCGGAAGCAAAACTGTTCGCACCGTGGTCGGAGACGACCGCCGATCGCAGGAGGAGCCCAATGGGACTGGGGCAAACAACAACGCAGCACGTGAAGCCCCCGAGTGTTCACGAGCCGCGGCTCAACGCTTGCGAGGGGCAGGAGAGGAGGCCGCGCCGGACAACGCCCCGGTGACATTGGACGACGTGCGATCCTTACTCAGGGAAGAGCTGCGCAGCTTGCTCCAGCCGCAAGTATCTAATGCGCAGGCGAGAGTCTCGGTGCATGAGAGACTCTCAGGGTGTGCTGAAGAAGGTGGTCACGAACAATCGCGACACCACAACTCCCCAGGTCGAAGCCGTGTCTCGGCGTTCAGCAGACTGGGTTCCGCCGGAATCCAGGAACGCCTAGGTAGCCACGGCGCACGACTGGCGAGGGAGAGGCGCCAGGAGCAACAAGCCCGATCTAGGGCGGAACCACGAAGGGCTCCATCACGCAATAACAGAAGGAGGGCTTCCGTCGATAGGAACGAGTCCATCGGAGAGACGGAACGCGGAGCCGAAGCCGTCTCAAAGCAAGAGGGAACCTGCGGAAGCACCAGCGGCAAAAAGAGTAAGGCGAAGGCACCATTCGGCCGAGATCCCAGCTCGCCATTCTCGGCCGAAATTCAAGATGCGCCGTTGCCGCAGAACTTCAAGCTGCCAAAGATCTCGAAATATAACGGCAAGACTGCACCCAAAGCGCACGTCTCGTGCTTCATGATGGCGATGAAGTTTACGCAATACACAGAAGCAGTATGCTGCCAAGCTTTCCCGACTACTCTGGAGGGGCCGGCTCAGACTTGGTTCACTGGGCTGAAGCCGGGATCAATAAGCAGCTGGGACGAACTCGTCGACGCGTTTCAGACGAGGTTCTTCGCCAGCACTGACTTCCCGAAGGACGCAGAGAGTCTGCTCAATGTGGTGCAGAAGGAGGGGGAGTCGCTGAAGGCGTTCTTCAAACGTTTCTGCTCGGAGCAGCAGAACATGCAGGACGTAGACCCGAAGTTCGCATTGATGGCATTGAAGCGTGGGGTCAGACATCGACAGTTGATGTACGACTTCCACACGAACGCGCCTGAGACCCTGACTCAGGCATACGAGAAGGTTCGGCTCACCATCGAAGCCGAAGAACGAGAGGCTGAACTCACTAAGGCAGCAAACGACCACGCGAGGAGCGCAAGGAGAACGACCAAGGTCGAGACCGGTCGAACAAGCCAAAGAAGATACCCGAGGTGGATACCAACCAAAGTACAACTATTACACCCGGCTCAACACATCGCCTCGGGAAATATTAGCCGTGGTGGAAACCAAGAAACGACTGCCGCAGCCACACCCGATCTCGACCCCGACTAACAAACGGGATCGTAGTCGGTACTGCGACTTCCACCGCACACACGGCCATCTGACCAACCAATGCATGCAGCTGAAGGACATCATCGAGGAGATGGTTCGGAACGGAGAGTTACAGGAGTATCTCTCGCAGAACCCGAGGCCGAACCAGAGGAGACGGGCCGAAGCTCCACGGGACCCAGAACCCCAGCATCAGCAGGCTCGGGCGGAGCCAATTCTTTTCATTGCTGGGGGACCCGGTTCGAGGCGGCCAAACAAGAAGCGGAGCCGGTCGGTAGAGCCGGAAATAATGCAAGTCACTCGGACAACAGTGACTTCAGGAGACGAGGAGCCAATCACTTTCACGGACGCGGAGCTCGTCCCAATCGAGCCTCCGCATGATGACGCCTTGATCGTCTCGATGGTCATGGCAAACCGTGAGGTCCGACGAGTCTTCATCGACACTGGGGCATCATCCAACATACTATTTTACGATGCCTTCGTCCGACTCGGCCTCACTGAGAAAGACCTGTCGCCAGTGGACACCAGCGTCTACGGCCTTGGAGGACCGGACCTAATACCTTTAGGGACGGTTGATATGCTGGTCACCATCGGAACAGAACCCCGACTGAAGACTGCGACATTAACGTTCCTGGTGCTGCAAATCCCGTCGGCTTACAACGTCATCTTTGGACGGCCCGGGATTAGGGAGATGCAGATGGCAGTCTCTCTCCCCCACCAAAAAGCCAAATTCAAGACGGCTCAAGGGGTGGGGGAGGTACGAGGCGATGCGGACGATGCGAGGCGTTGCTATCGCAATAGCCTCAAGAGAAAGAAACACTCCCGATCGATATACTCGATGCCAGGGAGGACGAGGAGAAGATTGGAGGACCGGCCGAGCCGACGCTGAAAGTACCGCTTAATCTAGAAGACGAGCTGAAGTACGTCCTAGTCGGCTCGAAGCTTGAAGGCCGGGAATTTGAGGATGTGGTCGGTTGCTTGCGCAGCAATTCGGATCTTTTTGCATGGGTGCCCTCAGACATGCCAGGTCTAGACCCCGCGGTCGCCATGCATGAGCTGCATATCGACCCTTCCTGCAAGCCGGTAAAACAGAAGAAGCGCAGCTTCGCCCCAGAACGGAGTCGCGCAATCAAGACAGAGTTGGAGAAATTGCTGGAGGCCGGATTCATCCGGGAGGTCCGATATCCCGAATGGATATCAAACGTAGTACTCGTCAAGAAGGCCTCGGGGAAGTGGAGGATGTGCATTGACTTCTCCGATTTAAACAAAGCCTGTCCAAAGGATAGTTACCCGCTACCCCGGATAGACCAACTGGTGGATGCAACGGCCGGACATGAACTCCTTAGCTTCATGGACGCTTTCTCCGGCTATAACCAGGTAAAGATGCATCCCGACGATGAAGAGAAGACCAGCTTCATCACCGACTACGGCACCTACTGCTACACAGTCATGCCGTTCGGTTTGAAAAATGCTGGGGCAAGTTTCCAGCGTGGAATGGACATTATCTTCGAGCCACTGCTGGGAAAGACTGTGGAGGCCTATGTGGACGACATCGTCGTCAAAAGTAAGCGAAGGGAGGACCATGCACATGACCTGCAGGCCGCTTTCGCGCTGATGCGGCAACGCAACATGCGGTTGAACCCCGAAAAATGTGCTTTCGGGGTATCGGCTGGGAAGTTCCTCGGCTGCATGGTCACACCAAGGGGGATCGAGGCAAACCCCGACAAAGTAAAGGCGATATTGGAAATGCCCGAGCCGAAGAATGTAACGGAGGTACAACGGCTCGGGGGAAGGATCACAGCTTTGGGCCGCTTCATGTCGCGCTCGGGGGACCGATGCGCACCTTTCTTCAAGGTCTTGCGCGGAACCAAAGATAAAATCGATTGGAACGACGATTGCAGGAAGGCGTTCCAGGAGCTGAAGACTTTCCTTACTGAGCCACCGCTGCTGTCAAGCCCACGACAGGGGGAGACCCTGTACCTTTACTTGGCAATGTCCAACGCGGCTCTCAGTTCGGTCTGGTCCGAGAAGAAGACAAAATACAACGACCGGTGTACTACGTCAGCAAAATGATTAAAGACGCTGAGACAAGGTATACCGCAGCCGAGAAGCTCGCACTATCCCTGGTGGTGACAGCTCGGCGCCTGAGGCCCTACTTCCAGGCGCACACCATCTGCGTGCTGTCGGATCAACCGCTTCGCCAAATATTGGCGAAGCCGGAAGTCTCGGGAAGACTGACCAAATGGGCAGTCGAACTCTCCGAGTTCGACATCCAATATGTCCCGAGGCCAGCTATCAAAGCCCAGGCCCTCGCCGATTTCATCGTGGAGATGGCTACTCCGATTGTAATCTCCGAAGACACTGGGGCAGGTGACCCAACAACTGCAGATCACTGGACCCTCCACTCTGACGGCTCATCTACGTCGGAAGGCTGTGGAGCTGGAATAATACTCACGAGCCCCGGGGGAGCTCGGCTCGAGTACGCGTTGAGGTTCAGCTTCCCGGCAACAAACAATGTGGCCGAATACGAGGCGGTAATAGCCGGGGCAAGAATCGCAAGACAGTTCGGTTCAGAGAAGTTGCTGGTCTGCACCGATTCGAAGCTCGTGGCGGATCAGATCAGTGGTGAATTCGAGGCGAAGGACAACACCATGGCGGCTTACCTCGACAAGGTTCACCAACTTCGCGCAAAATTCAAATTCTTCCAAGTCCGACACATCCCGCGCGAGGAAAACACCGAAGCCGACGCCCTCTCCAAGCTGGCGTCGGGGGCCGCAAGGGGGTCGCCGGCAACAATCTTTTTCGAGGAACTCCAACGTCCAGCAACCGAGGAAATTGAAGTCCTCACGATTGAAGAAGGAGACAGCTGGATGACACCAATCATCCGCTATCTAAAGAGTTGTGCCGGATGACAAGCGGGAAGCCGAGAGACTGGCACGGAGGGCTGCGCACTTCGTCATTATTGGAGATCGACTGTATCGGAAAGCCTACTCGGCCACCAACCGTTCGGCGTCCTACCTGAAATGTGTCGATGCCGACACCGCACGCGCAATTCTTGAAGAAATTCATGAAGGCATGTGCTCTAGCCATGTCGGATCCCGTAACCTTGCCAACAAGGTCTTCAGGCAAGGTTACTTTTGGCCGACTCTACTCAAGGATTCGGAGGATTATGTGACTAAGTGCAAGAAGTGCCAGATGTATTCCCGGAATCACCATGTACCCGCCGAACCCATCAGCAGCATTACGGCTCCTTGGCCTTTCGCACAGTGGGGTTTGGACATCCTGGGTCCCCTACCGACAGCAGTTCGGCAACAGAAGTTCCTTATCGTTGCCATCGACTACTTCACGAAGTGGGTCGAAGCAGAGCCGACTGCCACCATCACTGGTCGAGCCGTGCAAAAATTCCTAGAACGCTCCATCATCAGTCGATTCGGTATACCGAAAACTCTGATCAGTGACAACGGTCGACAGTTCGAGAGCCCCGAGGTTCGGGAATTCTGTGAGCTTCTGCATATCAGGCACAAGTTCACCTCGGTTTACCATCCCCAAGCAAACGGACAAGTGGAGAACGCGAACCGAACGATTCTGGACGGTTTACGTAAGCGACTGGAGGGAGCAGCAGGAAACTGGGTTGACGTCCTCCCCAATGTTTTATGGGCTTACCGAACCACACATAGGGTAACGACGGGAGAGACACCATTCAGCCTGACATATGGGACCGAAGCCATAATTCCGGTGGAGATCGGCGAGCCTTCGCTTCGGGTCGAATATTTTGACGAGGAAACCAATGAAGAGAAGCTAAGGAACAATCTAGACTTGCTGGACGAGAAAAGAGAAGTGGCTCTCATACGTGCCGAAGCATATAAACAAAGAGCCAACCAGTACTACAATAGCCGGGTCCGGAAACGCGGATTTAAAGAAGGCGATCTCGTTCTCAGGAAAGTGCAGACGCCCACGCATAAGCTTGGGCCCAATTGGGAGGGTCCCTATCGAGTGACCGAGGTGCTGGGCAAAGGAGCCTACAAGCTGGAAGACATGGAGCGCAAGGCGGTGCCGAGAACTTGGAATGTAGTTAACCTACGTCGTTACTACCAGTAGAAAACTTGTACTACCAATAAATCATCAATAAAGTGCATTTTTACTTCTACATAAGCCTTGTGCAACTCGCGACGAAACCTCTGGGTGGCACCCCACAACGAGTTCGGTCAATTGGACGTCTCGAAGTGGGGGGTGCGGGCCAGAATTACCCCGCTATAACCTACGGGACCTTAGCCCAGTGAGTTCGCTCCACGAATGGACGACCCACGTAGGGAAGGTGCGGAACAACAACCTCTGGGTGGCACCCTCGCAACAACGAGTTCGGTCCAAGGTTGGACGTCTCGAAGTGGGGGGTGCGGGCCAGAATTTCCCCGCTATAACCTACGGGACCTTAGCCCAGTGAGTTCGCTCCAGAATGGACGACCACGTAGGGAAGGTGCGGACAACAACCTCTGGGTGGCACCTCTCGCAACAACGAGTTCGGTCCAAGGTTGGATGTCTCGAAGTGGGGGGTGCGGGCCAGAATTTCCCGCTATACCTTCGGGACTCTCGCAACAACGGACTAGATCCAGAAATGGACGATCCGAAGTGGGGAGTGCGGAACGACCATTTTCTTTGCAGGGGCAATCCAACACTCGTGCAAGCTCTAAAACGACTCGGAGCATAAGGATAGGCAGGAAAAAATTTGCCAAGCTATTACAAGTGTAAAGCCGACTCGGAGTAGGGGGTCGACAGCGATTTACTCCGACCCGACTCTACGACAAAGAAAGTCAAAAACGGCTCTTACAGTGTTTGTTACACTTCTGCTCGTCACTTCGGTCAGACCCCTAGGGCGTCAAATCGAAGTGGGGGGAAGGGAGCGGGACATTGACAAACACTGCAATAAAAAAACGCAAAAAGTTCATTCATTTCAAAATGTATGTACAACTTTTTGGTATCCTGGACAGGTCCCACTGGTGGACCTCGGTAGAAACCCCACAAGGTCCTTAAAAAAAAAAAAAAAAAAAAAAAAAACTACTGCTCCAGCTCTTGTTCGGCGGCCTCGGCAACGCGAGTCTCGGTAGGAACAGGAGCAGGAGGAATGGTAAAGGCAGGATCGGCTTCGGCGACAAGGAGGGAGTCCGAAACGGCGACCTCAGCAGAAGATTCAACGACTGGAGGAGCAGCTTCAGGCCCGACAAGCTCAACCTCGGAAGCAAGGGCCATGGCAGACGCCGTGACCTCGGTGCGGTCGGAGATGGCTGCAGCTTCGGAAGGGCCGCCCTTCTGGCGGAGATCCCGCGAGCCCCTCGGCAAGAGTCCTCTCGGAACGGCTCTGCTCAACAGCTCGGGCGATCTCTTCTTCATCTAAAAATTCATAGTCTCCTGGCCCGAGCTTGTCTTGACAGAAGCGGCGGCACAAATCCACGGCTCCAGCACCAGTGGACGGCGTACCCAATAAAGGGCATGCTTCTGGGCTTCAGACGCCAGGTAGTCCGCCACAGCCGATTCCCGAGAGGCCGCGACCTCGGCAGCCTTCTTCTCCTGCTCAACCTTCAAAGCTCGGTTGCAGTCCGCCAAGCTGCACCTCAGGTTGTGCGCATCAAGCCGGGCACGTCCGAGCTCGTCCTCCTTCCGGTCTAGTTGAAGGTTCCGGTCAGCGATGTTTTCCTTCAACTCCGTCGCCTCCCGCCGGGCACAAGTCAAAGCAGCCTCCATTTCTCCAAGGCGCTTGTTAGTCTCCTCCCGGGCGCGGAGTTCCTCCTCCAGCTTCTGCCGCAGTTCATCCCGGCTCCTCTCCAGCTCCTCCACATTGATCTCCAAGTGACGGCGGGATTCGAGGCGTTGGCTTACCTCAGCGCCGGCCGCCACTTGCTGCAAAGCGTGAAGAAAAAGGGGAGTAATAACACGAACCACGGGAATCAAAGCAAAGAATGACACGAAAGATTACTCACCCTATATGACGCCAGGGAGAGAATGTTCAGCAAGTCCACGTCGCCAAGATTGCGCAGCTCCTGCCGATCCTCCGAATACGTGGCTGATAGACAAAAGGCGACAGCATCGGAGACGTTCTTCAACCCAGAGGCCCCCGTGGTTCTCCGCCTAGCGGGTACGGGGGTAGAAGCAACCGTGTCCGGACGAGCCGATGAGGAGGGAGCACTAGGAGCAGGAGCCGGCGTCGCCCTCTTGGAGCTCGGAGCAGGGAGAGGGTCGGCTGCGCGTTTGGAACCAGCTACCGCGGGCTGGGGAACGGGAGGAGTCGGCCTTGATCCAGTCGAAGGTTGGCTCGGCTCGCGAATCGTTATACCCCCTCCAGAGGCACCCTTAGAAGCCGTCTTGGGAGGGGGGGCCTTGGAACTTCTGCTCTTGGCAGCCAGAGCTTTCCGCACGAACTGGTCCATGGCCGGTGATGAAGCTGTCCCCGGGGTCTCGGCAGGCCCGCAGTGGAAGTACTCTAATAGCCTATACCGCCTCGGGGCTTCGGGCGGTTCTTGAGTGTAATCAGCTTCCGGGGTCGGGTCGACCAGGGCTTCTGGGACTGGTGCCGTCGCCCGAACGACCTTTGTAGCTGGCTGCTTCGGCGGAGCCTTGGTCGGCGCCTTTCGGGTCGTGGGCTTCATAGGCGAAGCCTTCCTCTTCTTCTTCTTCTTCTGAGCCGCCTGCCCCGGCCTCGGTTGGACACAGGAGAGTTGTATTGCTACTAAACAAAAACGAGAGACGAGTCAGATACAAAGGTTAAAGACGAGACCGCCGAGTCGAGGAAACTACGTACCCTCATAGTCGACGAGTGACCCCGCAATGAGGTTGAAGTCATCCTCAGTGAAGGTAGTCACGTCAATCGTCCCGTCGAACTGAAGGTATCTACTGAGAGCCCGGTCGAGGTCGTCCCCGACAGAGTAGGAGGGCACGATCATCGCCTCCGGATTCGGCATACGCCACGGCTGATTGAATTTGTAGCTGGGGTCCAGGCGAACGAAGAAAAATCTCTTCTTCCACCCTTTGACATTATCGGAGCGACCCACGATGTTCTGGAAATAAGAACCCCTCCTCCGGAGGTAGTACCATCCCAGAGAGTTGGGGGACTCGACCAACTCAAAGACGAGGCGGAAGAGATCGAGGGTAGGAGGCAGAGTTTGTTTGGCGCAGACATACAGGAAAGCCATGATGCAGAAGACAGCGTTTGGAGTGATTTGGGAGGGCATGAGCCCGAAAGCAGTAAAGAAGCAGATGAAGAAAACGTTCAAAGGAAGACGCATGCCGAATCGGACATGATCATACACAACGGCTATCTCGTCCTCGTAGACATCGTTCATCCTCTCCTCCGGGAGAGGGGGACGAGCCCCAATGTCCTTGGGCCAGGCGAACGTTTGCCTCCAGGACTTAAGATTGGTTTTGTCCACACGGGAGGCCACGGTCCCTGGAGCCACAATGAACTCCTCAGCGGAGTCCTCGGCATCCGTAGGACGAGCGGGGTGAGGGTGAGAAGAAGGCCCGACGGGCGAGGCGGAGGTGCCCGCCGGAGGAACGGAAGAAGGAGGTCCGATGGGCGAGACGGAAGCGCCCACCGGAAGCATAGAAGGCAAAGGTATGGCGACTTCAGAGGAAGTCACCGGAGGGGAAGGAGCGTTGGCCCCGGCCGAGAACTCCTCGACAGGGGCACCCTCTGAGTCAGAGGACTCGATGAGAAGAGGGCGACGAGTTTTGGCCATCGAAGGACTAACCTGAAGAACTTGAAAGTTGGAGAAGAAGGAAAGATCGCCGGGACAGCAACACGGACGCCGGAAGAGAAGACGGTTGCTGGAGAAAGACGGCAGAGGTTTTTCGAAAGGTTTTTGGTGAGTACCCAGGCGTGATCCTTCGAAACTATATAGCGCGAAAACGTCCTTGCGATTGGGGCGCGTGTCCCCTATCCGAAAAAGTAGGGACACGCGTCGACGGATCACAGGGTGACGTGACTGCAGGCACAGTAAAACTTCCGCCGCAAGCTAACACTTTAGGCGGGAAAAACTCAACTTCTCGCCCAAGTATGAGAAGGAAGGGCAAACCCGACACCGCGAAACGCCGAACCGCGTGAGGAGTCGATCCGACGACCTCGCAGAAGAATCCCCGAGCTCGTCGGGGGGCATTTGATATAGCGCAGATTGGGCTTACCACGTGTCAGCTTCAGAAGGGCTTAGAAATTCCAGAAGTCCGTGTTCGCAGCTCCAATGGGTTCGAGTCAATGGCCCGACTCGAGAAATGCAAGAAGACCCGAGTCGGTATCCTGACTCGAGTAATATCTGATGACCCATACTACGTTCGAACCCGGAAATTGTCCGAAGATCCGGGTCACCTCCCGACTCCGGATTATCTAAAGACCCGGGACGATGCCCCGATTCGGGAAGTATCTGCAGACCTAGATCGGTACCCCGACCTTTGAAGTACTTGAAGACCCGAGTCGGCGTTCCGACTTGGAAAACCTCTAAAGACCCGAGTCGGTGACCTTACTTGGATATCACGAAGACTCGAGTCGCCGGTCATCTGCAGCTCGACTCGAGAAACACTCGAAGACCCGAGTCGGGAACTTCCCTAGGCCCGACTCGGGAGGCACTTCCACCCATTAACCCCACGCTCGCGGAAGTTGCGGACCACGACGCGGACGTGGTACACGAAGGCGACTAGTCAACCCACCTTTTTTGGAGGAGATCCTACATTCCCTCAACGGCCTGCTGACCAGCGCCGCCTATAAAAGGCCATTAACAGCACCGTTAAAAGGGATCCACACTTTGATTCTCTCAGGCTTAGGTGAATTCTCAGTGCCTTATCGAAAATCTGAGTGATTGTGAGTTTGAGTAATTGTAATCCCATTCTCGCGTTGATAGTGAAAACTACGTTGGCATTACGGTGAACAGCCCGTGGTTTTACCTTGTTCCCAAGGGTTTCCACGTAAAAAGTTTGAGTGCATTTACGTTCTGTCTTCTTGCTTCTTCTAGCCACTCTTCTGCTTTCGAACACTTTATTGATCGGTCGAGACCAGCTCGATCAATTAGGTTTTACCTTGTTCCAAGGGTTTCCACGTAAAAGTTTGAGTGCATTTACGTTCTGTCTTCTTGCTTCTTCTAGCCACTCTTCTGCTTTCGAACACTTTATTGATCGGTCGAGAACCAGCTCGATTATATATATATAAAACTGTTACTTCTTGTACTGTTTAGAAATCAATATTTTTACAGTAGTATTGGTATTGACGTATCCGGACGAGCTACAAATATCCAACAAACTAAAGAAGTGGATCCGAAAAATGAAACTAATGTTTTTATTTGAAAGACTGATTTATTCGACTTTTATAAAGTATAATTTCTTTTTAAGAACCCTGCTTTTATTGTTTTTTATTTTTTTTATAAAACCAAAGAGGAAATAAAAGCAGTATATTGAGGTGGCATGTGAAACATCTCATGTTCTACATCCCAGTAATCAGCAGGACTACATGGGGGTGCTCTCAAGTTCTACTTCCCACTAATCCGCACAAGACTAGGGCCTACTTTTTCGTCCGTTCCGATCACCGCCAAATCTCGTTCACCTCACTCCTTTTCCATTACTTCATTCACGGTCAGACCCAAAATACTGCGCCTCCACGGACTGTAACCTTACCTTACGGTCTTCAGACGTTCTCAGACAATTCGCAGTGAAAGATGGCCGCGCTTTCCATACACTCATACGATTCGTACACCCGCGGTCCCCTCAATCCCCAATTAATTAAAAAATTTTATTAAATTGATAATGCTGCTTTAACTTTGAATATTTAAATGCCATTTATTTATCATTTATGTTCCACAAAATAATAATATTATTAAATAAAATAATATATAACAGTGTAATACAAATGACAGTGGTGTAATTTTTTGAACTACAGTATAATAAGAGCCAAAGTTTACACATTGTTCCATACATTAAATTAGTAATAGCAGGGTTAGACTGATATATCCAATATTTCTTGATTGAAATGATATTGATATAATTTTAGAGAATGCTAATATTTTTAAATTAAAAAGAACTCTTACTCTACAAACAAATTTTTTTTGAATATTTTGTGTTTTATACCACTTAATTAAATTTGATATTTTTTAACTCCCTAATTTTTTGGCCAAAATAAATTCTTTACTATGTAAAATGATAAAATCTCCTTACTCTGATAAAATACAAGTAAAAATCCATTAAACATCTATGAACATCTCCAAATACATACGAACACGAGTAAAAAAAAAATTATTTTGAAAAATGATAAATGCGAACATCCATGAACACCTCCAAATACTCCCGAATATCTACGAACATACTTTAACACCCATACCTACAAACACCTATGAACACCTCCGAACATTCTGAGCATCCACGAGCAACGTGGGTGTTCGTGAGTGTTCGGAGGTACTCGTGGGTGTTCAACTGTATTCGCATGTACTCGATTATTTTCGGAATAAAAATTTAAAGGTATTTTGGTTATTTCACAAGATAAAGAGGACACATTTTGGCTAAAAATTGATTATGGGACACAAAAATGCCAAAACCATATAAGCAACATAAAAATACAAAATGTCCAAGATTCTTAGACTGAATTCAGATAAAACTTGGCTGGTGCTAATTCTAAGTCATGGTGTGAATAGGTGCTGCTGAATCCTGTGTTTTTATTACGTGATTGGAGTAAACAGAAAATCAGATTTGATGAACAGGTTCGATCCTAATGCTACAACTGCAAAAAATAATAATATAATAATATTGGCACTTATCGTAATTACCAAAAGTAAAGGGCGCATTTCAGACGGGTATTCTATAAATTCAGGCCACCGCTTCCGCTGTTTCTCTCCCTCCGCCTCTCCCACTCAGCCCTGATCACCATAAACTCTTGGTGAATAATTTCAATTTGAATAAAAGTTAAGAGGATCAGGGATTTTGGAGCTTACTGTATGGCAATGGATAAATGCAGCAGCAAGTCAGGCACATAGTGCAGCTCCGCCAGATGCTCCGGCGGTGGAGACGACGAGCTGCAGCCGCGGCGTCGAAGGCGTCGTCTCGGCTGCCAGCGGACGTTCCGGCTGGACACGTTGCGGTGTGCGTGGGAACAGAGGTGCAGGCGTACGTCGTCCGCGCCGCGCACCTTAACCACCCGCTGTTCCGGAGTCTCCTCGCACAGTGCGAGGAAGAGTATGGCTCTGCGCCCGCTCTGGACCCCTCGCGCTCCCCTCTTGCGCGAGTACTGTTCGAGGAGCCTGCTGCATATCTCGTCGTCATCGGCTAGATTCGCGAATCTCGAGGACATCAAGAAGTGCTGTTACTACCACGTGGGCGGTGGATGGCAGCCCGGAGTCGCTTCCCCTCCTCAGCGGCCTCGCCGATAAGCCGTTTTGGTAGATCCCGTCAAACTAAAGAGGGGCATCTTCGACATTTGCCTATTATTATTGTTATTTATATTTATTGTAATTCTTTTGGCTGGGTTTTCACTCTGGAGATGGGAAGTGCGATGGCCGAGAAAGCGATTCCGAATCGCCGAGTCATCCCTCCTCGAATCGGAGAAGCACCATCCGCGTTAAACTCATTAACGAAGAAGGGAGGTAACATGTGGTAACTTGCCGGAGCTCTAGGAGGGCTCTTGTAAATATATCTAGTTTCCAGGGTGAATTTCTACCTTATTGCTATTATTGTTAACAATGCTAGGATTTTTCCAGTTTTTGGAGAAGGAATGATTGAAAATGAGTAATGCCAGCGGGGGCACTACTTCGTATGACTAAATAAATCCATCAAATTTATTATTTTATTAATTCGTATGACTAAAATAAAAAAAAATATTAACATACAATTTATAAATTTTAAAGTGATTAAAATTTATTATACTTCAATTATCAAAAATTATAAATAAAATTATGATACTCCAAAATTTAATATATTTATAATTGATTTCAAATATTTTTTTAAATTTATTTTGAATCATTAAAATTTAAAGATTTAAAATATTATTAAGAATTTTTGATTCTTTTTTAATTATAAAAATTATAAATCTTATTACAATTTGTATCTTAAATATTAAAAAAAATTTATAAAATCTTATAAAATATGTTTTAATATTAAATTATTAAAATTTAGTAATTTTTTGGTAATATCGTGAGGTAACCAGCATTTATCTTTGAAAATTATAAACAACCGCTGTTTAATTCAGTTGTACTATCTGATCAATTTCAACTCACAATTCACAGCCAGCTTTTTTCCAAGTATTGTTGAAGGACATTTATGCCCTTGCCGAGCCGTCTGATCTGACGATGGGACAGTTAAATTGTGCGTCACATGGAGGTAGTTGGAGGTACGGTCATTTAAGTGGCCAAGTGGGGACATGGTGGTCGGATGGTAGTCGCGTACCAGATTGTGCGCATTGTTTGCATCCGAAGGTGGGGACTTCGTGAGCACGTGGGACGGCGGAATATCTGGGGGCAATCCCAGCCGCTGGTTTTTGGTCATCGCCGTTAAATTGTTAACGCTCTGCTCGAAATCGACGCTTCCCACCGCCGCGTCTCCGTTATGCTTTCGCCGCGAAATAATGGCCATGAGATTGACAGTATACTCCAACCCTTCTTTCTTTTATTATTTTTGAGATTAACAAATAAAAACCTATACATGTTCCAGTTCCACTTTACACGCCTGTATCCAATATAATAAACAAAGTCCTAATATTAATTTTAGTGTTCGACACTGCTCTTGATGAATAAAATACGAGAATTTGTGTGTGTGTATATATATATATATTTGGCCCTAATATGATTTTAATGATAACAAAATAATAGCAAAAATATTATTAATGAGTTTGTTAAAGATGTAAAAATGTAGATTTTGAATGGAGTTAAAATTGTATATAATGAAATTTAATTAAAATAGTTTATCCCATATCTACTCACTTATCAAGTAATATCTTTCTCATATGACATTCAAATGATACAAAATCAGTAGAATCTGAAAGATGACTCATATGGCTTTTCAACAATATACAATATGTGAGATTTGGATGAACGTACTAGTTCTGGTGAATTTTCGAAGTTGATAGATAACAAACAGTCTGGCACCTTGACAGCACTCTAATATTTGTATTATAATTTTTTGTAAAAAGTTCCAAATGGAGTGAAACCATTTTTATATGAAAGAAAACTTGAAAACTTTTTCAACAGTATATCTTTCATCCAAAACGGACAAAAAATGAGAGAGAACGAGTTAAATAAAGTTGGCCGAAGCTGAGCAGAAAATCGTGCACCCGATAGTAATTTTGATCGACCGATAATAAATTTCGGTTGACCGAAAATCAGAACAGAACTAACCGTTAATATAGCCATTGAAAGTTATTTTTGAAGTGCCTATAAAGATCCAATGCCTCAAACTGTCACAGGAACTCATGCTATTCATTAAAAATATTTTTGAGATGGAGAAGAGCATTTAGAAAGTCCCCACTATCTTTGTTGAGCTCAAATTTGTATATCTTAAAATCATTGCCCTTGATCTCTTGATTCTAAGTGAAATATTATTTGAGAGATTTGAAATTGAATTTTTTGATTAATTTTTATTGATAGACATTGTATGACGGGTTGCTATGTGAGCCACCAAAACCTAGGAAGATTACGGGTTGCTTGGTTAGCTGCTAAAACCAAAGAATTACGGGTTATCGCTTAGCTGCTAAAAGCGAGTTTGTAACAGTTTGATCAACGCTCCAAAGTTGATCGTCTAGTAAAGAAATCCTCGGAGGAGGCAAGGGAAGTAGACGTAGGCGGGGTTTCGCCGAACCATTATAAACACGGTATCGTATCTCTTTCTCCTTATTTTATTTATACTTACTTTTAGACGAATGCGTAGGAAATCAATTGATATACTCATATATACTTTTGTAGGTAGATTGCTAAAGAGCTAAAACTTGATTAGATAGTTAAATCTATTAATTAACTCTTAATTATTTAATTACCCCAATTCATCCTCCTATTGGGACCCAACAATCAATATATATATATATATATATATATATATATATTATATATTATATTCCTCCCGAAAATTAGTATTTGTTAAAATATGTCCCATTAAGCTGATTTGTCTATTTAATACCTATTTATCATGTAAAATTACTAAAAAAATGCCCTCCGCACCTGGGTCGGATGTGCGGGGGCGGGGGGTGCGGGGAGGGGGTTTTGCCTTGGGAAGCGTGTGTGTGTGTGTGTGTGTATATATATATATATATATATATTTATATCCCTCAAAAATTAGTATTTGTTAAAATATGTCCCATTAAGCTGATTTGTCTATTTAATACCTATTTATCATGTACAATTACCAAAAAAAAAGCCCTCAGCACCTGGGTCGGATGGGTGGGGGGTTTCGCCTCGAAAAGCGTGCCCTCATCCGGATTTGATTCCTAACCAGCGCAAGCGGGAGTGCTGTCTGAAATGAAGATGTGCCTGCGCTGCGCGTTTACTGCGGCTGTAGAGAAGCTGGTGGCTGCGTATTGCAGCACTCTATGTCATATAAGAATTTTTGTAATGGACATTTACAAACTGGATAATAATGGCCGTCTTAATAAGCTCAATGGGCCTTAATGACAGCCTATTGACGGTAACCTAACCGCCCACGGCACCGCGTGTACTGCTCTGGGGGTATTTGGTATCTCTCTCCCTCTAAACCAGCACACTCCGCCCTCTCTCTCTCTCTCTCTCTCTCTCTCTCTCTCTCTCTCTCTTCATCCGTCGCCGCCTCCGGCTTCGCAAGGTATTGAGTCATCCCTGCCCTTTGCGCTGCTTCGTGATAAATTCATCTCTAATTTATTATTTTAAATTTTTATTCGAAAGTAACATTGAGTGGGATCAATAGACCCCCAGTGTTCATGGTAACATGAAGCCCCTGTTTCGATCTAGATTATAAATTGGTTTAGTCAAAGAAGGAAGGTAACTTGTTCATAAAGAATCATATCCTCTCTATTTGGTTATAATCGGACTATGTTCCGGTCTTTATGAACTACATGATGGTATCTTTTATCTAGTATATGGACCACATGATTAAGTAGTCATCCGTCTCGGCTTTAACTGGATGACATCTTCTATTTTGAATAGATAGAATGCTTGTTACTTCGGATTAGGTGTTGCATTTTGAACTTTGTTGTTGCTAATACTGGGCCGTTAAGCATGTTTACTAATTTGTGTTAATAACATAGGTTTTTGCTATGCAGGAGAAAACATGAGGAAGCTAAAGTTTCATGAGAAGAAACTTCTAAAGAAAGTTAATTTCCTTGAGTATAAAAGAGAGAGGGGTCACAGAGAAGCTCTAGTGACGCGCCGTTATCTCCTTACAGAGAGAGATGATTACAAGAAGTATTTATTTGTTTTTTTTATATTTTGGATTTATATGATTTCGTTTTTATTCTTATCTGACTCCGCGTTCTTGAATTTTAGGTATTCAACTATATGCAGGATGGTGCAAAAACTTTGAACATCTTAAAGCAGATGGATCCTAGAGATCCTTACCGCATCGAAATGACTGACATGCTACTTGATAAGCTGTATGTTCACTTTATTATTATTCCTTTTTTTTATTAGTGAAAGTAAAATTTCTTTATCAATGGATATGATCTAGCTGAGTTTTGCAGCATAAGAATTCTGTTAAATATAGTGAGCAAGCATTTATGAAGAATCTTTGCTTTCTTGATTCCACCATTCAATATCTTATGATACTGTCTTCGGTTTATTCTTATTGTTGACTAGAAATGGCATTAATATTTGAAATCACTATTTAAGAAGGTGTGCCTTAGGCACACCTAGGCCTAGGCGCACTTAGAGACGCAAGGCGCGACTTGGCTGGTTTTCTCTGTCAAGTCAAGGTGACTTTGCGAGTAAGGCATGAGGCAAGTGAGACACTTGAGGCGGGCTCAAAGTTGTCAAAGGCGTAGCACTGAGGCGCAAGAGGTTCTTGGTGTCTAGGTTCAAGGTGCATGTCAGTTTTCTAAAGGTGTTCGAGTTTTGTTCTTCCTTATAAGTTTAAATGCAATTCATGTACATAGCTCTAGCAGTAATTAAATTCAGAAACTAGAAGGATGTCATTGTATTATCTCTATGTTAATAAGATTGTCTATTTAGTGAATTGTTGAACTTTTTGAAAGCATGTTTCTTTTGCAATCAACCATAGGCCAACTCCTGTAGAAATGAAACCATTCCCGAGTTCAGGCAAGTGATAACAGCTCAATTTAGATCCTTGTTTGACCAAAAAGACAACATTAGTAACAGACATCCATACATTTTTTGTGCAAAGCATTTTGTTGCTATATTCTCTTTCCGGTCATTTGCTGGAATGGTGTTATTGGAGGAGAAAAGACAAACAATTTAATTTTATGAGCTGGGATTTTAAGTATGTTCTTTTGGTGAATGGTGTTATTAGAGGAGGAAAGACGAACAATTTAATTTTATGAGCTGGGAGTATGTTCTTTTGGTGAGGCATATATGGGTGTGAATAGATGGATGATATATGAGGGAGCGTCTACTTGGGAAGAAATCTTAGTTCCAACAAAGATTACATGCACTTGGTATATTCTTCAACAATATATAGATTTATCATTGAGTTGCTATGTTTGACTTGATTAAGAACATTTCCCCTTTCTTCGCTATTTTGTTCTTGTTACGAATGAATCTCACATGCGTCCTAGCATATGGAATGTATGCTAGGATGTCCATATGCCAGTGGAGAATCGAAGTTGCATAATTGATAGGCAAAAAGATCAACCTCAACTTTTAGTATTATTGATTCTTATAACGTTTAGTTTGCAGTACTCTGCCAATGGTTAGCTAATAGATTCGTAGTATGTTGACATTGTCCAAGTCATTGTAGGAAATGACAAATGACAATGGCAGACGTTTTACTTTCAACTTTTTTATTCAGTGGCCTATTTATATTTACTAGTAAGTTTCCAATGTTTCAGTTACAACATGGGTGTGATCTCAACCAGGAAAAGCTTAGTCAAGTGCGAAAAGCTATCAGTGAGCTCGTTTTGCAGGTTTGAAGTGTCTATCTCAATCGAGACTGTCTCAAAATGCTGATTTTCTTTGAATCTGCTCTCTGTTTAGGGTTACTTTCTCTCAAAAATTAGATGCTACTACAGTGCTTTTTAGATGCTACTGCAGTGGTTTTAAGAGTACAATGTATTGTCTGTTGGGCCTGTTGGTTTTTTGTGGGACGAGAACGTGGAATCTAGTGACAATGCAAATGTTGATGCTCTAAAGCAATTTAGTATATAAGCTACTTGTGCTTTTTTCAATTTGGCGAATTTGTTCTGGACTGTAACCTTGAGTTGCTCTAGGTTTCTTTGTGCACTATTCTAACCCTGGCTTTTCTTATATTGCATCCATCAATTTTTTCTTTAGTCTAAGAAAACATTTGCATCACTTATTTTCGAAGTTTTAGTAAGTAAATGCTGTCCAATTAATAGTCAGGCGAGTGAATCACGAATTGAGGTGCGAACGAACCAGACTAAAAATTAGAGTGTTGCCAAGTGGGAACCAAAACTCTTTGGGTTTATAATAATCACAAGTGGACCTTAATGCAAAATGGAAAAGTTGAAACTAGGATTCTGCTGTACTAATAAGATGAACATTGGAACATATTCTTATGGCTTCTTAATTGAGCCACCTGATATTGGCACCTCAGCTCTATGCTCTTTTTGAGTTATTTCTTAAGGATGCTCTTTTTGATTAAGCATCATAATCAACTAGTTTATGTTTTTTCTTTTTCAGACGGAGGTTAGCATCTGTGCTTGTATATCTGAAGTTTGCTGAGCAATTGAAGGAGGCAGTGACATACATTGAGCAAGGACACATACGTGTCGGGCCAGAAACCGTAACAGATCCAGCATTCCTTGTTACTAGAAATATGGAGGACTTTGTTACTTGGGTGGATTCATCTAAGATCAAGAGGAAGGTTATGGAGTATAACGAGGCTTTGGATGATTATGATGTCATGAATGCTTGAATAATATAGATGCTGATCCCTCAGGCTGGTCATTTTTATTGAGCCTTGGCAGGTAGGGGGGCATGAACAAGCTAGAACAAAGATAATGGACATTTGTTGCGGGCACAATTTTGCTGAAGTGAGCTTGTGAATTTTTTGATCCTTTATATTGCTTTTTATGTTTCTTTGCTATGTAAATCATATAAGTTTTGGAGTGACAAGTATTTGTTATTTCCTAGTAAAGTTTTTTGGATGATAAAATTTTTATGTGAAACAATTACATTACAATTTGTTGTCCTTTTTTTTTGTTATACGAATATGATTGATAATATTCAGAGTCCGATATCCAGGTGAAGCCTTCTGTCGCACATGAGAGATGCACGTTGATATTATCCTTAGTGTTCAAACAGATTCCCTCAAACAGTCGACGCAAGATTAGAAACTTGGTTAGGAGGGTTCCTAAGCCTCAACAATCTACTACGATATCTGTCCATCCAGATTTTGAAATGTAAAATACTGCTAGGGGTCTACATGTGTTTAATGAAATAGAAATGCTATCTTT
Organism: Xerophyta viscosa; assembly: GCA_002076135.1. Classification (NCBI taxonomy): domain Eukaryota; kingdom Viridiplantae; phylum Streptophyta; class Magnoliopsida; order Pandanales; family Velloziaceae; genus Xerophyta; species Xerophyta viscosa. The sequence continues at coordinate 5,898,214 of MJHO01000001.1, forward strand.
TAGAGGCCCTTGTTAGTATTAGGAGTGGTTCTAAGTATGTTAGCGCCTAGGCACACCATTGAAGTTTGTGGATGCCTTGGTTCAAGATGGGTGCATGTTTAAATACGCTTCCCTTGCGCGCTTTGGGTGCTCGCCAAGACGCACCCTTTAAATCCTAAACCAGCTACAGCACAACAAAAAGAAAAGAAAGGAAGAGAGGAGAGGTTTGCTATTGTCCTCGATTACTAGCACCATGTTGTTTGCCGTCCTCCTTAATTCGACTAGGGGAGAAAGAAAAACACACGTACCTTCCTACGTGTGAAAAGAAGATAGAGAGAGCTTTTTGTCTCACGATATTGTACATTCCTTTTAATCCCCTTTGGAAGTAATAGTAGAATTCACTAAATCCATAACCTATGGCGTTTATATGTGATAATAAACTTACACATGTCACAAACTAAGCATACATAGATTTTTCATGTTAGCCTACAGGCACCAATATAGTTTACATTAAAATATCATATAGACAATATTGTATTATATTATGGGTGTATATTAATTTATCAATAATGATTCTTACCGCTTGAAAATAAGAATTGACAATTATTAACTTACACAGACACCAATACATATCACATAACTGCTGCTATGTAGCTCGTGCTGGATGTTAGTCAAGCAGGCGCCTTATTATGCGCCTTACACCTAGGCTCTATGACACTATTTGTGCCATGCTGCGCCTTGCATTTTAGACAATAATGATTCTGATAGTCCTGATAAATAGTAGTGTTCTTAACAAAAATGTGTGAAATGGTCGGAGTGAAACCCTTGTCCGAAGAAATGTACTATAATCGAGTAACCTGGAAAATGGTCTTAGTTGCTGCTTGCATATGATGGAATAATCTCTAGGAAAATTAAAGATTTTCCAGATACTCATTTTTTACTACTTGTATTATGGAAAACTCCACTTCAAGGAATTATTTTGTTACATGTAACAAATAAGTAGTTGCAAAAGAACTGCTCTGGAGTGCTTGTTTATCCCCTATTAGTGCAAGGGGTTGATACAGTAGGAATTAGTATTAATTAATTCAATGGTCTCATATTGGTGTAACTTTAGGATGAATGAAAGTTCGTGTGGCGAAGATTTTCGCTTCATAAAGTATAGGTCTCATATCGAATTTAGTAAGCATGATGCAGAATGTTTTCAAATTACGGAGGATGCACGATATTTCGGAGCCATTCAAAATTAAATCAAAATATGAGACCTTTTTTTTTAATTAGTGGAACATCGGCAAGTGCCATTTTAAATTTATTTATCATGAATGTTATACAAAATTAAAGCTATATGGATACGTATTTATAGTAATCTTAAAAAAAGATGAGTTATAGACTTGCACTATTTTTTTTTAAAGAAAATCACTTGAAGTTTTCAAAGTTTTATTTTGCTTAAATTCATTTTGGAAGACTCTTGTTTGTATGGCGACACCTAGTTTGTGTTCGCCACACATTAAATAAAGAATATAAGCGAGCGAATAAGTGATATAAAACTCAGGTAATAAATACTTATTCATAATTTTTCTCTCCTTTTGTGTTATCTTTTTTTAAAAGATTATCGTAGTCTAATCCGTAATATGAGCGCATTATTCCGTAAGAATTTTTAACTTACGAAAAATTCTTACGTCTAGTTCGATCGACGTTTTAAAATTGAAATATAAATCTTTTATAAAAAAAATTCCTGCAATTAGATACAAAATATTTTCTTTCAAAAAATTCTATAAAAAATATCATTCTATACGACCTTAAATCCGAGTAATTTTTCTGAGATTCCATCATCCGGTCGAACATGCCCCGCTTGGCCGTTTTATCTTACAGTAAAAAACAATTATATTTCGTTATCTGATTGCAACACGTGGTGCTGCTCCCATCTGGGCACGCCGAGACGGCATGGGCATGCCAGCTATACGCTAATATATAATCTTAGATCAGCAATTTGGTGGGCTCTACGAAATCCAAATCCTCTGAGTAGTGGCTGTTCGCACTGGTGGCGGACCGGACCGGCGGGACCAGCTGGGAACCACCCGCCGCGCCGAGGCCTCTGCCACCCGATACTTCCTGCGCCGCACTACCCCGGCAGCGCACGCAGCCGTGATCGACCGCGACTGTCCCGGTCGCGTGACCGTGTCCCCAGTCCCGATCGACACCCGCTGGCCCATGCCGCTGCCGTCGCCAGCGATGCATATGAAGAAGGTGTGGCCCAGAGAAGAAGGTATTGCTACATCAGAACTACGGTGGTGTTGGATGTTCCGGTTGGTCTTTTATCCTGATTCTTGAAACAATGATGAAATATTCATAAATTTAAAAGAAACTATAATAAAAAAGAAAAAGAAACTATAATTGACTAGGAATTACGTTTTTTCTCTTTTTTTTTGGAGAATTGAATTTCAGTCTTCGATTTTGCATATTTTATGTTTCAGCCTCTATAAATACATTTCCACGCTGTGGTGATTACGCGTGTTGTGCGTTGTGTCGGCGTATTTCTCCGTTTCTCAAGGTTAAATCGAACAAAACTTATTTTTAGAATACTGATATATATATATATATATATATATATATATATATATATATATAATTATTTATTTATTTATTTTTTTGTAGTGAGGTGATATACTATGCGGTTAAGATTAAGTACGATTTGCTTTGTTTGTTTGTTTATTTTTATTTTACTTTATTTTTTAAATTTTTCGGGGCAATTATAACGAGAACATCTAGCCCGTCAATTTTAAAAAAAATCTTCGATGTCCGTATTATGTGTGTATATTATGAAATTGTGAATTAAAAGGTCGGAGGTAACCTAGGAAGTACAGGCACGAGTAAGGAGATGATACGGACACAGAATTTCATAATTTTTAAAATGTTAAAACATGGACATGATTTGGATATGACTATAAAAATATAAATAATTAAACATAATTTATATTAAGTATTAAAAATATAATAAAATAATAATATTCAATAATAAATTTTATATATAATATAATATTTTAAATTTTTGAGATAAATTTAAACAGTAAGAATAATTACATCAATAAAAAATAAAAATAAAATATTTGAGTTCACCATTATATTATATTATTTAATACTATTTATTGCTAGTATCATATAATATTTTATTTTTCTAAAATAATAAATTTTTTAAAAATTTAAAGAAAAATATATAAATACAGACAGGCGTGTCGGACACTCCGATTTGGCGCGTTCAACACATGTGTCCAAAATTTCTATTTTATTTTTATTTTTGGGACACTTTTTGACTTGTCCGAGATGTGTCCGGAAGTATTTCATAGGTGTCGATGTTGTATATTGTATGAATACTGTATAGAGTAAAATTTTGACATGTCCGTACTTTTTAGGTGGTAACGCTAGGTCGAACTTTACATAGCTAAATTTCTTGCGCCCTTGCTGCCCCTTATATGTGGGCTTACTAGTATCAATGTTTCAATACAAACATAGTTACTTACTAGTTATGGTTATTTTTCATATTAAGCAAGAATTGGACCTAAAAAATATATCATTTTTGAGTAAAGAAGTGTTAGATGATTGACCTAAAAAATATATCATTTTGAGTAAAGAAGTGTTAGATGATTGGACTAACGAGACATAGACATGTAATAGTATGCCCTAACCATCTCTTTGGAGATTGTTGATATTCAGTTCAATCAAAGTTGAAATGAAGATTTCAATTAGTGCTTGTAGAGAACATTAAGACATTAGAGAAACGCGTAGTAAAGCACTTGTAAAACATATATGTTTCATTCTGTTCATACGGGTAGCAAAGTTTTATTTGTTATCATCGTGAATATTAGCTGAATCATGGTCTAAAAATCATTTTGGAAGTCAAGTCTATTGTAAGCAACATGACATCTATTATTACTCATTAATCGACAAGGCTCATACAAAAATGGATTAGTTACAACAAAATTTTGTTTTCATATATATATATATATGGCTAACCAGTCTCTTTTCTCAAAGTAAGAAATACATATACTAATATTGCAGCCAATTTAACTACACTAGACGCCCCGTTTTGTTCCTAGATAAAGTATATTGCTATACTAACAGTGCTTGCAACATCCGTAACAGTAAGTGATCGTGTAGAATCTTGACCAAATAATGACTTTACAGAAGGGAGCTAATAGATGCGAGTTGCAAAAACCTCGTCAGAATCAAGACAAATTATACATGTACAGATATCCGCCACGAGCCGGGAGTCAGTGTATGCCAACAGACTTTTAGACCCCAGTTGCCTCACGATCCTGGTCCCGGCGATAAGAGCTTCATACTCCGAGGCTTTGTTCGAGGTTGGAAAATAGTATCTCAAGGCATACTCGAGCCGAGCCCCCCGGGACTCATGAGTATCAGCCTTGCTCCTCTTCCTTCAACAGTTGAGGATCCATCGGAATAAAGTGTCCATGAGTTCTTCCTTGATGTGTCTTCTGTCCCAGTCGTTTCTACGAACTCGATAGGGGTTACTAATTCCGCAATGAAGTCTGCCAACACTTGAGCTTCGATGGTTGGTCTTGGGAGATACTGGATGTCGAATTCGGACAGTTCGACTACCCATTTTGCATGTCTTCCTGAGACCTCTAGTTTCACCAAAATTTATCGAAGCGGCTGGTCAGTGAGCACAGACGACGTGTGCCTGAACGTATGGCATCAGCCGTCGCGCTGTCACCACTAGAGAGAAAGCCAGCTTTTCGGACATGGTGTACCTGGTCTCGGTATTCTTCAGAATTTTACTGATGTAATACACCGGTCGCTGGACTCCGTTATCTTCGCGAATCAGAACCGAGCTCAGGGCAACTGTAGAGATGGCCATGTACAAGAAGAAAATCTCAATTGATTGGGGACTCACCAACAAAGGAGGCTCTGTGATGAAGGTCTTGAGCTCTTTGAACACTCTCCTGCAGTCTTTACTCCAGTCAATCTCCCCCTTCACTCCTCGCAACAACGTGAAGAAGGAAGTGCGTCGGTCTCCTGAGCACGACATTAACCTCCCCAGAGCCGTGACCCTGCCTGCTAGTCGTTGTACTTTAGTCACATTTTTTTGGCTCTGGCATCTCCAAGATCGCCTTCACTTTATCGGGGTTCACCTCAATACCCCGAAGTGTGACCATATACCCCAAAAATTTCCCCGTTGAGACTCCAAATGCGCACTTTTCGAGGTTTAGCTGCATATTGTATCTCTTCATAAGCTGGAACGCGGTCTGCAAATCACGTGCATGGTCCTACCGACACTTGCTTTTAACCAGGATGTCATCAGTATAGGCTTCTACAGTCTTCCTGAGTAGTGGCTCGAACACGATGTCCATGCCACGTTGGAACGTTACCCCAGCATTCTTCAAACCAAATGGCATGATGGTGTAGCAGTAGGTGCCGTAGTCAATGATGAAGCTAGTTTTCTCCTCATCATCTGAGTGCATCTTCATTTGGTTATAGCCCGAGAAAGTGTCCATGAAGCTCAGCAGTTTGTGTCCTACAGTCGTGTCCACCAGTTAGTCTATCCGCAGTAAGAAATAGCTGTCTTTCGGGCAAGCTTTGTTCAGATCGGTGAAGTCGACGCACATCCTTCACTTCTCAGATGCTTTCTTTACCAAAACAACGTTCGCAAGCCACTATGGGTATCTGACCTCACGAACGAACCCCGCTGTTAGTAGCTTCTCAAGCTCGGTTCCGCTCAGGCGCAAAGCTCATTTTTCTCTGCTTGACCGGCTTGCACGAGGGGAAGATGTGGAGTTCGTGTGTGACCACCTCTCGATCTAGTTCTGGCATGTCAGAAGGCTTCCAAGCGAAGAGATCGGGGTTGATTTGAATTCCTTGCCTTCCAACTTAGAACCGACCAACAAGTACTTCTGGTTGTCCTCCGAGCTAAGCGGTACCTTCATGGTGGGCTCGACTGCTCCACCTTTCCTATATTCATCCTCCATGACATCGAGCGGGTCGTTCGGGAGTATTTCTTTCCTTTTGAGGTTATTGCGATAGCAACGCCTCGCGTCTTCCAGATCGCCTCGTACATCGCCAGCACCACAGACCATCTTGTACTTGGCTCACTAGTGCAGGAGAGAGACTACCAATTGGAACACCTTGATGCGGGGCCGACCGAAAATGAAGTTGTACACCGAGGGGATGTTGAGGACCATGAACGTCGTCATCGCCGTTTTCTGCCTCAGTTCGATACCCATCATTACCAACATGTCGATCGTGCTGCCCAAAAGGACTCCCAGCAATAAAAAGTATCGGTTCGGCTTGAGCCTGCTGGTGTTGGGGTTCCTTGTCCCGTGGGCTTCTGCCTCTTTCTCGCTGCGGGCCTCTGGTTTCCCCCTTGGGAAAGAAACTCCTGGAATTCTGCGTTTCGGATCATGCCTTCAATGATGTCACAAAGCTGCATGCAGCAGTTGGTGATGTGTCCATGAGTCCGATGGAAGTCGCAGTACTTTGAATGATCTTGCTTGCTGGTCGGGGTCGAGATCGGGTGCGGCGGCGGTAGTCTGTGTCTTGTTTCCACGACCGCCAAGATTTTACGGGGAGACGCGTTGAGCCATGTGTAGTACCGGTACTTCTGCTCGTACCCTCCTCGGGCATCCTCCCGAGCACTATTTGACCGGTCCTCGTTTTGGTCGTTCTCTCCACGCTCCTCGCGCTGCCTCTTGACGCCTTTGTTGAGTTCGGTTTCTCTTTCTTCGACCTCGATAGTAAGCTGAACCTTCTCGTACGCCTGTGTCAAAGTCTCAGGCGTGTTTGTATGGAAATCGTACATCAGCTGCCGATGCAGAACTCCCCTCTTTAAGGCCATCAACATGAACTTTGAGTCCACGTCCTGCATGTTATGCTGCAGAACCTCTTGAAGTAGGTCTTCAACCTCTCCGCTTCCTTTTGTACTATATTGAGGAGACTCTTAAAATCTTTAGGGAAGTTTGAGCTCACAAATAATCTCGTCTAGAAAGCATCCACAGGCTCGTCCCAACTGTTAATGGACCTTGGCCTCAACCTGAGCTAGATCTTGAGCGGGTCCCTCTAGCGTCATTGAGAACGTTTGTGAGGTCTCTAGGTTCGATTAGTTAGAATCGAGTTTATTTTCGGGTTAATTACCTTAGATCGATAGTCTAATTGACTATTTGGGTGCTTGATTTGCATTTGGATTGACTTGTATTTGATTTGAAATTGATTTGATTTATGCGTTCCGGGCCAGATTTGGGCCCAGAACGGACTGGACCCGGCCGACCGAGCCATGTTGGCTCGGCCCAGACCGAGCCCAGTTGGACTGGGCCGCGGGCGAGCAAGTAGCTCGATCTCGCCGCACCCAGCCCCACGCCCTCTCTCTCGCTCGCGTCTCTCTCTCCCTCCCGCGATTCGGTCTCGTCGCGTCGCCGCGTCGATTACTGACCACCTTCTTGGCGTGGCGTCGCCGTTCGACCAACTCTTCTTCCTCCCGTGGCTGGCTATCCCCCTCTCCCGTGCACTATCGCTCGCACGCGTTGAACCCTAACCCGCGCCGTCGTTGATTTCGATGTCGCGCCGCTCGTCGTCATCCACCGCCTTGCCTCCCGACGTCGTCTGAGCTACCACCGGCACCTCAGTCGCCGCACGATTTGATGCACCGACCGCCGGATCTCTCTCCCGGTCTCTGGTCTTTTTGATGCTGTGCCGCCGCCGGCTCGTCGATCTCGCTCCTCGGCCGTCGTCGCGCGCCTCCTCCGCCTCTTGAGCTCACGGCGCCACTAATCCGCGTCGCCGCCGCTACAGTAGCGTCCGGCCACTCCGGCGAAGTATCCCGGCGAACTCGACGCTCCGCCGCTTCGTCTTTCAACTCGTGGGTTCGTTCGTTACGATCGATTTCGGGAAGGCTTTCACGTTTAGCGTCGATCGATAAACCTAGAAGGTTTACGTTCGGGTAAGGTGGTGCGCCCTTGCAGGTCTCGCACTGTGTGCTCTATTGCGTTAACTTCAATCTCTTATAGAACATCATTACTAGTGCTATTAGTCATGAGAAAATAGATATAATATGGTATAGTAGTCACTGTCTAGACTATTGTCGCGAGCGCACTCGGATGTTGAACTTTGTTGCACGCGGATAAAGCTTTGTGCCCCTCTCGCTCAAGGTGTATTCATTAGAAAGGCATGCGTAGGATATAATGTTAAGAATAGAATATGACTACTTGGTCGTTGATAACTGTGTTGACATTTTCGGATAGACACCAATATTGTGTTGTGTTGTCATGATTAATATGCTAAGGTTGGTCATGTATGTCTACGTGTGTGACAATTTACATGCTAGATGTAATATCATGTTCCGTGTTGTGTAGACAACAAGTTTTGTGTGTATATTACTTGCCGTAGCAATTAGGGCTTATACGCTAGCTTATTGCATCGGACGTGTCTTGCGAATATTGCTGTGTGCATGAACTTGACAAAGTCTAGTTATACTTGTGAGTGAATGTTCTAGGAAAGTGTGCATTTGAAATGTTGATAGCCTTGCATCTATGAAATCATACATTGTATGATTGGTATGCTTATAGATGTGTGTGCGGCATGGGTTGATAATTTGACCAGAGTGCTTGATTATATTGTGTTTGAATTTGACCTACCTTACGATGATTTGAGTTTGATCGTTTTGATACAAGTGGTAGTTAAAGATTTGTGTTTATGTTGACATTTGAATGCATTACTTCATCTTGTATGTGTAGTGAGGCGGTTCGCATCTCTGTGGTAACATGCTGTATCTTTGTCATGATTTTGGATAGATTGTTATTGCGATTTACAAGCTAAATGATGTAATAACATGTTTAGGTGATATAGTTATAGGATGTGTTGTGTCATGTGAATGTCTCGATAGCTCCATGTTTGTTGATTGGGCATGTTATGATTGTGTTGTTACTGCCGGGGAGCATTTAGGCTTTATGTTTAGCTTATGCTCCGCGATGTTGCGATGCTGTGATGTGTGGATCTATGTGCAAGTTATGTTGCCCACGTGTGTTGAAATATCAATGTATGTGCCTTAGATGATATTCAGACGGATTGATATAATGAAAATGCATATATTTGATCTAACTTTGACGATGTATGTGAGTTTATTTACTCTAAACTAGTATGTGGTAGATGTTCATGAGTTGTGTTTATATTATTAACACTTTGATAGATTACTTTACCTTGATATGTATGTGGTTTGATGCCTTTGCTATACATACGGTAGAAATAATATTATTTGGCCGTATGTAGGCTTGCTTATTTATTCTTGCTGGCGATGTGGGTTTAGCTTTTGCGATACTAAGGTAGTTGTGAGCTAACGCTTTGCGGATCTCTGAATAGACTGACTGCTTCAGGTATGTGGGTGGTTGTTTTTAGAAGTTAGTATGTGAGTGCTAAACGCCTTTGCGATACTTATGATAGACTCTGGTTGTGGGTATGGAGTTAGTGCTCTAGCGTAACTAGGTATTAAAAAAATCCCGACATGGATTAACTTTAACAGCAGGCGTAGTGGCACACCGAACTTGCCAATGTGGCCTGCGAGTGCGAGGCTAGGGGTTGCGCCGTCCGGAGGTGCAGAGCGACTGAGTAGCTCCTACGGGACGCGTGGGATCCGGGCCCCCCCCCCTGCTGGAGGTTGTGGTGGCTTTTGAAGTGCGCGCTAATAGGTCTTAGAGACTTAGACGTGGTATTGGCGGTGTTAGACCAGAGTTGGTGTCGTCTGTGTGTGTGGATGGTGTAACCTCTCTGAGTTGTCCCTTTACCTAATTTAGTCGGGTGGACTTTTGGGTAGTGGCGCCGGGGTGACTGAAGTTAGTTTGTGTCCGAGAGTTGGAGGGCGGTGTAATTCTTTGAGTTATCCGGTGCTGACGGTGTTGAAAGGACTAACTATGGGTAGATCACCACTAAACAATTTTAGGAATGATATGTTAACCTATTGGGTTGGCGTGAGATATCTTTGTGTCGAATGTTATGTTGCATCTTGTGGCTATTTGTGATTTATGGTTCACTACTTGTGATAGCGCATGTATATATGGTTTATCGTTTGTCATTTTTGGCAATATATTAAGTATGGTTATGCGTATTGTTATGTGATTGGTTCTGTGTAAGTCCACTATTGGTGGCAATACTTGTCTGTTGTGTTGTGCATGACAGAATTATGCTATGATGTGAAGGCGTGTATTATTTCGTTTACATGTCGAATTATGGATTTACGAGATCATGCTTGTAGAGAGAGTTGTTTACTCCAGCATGTTGTGCTGCTTGTTGTATGTTGATCTGTTGCTAGAAGATTATTAGAATACAACTTGTGTGCCTGGACTTATGTTGTGCGTGCAGATCTGCAATTGGCGATATCGAAGTAGCATAATATGTCAGAAACTTCTATACTCAGCGATGACTGCTTTCGGCATGTGTGCCCTTACCGTGTTTATTTTGTTTAGGTGTGTGGCGCGGCCCTAACAGTTAGTTGCCTTTGCAGGGGGTACTCACCTGAGTATATTTTATATACTCATCCCTTTCTTCCCCTCAGTTATTTGCACGGAAATTGTCGACGATTAGCTAGACGCGAGAACAGGAGTGGCAATGTGGTTTTAGGTTAAAAATGTAAATTTATTTATCTTCCGCTGTATAATTTAATGAACATTGTAAATCTAATGTATTATTAGAATTGGAAGTACTAGCTCATAACATCTTGTGTTTTATTTTATTCAAAAAAAAAAAAAAACATCCACCTTGTTTTCCGTGACCCTCGGGTTACGGGGCGTCACAACGTCTGACAGTAGACCGCTTCGCTGTACCCGTTAAACTTCTAGCGGTCATGAAACAGGAGACATGAGCCTTGGGTGTCGATTTCCACTATATTTGGAGATCTTTGACGACTTAAAGTTCTGTGGCAGCGGTGTATCCTGGATGTCTCCTGATAATGGCGAGTTCGTATCTTGACCAAAGCTATTGCCGGGGACCCAAAACAACTTTTCTTTTTCGGGTCGGGAAGGAAAAGCTGGTTCGTCAGTACCAGTTTTCAAACGCAGCCTCGATACCGCTTCAGTTCCCCTCTCTGTTTCTCCTGTGGATTCGTCCAGGGGAACAAACTCCTCCCTATCTCCACCGTTTGTTGGGGCTGAACGTGCCTCAACCTCGGATTGCACTTGTTGTGCTCGACGCCTCTCCCTCGCCAATCGAGCACCGCGGCTGCCTAAGCATTCCTGGACTGGATATGGTCCTAATCTGCTGAACGCCGAGACACGGCTCTAATTGGAGGAGTTATCTGGCGGTTGTCGTCTCGACCCGCCAGAGGGTCCAGAAAGCCTCTCTTGCATCAGTGCCCTGGCCGGCGCGATTGTTTCTTGTGGCTGCAACAGATCGCACAGCTCCTCCCTCAGTAGTGTGCGGATATCTGCCAAAATCACTAGAAAGTCCTCCAGAATAGGTTCTGCGGCAGCCCCTCGTGAGCGTTGCGCTACCGTCAGCAAACACTCGGGGGCTCTATTCGTCCTGTTGTTTGTGCTTACACCATTGGGCTCCTCCAGTGACTGGTGGTCTTCACTTGTCGCAACACGAACAGCTCTGCTTGCAGTTTTCTTATAAGCCATATCCTTCTTGTGATTTCTTCCCCACTGACGGCACCAATTGATCGAGCTGGTCCTCGACGGATCAATAAATTGATCGAATGCGGAGTGCTAAGAATGATACAGTTGAACTATAATTAGGGTTGGATTCTAGTCATTCTTGAGAAAGTATTTGTTTTAGCTTAATACGAGAGAATTGTGAGTTTCGTGAGAATTTGTATTTCTTTTACTTATGGTGAATTTCTCTCCGCTGGCATGCATGATCGCCTGTGGTTTTACTTTGGCAACGAGAGTTTCCACGTAAGAATCCATGTGTTCTCTGTTTTTTCTGCTATTCTCTGTTTGCTATGTTCTTAGCCACTCCGCCTTCGATCAGTTTATTGATCGCTCGAGAACCAGCTCGATCACGTGTATATGAATGGTTAACAATTGTTGCAAGCAATAAAAAAATGCTACTCATTTTGTGTGAAATTTCTAGGACCGCAAGCAACGACGGTAGGCCGGCATCGACGACGGCGAGATGGCAATGAAGGCGATGAAACAACGGCGGTGAACTAGCGCCCGACGATGACAGCAACGTAGTCGTGAGGGGAGAGACAGATGTGATAAAAATGGCAGCTCCATGCGACGCAACAGCACTCAGTGTTGGTGGTAAAGCTTTGATCGGCTGCAGCATAAGTCACGACGCATCACGGTCGAGCGTGGAAGAGAGACATACATGAGGAGATAGCGCAGGCCGAAGGCGATGATGTCGGTGATTGTGAGGTCGGACGGCGACAGGTGCAAGCGACGCAGAGTGGAGAGAGAGAGAGGTTCGATCGACTGGGTTTGCTAACCTAGCCGGACCAAGGTCAAGTCAGTTTGACATATGGGTTGACCCAAATACATGTTACCACCATTTGGCTCAACAAATAGTCCAATCTGCCTATCGGATCCAAACCGAACAGAGCCTGATTTGGCCCCAAAACACAAAAATTAATATGGATCAAGTCCAAAAGAAGTCCAACATAACCCACCCATCACAAATCAATTTAAACTCGATATATAGTTAGCTTGTATAGACATAGAGTTTATGAGTTCAACCGTAGAGACGACGTATGCCATTTCTTGTTACACTCAGTTTCTCATTCTCTCATCTCCTTCTCAACATGCTCTCACCTTTACTCTCCTCTCTCTCTCAATACCAATGGGCCTCTCTCTCTCCCCTCCCTCTATCCTCTCTTTTGTCTCCTCTCTGCTCTTCACCTCCCTCCCTCAGTCCTACCACTCTTTCCCAACCTTCTCTTTCCGTACTCTATCCACTTATTTGAATTTTTTTTAATAAATAATTATTTTTTTAATATCAAATTTTGAATATTTTTAAAAATAAAACAGGGTCGCCTGTTAAACAAGCGGTCGCCCGCCCGCTGGGTGGCACGCCACGTAGGTGCAGGGTCGCCTCTAAGAGAGGCGGCCATTTCTCTTAACCTGAGCACGAGAGCGAGAGCAACCATCTCCTCAATACCTATACATATAGACTTGTTGTTTAGGCCGAGAGCGTGCATTTCCTATTAACAATATATATCCACAATACCTGTACACATCTAACAATAATAAACATATATAAATATCACATTCGACACTTTTATAAAACACATCACAATACTAATGTTTAAATTATAAAATATTCAAAAAAAAATTTTGTCACAACTTCGGTGCATTATACAAATAGTACAAATACAAAAATCATATTTATGTTTTGTAGACATGTTGTTTAAGCCTTCTAGTTCGTTTTGACCTTTGCCTAAACAACCCCATGATACCATTTCCATGCCCCTCTTGTTGCTCCTCTTCTTGCTGATCTGGCTCGTCATGAGCCTGAATTTGTTGGTGGGGAGAGGGGGGGGGACTTGTGTGATGTTGCGGGGATCAAATGTAGCAGCTTCCTCGTTGTCGTGCGATGACTCTTGATCATAATCTCCAAATTGTTAAAGGATATTGCTCGTACGTACTATAATCATGAATAGTAGGGTCCCTGTTGGGCCACTCCGTTTGTGTGTACATCTCCTGGACAGACTGCTGCTCCCACGGATTGTCTTGCAGTACTCCACCAGCATCTTCATTCATCGCTGCTGTCTCATCAAAATATACTGTAGGAGGCTGAACCATTGGCAATATATCCTCCCGTATTTCAAGTGCGTACTCGTGATAATTTTGGAACATTGAGTTGCAAACACTTTAGATGTATGCCCGAGTGTAGCCTGAACAAATGTGCTCACCAGCAACATTGTAAATACTTATCATATTCTCCATATGTTATTAAAAAATAAAATGAATTAAAATACATAAGCGTTACATAAAAGGCATATGTATACATGTTGTGAATAAAAAATGACGTACCATGTAATCGGTAATTAGACATTTACGAGAGATGAACCTCATGGGGATTTTTTTATACCAGTCAATATAAATGTGAATACCATCACTCCCTCATGATACGATCCGGTTTTCCCTGTCATTCCACATCTCAATATATGGTTGATATTTCATATCCCAGTTTGTTTGACTGAGAAAATATTATCATGCAAATTTGTATCGGTATAAATAGCGTCTAGTATATCTTGGAGGAGGCCAAATTGACGTAGGACCTGGTCGGTCGCATGCAACTCAATTACATTAAAAAATATAAGGGGCACCTGGGCGCGCCAAATACGTCTTCTCCTTGTACAAATTTCTAGAAGGCGAGCTAATATATCCTCTGTATCAGAACACCATATCATCTTAGTATAAGAAATACATATTATATAATATCAATGTTAATAATAAACAACAATAAACAAAGATAAAATTTTTGACAACATACATGCTCCTTTGTCATGGAGTCCAGCTCGAAACGAAATGTCTTCAACACGTGCGAACTACTCGCAGATCGTTGTAGATCACATTGAGACATCTATACAAATATAATCTATGTAAGTAGAAAATAACAAATAATAGTAACTTATTTTAAAAAACAAAATAGTGGAAACAGAGTACATGTATGCTAATGGTACAATCTACCAATCAGCATTCATCGGTATACTCTTGATCCTCGGTGCAGTAAATGAAATATGTTCGTACGCCCAATACTGCAGAAGTATGCAACAACCGGATATTTGCGTCTGCTTTCTTTTGGAGACATTGCACAGATGTCTATAAAACCAAGCGAGAGCAGCGCCTCCCAGCTATAACTGGATATCTCATCAAAATTCTCTAATAATAGTAGCACAGAAAGATATACCAAAGTGCGAGATATATCAAAAAATAAAGTATCAGTAAGTAACATAAAAATATACGCTCTGACATATTGATCCAGTACGACCTCATCTGCTCCTGGAGATATAACAGAGAACTCTTCGAAGAGCCATTTTATACTAACCCGTCCTTTTTTCCTATCCGGTGGAGGTATTTTGCCAAGTAACCTCGCGCATTGCTCGTCCCAAAAAATTCCTGCTGTAGAGCAGGTCACCCGCTTGCCGTCTACAAGCAAACCCATGAATATTTCCACATCTTGTAGGATAATCGTACACTCCCCTACAGGTAGATAGAAGGTATGCGTCTCCTGCCGCCATCGCTCCACAAGGGCCGTAATCAATGTCTGATCAATCTGCATGAAGCATATACGCTTGAAACTATACAAATCTGCCCGCTGCAGATACGGGATAATGCGCGGATCAAGCTCTACATTCTCATGCATGAGTGTATCTAGTCGGCGAACTCGTAGGACAGTTTCATCTCCGTCAATAGCATTCTGCGATCGATGCTGATCCTGTAGGTATAGTACACTGCGATCGACAGGTCCGAAATTTGGGTCCATGATATCATGCATATAAAGTTTAAACAGATATTAAGAACAACTTCACAAATATAAATAATAAAAAAATTAAGATTAAATAACAATATGAATGTGAACAGGTCTAAAAGTATACTCCAAAAATATCAAGTGGTTAAAAAAAGCAAGCACTTTGAAATCTTATTTCTCTTCTTAAATCTGAATTATACTATAGCTTACATTTAACTACAAGCATCCAAGGTCAACTTGATAAAGGAAATCACTTTCTTATACCATGATCCTCATCTATCATTTAACTTAAACAGATTCAGAACGTGGTGATATAAAGATGTCCACGAGTGAAATGGTCAAAAGTTCAAGTAACAAAAACTTGTGGACAACCATAATTAGAATTAGATAAAGATTCCTCTAAACTTACTCAACCATAATAATTGAATTAGATGAAGCATAACCATATGTCATGATGAAAATAAGCCTCCACAATATAACGAAACAAAAAAAAGGGATACACGCCCCGTCTAGGTAATAGACTGTAAGATTGGTCCCAATCACCATATATCTCAGCAATAGCTTTTTGCTTTGCCTCCCAGCATTTTCTAATACGTTTTTTTAATATCAGCGATAATAACAGCAATACACAAATTTGACTGTACTTGCACCAGCTCCATAATTTTATTTGTAATAAAATTACAATCCATATTTCTGTGATCAGGAGCTTGCTCAGCTGCTTCGTTGAAACATTGATGGGGGCAAAGTATTTTACTATCATTCACATTTCTTCATCATCTTTCAGTCTTGCTCTCAGGTGCCAAATGCAACTTTCTTACCAGTCATGCAGTTTGCCACCCATAATTATCTTATGGACAGCTCACTTGTACTGATTGTACTCTATATGATAATTTACCGCTGAATCAGAGATTTTTCTGAAATACATTCCTTTGCGAAATTCCTGCGTTGGATCCCATGCGGCTTCAGTGTCGTGCATTATTGCAGTGATAGGTGCATTTTGTTTGATTGCGGACCAATCAATATAAGTATAAGATAAGGACACATCGTAAGTTGGTAGTGAAGTTGGCACACTTGGACCTACTTCAGAATCCCTACATTGTATACTTGTGAACACTTGGATTGACATTTCTGACATTAGCTGCTTCTTCATCATCCGACAATTCTTCTCCCAAAAAATTTTCATGTGCATTTTCATAAGAATCTGCATTCTCATCTTTACACTCATCGACTGGAGAGAATTGATAGCATACAGGTTCACTTGGGGCGACATTACAGTCAAGTCCCTGCGGTGTACCATCTGCCAACTCCAAACTCAAAAATACATAGGCAGTGTCTAGAGAAAATTCGTTAAGGGTTTCTATATCAACATCACTAGCAATATGTTAACAACACATATATCACTGAACCATCAAGTCACATTACTGTACGCCTCAGCGATACGCTAAGCAAATATTGTCAATATGGAACTTCTGCTAATGTCTCATTGAACATGTATATCGAACAATTGGTATATACTATGGAACCAATGGCCTGATGGATGGTACGTAACACCATTTGGACCATCCACTATATTGCCATTCATATAACGAATCAGTTGATGCTGCGACATCTATAAAATATTAAGAAAATGGTTACTAAACCTTATTAAATTATCATAACATATTATACTACGATATTCAGATAACTTTTAAATATACTAATTACTAAAGATTTAACAGATTTATGAATGCGTATAAGTATAAAAGTATACTTTTTCGAAATATCAAGTGGTTATATTTAGTCAAATTTTCGGCAGAGCCACCTCTGTATTTTATAGAAAATCTAACATTAAGATTCAATAAAAAAATAAGCGGAGGCCACACGCCCCGTACGAAATAATCCATGCTACAATATAACGAAACAAAAAATGGCTACAAAGGTCCTACTAACCCCTCCCACAATTACTTTAATAAAAACATTCAAGATGAGGCCACACGTCCCGTACGAAACACTCCATTCCAATATAACAAAACACAAAAAAGGGGCTACAAAAATCCTACTGACCCCACCCACAACTAATGTAATAAAAACATTCAAGAGGAGGCCACACGCCCCGTACAAAATAATCCATGCCACAATATAACGAAAAATAAAAAAAAATGGCTACAAAGGTCCTACTGATCCCGCCCACAACTAATTCAATAAAAATATTCAAGAGTGGGCCACATGTTCCGTACGAAACAATAAATTTCACAATATACTAATTACTAATATAATGATATATTAATATTCTAATACGATAATTATAGTAATTAACTAACATACAAATTAAGAAATATATTACACAAAATACCATACTAGCATACACATTATATTATTATGCAAAATCTACCAATGAACATATTACAACTTAAATTACAATATACTAATTTATTTATACACATAATGATATTTTACATAAATAATTCTAATTAAAAAAAAAACTAAATAACTTGATTTACACATAATCTAAATTTTCTATACAATCTAATAAGATGTATATACGTATATTTATACCGTTTTTCTATAATATACACAAATATTTTTTTTATTTCATCAAAATATACTACCAACTTACATAAACCTAGATCTATAATTTCACACTCAAACACATATATAGAAATTTGTAGATCTAAAATTTAAAATTTAAAATCATAAAGAATTCGTAAATATACCGTATCTCTTGAAAGTTCCTTCGAAACTTAGTTGATCTAGCTATAACTAGCTTAGATCTACAAAATCTTGTGAAAATAAAAATAGAATTTTGAGATAGAAAATAAAAAAAATAGGGGAGGAGCCGACGGAGCTCACGAACGAAGAGACCCTACGCCTACGTGGTGTACTGCCCAATGGGCGGCCGCCACGCTAGCAGGGGTCGCTTGTTTAACAGGCGATCCGGTTTTATTTTTGAAAATATTCGAATTTTGATATTAAAAAAATAATTATTTATTAAATTAATTTGATTAAAAAAATTCCACTTCTTTCTACTCTCTCTCCACTATTTTAAAATTTTAAAATTTAAACTTATATTTAAAAAAATAATAATACTAATTTTTAAATAAAAATTATAATATAAAACTAAACTTAAATAAATACAGAACTAAAATAATATTGTCATTTTAACCGGCTACTACTTTTCAGCACGGCAATAGGAAGTATTTATTGATACTAGAATATATTAAAATTTAATTTTAATTAGTTATGTTTCGATATTTAACTAAACTATGGTCTAAGTCCTAAAATGTCATTAAAATGATTGTATACAATATTTTTATATTTTTAAAACTTGATCACACACTTTAAAAGAAGAATTTGCAAGAATTAAAATATTGTATACAATTTATTAATATTGAAACTTTAATGATTTAGTTAGAAAAAATGCTTAAACTATTGAAACATGACTAATTGAAATATAACAAATATTGATCAAGCTTAAAAATACAAAAATATTGTGTACAATTTTTTAATTATATTTTAAGGCTTAGATACAGTTAAATATTGAAACATGACTAAATTAGAATTATTTTTAAAATCTAGTATCAACAAATATTTCCTAATCACGTGCAGAACAGTGGTCATCGTTAAATTTACAATGCCACTTTATTCCGTAATTAATTAATTTTAAAAATACTTTTTAAAAAAAATTAGTATTATCATTAAATAATTAATTTAATAATTTAAAATAGTGGTGAGAGAGCAAAAGGAAGTTGGTGGAGACGGGAAGAGAGAAAGATGAGAGAGAGTGTGGAGAGAGGAAGGGAGTTGTGTGGGAGAGAGGAGAGAGAGGACACGTGGGCACGGGGAGAGGAGAATAAAGATGTAGACTGTAGAGCAAAACGTGAGAAGGAGAGGAGAGAGTGTGTGTGTGTGAGAGTGAGAGAGAGAGAGAGAGAGAGAGAGAGAGAGGATAGATAAGGGACGCGGATCCTTTGCGATGCCGTTGGGGCTGCAATTTACATCGTATCAATAGTACTATTTCCGAGACGTAATAATAAATTTTTAGAGATATTTGATCTAATTTAAGTGTATCAAGTTAATATAAAACTTTGATTATATTATTACATACCTATTTGTATATTTCGAAAATATTTAACTATAAATTGATAAATGAAAATTTAATAATTTTGTAATTTACAATTTCGCGAAAAAATTATAAAAAATTGTAAAAAATAAAGCCCGCCGAAAAAAAAAAAATAAATTTTATACATGGTGGTGGATAATGGATACGGAGATAGGCGCAAGAGAGTGCGTCGAAAGAAAGCGCCGCTAGGATCCACGTCTATTATAAGGGTTACATGCATTAATATATTGTCTTTAATAAACATGTAGTGATCTCATTCAACATATGACGTTTGTTAGTGATATAGTTATATTATGCTACCTTGCTTGGGTCGGGCGTCCATTAAACTAGGTCCGATTTTATTTTTATTAAATAGACGAAAATTGATTGTAGAAATTTAATTTTAATTAGAGTAAAAAAATTTTAAAAAAAAAACTCCTTAGTTCAAGCCTTTCTCCCCTTTACACTTTTTTTAACAAACAAAAAATACAAATACTCAATATACTTATCTCCTAGTTAGTGTTGCGTAATAAATTTCCAGAAATTTTACAATGCTCAAATTATAAATTTCGGTATTTACATCCAACTCACTAAAAGTCTAAAATTATATTTAGATTTTTCTTTTGAAAAAAAAAAACTATAAGTCAGTGCAAATAATAAAATTTATACATGAAGCATCAAAATTTCTCATAAATTTTCCTTGTCTGTGGAAGTGTCTGTCTTTTAAACTCTTTATGTCATAATCTTCATCAGCTAAGTGGCGTAAACTACATTTGTGTGGGGTTGTGGGGGTTTGAGGAAGGAGATTTTAAACTGGCGATGATCTACTTATCTCCAAAAATAAAATAAAAAATTCAAAACCTTCTTATAATTTTGCATGAGTTCTGGAAAAATGATGCGTAAACCATCTCATTACTGAACAAACATGAGTTGGAGCAACCGTATACAATATGGACGTTATAACCCATTGCCTGAAGAAATCAAAGATGTATAGGATTAATGCATGAACAGCTCCCAATTGTCCGATCAACTAGCTGACGCTCTCACAGGGCGGCACGCCGCTCGCCGCCGCTCGACCACCACAATTTCCGTATAATTCAGGCCCAGCTGCTCTCACTTCTTCTCTCCTTGTGAGCAAAACAATCACCATCACAACATCCAAAGAAACTGAAGAAAATAGTAAAAAAAAAAAAAAAAAGAATACAGTCCAGTTTCACCGGAGAGAAGAAGTGAGAGAGAGGAAGGTGATCTCTTCGCAAGGGAGAGTTAATCCTCCCATGTGGTGGTGGAAACCGAACTCCTCCTCCGCCCGCCGGAGAAGCGACTGAAACTCGGGGCGTGAGAGGTAGGAAATTGGAACTATGAATCTGCTTCGTTTTTCGCCAACGTAGACGGCTAAGTGGCCTTTAGGGATATCGTTGGGCAGCCGCTCTCTTCCTGCACCACCCCTTCCCTGCAGACTAATCGAGCAGCGTCTCAGCATCTGCTTCAGAGTGCTACCACTTCCTCTTCTCTCCCCCATTGTTAGTTTAGTAGTGCTGTATGATTGAGTTGAGAGAAACCCAAATGGGAATCGTTGAGATTTAATAAAGAAGAGAAGGAAAAGAGAGGCGGGCAAGTGGAGTGGGGGGGAGGGACAGAAGCACGGGGTTGCTGCGTGTATGTGTCCGTGCAAAAGGACATGGGGGCTTGACACAACTGCTGCCTCTCCTTACGACATACACCTGGGGCCTTGATGTAGGGTTGGTTTGTATATGTACAGTATTCATATTCACTTATTAGTAGAAATTGGCAAATATACAGTATTAGATTGAAGAAACTCAAGAGTTTGAACGATATTAGTAAATTGCTGATGGCATAAACGTAAGGAAATCGCAGTCATGCATTTAAAGAACACGATAATTTTAAGGCCAAATTTCTTAAAATAATTTAAAATTCGCCATGTCAGCAAATTAACATCGGCGGACGAAAAAACTGACAACAGAATTATCGCGGGCATTTTTTGAAAGTACAAGATTATTGCGGGCACAAATCAAAATTTCGAATTATAAATGCATATTTTTGTAAAATTCAATCGACTAAAACGAAATTTAGCATAATTTAAAATAAAAACTTTTTTAAAAAATTAACTGTCATAAAGACGGATAGGTTGAAAGAGATAAAATAATTATATATTAAATTCTAAATACCAATTAACTATAATCGTTAGTGTTAGCATATTTGAATATTAACATATTAGGTTATGCCTAATATGCAAGCTAGCAATTTTGTTGTTTGTTATATTACTGCATTAGGTTATTTCTAATATGATAAACTCACATTTATGTCCTTATGGGACTAAAGTACTATGATATTGTAGCGAATACTAGGATTAAGAAAGCACTGTGAGGGCGATTCTAGTAGCCACCCTCCGAAACAATGAGATCGTCGGAGAAACCAACGCACCGAGGAACATCGGAGATAGTGAGAGCGCAAAACTACTTCCGCACTATTACGAGATATTTTTGAAACTATGTATTATCTATACGTTAGCATCTATACTAGGATTATATAATTAATCTACAATTATGTTTAACGGTGCTTGATCTTGCTACAGCTCATTTGACTCTCTGAGCCGAATTCTCAGTCTTAGACTTGATCAAGAATTCAAAACATACTCAGTAATCCTTTAACTTTTGATAGAGTTAAAAATTATGTGAATCGGTAAGGTGGACCAATCCTTCATCCATTATCCTAATCATAGGACGCGGGATAATTTCTAGAAAAAATAAGTATATTTTTCAGTCCCCTATCTTTGTACTACACAATATACAGAAGAATTATGTTATTCTAGCATTCATTGTTATTTATTATCAAAATGGTGGATTACTCAAAACTTTTGGCCCAGGTAATCAAAAAGCAAGCCCTATGGTGTTTTAGATGCGTGCATAAACTGATTTGATTTAGATTTTGATTTTGATTTTTAGGGACACAGATGATAATATTTGCTTGTAAGATTGGTCCCAAATTGGATGATAAACCAACTTATACATATTCTTGGGCTCGGTTCCAAATCCGATGTAGGGCCGGTTAACCCAAGTACCTAAGTAAGCATCCCTATTATTGCAAGGTCTGGTCCTAAGTGTTCGATTCGAATTAGTTTTTAGGACTTTTCAAGAAGTTAGCTCCAACATCTGCACCATATTGCCTCTCCTCTGTTTATCTCCTCCAATAGAAGAAATTGATGCTCAATATGTTGCATGTTGCTTCAGTTAGGAGTAGGGTGCTTCAAAAAATAACCGACCGAGGACCCGTGCGGACCCGGCGGACCCGAAGATTTGGGTCGGTCTATCGGTCCGTGGTCGGGCGGTCTCATTTTGAGACCGAGGCCGTGTTCCCGGGGGGGGGGGGGTTCGGGGGGTCCGGGGTTCCGGGAGTTTTTTTTGGGAAAAAAAAAAAAGACCCCGAAACCCGGGGGAAACCCGCACCACCTTACTATATTGTATTTATATAAAAACTATATATGTATAAATATTTATTTTTAAATAAAAATATATTTTTTAAAACAAACATTACATTTAAAGCACCTTATATTAGACTCAAAACTTAACCAACTTTAACCCATAAGTTTGAATGGGATACTTTCATAATTCTCTACACTTAGTGACTTAGCCGCATTTAAACCATAATATATAGCCCCAAATACAATACACTAAATATTAAAAAATTATCCCATATCAATATGTGTAATATGAGTAAGATGTTTAGTCTATAATAGTTCTTAATGTAAAACTTTGATCACCAAAATAATTATATTGTTATATGTTTATAATATATAAAATATAAGAGTTTTTATCTAAATATTTTTTATATAGAAATAAAAAATTTAAAAAACAATTTACAAGACCCGATTAGACCCACCCGAACTCGAACCAGACCCGATCGGAACCCGAAACAAGCTCGGTCGGTCGGGGTCTTGGTCCGGATCGGGTCTGGCGCCCCCAGACCCTGAGGGGTCGGTCGGTCCGGTCTGGTCGGACCCGGACCCGACCCGATTTTGAACACCCCTAGTTAGGAGTTTCAGAATTTTCGTTCTTCTTGTCCTCCATACTTGGAATAATTATCATTTTCATTTTTGGTTCCATAATCTCCGCTTCATCTCTTCTACTTTATATGGGATACTTGAAGCGTGCAAGCATATCTCTTTATATACGGGGTTATGTATAGAACACTTTTGGAATCCACGGTTGGTGTTTAGAATTTATGTTAAGGCCCATTATGTTTCCCTTTTTTAATAGATTAGTGGGAACCCCGCCCATAAGAGATCCACTTAGTGCTGGATAAACTCTCAAATGACACTCATCCAAGTTCAAGAGTTAGACCTTTGTATGGGTTCACATATATTTCGTTACTTTGCAGGAAAAAAAAAATTATATATTGCTATTAGTATTTGAACCTTCCATAGATAACCAACTGGTCTCCACCATGCGGGATTCGAAATTCTGCGGGCAATTGTATTTCTCTTAACATATAAATTCATCTGCCACAGTCGATACGGTTGGAAAAGGGTTTTTGCCAATTTCACATTTTTATGTCGACTTTAGTCTCCATATGTAGTTAGGCAATATGTACGGATACATACTCACTTAAGCCCGCATATATATATAACTATCCTACAAAATCGTTGCGCCACATGTCACCAAAAGTAACCTTAAATATGACATGTATTATTAGTTTTTATTCTAAGAAAACATGTTATATTTATATTAATTACTAAGAAAGAATAATATTATCAAACTAACATTTTATCTATTATAATTAGAAATAAAATCTTTTTCTTTTTTTTTAAAATAATAATATAAAATATTATTATCAATTGACATCACGTGTACTTATAATTAGAATAAAATTATAAAAATAAAAAAAGATTTAGTATTTTAAATTTTTTTTTATATTAAATTTATAACTAATATTTGTATAAGATATACAATTAGTGCATTACCAAACTTCAGCTTCAGCATGACTACTTGTTGTAATCAAATCATTTTTCCATCGCACATGATGGTGTACGTGTAATATACTTTGGGAAAGGCAACGCCAGTTCCACGAAAGTCATCTGTAAAATATATTGAAAGGGAAGTGAAATGTGAGTGAGATGCATAAATGTGCTATGACTTGAAAGAAGTTTGTGTCCAACAGGCTTTCATACAACTAAACACGTGAAAATAAGAGGAGAATAGCAGGAGAAAGCAAGTTCCCACTCACTTGTATGCAACTCTGATAGGAAAATTTCCTAATTGTGGTCCATAGTTGATCAAATCTGCACAATAATTATATATATACTACATAAAAGAGTTAGAACTTTAAAATACTCATACTTTTTTTTAAAAAAAAAAACATAAAAGTTGTAAATTTTAATGAGATCCATAATTTCGGAATTCAAAAAAAAATTTCGAAAAATATTTCTAAATAGATATTTTGGAACTCCAAAATTGTAGCGGGTTTAAAATCTATTTTTTAACCTACTAAAATTTTAGAGCATCAAAACACCTATTTGCAAATATTTTTTCAAAAAATTTAAATGCAAAAATTATAAATCTCATCAAAATTAATAATTTTCATATTAATTTTTTTTTTTCAAATAATACCTCATTATAGAAGCTTGATATATCGATCATACTCTATAATACGGCACAGCCTGACTCTATCTGACCATTTCTCCTTCCAGTACTGTCATGATCGTGTTGTTCTGGCAGTTAGCAGCTGCTATAGTTGTAACCTAAGAGGTCATGCATGGCCTACAAACTCCGAACAGTAAATACCCACCTTCTATATTTGCATTATGCAATGACAGAGATAGGAGTGCAGAAATCATGTGGCTATTCATCAATTCAATCCCTGATAATGGGTAAACAAGTTTGCAGGTATTATTAACTACAACACAATTAATAATGCCAGAGCTCAAAATATTATCCCAGAATTTAAACCGAAAAATTCATGTGCTATCCCTACAGATCTTTTAGTACCAAGATAGTTTAATAATTCTGTCCATTTTAATGAGCTAAATGTAGTTCTGTGATTAGATACTCACAGTAGGCTAGACGCTTCAGGTAACAGCAAATTGGAAATAAATGTGCGGTCACGCAAAAAAGGCAGCCATAAGAGATGGCTAGATGTCGCGATGATAAAATGGACCTCAAAAAATCTTTCTATTTCGAATTCAACTCCATGCGCTACCAGTTACGCATAAAATATACTATATTGACAATTATGCACACGTGCACTGCAGATGGAGTACTTTCATGATGAAAATATCCTCATAGAAAGTCTAGGTGAAAGCCTTATGCATATATAACCCTAACTTTAGATGGGGTATCCAAGGCCCTCAAAAAAAAAAAAAGGCAGTCATGTTCTAAGGACCTGATTAAAGTTGCTGAAAAGTTAAAAGATAAAACACAAAGAAGCCCCTGAACTGAAAAAAGAGTACGATAGTTAGTCTAAATCTATTAGGTTTTCACAGTTGCACCAGATCTCAAACAGAGGCGGTCCAGTAGTCTAGCAAGGATGTCAAGCGACACCGTGCTCCAGATAACAACACATGGTCGTACATATAACTGGGTCAAAACTATCAAGATTCTAAATAAAACTTTATATTTTTTTTTAACCATAATTAACAGTGTTGGCTCAATGGATATTGTGTTATATACAATATAATAATAAGATATTGTGTTCAAACCTCTAACTCTCCACCTTTACCTTGTTTTTTTTTCTATTTTAAACCATCAAACTTTTACATTCTTTAAAACTAAATTTTTTTTTCTATTCTATTTTTTTTTCTTTCACAATTATTTGTATGTTGCAACTTTAACTTTTAATATGAAACCTAAACGAAACATTGAAACATCTATTCTCTCTCTCTTCCTAAATTTGTCTGACACCCCTATCTTAAAATTCCAGATCCATCACTGTCATTATGTAGTTTAAGTAAAATAGTGAAAGAAATCAATAGCAGGCCTTCAGGAAAAATTTGGGGAAGATGTATCTGCTGCCACTCTTGTAGGCCCTTTACGGTCTTGTAATTACCTCCATATGTGACCTAGCTTCAGATATTTACATGTGACTTATAAATAACAATTTAAGACATGGAACAAAAGCTCATAATCCACCACAACAGCAAGATGAAACAATTGGTCCACAGAGTTTTAAAAGGCAAGCACGAGCAATCTATTACTAGATATAATAAAAGTGAATGGATCATAGTGGAAATACAAAAATAACACACAGCATCAGTATAATGTTCCTTGACAACTCCTTTCAAAATGCATTGACATCACATGTTATACGAATTGAAAATGAGAACCCAAAGTGATCAATATGATAAATTGCTAGAAATTCAAAAAGAACAGTGTCTATAGCAGGGCAGCCGCATGCATATCAATTTCTAAAAATAGCAGAAACAGTACATATATATGGGGCTAATGTGAACAATATTCTCCCTGTATGGACCAATAAAACACGAGAAAGACTAGAGATAAGTGAAGGGAAGATTGAGAGGAGGAAATAAGTTTGGCCCTTCCAATACTGCAAGAAGATGAAGCAAAGGCCAAGAAAGGAATCTGTCAGTACTCTCCTTTGAGCAATTTGGGATGGTTGTAAGATAAGAAGATGATAGTCCTTCACATGACAACCATGTTACTATTGCCCAAAGACCCTAGTGACTTGCACAAACACAGATTTGAAAAATGTAGTGCTTCAATTTATTGTATCTTAGAAGTTGTATTCGATGTGAAAGACAGTGACTACTCGGGTACTCCTGCCAAAATGGCAAGTACACTTTTGGAAACTACAGCTCAGCATTATATTTAAACAGAATCAAATGAATCCATGTGAAGGAATTTACCAGGAAATAACAGGCTCCAGCTTCCTCCCCCTCCTAGCCCTCCTCCGAAGTGGAACGAGTTCTGCAGAAAGTAATTCTAGTTTGCTTGACTCCAAAAGAAAGAAAGAAAAGGAATTTTTTGGACTTCAGAGGTAGCAACCTGCCAACTATCATTCACTAAGTAAACTGTGTAAGGACTATTGTTCTTATGTGAAGTGGAGAGCATTCTCACCACCTTCGCACTCACTGTTACGTAATTGCAAGCAGATTTGACAATAGATAATAAAAGAATATTCCATCAGCTTAATGGATATAGTGCAACAAAGCATACCATATGACATCCATATCTTCAAACTCTAATCACCTCTAGTAGGGAAAAAAGACCCTCAACCAACTTAGCTCCCCAGCATCGCAACCATCATCTATATTTCCATGCTTCAACATATTCTCATCATATTGTGGTGCTGAGAGACGATTATTTATCTGGTGAACAGCAAGTAACTGATGGCATAAAACACAATCAAGTCAAAAGGAAAGCCTCTGTTTCTCTAATTGTGCGAAACATGGCCCTGTGCAGATGGCAGTCCTATGACTCCTATCCAGATAGAGAAGCCTTTTATGCCACTTGGAAGATAATACATGCACAAACTCCGGTTGGAAAAATCATAAGAACCTTGACGGTGCATACGGCACAAGTTCCATCAGAAAAGGAGGCACAAGAATTGAGAAGATGCCCTACATGCATTTTACAGATGACTTTATCATGTAGTCGCAACCAGGAACCTTTACGGAAATAAAGAGTTTTCTTGTTAAATTTATAAATACGTTAAAAAAGGCAACCACCTTCATTACTCGTGTTTATACAATCTCCTCAAAGTGCATGGAAAACACTTTGATGATCTCAATTGTGCATGATTTCATATAAAAAGTGGGCTTTATATAGCAGCAAGTCCACACTCTACCTTATTTATACACATCAGTCAAAGTAAAGCGAAGTGCCATGGAAAAGTTTAATTGTCCTAAATGAAAATCGTCCTAATCCCATACAAAAGTTTAATTGAAAGAAACGGGTATTATATAGCAGACAGTTGATAAAGCAATTGGCATGATTAGGCCTCCAAGGGAATTGGGCATTTCAGGCCCCCATTGCCTTGCAAAATAAGCTAGGGCTTTTCTGAGCAGTCCTCTAAACACGTAGCACTAAATATTAGCCAAATGTTTAGCATGCTTATTTGTTAAGCACCTAGATATTAAGTGCTACAAACTCTATCCATGTGTCACACTTCATCTACTTGCTACAATCTTCGACGGTAAGTGTTATTAACTTTTTATAATTGCTACATACTTCCATATTATGCATTATGCACTTAGTCTAATATTTACAGTTTAACAACAAGTCTTGGCTCTTTGTTTATGGCTAACATTTAAACTAAGAGAAATTATGGATAACTCTCTATTTTTCTGAGAAGTTATCTTTTAACCCCCCTCATTTTTAGACTCGACAATAACCACCTATTTTAAAGATTACTAATTTTTTAGATCTTTTACTCATGGAATTGACTTTTAATAACCTCCGAGCTTACTACATATTTAATGGTGGAAGCACGCCGCTTCATCTACCCCATCTCGCCAAGTCTAACAAAACACAAAAAATAAAGCAATTGTTAAGTCAACAAAAAAAAAAAAAAGGACACTTTCATCTTCTAAAGCTTAAAATGAGATGTTTGCAGTATGTAGGTGTTTGGAGATGGATTTTGAGAGGGATGTGAATCACGTGACACAAGAATGATAACGGTTCCGAAAAGAACTACCGGATTGCATTAGCTTACACTGTTGTTGGCATTAAATGAAAATATAGAGAGATCTGATCATTATGTGTTCAGTTCCCAAAAAAGAGTAAAGGTTTTGAATCTGATTTAAATGAGAGAAACATCAACAATTTGCAAAGAGAGATTATGAGAAATAGACAAACATAAACAAAACGCCATAACAAACGTAAATAATTAACAATCTCCACAACACAAAAAAAAATAACACCCACACCTTACTATTATCTCAAACCTCTCTATGAACTAAATAATTTCCAAATATCCACCACTGAGTATCAAACTTGTCTGCGTACGGTAAAAGAGTATCTTCGCCAAAAAGAAAGAAATAGAAAATTATCAAAGGTTGGATTTGTCAAAATAAATAGAAATAACCTGTTAATAAACATAAAGAAGGATTAGACCAACTTTTAATAAGTGTTTAAAGTCAATTCAACGAATGGAAGGGCTAAAAAATTACTAATATTAAAATTAGGGGGATTTTATTGATTCTAAAAAAAGGAGGTGTTAAAATATAACTTTTTAGAAAAATAGGGAGTTATCCATAATGTTCCGTTCAAAACTTCAAACTAAATATTACATACTTCATTGATATTCTGTACACTTTGATATTCTTACACCCTTGGGCATTATGTATTACGCACTTGTACTAAGTTGTTAACATCAAAACTGTTTCTTTTATTCCAGGGTCTAAATCCATACCTGTGCTTGTGCATCTTGTTTGCAGAAGGTGGCAGAGATATTCTAGAACCACTATCTTGGCGGATGAGATGGCCTTTGATTTGATGATTCATTCATTTAGAGACATAAAAGTTGTTGTGCCCATATAGCTGAAGTAGTTGGTGTTGGTTCTTCCTTTGCCAAACATTCTTATCAAGGGCTTGAATACATAATACATAGCTTCAAACAATTACTACTTCTTCTGACTACTTTCATCAGCATCATTTGGGCTCATTTCTTGCTACTTACCCCTTCAATAAAACATTTACTTCTCATATACAAAATGACGATATGGACAAGTTGGAAACATCTCAAGCATCTAGACTTAACAAAATCCAATGTTATAGTTACCTCATTGTAGAAGCAACTGATTCTTCTTTCACTACTACTTTCTTAAGCAGAAATGTGCAGCAACAAAAATCTTACCTTGATCTGTTTGAAGCTGTACATTTTGTTCACAGCTACCATCCACATTCCAAATATCAAATAAGATGTCTAATGACAGCTACATATTAACATTGCCTGTAAATCCACAAGGTATGTATCTGTTGTGGTGATACTTCTTAGGAAAATATTCATGTCATGTATCAAAATAAATAAACAAATAAAAATTAAAATCTCATTAAGAGATGACCCCACGATCATCTGCCAAGTCAGACCAACATTGTTATTAGTGGGTAATATGCCAAGGCAAACCGCATTAATAAATGCCACTCATTTTTCCCCGCTTTTTATATTCATGGACAAACATCTATTGATTTGTTGACTTCTACTGTTGACATCAATTGGCTTCGTCTAAGCAACATAACAAATGCCATCAAAGGAGACATCTGAAAGTCCACAATAAAGTGTCAGATCCAATGATCATACTAGTCAACTGCAAAATCATTGTGGTAATGATATACAAGGTTATATAAATGCTGCCAAAAGTCAAATGTTACTAAATTTATAGGACGTTAGAGAGCATGGCATATCTTGGCCTGGGCCATTAGCAATTCAGGCGATCTCCATACATAGCATATAGAAAAATCAACAGTTAAAAATTGAATCAAGAAGTTCTTTATTCTTTGCCTAAGAACTAAGGAAATTGGCTACTACCCGAATCCTTCTTTAAGCCTTTCTCTTTCATCAACTCCCGTAATACTTCAATCTCATGCCACATGCCAAACCTAGCATACATATTTGATAGCTCTACATATATGCCTACATTTCTGCTATCCAGCTCAAGGGCCTTCTTGGCAGCACTTTCACCTACATTGATGTTCCCGCATTCCTTGGAAGCAGATAGCAGAGAACCCCACACCGTTATGCCAAAACTAGTGCTACAATTACTTTCCTTGCTCACAACCATCTCATTTGCTAATTCCCATGCCTTCTCCAACATTCCTGCCTTGCAAAGCATGTCAAACACACAACCATAATGCTCAAGGCCAGGTCTCACTCCATAGCTCTCGCTCATTGATTCAAAGTAGCTTAAACCTCTCACTACGTTACCCGAGTGACTACAAGCTGATAAAATTGCCAAGAATGTTACTTCATCGGGCTTAGTCCCTTCAGCCAACATATGGTTATACAAGTTAATTGTTTCTTCAAAACAACCATTCCGTCCATAAGCATTGAGCATTGATGTCCATAGCACGATATCTCTCCTTCTCCACTCCACCATATTAAAAACTAGCTCAGCCTTGTTCACGAGTCCACACCTCCCATACAACTCAACCAAGGAACTTTGAAGGTAGATATCATCTTGCCAACAACTGATCCTGTGTATTAAAAAGGCATGGACTTGTAGTCCAAAATGAATAGTTGTTACCTCAGCACAAATTCTCAGCACAGCAGAGAGTGTGATTCCATCAGGCTCAATTCCCAATTCATGCAAATTGCGAAACAAAGACAACCCTTCCTCCCACCTCCTACCCTCGACATACCCAGCAAGAAGTGAATTCGCACAGACAACATTCGACTTAGGCATTTCATCAAACAACTTGCGAGCATCGAAAACTAGGCCACGTTTCACATAGAATTCAATCAGTGCGCCACTAACAAACACACTAGACGTGCAACCGGATTTCAAAGCCAGCGGTTGTAATTGGATGCTAAATTTAACGGGCTTTAGAGAAGATGCAGAGGCAGCAGAGAGAGCGCTGCACAGCGCGTAGGAGTCGATAGGGAGAGCACGGCGGTGAATGAAGGAGAGAACATGAAGAGCAGAGGAAGGCGAAGCACTGCGTGAAAGAGATGAGATTACGGGGTTCCATGGAGAAGGATCAATGGGCGATGGATCTAGAAGAGCGAGGAGAGAATCAGGTATAGAATTGTTGTCGGCGTCGGAGAGAGAAACAAAGTAGGATAGGAGGAGATTTGTGTAGATGCGGAGATCAGAGAGGAGGCCGCAGCGAAAGATTGCGGCGTGGAGGGATTTGGTGAGTCGGAGGCTGCTGGAAGGGAGTGTTTTGTACAGGAGTGTTGAGAGTTCGCGGAAGCGCATAACCAGTTGGAGAGAAGATCCTTCCCGCCAAAGAAAATCATGTAAAATATAAATAAGGTATTTTTGGCGAATCGTACCCGTTATTGACACATCGACTTTCTATTTAACTTTGGCCAAATTACAACCATTAATACTAAAAACTAATAAAAATATTATTATTTTAGTATTTTGGTCATAATTTTTTACACATTACTCCAAATAATATGGAATTGGTCTCGTTTAAAAGATATTTGAGTTCTCTTTCCAATAGGATCAGGTTCACTGGATTTGGAGCTCTGTACGAAAAATTATACTGAAAATATCAAAATAGTGTCAAGCTATTATAGTATTTGACGGCGTCTCGATATTTTTAGTATAACTTTTTGTAGATAGCTCCAAATGAGAAACCGATCTCATTTGAAAGAAGACTCAAAAAGATTTCCAACAAGTATATGGTGAATACCAGGACATGCCGGCGTACACCTGCGAACACCGCGAACACCTGGGAACACTTTTTTACATGAATTCTAGTAGAGAATTCTAAATGAGATGCAACTAGTCATGTTTGAAAGATATTTCAGTTCTCTTTCAAATAGAACCAGTTTTACTATATTTGGAGCTCTCTACAAAAAGTTATGTCAAAAATACCGAATCAGTATCAAGCTAGTATAGTATTTGACGGCGTCTCGGTATTTTTAATATAACTTTTTGTAGATAGCTCCAAATGAGATGAAACCGGTTCCATTTAAAAGAGAACTCAAATAGCTTTCCAACAAGTATATGGTGAATACAAGGACATGCCGGCGAACACCGCAAACACCTACGAACCTGTTGTTCATCGGTGAGATTGACTCATGCCGTTTCAATTGTCTGATCATGGCAGACATAGTCTTCAGGTGCTCTGTCATAGTGTGCTTAGGGTCCAACTTGTACTGATAAAACTTGAGATTTAGTGCACGAAGTCTGATGATTGTAGTGCCACCAAACCTTAACCTAAGTTGTTCCCACATCGCACTAGCGGTCGGAAAAGTCTCAAATTCTCCAATAAGATCATCATGCATGCATCTCAGCATTGTAAAGCACACACTACGATACTTTTTCAACCAGGTTTGATAAGCTTCCATGTCCCTGCGGTGCCGGGCCGTATTCCCTTGTGCAGGTTGTTCTATTGTATTAGTCAATGTTTCAAGAACTTCTTTTTCGTTAAGTACTAGATTCACCTATGCCAAATGTCATAATTGTTCTCATCTAACTTCTCGTCATGAGTCAGATCAACGATGTAGGTCTTGGTCGTCATATTACTCTACATGTTATATTATGCACTAGTCAGAATTACTTTTGTATACTTGCTTTTCGTTGATCTATCGTCGAATTTTATTTATTATCCTTAATTACACACGTAGTTCAAGGGTGTCACTGCAGGATCCATGATCATCACATTGTACATAACAAGAAGTAATAAATAAGATTCTACAGATCGCTTATCATATACAAGAACATATCTTATTAAATGCGACATACAGAGGACATTGTGTGAAACATATTCTCACAAAATTCATACATAAAGAAATAGCATATAAAGCAAGAACTAACATTTTATTCCATAAATAAAACTATAACTTGCTGACTACAAACTTGATATGATATAACATTTCTTAAATGTAATACATAAATTGGGTATTAAGAAAATAGTATACTTGCTCAAATAAGTATGAATAGGTGAAGTAGGGTCACGTAACATCCCTTTCTTCCATCCAGACTTAGTATTATTCAGCACATATATTCTCTCACTAAAAAAGAAAGATCCTCCAAGGTCTAGGATCTTAATAAGCCTATATAGTAGGTGATCTATATTTTCTTTTACGTTGTGCTGTGGATCTCTTTTATAGCTCAGAAACTCTTGCTTTAAGCTTTTAGCCCTCTGCCGAATAACGTTGGAGATGAACGGCCTTATGCCTTCGTATCTCCTCATTTCTTTTAATCTTGCCCTGCAACTCCACAATGTCTCCGTCTGGTCAAAGTGTATAGAGTCCTAGCCATCTAGCATAAGAAGATAATACTGTCAAATTCGAGCCGTCATGCATGCTAATTCAATTATGCAAATGAAGACAATTTTAATTAAGCATATTAAACATGTCACATTATTTAAAGCATATTATATGTCATAACATGTTAAAAAAAATAATAAGCATGTTAACATGTTCTAAGCATAAACCATGTAATAATATGAATAAATAAATAAATCAAACAGAAATCAGCTTACGAAACACTGAACTGAGCTTGAAACAGTCACAAAATCATACTAAAATCGGGTTTCGGGTTTGCACAAAACAAATCTAATCCGCAGCCCATTAACAACTAATGTTATACATGTGGACTGGCCTGTTAAGGAATTAGTCTTTTACAAAAAAAAAAAAAAAAGGTCAGCCTGTCAAGCCTCTTAAAGCCCGTGAAACTTTAAATCAGTTAACATCCACGTAATTGATCCGACCAGCTCCGCATCCCATTAACCCGCAACCCGCCACAGCTTCTTCTTCTTCACCTGCTTTCCATTTCTGTTGCTGATGCGCGTTAAGGAAAAAACATATTTTCCTTCCAATTATTTCCTTCTAAAATATTCCATCCAAGGAACATTTCCTTCTTCTTTGGCTGTGGCAGCGGCAGCTCACCCACGCGATTTACTTGCAGCGAACACATACTGGTGAAGACGGTCGTGGCGGCAGCGTGCAGTCATCGCAAAGGCCTGAGATTGTTTTGTCATCTCGTCGTCCATCCCTCTCTCGTTCCTCCAGCAGTGGTTGGCGGCGGCTCACTCGCGCCGTCAGGTGACGTTGAAGACGACAGAGACTCCTATGCGGGCGGCTGTCTAATTTGGCGGATCGGTCCACGTCACCGATCACAATCGGAGCTTCGATCGTGCACCGCCGAGCTCGCCTGAGCTCTTTCTCTCCGCGGCTGTCGCGGCTTCACCGCGCAGTTGTGGGACCAAGGTGCGGTCGGTGATCTCCTCCGGCAACAATCGACGTCGCTGTTGCCGGCGCCAGCGCCGAAACAACAATTTCTTTTAATAAAACTCTTGTTTCTGTTTTTGCTATTGTAGAACAATAAAAAAAAAATTATAGTAGTGGTTCGCACGTGTGACTTGGCTTGCTGCGCATTGTATTTGTACAACATGACTTCCGGCGGCGGCGGTGACCGCACCGGCTCGAGAAGCAAAAGCATTAAAAAGCTTTGATACCAATGTAGATTTAATTACAAAAATTCTAGCATGCATGCTAGTGTATAGAAAGCACATAGTTTTCGGATTACCTCGAATAGTGCGGAAGTGGATCTATACTCTCGCTATCTCCGGTGCTGCTCGGTGTGTCGGTTCCTCCGACAATCTCGCTGTCTCGGAGGATGGCTATTAGAGTCGTCTTTCACAGTACTCTCTAGATCCTCTGGTTCGTGAGAATCGCACAGATTCGTCAAGACAGGCTGACTCAAGGGGTCAAGGTATATATATAAACTGAATATCATAAGAACATATATGGAAGTTTGTCATATTAGGAAATAACCTAATATGTTAACATAACAAATATGCTAACTACAAATATGTTAGCTTACATATTTGGCATAACCTAATATGTAAATAATCAAATATGCTAACAATTCATATGAAGCAGATATTGCAGCACGCATTTAGAAATCATGAGTCGTCGGTCGCTGCTGATGTTCCGAAAGGTCACTTTGCCATATACGTCGGGGAGGATCAGAAGCGGTTTGTAGTTCCAATATCATATATGAAGCATCCATTATTTCAAAATCTACTCAGTAAAGCTGAAGAAGAATTCGGGTTCCACCACCCAACAGGATGTCTTAGAGTTCCATGCAACAAAGATACCTTCATGACTCTTGCTTCTCAGTTAAATGGGCTCCAGTGTATATATGTAGATGATTGTGGCAAAATGTTCCCATTTTTTAAATGTACTATTAATTTCTATGTTGGGATTCTTGCAATGTTTGTAAAAAATTAGACAATGAGTAAAGAAACAAACTGACTTCTGTAGTTGACTAGGATCTTTGTAGTTTGGCCGTATTCGAACTGATTATGTCGTATAGTTTCACAACGTATAGCACCTTTATCCTAGAGTGTTGTTCTTTTTTTATATATAATTTAAAACTTTGGCATTTTGGGCCAAACCTAATGTGCGCAAATATCCAACTAAGGTCTATGAAGAACCAAGGATATAAATAGACATGATAAGGCATATGGTAAGTCACTTGTAAATGAGCCATAAGACTTGAAGAGTGATCTAGAGGATGACCTTGGTAGCATCCTCAGCTCCTTAAAGATCGCCGGAAGTCACTGAACCACGCCGGAGTTATACCAATGGACATTTCTACAACACCTCTAATAGAAGAACGCATTAACTTGCTGACCGGTAGTATCTTAACTTTCGGGCTGTTGGAGATGGATTCATTTCCAACAGTAGTGCAAGTGGGTAATGCTGGGGATTTCTTTTCTCTCGCGCTTGGGCTGTCTGGATGGGACGTTGCGCCTCGAAAAGCGTGCATCCTATTCGGGTTTGAATCATGCGTGGCACATTTGTGGTTGCATACCCTGTGAAGTGCCTCCTGCGCTCCTCTGTTGGTGGGGTTGGGGACGGGACCGTCCGTGGGGTTTACCCGCGAGTTTGAAGTCCCTTCGGAGGCGTGCGCTCTGGTTTCGGATTCCACCACGATAATCTCAAAAAAAAAAATGCTGGGGATTTCTTTGTACAAATCAAAATATTGCTTTCTGTGCTAGCCGTTAATATACTTTCTTGTTTGGAAGGAGGCATACCACTATGGGCATGACCAGCCACTGCTATTGAGCACAAGCAATACAACTATCCGCTTCCGCATGTAATCAAGGTACTCCTATAATTCATATTAGAGACCCACTCGATTACTTTCATAGATAAAATGCACTATTTTCATTTAAAAAGAAGATTTCATCATATCACAGCTAGAGTGTAGCAGATAAGCCTTTCAAGGTACAGGGAAAAAAAAAGAAGAGAAATTGCATATCAACCCTCTTTATTTCAACAGTCGCACAAAATGCGGCACATTTTTGCGTTTTGGATGGATAACTCACAGACTGCAAAATATAAAGGGATGATCTACAATTCTCCCGAAAAAAATGAAACCGCTAAAAAAAAAAAAAAAACTAAAAACAGAATTCATTATGGAATTATATAACATATAACCCTACATCTTGTACTTGATGTACAGAATACTTTAGTTTACAGGACTAGCATAAATATTAATGTTCCATTACTCAGCTGGAACGGTCACTGTTGGAATTCTTGACAGAGTCAGAGCTAAGTTCTATGTGAGACCTAACACACATAGGACTGACCAACACAACCACTGTTTTTTTTTCTTTTATTTTTTCTTTTCTTTTTGTAGGGTCCCAGACCATCATTTTGCTTTTTCATAAAGATACTTGAGAGTGTGCCGTCCCAAATCATCAACTCAACATTCCAAAATGCGCAATTGATAGTACGGAAAATCGAATTCCAAACAGTAAGGCT
Source organism: Xerophyta viscosa (assembly GCA_002076135.1). Lineage (NCBI taxonomy): Eukaryota > Viridiplantae > Streptophyta > Magnoliopsida > Pandanales > Velloziaceae > Xerophyta > Xerophyta viscosa. Next base: position 5,936,108 of record MJHO01000001.1, read on the forward strand.
TTAGAGGCTTCCCTACCATTGCGACACACTCCACCGCCAACTGATCAGTATATCTCAGAATGAAAGTAATCCAAATTGCCCATTATTTGCTTCGGCTATGAGAAAAGAAATAGAGAATACAAGCATTTTTGTGCCCCCTCGCGTTGCCGCAGATATTGAAAATTTTTTGTGTATTTATATAGTTAAAAATAATATTACATTAAAAATAATATTAGCATTTGGAATTTTTTGAAGAAATGATATTAAATTGAAAATTTTGGATAAAAAATTATAATAAAAATATGAAGAGATAATTTTTGTATTTTTACTGATATAAATTAGTATAATCTTTAAATTTCTTAGAAAAGACTTAAAAATAAATAAAATGTCCATTAGATAAAAAATTAACATTAAAACTGACACACATATTCAAATAAGATATACACAGTTGTACGGCTTTATGTTGAAATTAAATAACAACACCTATCAAATCGTATTAAATTTTTAAAAAGAAAAAAAAATGCCATGTTTTCTATAATAATTAGGAAGACAAGATTCACCTAACATCCATTATACTATCTTATTATAATATTAAAATTTTAAAAAATTAATTCATATATATATATATATATATATATATATATTATTATATATATATATTATATATATTATATTCAAAAAGAAAAAAAATTTCTCTACAATACATATTTCTATTAATTTACTGTTAATTAAAAAATTTAGAAAAATTTATTTAGTTTATTTTACTTATATATTTATATTAATATATGTGAGGCCCCGGATTTCTGCGGGATCGGCACGAAGGTGCGTGATCTGCGCAGGTATTGGTCGACCGATACCGGTTCGGTCGACCGATAGTTTCTCGATCTGCACGGATTGGGCTGAATTTGGACCGCACGCGTGAGATTTCAAGATTTTAGTCCCATACCGGCTGGGCAATGGGGCTGTTTGTGTTGACATACCTGGGGAGGCCTTAGCTTATCACCTCCCTTGGTGGCCACCCTTTTCGGGTCGAAGAAAAGGATCCGGCCGTGAGGTGCGGCCGGGACATGGAGGAGGGCTCGGGGCGGGGAGCATGTTCAGTAAATCGATTTTTTTTGTTTTTAATTGTGAGATTTAGAATTTATTTTTTTTAAAAAAAAATATTTAATTTATATATTAATATATTAATGAAATATAAATAGTTGTATGGCCTTATGTTAAAATTAAATAACAGACATATCAACTGTATTAAACTAAAAAAGAAAGGCTGAAATGTGGCATATTATATATAATAATTAGCAGGACAAGATTTACCTAACTCCATAATTATACTATCTGATTTATAATATTAATTTTTATTTAAAAAAAGTTTAATTTAATTTAATTAATCTAATTCATATCTATATATATATAATATATATTAATAATAACATTTACAAAAAGAAAAACAAAACAAAAAATAAAAAAAAAGTTACTATTCATAATATATATAATAATTTATATTTATATATTAATATCTATATTTATATATATTAAAATTTCAAAAAAAAAAATGAAAATGAAAAAAAGTTACTTTCTATTTTAATAAAGAAACTAAAAGTTACTCTTCATAATATTAAACTTTAAAAAAAAATAGTTATTTAATTATATATTAATATTTATGTATGTATGTATATATATACATATTAAAACTTAAAAAAGAAAAACCAAAAAAAATATTGCTCTTTAAAATTTTATAGAAAAAAACTTTTATATATATATATTATATTATATAATATATATTATATATATATATATATATATATTGTAGACACCCCATTTTGTCCGGGTTATCATCCCGATTTTATTTGATAAACTCGAATTAAGCCTTAAAATATTTGATTTACATGAATTAAATTTATTTTAGCTTAAATTCGAAGACTATATTAGGATGTACATGATTGGTTTAGAATTCTGACAAGGTTTTTCGCGCACGAATAAGAAATTTTCGCGACAATCGAATATTTATATGAATAGGGCCATTTTTGCCAAAATAGAAACTAGAAGTCCCAAGGTTTTGCAAAATCCTGGAAGGGTCGTTTATGCAATTTAGCAAACTCGATGGATTTTATACGTGTAATAAACGGCATGAACAGTCTTGAATGCTGTCCGTTACCGCGTAACGGCCGGCGCGTGTGTAATGCTCGCGCTTGCGCAACGTCTGTGTTCGCGTCGCCTTCGTAACCGCCACCCACGACCCCTATATATACCGACAGAGCACGGAGAGAGGGGACGGGGACGGAGGCGGGAGGGGCGAAGAGAAATTCTGGCGAGAGAGAGAGATATTCGATATATGTTGTCGCGACCCACGCCCCCGGGGCGCGGCCGCGACTGGGAAAGGAGACATCTGGGACGATCCGCCGGGAGCCCAAAATTATGCAGCGGAAATCGAAGGAGCTCTGGCGAGTCGAAGCATAGAATTTATGGCTTTTAAAAATTAAATTTGAAATGCTTAAGAATCATTTTAAAACCTTTTAAGAGCTTGAGCCGAGTCTTGGACTTTCGAGCCCGAGTGTCGTTCACGGAGGAGGTGAACTTCACCGCGAGTAGGGCTAAGCATTCGGGTCAACCCGAACTGACCCGACCGACCCGAAATTAAAGAAGCTGACTCGAACCGAATAACTTGCGACCCAATCTGACCCGAATTTATATCCAACCCGAACCGACCCGAACCAAAAAAAAGTTCGGGTCTATTCGGGTTAGTTCGGGTGGACCCGAATTATTTGCCCAAGCTTTTTTTTTTCTTTTTTTTTTTTGGTAGGATTAAGATTAAAAGGAGTCAAATATATTGATAGAAAACTAGTTAGTTAACCTCAGTCGCTAAAAACTATACATTCATCAAATACAACTACTAATTAAAAACAAGTTGAAGAAAATTTTAAAATCCAGCATCAACAATCAAAATTACAATCAAAATTTAGAGTAACTATAGCAACTACATCAACTATAGCAATCAAAATTACAGTCTAGATTTATTACAGCAATTAAATAGGCAATCAAAATTATAGTCAAATTAACACCAACCAAAAAGAACAAAAATCATCACGATGACAGAGACGGGACTTCAGTGGTGGGGACGGGACTCACTGTGACGTGAGCAGATCGACGACTCACGGCAAAGACGGGAGTTGCGGACTCGCAATGACGGGGACCCCGAGTGGTTTTGCAGGAAAGACGAGCAAGGAGAACCCAGGGAACTAGAGATCAGGCACGGCGTTGCGGCTTGCAGGGAGTGGCGTAGCATGGACGCTGTCCGGTTATGAGAACTGCAAGAGGGGAGTGCCGGAGCTGTCGGACGGGGATGAATTTGGGGGACGGGGATAAGATATTTGATTTAGGGTTTGGACTCAACACAGGAAGCAAGGAGAGGGAAAGGGACTCGGTCGAATTAGCCCCTAGTATTATAACAAACGCGTCAATATATATTATTATAAAATATTAAAAATTTCAAGTATAACCCGAACCGACCCGAATTGACGTGATTCAGTCCAAACCGAAATATATAACCCGAATCCCTTAAAATGTGAACCCGACCCGAACCCGAAATTTTTTATTTTCGGATTGGTTCGGGTCGGCTTTTCGCGTAAGTTCGGGTAATGCTCAGCCCTAACCGCGAGGTCCGACAAAGCTTGCTAAAGATCCTAATATATCAATCTCCTCCATTGATACAAGAAAATCCATAGCAACCAGGTCCGAAAACGTCAAAATATTTTTACGGAAAATTTGCGACACAAATTTATAAATTCCGGATAAACCTGTATTTTTACAAACATTTGGGAAGTGTCACATACCTTAGATATGTCTACTAAACCCAAATAAACACCCAAAAATTAAATCAAAACTCATTTAAATCAATTTTAAATTTCAGATTCCAGATGCTATTATCGGTCGACCGGTCCACATTATCGGTCGACCAATAGTTCTTATGAACAGCGGTTAAAAAGCAAATTTTAAATTATCGGTCGACCGCCAGAACATATTGGGCTACCGAAAATATCAGAACTGCAGAAACAGATTTCATTGGCTCACTTCTCGCGGCTCGAATTCCGTATTTCTCACTGGCGCGAGAGACCACGTGCGCCCTCGTATATCAACTATAGATACATGCGCACGTGCTCTCGCTCGCCCAAAATACCTACGAGACTACGAGTAGCGGCCTAAACTCAATTTTACCGAAAATACGGAAAAAACTAAGAACTCAAAGGTTCATTTTCACCAAAGTCATTCAAACATCAAATTTCTTGATTGAAAGTGTTTTTCACATCGCAGATACACATGCTAGTAGCAAAAGAAACATGTACGGAAATCAAATACGCTTTGAAATGAAATCCTCATTTTCATTTAAAACCATTGTTTATGCAAACATAAACTGTTAAAACCTAAACTCGAACATTCCTTGAGTTTACCCTTTAAAAGCATTCCAAAATACAAAACATAATAGTGTAGGTTAATGCTTCCATTTTACATCACTGAATAAAACTATACACATGTGGGGGCTAACATATACACTAGGTGAAGCTACCACCCTTAGCCCATCCCAAAATGTTATACCCTCTATGTATATTCCAAAGTTCCTCACTAGCTATCCGCCTACGCGAAGCATTTTTCCCCTTCGCGCACGGATTGAAAAGAAAGGCAACAAGCAGTGATCAAAACGACTCAGCGAGCGGCACATTGGCATCCTTCTCGGGAGCACCAATGCGACACCCACAACACAAACAACAAATCAAAATCACACACATAGATTACAAGTCATCAAATCACATACGCATGAAAAGTTCTTGTAATCATGGCAAGGTACCACCCAACTAACCAATTATGCATAGTTTTATTAGTTAAGTCAGCGTGTCTCACTAATTCCAAATCAAGGTCAGTCCTCTCAAATTTTCATTCTGGTAGAAGGGACCCACACTAGAGACTGTCTCCCGAGATCCGAGGGAACCTATAACCCTATCCTCGCAGCTCGAGATAGTTCTCTCAATGCGAGCTCTATATGCCACGCTACCAAGGTCTTGGTACGCACCGCCGGGCATTCCGCGCGACTACAGAACCCTACGGTGATGGCGACCCCAAAGCGTAAAATAGGGGCTACTCAGGACTCTTTACGCGTTATGGAACCGAGCCTCTCCCGCAGCGCGCCCGGGCCAAGGAGCGACTCCAAACCACGTTCACCGACCTCCCTAGAGGCCATCATTCATTATTGTGCCTATGTTCTAATTGGCTCCAATCGTTTTCCTATTCCCGAGCCTACCCTCCGGGTTCCTTTCAACCGTTCTAGGCTACGTAATTCGAGGTTCAACGACCCAATTTCGAACATCACATGGCCCCGTAGGCAAGCACACCAAATCATACGAGTGTCACCAAGGTATTTTACCCCACTCGGTTTTCACAACACAAGGCGTTCAAGGTATCCACTTTGGATTAAGCCGATTAGGTCACACGTTATCGAATGTCTCTTAGAGTTATACTCTACATTCGCGCATAATCATATGTCACACTACATTTAGCATGAACTTTAACCACATAATAGCATCCACACAATGTTCTAACATTGGCTTATATCCATGCACTAATCATGAGTGTCATTCACATGGTTAGCCATACCATCATCATTTATGAGCATCATATAACATATAAAATATGATCTCATAATCCAACAAATCATCCAACTAGGGTTTTATAACCCGGCAAAGCATTGATTAGCATAAACATTTCAAATTTAAACACATAATTTACACACAAACATGCTTAGCTACCATACATACACATACACACTCGGTGCAAAACCGCTCACCTCAAAATTCAAGATTCCCGCAGCCCTCACCCCCGTCGCTTTCTACCGAAAACGCAAGAAAACGGATTTACGCGTAAAGGAGAACCGGGAAAGTGAGGATAATCGAGTTAATTGAAGAAAAACAAAGAAAAAGATATGTTACCTAGGAGGGACTTACCTGGGTCTCCAGCAACTCTCAGCTCGGGTGGAAGTGAGACAAACCCCCAAACAACACTAAAAACAGCCTTCACCAACTCTCACCTACTCCGATCGGTCGACCGAAAACACTATCGGTCGACCGAAAGTTCGAAATCTGCAAAAACAATTAGATTTCAGCACTCGGTCGACTCGACCCAAAACACGCCCTCACGTCGACGGATCCCCTACTAGGCTAGCTCGTTCTAGACGTTGTTGTACACACGCAATAAAGCTACTCACGCGAAATCTAAAGTCGCACGCAGAAATTCGCATACATAACCAAGCATGCACATAAACTCAAAAACCAAACAAAATCAAATACGGACCTCACATCAGAGAGAGAGAGAGAGAGACCGGGAGAGAAGGAGAAGCGTCGCTGCTAGATTTGCTTCAACTTCTCCTGTCCTCGTCATCACTCCATTAATAGCGTCGACCCCAAGCCACCGCATCCCTACGCTGTGTCGTCGAAGTTGCCGGATCTATCACCAACGTCAAATTCAAACACATTCCAAACTCCAAGGTAACTCCCTCAAAATAATCCTCTTATCCTCTCCACACATCTTACATCTCATAACAGCACTGTGGCTTCGCCGGTGGCAAGCCATTACCGCCGAAAAATAAAAATAAAATTATTCTCGAAACTTGCACCACGTTATATCTCATTATACACATATCGAAATAAAATTTGGATATCGCATTGAATTTGGAATGGTTGAAAACCCTAAAGAGACCTATTTGGAGAAGTTGCCGCTCCCACTGGTCGCGAGTAGCGATCGCTGCTCGCGTCGAGCTCTGCTTGCAGAGCTCGCTGGAGAAGACGGTGAATGGTTGAGCCGGTCGCTTGCGAGTTCATAACTCGCGTAGACCCAAGCCCAGTTCGGGTCCAGCCCAGGCGCCCCACGTGCCTGGCGCGAGTCATTTTGACTCGCGGGCCGGACCATTTTGGTCTGGTCGGCCCATATAGCGGCCCAATTTATTTAAAATTCGTTTAATCCGATTTTAAATCAAATTTTGTTCCATTTTTTTTTTTGCAAATTAATCAAATATATTTTTTTAATTAATAATCATAAAGATAGATATATAACATGTAAATATAAGTTAATAGGATATGGATATTTTTCCGAAATAAATTTTTAATAGATGAGTAAAAGAAAAGCAATGGATATTGCTTCTTTCTCGATATTACGTGGCATATGCCTATTCATAATTATTATTTTTTTAATAAATAACAAGATTAATGTTACAATGATATTTCTTTATAATCAATTAGCAAACCATGATTAGAAATTTAAATAATTATATTGGGATGAGATGCATATTTCTTCCCTTCAAATAAAAAGACATCACTTAAGATATTTTAAATATACGAAAAAAGATCCGTGAATACTGATTCTTCATATAATTTGGGTACGAGATGGATATCTCAACCTTGAAACATAATAACAATTGGGCGATGAAAATGAAACAGAAACGCGCTGAGTCCAACATTAAAAATAATATTTTTCATCACATTAAAACATATCTTTTAATATTAAGCACATCGACACACACAAATAGACTTTATATTTTGCATTTATTTATTCAATTTGCGATTATTCATGTTCAATCTATTTATGCATGTCAAAATAAATCCAAAATCGTTATAATCACTTAATAGGTACCTCTTTTTTGAGGGGCGCTGTGGGAGTGTACCGTCTTCCCCACACTTAACCGACGACGAGTCTAAGAATCTCAAAAGTGCCTTATTGTCGCGACCCGCGCCCCGCGCGACCGTGACGCGCTGATCGGGGACGATCCGTCGGGAGCCCAAAATAAACAGCGGAAGCGAACGGAGCTCCGACGGATCGAAGCATACTTTTATGGTGTTAAACAAGTTTTGCAAATGCTTATAGAACGTTCTAAAACATTTTAAGAAGTTTGAGCCGAGTCTTGGACTTTCGAGCCCGGGTGCCGTTCACGGAGGAGGTGAACTTCACCGCGAGGTCCGACAAAGCTTGCTATGGATTCTAATGTATCAATCTCCTCCATTGATACAAGAAAATCCATAGCAACCTAGGGTCCGAAACATCAAAATATCTTTTTTTTTAAAACTTAAGACACGAATTCATAAATTCCGGCTCAACTGTATTTTTACAAATATTTGAGAAGTGCCACATACCTTAAATATGTCCCCTAAACCCAAATAAACACCCAAAACTTAAAGCAAAACTCATTTAAATCAGTTTTGAAAATTTTATTCCATAGGGTTTTATCGGTCGACCGATCCAAACTTTCAGTCGACGGATAGTTCTTACGAACCAGCGGTAAAGCAAATTTAAATTATCTGTCGACCGCAGGACAAATCGGTCGACCGAAAATATCAGAAATTTTAGAAACAGATTTCCTATGGCTCACTACTCGCGGTCTCGAATTCCGTATTTCCACTGGACTGTGAGAGGCCACCGTGCGCCCTCGCATATCTACTTTAGATACATACTCACGTACTCTAACTCGCCCAAAATACTTACTAGACAACGAGTCGTGGCCTAAACTCGTTTTAACCAAAAATACGGAAAAACAAGAACTTAATGTGCCATTTTCATCAAAACCATTCAAGCATCAAATTTCTCATTTGGAAACGTTGCAAATGTCATATATACACATGCTCATATCATTAGAAACAAATACAGAAATCAATCACACTTTGGTACGAAATTCACATTTTTATATAAATTCATTGTTTATACGCATATATACTTTTAAAGCCTAAACACGTACATCTTTCAAGTTTACACTTTAAAAGCATTTCCAAAAATACTAAATACATCAAGTCTAGGTTAATGCTTCCAATTACAAGATAACACTAATTATATACATATGTGGGGCTACATATACACTAGGTGTGATAACTACACCCTAGCTCATCCCAAAAGTATACCTTCTAGCCCAAAATGATCTTCTCATACTAACCACCTACGCGGGCTCTTTTCCCTTCGCGCACGGATCTGAAAAGAGAGGGCAACAAGAGCAGCTGAGTCAAAAAAGACTCAGCGAGCGGAACATGACGTCCTCCTCAGGCAGCATCAATGCGACACCACAAACACATACAACAAGAGTAAATCATATACATAAGATGCAAGACATCAAATCATCCAAGGTTTTTGCAATCATGGCAAAGTACCACCCGACTAACCAATTATGCATAGTTTTATTAGTTAAGTCAGCGTGTATCTGTGAGGTCCGTGATTTTCCGTATTCTATTGTTTTTGTTTTGTTTAATGAATGCTTGGTTGCGTGTCGGGTAGAAGTTCTCAGTTAGAGACTTCTAGACAGGTGTGTGCGTGTGTCGGTACGCGAGGTTTTATTTCGTGTAGAGTTTAAATTATTTTTGTGCTGTGCAGAGAGGTTTCGGTCGACCGAAACCTATTACCGGTTCGATCCGAAATGCGCGAGCGAACGGGTATAAGTCAGGTCGGGTGCCGCGCGCGGGCGGAGTCCATTCGCCATTTTACACCCGAGCCAGAGTGAGGAGAGCTTCCCCCTTGAGTTCCTAGCTTGATTTCTTGGCCAGTTGGAGCGTGGGGTTTGTTGGCTTGATTTGCGATTCGAGTTCCCGGAGTCGAGAGCTTAACACGTGGACAACCAAAATTCTCGGATTCGACGAGGTTTGGCATGTGGGAGGTTTCTAGGGTTTTGGAATCGAGGTTGAGCGGTGCTTGCTTTTCTATGTGTATTGCCTTTAATTATGTGTGTACATGTGGTGTTCATGCTTGGTAATAATGGTTTATGGCATGTGTGGATGAGTTAGAATCTTGTTAGGGGTTTAAACAATGATTTGGGTACTCATGATTAGCTTGATCTTGCCTTTTTCCTGGTTGATTAGCATGATTGGTATAATTTAGCATAGTGGATATCTAAATTCTACCTATGGATAGTGGTTTGAGTATGTTCATACTTGGTAGCACTTTAGTAGGATGCGTTGAATGGTATAACATGCTTTGATGTGTTAAATTCTACCTTGCGATGTATGGTTTTTATATTACATGTGCGTATGACGATTTTATTAATTTGGCATGACGGTTAGCTTATGTGGAATGTTTACTTGGATAAGTGCGAGAGCGGACCTTAGCTCTAAGCGGCACTTTTAGTAAACATAGTTGTGAACATAACGCTTGTGTGCCTACAGGACTTAGTCAACCTGATTGAGAAAGGTGAGCGGACTTTGCTCTAAAGTTACTCCATGTAGGGAGGGTTTAAGATTAGCGCGGTTTAGTTGTGAGCTCGTCTGGTACACCGGAGGTTCGATGATTTTACCGACTAGGGTGGCGGTATTGATGACAGTTAACAACGGAGTGGTTAATCTTAATGAATGATGTCTCTATTTGAGGCCGTTAGGTTGTAGGTGATTCATCTTGGCCTGGGTGGTTCCTGCGGTGGTTTGAGGCTCAGGTTGCGCTTTCCGGAAGGGTGCATTTGCATACTGAGTATCTCTACGGAAAGTTATGAGATCGCCCCTATCGTAGGTTTGGTGCTTCGGATGTGCACTAGAAGCGGGTAGCCAAACCTTGGTTCCGTGGTCAATTTGGGTACCTAAACTAATTAGAGAGGACTAACTGGGTCGGGTTAGTGATTTCACCTAACAAATCGCCAATGGTATCAATGGTATAGTTGATTTGGGTTGGGTGGTGACATATCGACATGGTGGATCTAATTATGTATATTTAGCTTATGTCTTATGTTAGTGGCTCCTATAAGGCTTTGTGTTTTTATACATGTTTACATATAATGTTGAATATATAATGTGGTCACTTGTTGGTGATGTTTTGTGCCGTGGAACATAATGGGACGGAATTGCAACGGCGCGTTCACTGAGTCGGTTTGGACTCACGCTCCTGCTTTTTCCTCTCTTTAACAGATCGCCCAGGTAAAGGTGCGGAAGGCAACCGGCCGAAAGGTGTCTGTCGACTAGTGTGAGCTAAAGCGAACCCTTAGCTTTTTAGTTTTTTTGAGGTATAAGTTTTTTTTGGGGGTTTAAGTGTTGGTTATAAACACTTGAAAATCCATGTTTTTGTAATATCTAGTTGTATAGGTGGATAATTGATAAGTGTAGAAAGGAAGTTAACTACACACATGTAAATTGATATGTTTTTTGAGCATGTTTTAGACATATGTATATGGTAGTTTATACATGTTTCGATTTTTTATTGTAAGGGCCAATGTAGATTTTGAACCCTTATGTAAATATTTTTCCGTATTTTGTTATAAATACATATCTTGGTTTAAAATAGGATTTTGGGATTCAAAATCCGGTTTGAAAACTTTGATCATTGTGTATTTAATGTATGTTGCAAACGGGTGTTGCATGCATGTTTTCATTTTGGTTGAAAAATGGTGAAATTTCGGGGATTTGAGAAGTGTGTTTTCTGAAATCTTTTTTTTTGCATAATCATAAAAAAATTATATTATGATTACTTGACATTTCCGGTCGAACCGAAATGTTTTGTCCGGCGACCTGAAAATGTCCTGTAAAGGCGGAAAAACCTTGTCCCTGATTTTTCGGTCGACCGGAACCCGAAATCGGTCGCCGAAAATATGCTCTGGATGAGTTTTTTTGAAAATCGATTTAAAATTATAATTATTTTAATTTTTAAAGCTTTTGGGAGGATTGTGGGAACATATCTAAGTATATGACAATCTCCAAAAGTTTTTAGAAAAATATTAATATTTCGTATTTAAGAATCCGAAAAATAGTTTTGTACCCACGAGAAAGGAGTTGAGAACTTAGGTTGTTATTTTATGCTTATGTTATCTGAGGGAGGGATTTTTTTTGAAAATTGCATTTTTGGATCACTAACAAACCTATGAAGGGGTTTCACGTGGAAGAGAACCGCTCCCTCGCGGATGCTCAACACGTCCTGATAGTTCTACGCTCGGGCCTCGGAGTCCTTTTTTAAAGGGGGTTTTGAAAAGTGATTAATAAATGGATTTGGAAACCACGCATGGTTATTTTAAAAGCTTCTGCATGTGTGTGTGGTTTGGCGTGGATACGCGGGCGGTCCCGGGACACGGGCCATCACATCCATGGTCAGTTCCTCTCATAATTTTCATTCTGGTAGAGCGGACCCACACTAAGAGACAGTCTCCCGAGGCCGAGATAACCTATAACCCATCCTCGCAATCATGAGATAATCCCTCAAATGCGAGCTCTATCTGCCACGCTATCAAGGTCTTGGTACGCACCGCGCCGGCATTCCACGCGACTACAGAATACCACGGTGATGGCGACCCCACAGTGAAAATGGGGGCTACTCGGACTCTTTACGCGTTATGCCAAGAAACCGAGCCTCGCACTCGCAACCGTCGCCCGGGTCAATGAGCGACTTCAAACCGCGTTCACCGACCTCCCTAAAGGCATCATTCATTAATTATGCTTACGTTCTAAGGGCGTGTTTGGTTACCCGCAGTTGAGCGCGAACTGCAGCAGTTGCAATGCAAGCCCCGAACTCGCGTGTTTGGTTCCCTGTATTTTAGTGGGCCCCACCACCAAAACGCTGCAGTTCGCGGCCGAACTGCAGCGTTTGGAACTGCGATCGAATTCGCCGCAGTTGCAATTGCGACTCGCGCTCGCGTTTTGGCTGCAGCGAGAACTGCAGTTGCTTCTCCTCTCTCTCGCGATAGGGTTACCACTCTCCTCTCCCTCGCGATTGATTTCATGGTGCCGACTCCTCGCCACGTCGCTTTCCTCCTTCCTCGTAGCCCCTGACTCCTCGCCACCGTGCCGCCGTCGGCTGCCGCATTGCCTGAGTTGTCCCCTCCTCGTCACTCCCGATATCTTCCAGTATATACGATCTGTTATTCATCCTTGTTTTTTTCTAAAATTGTTTTGGAATTTCAATTTTTGGTTGTCATGTAACTCTCTTTTTACATTTGATTTGTAATTTATTCTAATTTGAGGTTTCATAGTAATCGTAATTGGACATTTGGGGAAAAAAGAGGAGTGGTATTGGCGGCGGCGCGGCGGCGGTGGAGTTAATGAAGTGGAAGGGGTGAGAGTCAAAGGAACGAGGAGAGGCCGATTCTTCTTTTCTTGGTATGGTGCAGTTGTAGTTATAGTTCTTGGTTCCAAAGGATTTTCTTTTTAACAATCATTCCTTCTTATAAATGGATTTTCTTTTTACTGCTTTATTTTGTTAAAACCTGTAATAGATGACAAACTTTAAATGTGGCTAATAGTCTTCATAATTTGTTGATAAGGTTGATGCTAATGCTTTACTGATGGTTCCAGGTATTTGCACCTACTTCAAACTGGTAGCAAACTATGCATATGCATATGTAAGGCTTCAGTAACGGAGTGGTGTTCCCTGATCTCTTCTACGTTGATCGGTGCGGTATTGCGTTTGATACACTTGTTACATTATGTTCATCTTATGACTAATTACCTTTCACATTGTGGGTGTATACAGGTTTATCAATCAAATGCTCTATGACGATGCCCATCTCTAATTTGAGAAAGTACTTGTGTCCATGTATACATGTTCTCTTGCTTCTATGCTGGTTTTATCTATGTTTTTTTATGTGTTGGTGTGGACTGATGTGCTGCAGGCTGTGTAGTTCAATGCACTTGTTGGTTTGCTGTGTTGTTCTGTGCACTTGCCGGTTTGCTTTGGGACTGCAGTTGTGTGTTATTTGGGGGTTTATCTGCAGGACTGCAATCCTAATCTATTGTGCAGTAGAACCAAGCAAACAAAAAAAGTGCAGTAGTTTGAGCAGTTTTGGCTTTTATCTTGTTTGATATTTGAGTAGTAAGAGCAGTTTGTGCATTTTGAGTAGTCTGCAGGGCAGTTTTGTTGGTTGTAGAGCAGTTTGTGGTGGATGATACTGCATGCTGTGCAGGTATTTGGTAGCCTGTGTGTTATGTGATTGTTTTATGTGCTGGGATTGCAGTTCTGAGACTGTTGTTTGTGCACTTCCTGCGGTTTGCAGTCTTGCTATAATGCAGTTGTGATGGTGTTGCAAGGAAATATAAATAATGTATGTGCTGGGACTGCTACTTATATGGGACTGCAGTGTTTGTGTATGCAGTTTCAGAGAATTTGCAGCAATTTTGGGACTGCTGCTGTGCTGAAAATGTGCAATTATTTGGCAGTTATATGTGCTGTGACTGCAATGCAGATAATGTATGAAGTTGGAGGTGGTTTGTGTAGTTATGTTCGGCTTTGAACTGCTTCATGTGCAGTAGAACCGTGCTTAACAGTTGGTACTGTGTTTGAGGTGTATGTGCTGCTAAAGTTTGAACAAGTGTTGTGCAGTTGAACCAAGTAAACCAACAAGTGCATTTGATATCGGACTGCATATTCTGCATGAACTCTATACTACACAGTTTTAGTTGGTTTATTTTTAGATATCTTCGTATGTATGCGTACCTGTGACAAGTAACCTTGTCGTCTATGTCTCGGACAGGGGTTCAATTCATAATTGATTCGGTGCTGTACTGATAGATATTAGTTTCGGTGATGTCTACATACTAGGCGCAATACCGTAATACCTAAAAAATTAAACCACATGCAAGTGACACATAAGTATTTCGATGATAATTTCTGTGAGACTTCTTATATTTTTGGACAACTGAGAGCAAAAGATGGCAACATTTTAAGGTACGGGGGCGCTTGCGGAATACCAGAAGAGGCAACACAGATTTACAACATAGCCGAATGAAAAAGCCAATTATATGTGAGAAATAATCGTTTGTATATTTATTATTTACGAATTTATTTGTAAATATTTTGTAAGTCGTATATTTTTTTAAATTGATGTGTAACATCAATGACATTGAAAATAACAGTGTAAATGATATTGTTTTCAATGTTATTTGTTCAAGTATTTTTGTTTTGCAAATTTTACATTTATTATATTTATATTTTATTATATTATATATATATATAATGTTCAGATACTTTTCATTATATATATATATATATATATATATATATATATATATATATATATATATATTTATATATATTATTAAGAGCTTCAAATTATTACATAAAAACAACTCCACCCAACAAAAAAAAACTAATAAATAATCTAAATAAAAACAAATAACGTTAACGTAGTAATTTGAATTTTTTATTAAATATATTCATTTAACTTTTTATAATATTATATTATAATACAAGTTGTATTAGTTAAAGAATATTAAAATAAAGATTCTTGGGAGGTAACTATACCATCGAGGTTACCATATGCCGACAACGCATTCAACCAAACACCAAAATTTTGAAACTGCAGGACTCAATTGCATCAAACCAAACAGCAACGTTCCAACTGCAGTAGTTTGAACTGCACCTAACCAAACACACCTGCTGATTTACGAAATCAGGAAAATTACCAATTTCAGCACTCTAAAACTTGCTGCATTCGAACTGCATCTCTCAACTGCCCATCAACCAAACAGCCCCAATTGTCCAATCGTTTTTCCATCCCCAAGCCCTAACCTCCAGGTGTCCTTTCAACCGTTTCTAGGCTTCGTAATCGAGGTTCAACGACCCATTTCGAACAATTCTCAAGGCCTTCATAGATAGCACAAATCATACAAGTGTCACAAGGTACTTTACCCCACTCGATTTCACAACTCATAGCATACAAGGTATCCGTTTTGGATTAACCCTAGGTCACACATATCGAGTGTCTCTAGAGTCATTTACTCTACACTCACGCATAATCGTATTGTCACACTAATTTAGCATGAGCATCAACATATGTAGTATCCACACAATGTCCATAATATTGGCTATAACAATGTACCTATCGTGAAGTACAATTCACATTGGCTGAGATGTACCATGACATATGAGCATCATATAAACATATAAAACATGATTTCATAACAACAAATCATCCAACTAGGGTTTATAACCCGGCATAGCATGAACATCATATATATACATCATACTAAACACACAATTTACACCGCAAACATACTAGTATTCCAAGCATATCACATACACATTCGTTGTAAACCGCTCACCTCAAAACTATGGAAATTCCCGCAGCCATCACCGCAACATTCCACCGAAATGCAAAAAATCAATGTCTGCGCGTAAAGGATAACTGGGAGAGTGAGGAAATCAAGTTTAATTCAAGGAAATTCAAAGAAAAGGATATGAGGACATAAGGGCTTACCTAGGGCTCCAACACGACGAGCTCGCAGGTAGAATGAAGGAAAAACTCCAAAACAACACAAATAACAAGTCCTCACCTTCTCTACCTAATTCGATTGGTCGATCGAAACAGGAATCGGTCGACCGATAATCCTGAAATAAACAAAAACAGAATCGATTTTAGCATTCGGTCGACTCGACTCGAAACGTGCACTTTACACCGACGGGTCCCCTACTAGGCTAGCCCGCCCAAGACGCGGTCACACAAGCAAAAACGCCTTG
Organism: Xerophyta viscosa; assembly: GCA_002076135.1. NCBI lineage: Eukaryota > Viridiplantae > Streptophyta > Magnoliopsida > Pandanales > Velloziaceae > Xerophyta > Xerophyta viscosa. The sequence goes on from MJHO01000001.1 coordinate 5,952,521, forward strand.
CAAGTGAAACTCTAAGGTCGCATGCAATTATCCATACACATAATCAAACATGCATATAAAACAAAGTTTCTTAAAACAAACCGGAAACACAGACCTACACTTAACCGGTTTCCTAAATTTTTCTATAAAAATTAGTGTGCGACTGCAAAAAATTTTTTTTTGAAGGTCGTCAACAATATATATATATATATTAAATATATAATATATATATATAAGAAAAAAAAAAGAAAAAAGGGATAAACTGTTCATTCTACAGCAACTCGTCCGTTCCTTTTTCATTTATAATATATAATATAATCATAGTAATAATAATAATAATAAGACAAATATGAAGAACACACGCTAACACATGCGAACACACGTGAACACACACAAACACTTACACGGACGCAACGACAAATACATAGAACACACACAAACACATTTGAACAAACATGAACACATAAGAACACATAGAACTCACGCGAACATCTTCGGAGACAATGAACACATAGAAACACACACAACACGCGAACACACATAAACACTTACACAGACGCAAATTTACATTATTTTTATGTTGAAATTTTTTTGAAAATATATCTTTAAATGAGAATTTAAGTGGTTCAAAATCTTAAATGGATTTAAAACAAAAATTAACGGATTTAAAACAAAATAAAATCATTTTTTATGAGGAAAAAACATATAAAATATATATATTTAAAGATAATATTTTAAAAAACTTTTCACATAAAAATCTTAGAATAGGATCAGATCTAGGACTTTCATTTTGAAAAAAAATTATTCAAAAAATAATTATAAATAAGTATTTTCGGACTTCATAAATCTTAACAGTTTCGAAACGAAATAATATCGTTTTTGGTATTTATAAAAGCGTAAAACATGTATCTATATATACTTTTTGAAAAAAAAAAATTCAACATGAAAATCATAGATTTTGATGAGATCTTGATAAGATCTACAATATTCGTGTTGAAAGTTTTTCGAAAAAAAATATTTCTAAATGAGTATTTTGGAGATCAGAAATTTTAACATATTTTAAAATATTAAAAACTACTGTCCGTATAATATGTACAGTGAAATATACCACTTTGCATTTAAGACCAAAGTTTTTAAAAAAATGCGTTTTAACCCGTCAAACTTCGGACGTCTAAAACACCTACTTAAAAGCGTTTTCTCGAAAAAATTTCAACATAAAAATTGTAACACCTCATCGAGATCTACGATTTTCGTGTTGAACAGATTTTTAGAAGAGGCTTCTAAATAGGTGTTTTGGCCGGTGAAAAATCAAATTATTAAAAATATGATTTTTTTTGTAAAATTTGCGGTTACTGTTGATTCTGCAGTGGCTATTTCTGCTTTCGTTTAGAAGTATGTAATAATAATGCTAAGCAAGAAGCTACCAGCAAACACATCGAATATAAATCATGTAATGAGCAAATCTAGCATTATGACAATGTTGTAGTGTGGTACAAATAATGCTAGTGCCCACAAGATGATCATTAATAATGACAATGTAGATGACATATATTATGCAGAGATAAAATTTAATATGTGTCTTGTGGAGTCTGTCAAAAAAGGAGAATAAGCTTTTAACTAGAAATATAAAATGCTGATGTCTATTATTAAGTTTCTCAAATTTCATAACATACTCTTCTCCTGTTAAATACTCCAAATCGAAGGCTGATACAAGGCTTGCTTATTCAACTAAAAATACAACATCTCTATACTATAAGCAGAGGTAAACTATGATTTTATACATGCGGTATTCATAGTTATGTGTCGAGTGTAAACAATTAATCTTTCGAGCATTTAAAATTACATACAGTTTTATATTCTTTAATCATTTATATTAGAATAAAGTATTAATATCTCTTAACATACTCTAATTAAAATTAGATGATTTAAAAAAAAAATGAATAAATCAAAAAAAATATGACGGAGTTATACCATTTAGTAATTATAATTAATTATTATTTTTTACATTAACTTTTTTAGTTTACTACATTCATTTAAATAAAGATTATATAGTACTTGAATTATGTAATCTTCTATTTGGATTCTTGCTGTTGGAGTGTTGGTAAGGATATCATTCATTTACAGATATCGTGATGGACAACATTCTACATAAATCTTACTGCTTAAACAACACTTCAGCTAAGTTTCTTACTAAATTTCCAGAATCTTGGAAAAATGTGCACTTCGACGCTTGGTTTCTCATTTTCCTTAGTCTTGAGCAGAATGTAGAATTGCAAGCACCAGGGAGCTGTAACACAATTTCTTAGCTGTTCATTTCTGATTTATTCAAGAGACTCTGGGTGTGTTTGGTTATGCTAAACTGTTCTTTTTTGTTATTTTATATATTTATTATTATATAAAAATTTATAATATGAAATATTTTAAAATAATTAAATAAATTATATTATACCAGCTAAATATTTAAAGAATTAGCTAGATAGATATCAGCGGCAACTAGATTTAAATACAAGTGACCAACCGCTACCAAATACTCCCACGATAATTTTAGGGGATATTTCAATAGTAATAAGGTAGGATACAAATAGCACGGCTTTTATGAGATATTTCTGTGCTTTCCATTCTGTAGACTATGTATATTTGTTTTATAAAAACAAAATGTGATCGATTCAGAAATCGATCTGAGTAACTTGTAATCGAAGGTAGAAGCGGTTAGGAAGTAGGCACGAACAATCACACACTTGTTATCGAAAGTGGAATTTAGCTAAGAATGTAACAAACAGAACATAAAGAACACACACACTTTTTACGTAGAAACCCTCGTAATTGAGGTAAAATCACGGGCGGTAACGTAATACCAACGGAGAGAACACTAAGAGTAAAAGAGATTACAAGTCTCACGAAACTCACGATTCTGTCAAGTACAAGTGCTATCAAGTAATTAGAATACAACCCTGACTCGAGGATCGAGCTACGCAGAGAGTCGATATCCCCTCTATAGCCCTTAAGGTGGTAAAAGATGTGTCCCCAAATTTGATCCCAGTCCCTCCATTTATAGAGGATACATATAGTTGTAAATCCTACTTTTATTCGGTTAACGCGTCATTGTCCCGCCATGTGTCGCCTTCTAACTCGTTATGGCTGATTCTTCCTCTTGGAATTGACTGATTATCGGATTCTATACCTCGACCTCATCTGACACGTGGCAGTCTAATTTCATGCTCCATCAAAATGTGATGGAAGAGATTATATGCATCAAAATTACTGGCATTCGTGAAGAAACTGATATATACAACCGCTAAATCGGTGGGCGGTTGCTCGTCTTTAGCCATTGTCCAGGCATCATAAATCTGTAAAGGCAACCTTGAAAGCCATATAGCCAACATGATCACATGCCAACCAGCAGCCTATACCTCGAAGAGTTCTATATACCTGTGATGTGGTTAGGAATTAATATTTCTCCACGTCATAAAAGTACCGGCATTAATCTCGTCATTCAATAGATCCATATTAATTTTACCCGTTACTAGCATCTTGATCGGATACAGTATTACATTACATGTTCGGACTCGAGCATTACAATAATATGTTCGGATATAATATTTATAACGTATTTATGGTCATTCTCTGTATAAATACTCATGTAACAGAACTGTGAAGGACATTCTACTTTGTACTTTTTTTTACATAGTAAAAATTTCCTCTCTCGCTCTTCCGTGGACGTAGGCTTCGGTTGAACCACGTAAATCTCGTTCTTCTTTGGTGTTTTTACTTTCATACACTTCCTTGCGGGTGAATTGACTTCATCAACCTGATAAAGGTATAATAATTTCAATGGTAAACTACAAATCCCCCCCCCCTCCCTCCGCTCTTTTCTTTTTTCCTTTACATCGTATCCCCCCATGTTTCACTCCTCATCGCACCCCCTCCCCCATCCAACAAAGTCTCATTTACAACGCGCCCCCCTCTGAATTTTCTGTTCGGACGGAAATGCCCCTCTTTTTGTATCATCATTTTAACGCTCCAAAATATCTATTTAAAAATATCTTTATTGGAAAAACTTTTAACATAAAGTTTTAGATTTCAACAAAATCTAAATTTTTATATTAAAACTCTTTTCAAACAATGCCTCTAAATAGATTTTTTGAGGCTTCGAACTGTTAGCAAGTCAACCCACTAACATGCTGGAATAGAAAAATAGAAAAATATCTATATAAAAATATTTTTTGGAAAAACTTTCAACGTAAAAATTGTAGATCTTATTAAGATCTAAAATGTTCATGTTAAGTTTTTTTTCAAAAAATACTTCTAACTAGTTATTTTAGATCTCCGAAGTGTTAACATATACATAAATATTTTTGTCCTAAAAAAATTAGTTTTGGGCGTGAGGGCTGAAAAGGTGACAGCAACTCATGGGGGCTATCCGAGCAAAAGTTTGCACTTGGGATGCTGATATGTAATTACCCCTAATTTAAATATTTTTGTTTCGAGCAAAAATTATAATTTGTTTTATTATTGTCAGATCAGTTCGGTTTCTACTATATATTTGGACCGAAAATAGTATTATTAAACTATTCTTTATAAGAAAAAAGTCATAATCTTCCCTCATTATTTAATTATGCTAACTAACTAGACGAATACTAATTAGTATAAAATTATACTTTGTAAATCTCAATCTAAATGCTATCGGCTACTATTAAAATTCTGAATAAGTAAGATCTAAAACATTTAGTGAAAGAAATGAAAGGGCAATTTATGGATTTGTGCCCCTCCTTAATGGGTTTTTACGTATATATGCCTCCCTATTTGATTTGGCAGATATATGTCCTTTTAGCGTGTGAAATGACCAAAATACTCACGTAAACGGGCTCTATTTTTCCTCTCTTATGACTGCAATTTTCCGCCAAAAAGCATATGTTATTACTCTATCGTTTTTCTCTTCTCGCAGCCGTATAAATAAAATCATAAAAAATTCAAAAAAAAAAACCAAAAATTACAAAAAAAAAAAAAAAAAAAAAAAAAAATCACATCTCATTCAGCAGCAAAAATAGGTTATTTTTAAATATTTTTCGTAAATTTAGAGTATCTCTAGATATATTAGAAAAATATTCGAACATTTAAAGAGTATTTTTGAGGACATCAGAACGACGTTTTTTTCGCGATTTCGACGGCGTCGAAGTTGCAACAAACCCTTTAGTTTGGGGCAAGATGAATCATGAAACGATAATTCCCAAAAGATAAAGATCGTTCCAATCTGACCACCGAGCGCAAAGTTATGGCATTTTAAATATAGTTATATTTCATTTTTTTTTTCTTTCACATGGGAAGTCGGATTCATGATCCATCAAATTCATTTGAAAGCCTGTCAAGCCCTTTTCCAACGATATTTTTCACGTCTCAAACTGACTCATATGCGTAACGATATCGTCTCCGAAAGTCAAAATGCACGGTGTTCTCGGGTATTTAGAGGTGTTCTGGGAGTGTTCTGGAGAGTTTTGGAGTGTTCTTGAGGTGTTTTCAGATTTTTAGAGTTGTTTTAGGATACTATTGTGGTGTTCTGGAGGTGTTTTGGGGTGTTCTCGGTGTGCTATTTTTGGACTGTCTATGGTATTTTGGATGTTCTGGAGGTATTCTGTGGGTATTCTGCAACTTTTCTCTTATACTTATCATCATTCCGAAGAGTTTACTCAACCAAATCAAGAACATTATTGTATTTTATCTGCGTCCTACTTTCACCTAATATTTTTACCCTACTAAGCATTCACTTAACCCCAGAACACCCCATAACACCTCCAAATCGTATGTTCTTGGAGTATTCTGGAGTGTTCTGAGGGTGTTCTGGGGTGAAGGTATCAAATTTGACTCATATAAATCTTATCCATAAGGATGCCAGAACACCACTAGAACACCCCAGAACACCTCCAATCGTATATTTTGAAATATTCTGGGAGAGTTCTGGGTGGGTTCTGGGGGTGTTTTGGCATCCTTATGGATAAGATTTATATTCACCCCGGAATATCCTCAGAATACCTCCAGAACACCCCCAGAATATCCCAGAATATACGATTTGGAGGTGTTCTGGGGTGTTCAGATGATAGAGATAAAAATTTTTCAACATCCTTATGAATAACGCTTACATGAGTCAAATCTGATACCTTCACTTATGAGGTAGAAGTCCATAACACTCCCAGAATACCTCTAAATCGTATGTTCTAGGGTGTTCTGAAGTGTTCTGGAAGTGTTCTTAGGGGGTTCTGGGGTGAAGGTCTCAAATTTGATTAATGTAAGCCTTATCCATAAGGATGCTAGAACACTCCCATAACACCTTCAGAACACTCCCAGAACATACGATTTGGAGATATTCTGGGGTGTTCTGCATCCTTATGGATAAGACTTACATGAGTCAAATTTAATACCTTCACCCAGAACACCTCCAGAGCACCCAGAACACTTCCAGAATATCCCAAAAATATCCTAGAACATATGATTTGGAGGTGTTAAGGAATGTTCTGTGGGTATTCTCGGTGTTCTGGGGTTAAGCAAATGCTTAGCAAGGTAAAAATATCAGGTGAAAATTGGACGCATATAAAATACAATAAAGTTCTTGATTTGGTTGAGGAAACTCTTCGGAATGATGATAACTATAAGAGAAAATTTGCAAACACCCACAGAACACTCCAAAATATCCCCAGAATACCTCCAGAAGATCCAAAAACACCATAGATAGTTCAAAAATAGCGCACCAAGAAACCTGCAGAACACCTCAATAATATTCCAAAATAACTCCAAAAATCTGAGAATACCTCCAGAACTGATCCAATAGGATATTGGGTCAAGGCGGACGTAGTGGACATGACTTGGATGTATAGCCAAGGCGCGGCATAGGTGTGGCAAAGGCGTCGCGTAGGCGCGGCATGGGGGCCGCACTGGCGCATCACATGCATGGCCTAGGCGCGGGAGCACGGCAGTCCAACAGACGCGGGTGCACGGAATGCCAAGAGGCACGGGCGTGCACGAAAGGTCATAGGGCGCAGAAGCTGCGCGGAAGGTCATAGGGCGCAGAAGCTGCGCGGAAGGCCAAGGAACGTAGGCGTGTGCAGAAGGCTAGCAGGTGTGGAAGGTCAGCATGGCGCGAGAGCAGCAAAGAGCGCGCGCGGAAGCTGAACGGGCGTTGGCGCGGAAGACCAAGATTCCAAGTAGTCCAAAAGTCTCATTAGTTTCCCACTACTTCTATTCATTACTATTAGTTAAATGCCTTTGACCGGTTGTGACAAAGGAGGATGCTTAGGGTTTGTCCAACCCTATTTATAGACTACTTGGCCAACTCATACCATAAAAAAACTATCTCTCTCACTCTCGGCTTCCCTAAATCCTAAAGAATATCATAGGTATTCCCTCGACTTATGAGCAACCGAGGACACCTTCGAGATGCATTTTGCCCCAAACAAAGGTGTTTGTTGCAACTTCGACGCCGTCGAAATCGCGAAAAAACGTCGTCTGGTGCCTCAAAATATCTTTAAATATTCTAATATTTTTCTAATATATCTAAACATGCTCTAAATTTACGAAAAAATATTTAAAATAGCCTATTTTTGCTGCCGAATGAGATGTAATTTTTTTGTAATTTTTGGTTTTTTTTTAGATTTTATTTAGAAGGTTGCGAGAAGAGAGAAACGAGAGAGATAATTGATTTTTTGGACGGAAGACTGTAGGAAGAAGAGAGAGAAAATAGAACGCGCTTATCAAAATAAAGTACAAAAATATTTTAAATTTTCACACGCTAAACAGGCACAGTGCTAAATTAAATTAATATATATATATATATATATATATATTCGCAAAAGTAATAAGAGAGGACGCATATATGTAAATTGTCCGATACTGAATGACATCAGATATTAATGAGATGCACATATAATTATTATTAACAAATAATTCTATATCAGCCTCCTATTTTCGAAATCATTCTGGATCAGAAGTTGATCCGACAAAATCAAAACAACGGTATATCCCTTATTATTATTAGGGACTTACTATTATCGGCTCATTTCTTAATAGCTGCTATACGACAGGTGTAATTATCACAATTAATTTGCACTTTTTTGCACAGATTTGCAGCCATATCCAGTGACGCAGGAGGTCCCCCGTCTTATCATGTCGGCAACTACCTGTACGATAAAAAAAGTACCGATACAGCAGTCTACCTCCAAGTTTTCCACATCCTTCTAAATTAAACCAGAAGCCAATTTGTCATGGGGCATTTCTCCGCAGGTCACTAAGGTTTGTGCTTTTCAGTTAAAGCCCCTTTTTTTTTGTATATTATGCCATATTAATTTAGCCATTATATTAATATTTTAAAAAAATTTAAAATAAAAATAATAAATTTTATTAAAATTATTATTTTTAAGTTTAATATTTTTTCAAAAATAGTACTAAACATATGTTTTGAATATTTACAATTTTAGCAGTTTAACGAGTCGGATCCAAAATATATTCAAATTTTAGAATCACAAAATATCTATTTAGAATTTTTTTCAAAAAAATATTGAATATAAAAATCATATATATTATTAAATTTTATAACATTTATTTTAAAAATTTTTTTAATATTTTTTAATATAATAGTAAAAATAATATAACACAATTTCTAAGAAAGGGGCCAAAAGCAAATACATATAACTACAGGGACTGAAAAGTGAAGAGTTTAAAAAGTAAGGGCCGAAAACTATAAATCCCTTTTGTCATTCTTTTATCAGATCAAATACCACATTTCAAGATCTCCCCAGCTTTATTCCCTAAAAAGATATTACACCAATATCATTTTTTAAAAATAATATTTATATAATAATTAAAATAGCTATAATACAAATTTTGAAAGAGAATCTAATTAATAAAAAATTAAAAATGGAGGTTGACATTTATTTTTCTTAATTTATCATTCTTTAAATGCTTCTAGCACTTATCAGATCAAATACTTCTCGTGCTTATCAGATCAAAGACTACTTTTCAGGAGCTTAAGTTATTTGGTTACTTGATCTTCCTAGCTTTATTCCCTCAAAAGTATGTTTTTTCTCCTTAGAAATATAGCCATGGTGCTTCAAGCCAAGAATTTGCTTCGGAGATCACTGCATCTGCAGGAAGACAACGATGCAGATGTTCCCGAGAGGTCATTTTGCAGTGGGCTTTGCTATATAAGTTGTAGATTTTGATGAGATCTATAATTTTTATATTTGATATATTCTCAAAAAATACTTTCAAATAGATATTTTAAGGCTTCAAAGTCTTAATAGGTTTTAAAATCAATCCATTAACCCGCTGACTTTGAAGCCTCAAAACACTTTTTTTAAAAAAAAAAAAAATATTATATGAAAATTGTAGATTTAATCAAAATTTATAATTTTTATGTTAATTTTTTTTTCAAAAAATACTTTTAAATAAGTATTTTATGGTGTCAAAGTTAACGGATAAAAACGATAGGTTACTCGTCAATTTTAAACATCAAGGAGGAGGATATGGAAGTCTCCTTATGTTTATTGGTATGCAGTAATAGTCGGAACCAAACTTGGGAATGTGTTAGTGGAATTATTCGAACATTACCTTTTAGAATTTAGGGTTTATTTGCACCTAAGAGAATGTTATATTATTGAGTGAGCTCACTAGGGACACGATATAATTCCCTTTTACTATTTTTTTTTTTTTTTGAGACGATGGGACAAAATTATTTTGATGCACTAACCTCCGATGTTATTGAAAATATTATTTTTACCACGATTTTTCACCCCATATTAGGCCGAGACCGAGGTCAGAAAATAAAATCCATATCTAGTGTGTGCATCGAGCCAGACGTGAAGTACTGACATCATATTCAGGCACTATATTAGCAACCCAGCTGAAGACTCGCTAAAATTATCTTTTTTCCATTTCATGATTATATATGGGATTCAAATATATGACGTTTGCTTTATGATATAGACGACACACCGCTAGATTAATTAGTTAGAGGGGGTATCCTTTTACTAAATTTCATAATGCACTGACGGAGAAAAAATTAGAAGAAGAAAAACATGATCCGGTTAGAAGCCCAACAAGGCCGAGTTAAACAAGGCTAATATTCTAGTTCTAGAAATAGAATTCTCTGCCAAGTTTTTTGCCAAATGAACATATATAGAAAGCAAAATTCGACATTAATGTAGCTCTAAGTGCTTAAACTAGCAGCGCAATGATCAGAGTTTATCCTATCTAGTGCTATAGTGCGGGTTCGAATCATGTCAAAGGGGTAGGAGAAAAATATATTCTGCGAGTTAGCAGGTATGCGCGCATACACGTGAACCCCAGAGCCTGGATATCGAAATAAAAAAGTTGGTGCCGGAAGTGACAGCCGCACCATGAGTTCGCCTTTTTAATTGCTATGATAAGATGAGGCACTACATATCTTTTATTGTGGGAGAGTTGCATATCTTTTTTTTTTTTTTTTTTGAGATAACGAGGCGAAACCTCTCCCCGGATCTCCGCTAACTCGTCACGGTTTTCTACGCACACCTATGGGACCATTTTGGACCCAGGTGCACGCAGGAGAGTAAAACCCTGGCCTGACGTCCGTCCTCGGATCAGACATAGAGTACTGGAAGTTACCCAATCACCAGCTTTTCCGCAACCGTTGTAAACTCACGGCCACATGCACATCCACATTGTAGCCACCCGTGGGTTTCGAACCCGGGCGCTCGCTTCCTGAGGCGAACGTCCCGGTAGACTAACCCACGGGCGGAGGACGGGAGAGTTGCATATCAACCTTGCAACTATTTAAAAGTTGCAAATGAAATCCTTATTTTAAATATATTAATTTTCAAGCCCTAAAATATTTATTTAAAAATATTTTTAAGAAAATTTTTTTTGAATACAAAAGTTATCAATTCTATCTAAATTTATGCGTTCAAAGCTTTTCTAAAAAGTACATGTAAATAGATTTTTGAGGCCTCTAATTTCTTAGTAATTCACAATTAAGCTTAGATACCTCAAAATACATTCAATAGGCATTGTATATAAAAAAAAAATGAAAAAGCTTAGATACCACAAGTGGCACTAGCTTACTAGTTTTGAATAGATACAAGAATATTTTCTCGAGCAGATAGGAGAAAGAAAAAATAAAAAATAAAAATCGGTGGATAAGTGGAAGGAATGAATCAGAGAATGAACCCCTTTATGACCTATTTTATTTATGCCTTATTTATTACCAGAGCACCTTCCCTATCAGAATATCCAACATGACACGTCTGGTCTGCTTTGGACCGGCCTCATATGCTAGCACAAATCTCCATTTGGCGCTATTCCATGGTCTGCTTTGAAAACGAGCATAACTTCTCACGAATAGTTCGAGCTCGAATTGTTTAAGCTCGGCTCGAACTAGAGTCAAGTTTCAGTACGGATTCAAGTTCGAGTAATTAAATTAGCCGAGATTGAGTATCGTGTTATCCAGCACGGATTTGAGCTCGACTCGAACTTAGTTTAATCTATGTAATCGAACAGAACTCGAGTCGAGTTCGAGCTTAGCCTCTGAAGCTTGTCGAGCTCGAGCTCAAACTCGAGTTTTGAGCTAAACCAATCGAGCCGAGCTTGAACTTAGTGGTACTCGACTCGAAGCCAGCTCGTTTTCACTCCTAGTACCGGTAGTCGCTGGCCGAAATGGACTGGTCCTTTATTGGTTCATTTCGTCCAGCAAATACTTCCACAACACCACACACACAACACCACCACACACACACATATATATATATAATATATATATATATATATATAATATATAATTACTTTATTCCAGTATTTCTTTGGCAATTTATAAAACAAATTATAATATAAAAATTATAGAAAATTAAGTTTGCAGTATTATTATTTATATATAATTATATATGACTAATATTCGTACATCGCATAGGTGCAAAGCTAATCTTATTATATAATTTGAATAATAGAAATATACTTTGAAGAGCGAAAATAAATATAAAATATAGAAGTATTACATAATGTACCGATACGAATATTTATTCCTTTGTTTTTTCAACAACAAATGTATTTTCCATTACTTTTAAACTAGAGCAACAAATAAATTTCTACTTTTTAGAAGGCCACAACAGTTACCGATATTTTTTAAAAATTATATTTTATAATTTTATAAAAATAAAATACAGTCTCTAATTAAATTAGCAATCGCATGCTAGCTCAGTAAAATGTGACTATGCACTACTTGCTTGACACCAAAAAAAGTAAAATTTGAATACGTTCCCTCCTTTTCTCTTCAATAGAAAAAGTAAAGAAAAACTCAAAATACCTACAATAGTGAAATAAAATGCCGCTGTCTTATGTCCCATTCGCACAAAAAAGCAATTTTGAGAGAGAGAGAGAGAGAGAGAGAGTATTAAACTGTGATCTCAGCTTCCCCTCTCTCCATCTCCATCTTCAACAACCATCTCCATCCATCTCCGCCGCGGATCCCTTCACATTTTCTCCTGTAGCGGCGTAGTAGATCTCCAATCTCCTCCGGTGTAGATCTCATTACAGCTTTGTTAAATTAACTTAAATCATTGTCTTGTCATTAGCTTCTATTGGTGGAGCGGCAATCGTCGCTGTCGATGGCGTCCAGAAATGGCGGCGCTCCGAAACCCAATCCTAAGGCTGAGCGTTCCCTCTCTGGCGTCTATTCGACTCCTAAACACGCTTCCAAAACCCGCGCTTCCGGTGTCCCCCGCCGCAGCACCGCCGCCAAGGACGACTCCGGAGGTTAGCATCCCTTCTCTCTCTCTCTCTCTCTCTCTCTCTCTTTCTCTTTCTCTTTGTCATTCTCTCTCATCCACTTCGCTTCGCATTTGATGTTGTATTTACAATTACGACTGTGTCGTGTTGCATTAAAAGGTTTTTGCATTTGAGAAAACTTATGCTATTTGGAAATCAAGAGTTACTTTTGGTTGCCAAAATTGATGGCTTCGAGAATTAGCTAAAGTTCTTGAAGATTTGGGGTTTTACAGTCACTTTTTGAGTGAGAATTACAGAAGTATCACTTTTTGCAAGGGCCGATGCTCTGCATATAACTTTGATTTCTCAAACAAATTGACAGGAAGTTATCTGGTAGTTGACAGATCATATGAGAAGTAATCTACGAATAATTTCTACGAGCCACACCTCTTTATTTTGGCATTATTAGCAAGGTCGCAAAGTTAAGTGTGACAATTCCCATCTCTGAGTTAGGAAACATGGCCGTGCAGTTTTGGTTAGGACATATAATGTTGGTACCGAATGTCGCAAGAATTAATGCTCCAAGCCCTAATTATTTTATTTTGACCAAAAGTTGGTTTGAATTGGCGTGCTAGATGACTTGGCATAATGTTGAAGTTCTTAGACGGCTGATTGCTGTAATTAAGATCGTGGGTCGATGACTGCAAGATACAAGATATGTTGCAATGGATAGACATTCTTTGAGGTTGTAACGATTGTGTACTGGTTGTTGTAAAGTAGAGACTCTTTTTTTCATTAGCAGCTGGTTAATTGCAGAGGAATTGATTGTTTTGGATGCTAATATTGGGTTAATTTTGATGACAAGGGTTGATTGTTTATGTGCTTGTGGAATTGTGAATAATACTTGTTGCGTCCATGTCACAAAACCAGGTAGAGGTGAAAATATATCAAAGTTAAACTGCTAATATATTGCACGATGACCTATAATTGTGTAGGCCAATGATGAGGAGTGTCTAATGGTGTTGTAACTCATCAAGTTTGTAAGGCACTTGATTAAAGATCTTTGTAAGGTAGCTTGGCTACCTTCTTTCTCATTATAACTCATGCCATCATTAAACCTGACCATTCTTCAATTCCACATGTAATTTTATTGATTATTACTCGTTTGCATTGACTCTGATAGCCGGAGAAAAATTAAATGCTTTCTACTGTCATTTAATCATTAAGGGACGATCATCACAAAAATGAATTTTGAACAAAATATTTCTGTATCCATACTTTTTCTTGTATTCCGTGCAACAATGTGAATGACAAGATAAAACATGTTCACTTTCACTTAAAATGCTAAGTTGAAATTGCTAACCTAGTTGTTAGTAAAAACTTCAATTTTATATTGAATAGTCAATGCAGTAGTGTGTTACGAACAATGGAGAAGCACAGCAAGCCGCAGCAACGGAGTTCAAGAAGCCAACAATAGTATGCCAACGTCGCCTGAAACTTTCCAAATAAAGAGATGCAATTACAGAAGAAGATATGCAATATAACATTCTATTTATAAGTAGCAGCAGAAGTAGAAAGCTTGTACCAAGTATTTAGCAAGAGAAACACCTCTAGGTTCTACATAAGCCATTGTACCTTTGATTATTGAGATCGAATAAAAAATTCTTCTCTTTCTTCTTATGTTCCTCCTTCTTCATTCCTATCATTTGGTATCAGCTAAGTCACGATCCATAAAAGGGTTAAAAAAATCGCGGAACCCACCGACAATCTGATCGACGTTCCTCTTTTGCTCGACACCACCACGTCATCGGCCGCCAACGCTGGCCCCTCTGCCCCGGATTCAGCAATAATCATTGAGTAGATGCTGCAAGCGATGCTTTTGGTCCAAACTCATGCAGCCCAACTACACGAACAACTAATGAGCACTTTGCAAGGCCTGTTCCAGCACCTGAAGTCCACCTTCAATTTGGAAGCCACTCCGCTGTGCCCCCACCGCCTCCGGCTCCTATACCTCCACTTTCAGCGCCGATCTCTTTAGCCACTGATCTAATCACCATGCCTTCTCCGACGCCATCGTCGGTGCGTCCTTTGCTCGCCAGGGCCTACCCCTCCTGGCCCCCTTCCGCCTCTGCTGCCATCACCCAACCCGCAACAATCCCCCTCGATGCCGGCAATCTCGCCACATAATGCGGTAATTTTCCTGCTTTCTTGGGCACCGAACCCAGCGAGTGGATTTTCCAAGCGGAAAAATACTTTCGATTATTCCGTATTACCGATGTCGACAAACTCTCAATCACGGCTATGCACCTCTCAGGTGACGCCAATCACTGATGCCAAGGCTATGAACAAGAGTTTCCACTGAACTCCTAGACCTTCACAAGTGCTTTGTTACAACGTTTTGGTCCTTTAGCATTTGCTGATCCCCCTTTGGTTTTAAAGGAATTTCAACAGAATGGAACAGTGGGATCCTACCAAGCCGCGTTTGAGGACTTAAAAGCTCACCTCTCAGTTTGCCCTGAGGCCATCCTCATATGCTTCTTTATTGGCGGTTTATGGAAAAAAAATCAAATTGCAGGTGCAGGTATGGAAACCCAACATGCTTCAAAATGCATATTCGCTGGCTCGCCATTTTTAGACGGACGTTCAGTTCAAGGTCTCAACTACGAGCGAAACACAACGCTGTTGCCCCCCATGGCGCCGTATGGACTTGACTACAACAACCACACCAACTTCTCCCGAGGTCCCCTCTACCGACAACACACGGCACAACCTTAGTCGTCTATCGTCAGCGTTAATCCACCAGCGCAGAGAGCAAGGATTCTGCTGGCATTGTGATGAAAAGTGGGCACCACGAGACCGCTGTCGTACCAAATTATATTGTTTAACAGGACGTGGGGATTCCGATGAAGAAATTTCGGATGACATACTTCCCTTGGAGATTAACTGGTCATCTATCCTTAATGACAATACATAGATTATTAGGTCCCCGCTAGCTCCGACTATAGGTCGCATGAAGCGTCAGATGGTAGCAGTACTCGTTGACCCCAGTGCCACACACAACTTCATTAGCCACAAGGTTGCGCGTCGACTTCTTGTTTGTATTATAGAACTCCACCATTGATAGTAGAGATCGCAGACTCCCGTCGTATTACTTGTCGCCATTTGTGTCCAGCTCTTCTTCTTACATTAGTAGCTTTTCATGTTCAATCAATGCATACTGTTCCAGCTTCCAGGGATCGACATCGTGCTCGGCATTCAGTGGTTGCGGCGCCTAGGCAAAACCTGCCACGACTGGGAGAATCTTACATTGCAATTCACAGTGGATGGGACAACTCATACACTCGCAGGAGATACTGAAGGTGGCTGTCCAGCAAAACCTTCGGTCAGCAGTACCGGAGCCTTATGTGTCCTCCTTTCGTTGGTTCCCTCTGTTTCTTTCTCGGTTCCACCACCGGTTGACCTTCAGCGCATTATAACGGCTTTTCCAAAAGTTTTCGAGCCTCCAACCGGTCTACCTCTTATTCCCGGTGCTCTTCCAGCTAATGTCCGTCCATATCGCTATCCTTAGCTACAAAAAAGGGAAATTGAGCGAACTGTTCAAGAAATGCTCTCTGCTGGAATTATCCGTCACAGTCTCTCGGCCTTGTCATCTCCAGTTCTATTGGTCAAGAAGAAGGATGGTACGTGGCGTTTTTTTTTGTAGATTACAGGGCGCTCAATGCCATCACAATAAAAGACAAATTTCCTATCCCAGTGATCGATGAACTCTGGATGAATTACATGGGGCGATTTTTTACTCCAAATTGGACGTCAAATCCGGCTATCACCAGATATGTGTCCGAGCAGATGATGTTCACAAGATAGCTTTCCGCACTCACGACAGACATTGCAAATTCCTCGTGATGCCTTTTGGCCTCACAAATGCGCCATCCACCTTTCAAGCATTGATGAATGAGGTATTCCGCCCATACTTACGTCGTTTTGTACTTGTTTTTTTCTGTGATATCCTTATCTATAGCCGTTTCTGGAATGAGCACCTTGACCACGTATGGCTAGTTCTTGAGATTTTACAGCGCGAGCAATTGCATGTGAACTCCTCCAAATGTTGTTTTGGTGCACAACAACTAGAGTACCTTGGCCACATTGTATCCAACATAGTGGCAGACGCTCTTTCATGACAATGCAGTTATGCTCATGAACTGGTAACAGTCGGATGCAGGCACCGATTCAGCCACACCTCAACTCCTTGCCATCTCCTCAGCCTATGCACCCCTCCTTTAGGAACTACACCAGGCAGCTCTAACTGATGCCAATTACCAAACGCAAATTCAACAGCTATTCCTACATGCACAAGGTTCCCCAAACTTACAGCATCGCGAAGGGCTATTATATCACCAACATAGGTTAGTAGTCCCACAGTCGACTAGCCTACGACGCCTCCTCATAACTAAGGGTCATTACTCAGTAGTAGGTGGCCATGCGGGTACCCAACGCACCTACAAGTGCCTCTATGATAGCTTTGTGTGGCGAACTCGAAGACAGGATATCCATGAGTTCATTAACGGATGTGATATATGTAAAAAATAAAAAAGCGAGCACTACAAACCGGCTGGTCTGCTACAACCACTCAAATTCCTGAAGTCATTTGGACAGACATCTCTATGGATTTCATCGAGGGCCTACCGGTTTCACAAGGTAAAAATGCCATATTGGTAGTCGTGGACCGACTATCCAAATATGCACACTTCATTGGTATTCGTCGCCCCTATTCATCCAAGATAGTTGCTGACATCTTTTGCTTGGGAAGTGGTGTGTCTCCACTGCATTCCCAACTCCATAGTGAGTGATCGAGACAAGGTGTTCACCAGCACATTTTGGCGAGAACTATTTCGCTTGCAGGGTACTTCTTTCCAGATGGGCACTGCATACCACCACAAACTGACGGCCAAATGGAAGTAGTTATCCGAAGTCTCAAGACGTACCTACGTTGCTTTTGTGGTGATAAACCTAAGACTTGGATGCTTTACTTACATTGGGCAGAGTACTGTTACAATACTAGCTACCATTCTTCTACACAGTGCACTCCCTTCCGAGCGGTGTACGGCCGTCCACCACCTGCACTACTCCCACTTCAGAACAACCCCGATGCTGCCGCCTCTGTCCAGCAAACACTCTGCATCCGTTCAGAGATTATTTGTGATATGCGTGCTCACTTAGCCGCAGCCATCAACCGTATGAAAGTTCAAGCAGATAAACATCGCAGGGAAAAACAGTACACGGTACCCCAGTTTATTTGAAATTACAGCCGTATAGGCAAAGCAGTGTGGCCAATCGGCAATTTCATAAATTACGGTAAAAGTATTGTGGTCCCTACACGATTACAAGGCGCATTGGCACAGTAGCATACGAACTAGCTTTACCACCAGAAGCTCGCATACATAATGTTTTCCACATTTCGCAATTAAAAGACGACACTTCCATTCAGAACCAGCAGATCAGTCCCCTTCCTATTTTCTGCAGGGATGGTGACATTCGTTTTGAGCCCGAACATCTCTTGCAATTTCACATCAACAGCAGCAGAGATAAGCAGCATAGAGAGGTACTGGTTGCGTGGCATGGACTGCCTCAAACTGAGGAAACATGGGAAAATTGGGACCTTGAGGACAAGGTTGGTCCTGTTCGGGGAGGGAATGTTATGAATAATGGAGAAGCACAACAACCAGCAACGGCAGAGTTTAAGAAGCCAACAATAGTATACCAACATCGTCTGAAACTTTCCAAATAAAGAGATGCAATTACAGAAGAAGATCTACAATATAACATTCTATTTATAAGTAGCAGCAGAAGTAGAAAGATTGTACCAAGTATTTCTAGCAAGAGAAACACCTCTAGTTTCTATATAAGCCATTCTACCTTTGATTATTGAGTACGAATAAAGAATTCTTCTTTTTCTTCTTTCTTCTTTTGTTCCTCCTTCATTCCTATCGTAGTGAGGTCAAATCTGAAAGTTAGGTAGTTTACGCAATTTGGAACTGATGGCTTAATAGACATTTGAAAATGTCCAGAGCTAGTGAAATTAAGCTATTCGTATCATTTGGTTGTTACAATCTCGCTTGGTAAAGCATTTGAAAATATTCTTGATAGGAAACTGAGAAGAATATCGTGTATCTACTTGGTATCTTGTTAGCTAGTCCCAAGTCAAAGTTAGTCCTAGTGAGTGTAGGTACCATTGATTCCAGCACGATGCTTAGGCGGTCTCTTGTTTCGCAAGCTAGTTACATGGATAGATGCTTCTGTGATGGATAAAGTTTGATTCTTCTTGATGTTGTACTTTGTGACTTAAAAGGGTTAGCTATTAACTATAAGTCATGGTATCCATCCTTCAGTTATGTAACATCACGAGATCTTTCTGTTATTTGCATTCTTATGTATCTATTCAGTCCCAGGACGGGTACGAGTGGCTGTAAGGCTCCGGCCTCGAAATGCGGAAGAGTTAGAAGCAGATGCTGATTTTGCAGATTGTGTCGAGTTGCAGCCAGAGGTACATCCTGATTGCTCAAGTACTCTTTCCTATTTCTTCAGCTTGCTTTTAGAAGCTGAAATTGCTATTCTTTTATAGTCAAGGCCGTGCGCACAGACATGTGTTTATGTGTGTGCGTGTGCGTGCGTGTCTGTGTTTATATATATGTATATAGATTGATGAGGGATAGTTAGATTGATAGACATCTAGTGCGGGTTTGAATTCTGTCGAAGGCAGGATTGAAGCATCATCCGCTAATAACGGGCATGGGTGTGTATGCCGTCCCCCTAGAGCCTGGAAAATGCCCTTGCGAATTAGCTGGGGTCGGGAGTGGCTTTTTGCCCGTGGTTCGCCTTTTATAGACACATGATCTATGCATTCTATTTGCCTGCTCTTTCTTCAGCTTAAAAGGTTGAAGCTCCGCAAAAACAATTGGGATTCAGACACATATGAGTTTGATGAGGTGCTTACAGAACTGGCCTCCCAAAAGCGTGTATATGAAGTTGTTGCAAAACCGGTTGTCGAGGTAAGCAGATTTTAATAACAATTTTAATTTTCAACATTGTACTTTTTTATTCAGGGTGCTGTTCTTGATAATTTCATTTAGTTGGAGATAGGATTTTATATTGTGTTTTATCCTGTGAAGCTTGCCATTTATTTGTAATTTCTTAGTAGTTTAATCTTTAAAATAAAATGTCCTTACTGACTTTTGAAGTTTATCATTTTAATGCCATAGGAATTTAGCTTGACAT
Organism: Xerophyta viscosa; assembly: GCA_002076135.1. Classification (NCBI taxonomy): domain Eukaryota; kingdom Viridiplantae; phylum Streptophyta; class Magnoliopsida; order Pandanales; family Velloziaceae; genus Xerophyta; species Xerophyta viscosa. The sequence goes on from MJHO01000001.1 coordinate 5,972,492, forward strand.
GATCAAAACAAGAATATATACATATATATATATATATATATATTGAAAGTACATTGTCATTCTATCTATTCTTCTTGAACTTATAAAACGGAGAACTTGAAAATAAACAGATTGTATAAGACTAAAAAATGGAGTTGCTAGGCCGAGACAGCTGATGGGGCTTCCGCCTCTTGAAGCATATGTCTCGGGGTCTAATCTTTGCAAGCACCACCCTGTTAGTAATTCAACCTTTAAAATAAAATTTCCTTATTGACTTTTGAAGTTTATCATTTTGGTGCCACAGGAATTCAGCTTGACATTGTCAAAAGAAGAATATATATATATATATATATATATATATATATATACATATCTTGAAAGGTACACTTATAAAAAAGGAAAACTGGAAAATGAAGAGATTGTATAGGAAAATGGGAAATAATCAGATTATATAATATAAGAAAACAGAGTTGCCTAAGGTGCGTAGGACAACTGATGGGGCTTCCACCTCTTGAAGAAGATGTCTCAGAATTGAATCTTACAAGCACCACCTGCTAAGAAGGGGGATTTACCCCTGTACCTTTTGGGCCAAAACTCCTCTGTTGATGAAATATGGGCTGGTGCCCCTTTTGGTTTTACCTGTTACGATAGTTGTACGAAGTGGGCCGGTTACGAACAGAATTCTCTACAATAATCTCATAAAGAAAACATATTTAAAAAATAGGAAATGTATGTGCCAATAGTTTATACAGTGCATGTCTCATGACTACATAGTTTGGTCAGGGTGGGTCCATGCGAGCCCGACTCAGGAAAGAAGTTTTCTAATGTGGATCAGGGGTATAGTACTGACTTTTAGTTATCTTATTCTGTTTTCAGATGAGGACATTATCATTTTGAAACTAAATTAAAAATTTGTGGTGACTTGTATCAATCTGAACAGGAAGAACTTATGTCATGTTGTCATGCCAATTTCTAGTTGTGAACGCACCTTTTGCTGTCAACTTCAGTACTCTATCTTAAGGGGTTGTTTACTTCGCGCGGAACTGGTGGATCTCGTGGAACTCGGAACTCAGCAACACATTTGCTGTTACTTCGCCGCGGGAACTCGCGGGAACTCAATTCTAGTTCCGCGAGTATATAATAAATTGAGTTCGCCCACTTCGCAACTTTTAGCTGCGAAGTGGGCGAACTCGTTTTTCTTCCGCGCGTGAGTTGTGTTCTCGCGATTTCTTCTTCCTTCCTCTGGCGACCACTGTAGTCAATGGTTGAAAATACTTGTACAATGTGTAATTTTTTTTTTTTTAATTTTTTTTTATGCATGGTATTATATAATAATAAACTTTGTAAATTTTTATTTAAATGCAAAGTCTTTGTTATTCAATAACTTTTTGTGTTCAAAATTTTAGAACTTATCTCTTATAATTTTAGTATTTCAAGAATATAAAATTTATTTGATATATATTTAATACATATAAAATAAAAAAAATATATAATATAACATACATGTGTAATATAATATATATGTTACAATATATAAATTTAAGATATTAAATTGAGAGTTATATACAAAAGATAGGATATAATATATAATTTAATATATATTTAAATATAAAATTTAAAATAAATATTAATATATTTTATATTCTCAGTTTTACTTCCAATTCCAAGTAAATAAAAAAAAAATAATCTTTCAGCCCTACTTCAAACCCCAAAGTAAAAGAAAAACTATCTTCCAGCCTCTACTTCACAATCCAAGTAAACAGAGAAACTTCAAAACACCACTTCTCACCCACTTCTCAGTTCTCACAGTTCACCCACTTCTCACTTCTCACTTCTCACTTTCTCAGGCCCCGCGCGAAGTAAACAGCCTCCAAATAAATACTATGTATTTCCTAATATGTTTTTTGGACTCAGAATCTCAGTATTGATGTCATGTACGAGTACATTTTTGAAGTTTCTGATTTGTCAACTATCTAAATATCCTATTGCTTTGTTGTGCATAAATGTAAACAGTCTCTCATTGTCCCACTATTATAACTCACAATTAGTATAAAAGGAGTGTGATTGTAGGCATCAACATTTTAGATATGTATATATCTGGCATTTTGAAGAGTAAGTAGCGTAGAAGAAGGTAAAGTTCAACATTATTGGGGGTTTTGCCCTTGCGTATAGCCCTCTAATTGCACAATATTTACTACTTGGTTCGTGCAACCCGCAACTCGTCTTTCATTTCTCTTGCTGAATAATAAAGTAAGATTTCTCTTTGCGTAACGTAGTTAGGACTGATTGTATTTTAGTAGTTTTGTACATTTGCTTCTTCCAGACTTACATAGCCAGAAACTTTTACGTTTATGCTTGATTTGGTTTCTACATGTCTTCTTCCATGCTCAAACTTTTATTTAGCTTATTTATCTTATTTTTAATGTGCTAGCCTGTTTTGTTTCTGTGGTTCTTGTATAATCATGCAGTTATTCCGCCGATTATTCATGGCTCTAACAAAGTCTAATATGCAGAGTGTTCTTGAAGGATACAATGGCACCATTATGGCTTATGGACAGACGGGTACTGGGAAGACCTTTACTCTAGGAAGGCTTGGTGAGCAAGACACTGCTGATCGCGGAATTATGGTCCGAGCAATGGAAGATATTCTTGCAGATACATCACCAGATACTGATTCAATATCGGTATCGTACATGCAGGTTTTAGTTCTCACACAGTTGTGGTACTTTTTCTCGTTGATGTATATGCTATACGTGCTGCTTGTGGTGAAGCTTAATGACAGGTTTTCCTTGGACTGCACATGGCTTACTAATAAATGCTTGTTTTATGATTTCATGAAGCTATACATGGAAACAATACAAGACCTCCTTGTTCCTGGAAATGACAATATTGCAATTGTAGAAGATCCGAAAACAGGAGACGTCTCTGTACCTGGTGCAACACTAGTAGAAATTAGAAATCAGACGAGTTTTGTGGATCTTCTTAGACTAGGTGAAGCTCATCGCTTCGCTGCAAATACTAAACTAAACACAGAGTCCTCTCGAAGCCATGCCATTCTCATGGTAATCAATTGTTTTTTTGTGACTTGTACTTGCACTCTGACATACACTAATATGTAGCATTTTTTTATTATTATTATTTTTTTTTAATGTTCAAAGTATGAAAATTAAGCTTCTGCATGTTCATAGGTACATGTGAGAAGGTCTGTGAAAGGAGTCCAGGAGAAGGAAGCTTTCTTTCCAAATGGAAATTCCTCTTCCCTTGTCACATCTTTTAGACCGCCTATTGTCAGAAAAAGCAAGCTTGTAGTCGTAGATCTGGCCGGATCAGAGCGGATAGACAAGTCTGGTATTTGTTTGTCATGCGGAGGATTTTGATTTTCTCATATTTACCACCCCCTTTTTTTTTTGGGGTTGTTGTTGTTGCTATCGCTTCTTGAGTTTTAGCATTATAGTATCTTCTCTAATAGATTTACCTGCATACACGCATTTCAGTTTGATGGGCAGTTTGATGGGCTGGATGTTTGTCTCTTATTTGCTGCATGTGTCTATATGCTTATATGTGTTGATTTTGATATGTACTTGATGGAAAGGAATATCCTAGCTTTTAGCTTTAAAAACTATTACACAACAACAACAACAAACAACAACATCCCTGTCATGAGTGCTACTGTAGGCGGGGTCTGGGAGGGTAGTTGTGCGCAGCCATACCCTGAAGGAGGTTGTATCCGTAGGATCCTTGGCCTACGTATGCAAATCCAAGACATATGGCTAAGCTAGTTCTAGTTGATAGAACAAAAAAAATTATATTGAGCATGCTCAACAGGGCCATACCTTGCACATACAATATAGTAAAAACAATAGTAATACAATTATTAATAATAAATAAATAAAAAGAAAATAATAAGGTAAAAATAAATAAATAAAAACACAATAGGTGCTAATAAGAACTGTAAAAATAAAAATAAAGACAATCGCTATGTTATCTAGATTGCGGCGTCATTAACAAGTTCCGCGCTGCTACTCTGCTCAATCGAGAATTAAGTCTTCGTCTATTTCTAGAAAGGTAAGTTCATGTTGATTGGTTTTTCTCAATCCTTTTAGGCATATCCTTTTTCCTTTTTAGCTCGCTTGTCAAACCTTTACATTGTGTAATGGGTATAGTAGTTGGTCTTTTTTGACATGTCTATCAACTGCCTTTCCCTCATATTGTTCTTAATGGAGGCCGCCTGAAGTTTTTGCCTAATTAGCTCGTTTAGGATTATGTCTTTGAGAGAATGATCGTACCAACGAAACATTTTCATTTCCGCTACCTTTATCAGCTGGGTATGCTGACGTTTAATCGACCAACATTTGTAACTATATAACATAGCTGGTCTTATAGTGATACGATTTTACTTTCCTTTAAGTTTGGTGGAAAAACTCCTACCACACAGAATCTCAGACGCCTTTCTCCACTTATAGCATCTGAATTTGATTCAATGGCTGACATATTTATCGATTTCTCCATTCAATTGTTAGATGGAGCATAAATACTTGAAAACATCTTCCGAGGGATACTACCGCTCTCCAATTTTATTTCACCTCTTGCGTGTTAGTCAGGTCTTATAGTGGTACGATAGTAATTTCCTTTAACTTTGGAGAAAAACTCCTATCACACAGAAACCCTGACGCCATTCTCTACTTATAGCATCCATCTTTGATTCAATGGATGACGTATACATCGATTTTTCCATTCTCTTGTAAGATAGAGCATAAGTGCTTGAAACACGCCTTCTGAAGGATACTATCGGTATCCAATTTTATTTCACACTCCTCATGCATGTTAGTAGGCTTGAACTTACATTCCATATGTTTACTTTTCGACCTGCTTAGCCTAAAATTCTTTGATTCTAAAGTCGCTTCCATTGTTCTAGCTTTACGCAAACCCCTTCATTTATGCCATCAACAAGCACAACGCCATCTACAAAGCATGCACCAGGGAACATCATCTTGAATTTGCCTTGTTAGGTCATCCATAACCAAAGTAAAAAAGAACGATCTCAGGGCCAAACCTTGGTGTACGCCAATGGTGATAGGAAAGACTACTGAGTCGCCTCCAGGCCGTCCTTATGTACATAACAATGTTCTCGTACATATCTTAGTGTTGTTAAAGGCGAGCCAAGGCGCGCCTTGCTGTGCGCCTAGGCTCGCCACACGAATCTGCGCCCACCAAGAACAGGAAGTCCCCTTCACTAGCGCAGCCTTATCGCGCCCTAGGCCGCCTAGGTGCGCCTTGCGCCTAAGCGCGCCTTGCTGCGCCTAGTGAACAGACCCTATTTATAAACTATGTGAGCCCAATTAAACCATCAGAACTTACTGTTCAGTCCATATGAGTGCTCCTTGCTCACTACAGTGGGCTAAAATGGAAAAAAATCCCTAATTCTTTCTCACAAGCAACACCACCTGCTGGATTTGGAGGAGGGACGGCGAAGGCTGGAGACAAGTTAGGTTTTTCATAATGAATATGTTCAGGTATGTGGAATATCTTCCAAAACAAGCTAGCTATTCATCATTTTTCACACTTGAGACTTTGAGTCACTGTGATGTTACTATGTGCTTTTCCAATATGGCTTGTCCAGAATCTATCAATAAGCAACTTTCCGCAAAATTTAGAGGTAATTAGCAAGTTATACAAATGTTATGAGCTAAGAGTCTTAATAATTTGACGCAAGAAATTTATCTGTGTATTTTGATTGTGTAGATCTTTGCTAATAGGCTTGGTCTGATCTTTTCTATTGACAACTTTAGTTTTAAATTTGTATGTTTATGGAATTATATTTATATCTAGAAACAGCGTGTCTTGCGTTAATAAGGCCCGCGCCGCGCCTTGCGCCTTGTGCCTAGGCTCCGGGACCACCCTTGCGCCTTGGTGCGCCTTGCACCTTTGACAACTTTGAATTCTTGGATAGTTTTAATCTAGGCTATGCAGATTCCTTTCTTCTCCAGGGTTTGTCATAACACCTTTCTTAGAACATTATTATATGTTTTCTCCAGGTCAATGAAAACCATATGTAGGTCTTTCTGTCTCTTCTAATAGTACTCCATTGTACTTCTGGAAGGTCTTGGTCGATCTTCCTGGCATAAAGCCAAATGGATTGTCATGGACTCCTGCATGCTGTCTTAGCCTCATCTCTATTACTCTCTCAGAGTTTCATGATATGACTCATTATTTAATGCCACAATCATTAGAGCAATTTTGCACATTGCCTTTGTTTGTATATATCGGGACTAGGGTACTCTTCTCTTTGACATCCTTTTAGCTGATAAGATGCTACAACAACAACGTCCAACTGATAAGTCTTTCCTCGGAGAAGTTTGTTCCCACATGACGCTCGGCTTGAAAAAAACCAACAAATGAACATGCAAGCATACTTGCACAGAAGTCTATAGAGCAAGCTTTGAAGACTGAGCATACCCAAAACAAGGACCAAATCCTACCATGTAAGAATTTGAATTAGGTTCGCAAGATAAAAAGGAAGCTATGGCTTTTAATGGGTATGGTTGTTAGGTTTAGGAATGGTTTACACATTAAGCATGTATTGCCTGGAATGACACACTCCGACTTGGCATGCAGTAGTTTCCCATTCTGGTATTCAAGGTTCAATATTGGTATTATCAGTCATTTTATTTAGGTTAGTATCAAACAAAATATGTGGTATAGGCAGTGTCGGAATGTTATATAATATGAAAGAAAAGATAAAGTAAAAGGAAAACTAAAGGACAGTTTTGAAAGTTCTTTAAGAAAATATAAAACGAAAAAAAAAAGATTTAGCATAGTGTGTGACCCTTCAACTATTTGTCTTGCTTTTATTCATAAGGACAACGATGTGTTCATTATGAAGATGACTTATTACAAGGCACACTTTTCTTCGAGAAACATTGGCAGATTGGCTATAATCAAGTTGATTTTCTCATATACCGTCCAATTTGTTGATGCTGGCCTAGAATGAATTATTATCAGATTTAGCTAAAATATCCTCCTCATGAGGGGAATTTCATGCCGATTCCGATCCGGAACTGCCTATGCCAATCGGCGATCCCAAAACCTTGGTTTTTTGGATAAAAATGTAACTGTTGTAATCATCCATTTGACTACTAGAAAATTCGTGTTTTTTCAAGGCTTCCCTACTTTGTTACTAGAACTTAGCATCTGCCAAATGCTATTCGCTTGACAAATATACTTTTTTGTTTGGTAGTATCTTTTGTAAACGATCATCTTGTACTTAGATTTTGACTAGTTTGACTAATAACAGGTAGTGAAGGGCAGACCCTGGAAGAAGCAAAGTCTATAAATTTGTCTTTAAGTGCGCTGGGTAAATGCATCAATGCATTAGCTGAAAATAGTGCTCATGTGCCTTTTCGTGATTCAAAACTTACAAGGCTGCTTCGAGATTCATTTGGCGGTGAGTTCTGTGTGTTCTAAGCAAGGAAAATGTGAATGTAGTTTCTTTTCTTTCTTTCTTTTTTTTTTTTAAATTGCGAAATGATGGATGCAGCTTCTTATGATATGATTTTATCCATTTACTGAATGCAATAATGCAGCTAGTATATTTTCTTATATGCTATATCTGAAGTGGATTGTTGTGATCCAGATCATACCGACAGGAAATTTGGTTAGTACTGTAGAGCATGGATAGAAAATGTTACTTATAAAAGGAAAAAAAAAATGAAGTATGACTGAACCTTCAATATCAACTATACTGCTACTGATTGGTTGATACTTTTTCCATTTCCCTCCATTATTTGTTTAAAAGCATTGTTGTAGCACTCGTTGTGTAGGTGTTATGCTTAAGATAATAAAATTTTCATTAGAAAGCTCTTAGAAATTGGTGTTTGTTATTTTCGATTATGAGCTCTTATGCTAATTATAACTATGACAACCTTTGATGCTTGTATTTGTTGCTATTTAATGAACCACATGGTGACTTTAGGTTGAAGCTCTTATTATTTAAGGCAACTGAGAATTTTGAAGCAACCTCCTCCCTGCCTTTATGTTGATACTACTTACGTCTGTAAATATTAACTTTCAATCTATAAATTTACAATGCTTCCGTTGTATTATACTTTTCGAGGATATTTATGTGGTACTACATGCTATAATACAAATGCATTACAGCTATTGATGATTATTCTCGCATAGCTTTTATATATACTTTCTTCTTTGTTATCTTTAGATGTTCCAAACTGCTAAGACTAATGGTAAATGTTGACAGGCACCGCACGAACTTCATTGGTTGTTACGATCGGGCCCTCTCCTCGCCATCGAGGAGAGACATCAAGTACCATAATGTTTGGTCAAAGAGTAAGTTTTTATGGATCATGAAGTTTCTTCCATATTGATCTCGTCATTTATGGGTCTTTGATGATTTTGGACTCACAATCACCTTTTGATTGTGTTGCTCTCTCAAAATACACAAGTTAAATAAGTTTCTGCAATGCTACTTTGAACATGCTATATTGATGCCTATAGATAGTAGCATTTTCTTTTGATTTTTGGTAGTGTGCTTTTCTTTTTTCATTTTAGTGTCTCCTTAGTTGTCATGTCGTCACGCTCTGCTTGAAGGTATATTGTTAAGGATCCTGCAAAATTGAAGAAGCAGAACCATGATGTTTCTGTTCTAGATACCTCGTGTATGTAATGTAAACCCATTTATTCTATTCTATGCCTTCTAGAATCAGTTTCCAACCTTGATAAATTCATACTTCGTCTTGCGAGAACGGAGAGAACCAGTAGCATGTCGAGGAGGCTGCTATTTTCATCTCTCATGCCAAATTGCATTCCCTCCTAGCCGAAATAAGAATGTAACCTCGACTTTGGAGTTCGTCTTTTTTTGTCAGATTTCACATGGTGTGTGCTTGTTCCAATTTTAGAATTCTTTGCTAGTGATCCTATTGTGCAAGTGGATCTTTCCAAGTACTCTGCAGGATCCACATTTTAAGAATTCCCTTTGTGCTCGCAGACACCATCCTATATTAGTACGGTCCAAGGTTTTTAATGCCGTTTCGTGCCGAGTTTAGGTAAATCTCAAACTCGAGATGTGCCGACCGGACCGCGCCGATTTGTAATTTTTTTTTTTTTAAAAAAAATATTTATATATTAATAAGATAATAAAATAAAATTTTTTTTGAAAAATTCAAAAAAAAAAATTTTAGAATTTTTTTTTTAAAAAAAAAACCAAGATTGCACGATCTAAATTACAGAAATGGCAAAATCTAATTCAGCCCCCCTTTTTGGAAGCCTTTATATTAGCCCCCCTAACTTTTAATCTTACACATCAGCCCCTCTCCAAGTTTATCTTTACATCCCCCCTCTCCCCCCCTCTCACAAAATAATTTTTGTGAGGACGAAAATATCCCTCTTTATATATCATCATTTTGACGCCCTAAAACTCCTTTTTAGAAATATTTTTTGGAAAAACTTTTAACATGAAAGATTTAGATCGTAATGAGATCTACAATTTTTATATTGAAAGTGTTTCCAAAAAAATGATTTTAAATAGGTGTTTTGGGACTTCGAATGTTAACGGGTCGACCCGCTAATCCGTTAGAATTAAAAAAGTCCAAAAACTTAAAATAAACCCAAAAACTGTAAACGGGTGGCATCCATGACCCGTTTACATTAATTGATCTTCTTTCTCGCCCGCGGGCGAGGGAGATGATCAGTAACTTCGCCAAAAAAAAAGAAAAATAAAAAAAAAACCATGCTGCTGGCTCGGCACCTGACCTGGTGCCGAGGTCCGGCAGCTCGGGCACATGCCGGGCGGCACCTGGTATGGTCACTTCTGAGCTAACTGCCATGGCATTATATACGTGTCTGATTTATATGCTGTACACTTGAAAAGAAATATTCAATTTATTTGGATTTTTGGTTTCTTCGCAAAATACTGCTCTGCTTGTGATGAGCTATAATAATTCCTTAGTTGATTACCAAGCTGAATAATCAATGAAGTCAAATACTCTAATAAAAAAGCTAATTAAAACTCATGATATAAGGTGCATAAAATACCGTATTTTTAGAAAGATAACCAGCATTATGAAGGACATTACAATTCAAATGCTTTATGAATCGCTTATTAGTGCATAGTTGTAGGCCATGTTTGATTTGTCCAAGATTTAGAGTGTTCTCAGTACAGTTAGGGTCTATCGAGTTTGAAGGTGTTTGGTGATATATTATCAAGTTTGTAGCCGCAAGCTTGATTGGCTAGTTCTTTTCCTTGATTATGGGTCTCGAGAGAATGATTAGACTCAATGGTAGAACCAACTCTACCTTTTCCCTATGCAGTATGTTAGATATATAGTACTAATTTAGATATATAGTACTAATTTCTATCGAGAATAAGAGCTACATTTCTTTCTTTATTATAATATGAACACCTTCGCAATAACAATTAACCATAGGATAACACTTATTAGAAGAGGTGTGTATGAGAAGCTATTGAAATAAGCTCAGCTGCATTAGGGTCAGGCATGAGCAAACATAGCTCAGGGTCGGCCATGGACATGTAAGGGCCGGGGTCCGGGTCAAGGTTGAGCATGAGGGGTTGTCGTCTACGAGCATGAAGGGTCAGGTTCGGCAATGAGCATGTAAGGTTGGGGTCTGCTACGAGCATAAGGGGCGCGAGGTCGATCACGAGCATGAGTATTTTTGTTCAGGCATGACCATGCCAGTGTCATGCACGGCCACATGGGGTGCACTAGGGTGTCCTAAGTCGGCACTGGTGCATGGGGGTCTGGTATTGTGTGTCCCTGGGTCGGCTTAACATTCCGAGGTCGGCCATGAGCCAGTTGGGATTGGCGCAAGTAGCACGGTCTCGTGAGATCCTCTTGGATCAAGTGTCTTCTGTTTAGGCTCAACATATGTTACATTAAGCAGAAAGGAAGATTCTAGTAGTTTGAGTCACCTCCCACTACTGTCTTTCTTGGGCACCATCATTACCGATAGTATTCAAGGTCTTGCCCTTGGCTGGTCTATCTTCTTCACTTATGATGTCTCTCCATCTTTCAGATCATTTGGCACTATATCTGAAGAGTTTTCTAGTTGGAACACTTCCTATGTCAAGAGCACCATAGTGCTCCATATGTATTTACCGACCGTTTAACATGTGTAGCCATAACAAGCAATGCAGACTGCATAGTTTCATGTTACGCATAATGAACTCAGCGCTGTCTTTCACGAATGGATACTTATTGTTCTTGATGATATAAGAAACCATCTCTATCGTACACATGCGGACTTCCAAGGATTACCTAACTAGCATCAATAGGATCCACTTCACAAGTTATGTCATCTACTTATCGCCTGTGATAGCGAATTTGAATGGGCATTGTCGATTTATGCCTAGCTTAATGCCTTTCTTGATCTACCCCAAGGAGAGTGGTCTTGGTGTGGCATGGTTTCCAGATTCAACCTTTGGGTTAATCCCTCTAGATGAATTTTTTTTTTGGTTCCCGGAAGTACAATCGCTTCAAGGATGTGTCTCTGGACATTTACAAGAGATCCACCCGTTCCTCTAATGCATTCTATCTATAGCTGAGATGGCCAGATTTTGCGGGCTGTCTATGTACCATGAGTGCCAATGTAGGGTCTGCCTCATGCACTTTAGCCAGCTTGTTTGCTTGTTGGATGGTTGCAATACAATTTGTTCTTGGGTTGTTGCAATTATATCTTTCTGCTGGCCTTCCTTCAATGCTTGGGTGCAGGCTCTGCATGCGAGAACCAACACTTTGGCTGTATGCCCTTTGAGCTTGCAATGAATGCATTGCAACACCCTGCCTTGACGTTTGCCCTTGCTGTTCTTGGTATTCAACTATTGTTCATATCCGCTATCCGAGTTGGTCTTGGTCTTTTTGTTTGCTACATTAGGCAGGTTCTGTTTTTTGCTGTCTTTGCTGTATTTTCTTGGATGCAAGGTCTTGGATGGTGGTTTCTTTCTGATGTAGAAATGTATAATGCTTAAAATTTGTGGTATATTTTTGGATTATATGTTCATTAGATTGCCATAAATAGGGTCTGTTATCGAGTACATCTTCAAGTGCTCCCACACGTCTTTACACAGTCCAACCATGTATTTGCCAAACACCTCCTGATCCTCAGGTGATATGACAAGTACGAATGCACAACGATTAAAATCTGTGGTATATTTTTGGACTGTGTGTTCATTTAACCGCTATAAATAGAGTCACTTTCTCCAGCACTCCTCTTGTAAACCAATGAGATAGAATTGTCTTCTCGCTAGTAGCTTGAACGCCTCTCAACTCTGACCATGCAGGCCGTGAGTTTAGATATACGAGTTCAACGAAATCTGTGCGTGCGACTCACTAGTGTGCGACCGTCAGGCACTGGTGTCGTGGGTCGACATTGGTGCAGGGGGTCTGGTTATGTATGTCTCGAGGTTGGCTCTGTATTTTGGGGTCTGTCACGAGCCACTTGGGGTCAGCGCTAGCAGCACGGCCTCACGAGATCCTCCTAGATCAATGTTTGACCTGTGGTGCAGATTACCATCTTTCTGTGATTTCAATTTATTACTAGTAGTAAGTATTCTGATGCACATTGTCAACTCATTGTAAGAATCTAGCTTTTTTTTCCCCCTGCATTCATATGTTGTTTTGTGATGTTAATTGAAGTGTTCCTATGGTCATTATCCATGATAGGCGATGAAGGTGGAGAATATGGTCAAAATCAAAGAAGAGTTTGATTATAAGAGTTTGTGCCGTAGACTGGATGCTGAATTAGATAGACTAATTGCAGAGAATGAGAGGCTGCAAAAGAGCTCTAGGGATGAGATCAAACGAGTAAGAGCAGAAGCCGAAAACCAAGTAGCAGAGGCAGAGAAGAACTATTTAGATGCATTAGAGGTTATGTTCTCTCTAAGAATATATTTGTTTTTTTTTAAAATTCTTTTGGTAATTTTAAGTAATCATTTTGCATACAATTAAACTTATCAGGAATGTAGCCTAGTGGAACGGTGACATATTAGAACAGCATGCCAATAGATCGTAAAACTTAACCATTAAAAAGTATGCTTGAGTTTGGACGAAACCATTGTCATATTTGTAGTTGCTTCTGCATATCTTGTCTATATGAATAGGAAATCTTGAAGTTTATTTTTCCTTGATTCAATCAAATGTTGTCTTTCACTTGAAATTATATGCAGTACATAGAACATAACATGGATGTTGGACACCACATGATTCAAAAGCTAGATTGTCATTAGTTGTCGACTTCGCAAAACTGGATATGAAACTGGGTTATTGTGATGAATTTAGTTTGGATTCATCCATTTCAGATGCCATCGGCTTTTTTGTATATTGTACATCAGAATCTAACAAGATCTGTTTAGGCAGATACACATGATCAAATCTGAAAACATTTATCCCTTGAAGATCCTATCGGTCTGATATCTATTTGTATCATGTGCTAGATAATATTCTTGAATGTCTGCCAATCATTCTTTCTTGATGTCTAGGTCTGTCTCCATTTGTTCACGTAAGTCTATGCTGAGTAAAGTTCTCAATACTAATGGGCTAGCCATTTGTGAGTCAAAAGGCTGCTCTGAAATTATCCCTTAAGTCTGTGCTCTACCTCATGCTTGTGTTCCTGTGGAAAACATATTTGCAGTTATCCATTATGGCTCATTAAGTCGTCAAATATACATTGAAAAACTTCAGCACAAGCTCAAGTGTCATGCACGGGCCATAATTGGTGCATCATGTTGAAATTTAACAAGCCAAAACAACCATCTACTCGCCTCCTACCAACTTGAATCATAACCCGTGTGGATGGTGTGCAAGGTCTTTCTGAAAAGATGGTCTAGCAAGGTAGGGTGTGGGGTTTGTGTTGGCCGCTAGTGGCTAAGCTAGCCAAAGCCCAAAAGGTTGATATTCCTGTGATACTCTGTTTGGGTTCGGTGTAGTATACGTATCCTCTGCTGAAACTAATGCAGATAAACCTCAGCTTTGGCAGACCTTTGCCAAAATGACCATTCTGCTCCTTTGGAATGTCTATCCTGCCGTTGTTTACTTTGTGTCATTCTCACCTTAGACCTTTTCTTGTAGCATCTTCTAAATTTACACCTTTGCATACCTGTTTCTGCAAAATTCTTAAGCATGCGCTTGTATCACCCAAAAGCTGAAATTGTTCAGCAAGATGCAATCTTTGATGCTGACATTTCCTCTGTCATGTTCTTGCGTTTTGGAATATCTTTTCTCATTTGTGAGCTGTTTTGGCAAACTGTACAACTACATTTATTGCTATAAGAACTAGGACAAAGTTAGTGTTTTTTGTTAACTTTTCCTCTATCCTTGATGTTATACAGAGTGAGAGAATCAAGTACCGGAATGATTATGTTGAGTCAATAAACAAGCTTGAAAAACAGTTAAAGACAAACCAAAAGATCTGCAGTAAGACAGATGGTTATGTAGAGAAAGTGAGTGGTGGAGAGGTTTGTCTCCTTCCCTTCTTTTTTTTTTAATTGTAATATAGATTCAGGTTGTAAGTGTAGGTTATGCCTTATTGGCTTTAGAACAGCACTAGTTTTAGAAGGGAGGTTGGTATGCTTCCTTAAATCTTTTTATTTTGTAATTCTTTAAAAAAATTGTTCATACCTGGATTCTAAACAAAATTTAATGTCTAAAATAATTGAACTTACGTTCTTTATTATTATTATTATTATTATCTATTTTAATATGGGATGGGGAGATGAGGCGGCATAGCTGATTTTCTTCTGTGCCATTAGTGCTGACCTGTGTTGGCCAATTAGTCGGAATGGGCGGTATAGTCTATGCCACCCCTGCCACCTGATAGTGCCATTTGCCTACCGGCATGTTCAGAAATCTCAAATGAGTAACCTTTTTTGCAGCCACTCTGATCTTCACTGAGGCAGGCTGTTGTGCAGCAGCCACGGACACAGCTCTCTTTCTCTCCCTCTTTCAAATTTTCTTTTTCATTTTTGTTTTTGTTTTTTTTTTTGTTTTTTGGTTTTTTAAAGGTTGCCCTCTTCTCTTCAGCGAGGGACAATGAAACCTCTGTCACTCGTCAAGTAACTCTGTAACCAATAGTTATCTTTTAAGTTTGAACTTTTTGTTGCTTTTTCTTTTTTCGTTTCTTAAAATAAAAATTATTTCATAGTCTGGGGTTTGTTTGGTTTAACGAATTTGACCTGTCACACACTAAAACCTAACTGAGATTATACAGTGAGTTTCAGATTTGTCCAGCTCTGTTGTATGAATGGATCATTAGATAAACTTTGAAAAATTCACTTCAGGCTGAACTTTTAAGGATGTTAGTACTATACCGGCGTGACAGATTCTGCATCCCAAGACCATGGTTTGATTCTTGCTTTTGTGTCCCATAGAAAAGTTAATTGCTTCTATGAGACATAAGGAATAATTGTCGCATATCCTTGAGTTCTTGAATTCCAAAACTAATTTTTGTATACAAAGTTGTAGTGAGCTTAAGATTGCACAGGTGGCAAAATCATATACTTGAAGACAAATCAGTATATGTACTAACACATTTAGCTGGCCCTTACATCAGTAATCTGATTTTTCAGCACATGTTTATAGCCTAGCTTTAACATATGTTGAAAAAGGAATTTGGTCCCGGTGGGTTCATTACAGTGGACACGACCCACTGCCCCCCCCCTCCTCTTCCCTCGAAATAGGTTTTGAGAAGTTCTTTATATGAAAAACGGGTTTAACTGTACTCTATGATTTTTATATCCAAAAATACTTTGAAGCATGGTTTTAGAGTGGCACGTGGACGGCTTGAACGGCCGTTTTCCGGTCTTGCCGGCCTGTCATGGATGTGTGGGATGTGGCGGTCGCTACGGATGACCGCCACCATCCAGCATGGGACGACGTGATGTTGTTTTAAGAAAAAAATGAGGTGGAAGAGAAATCAACGCGCCGTCGCCTACACCTCCCCACCATCTCTCCCTCTCTCTCTCTCTCTCTCTCCCTCCCTCCCTCGCCCTGTCCCTCTCATCTTGCTTTCTTTTATTTCTTCTCCTCACTCGCGAGAGCGAGGAAGAAGATCAAACAATATATATATATATATATATATATATATATATATCCCCTTGAAGTGCAGCTTTTTATAAAGCCAGCCCTTCATGGGCTGGCTGCATGTCTCGAATTCATAATTTGCCAAAATTCGTCACAGCGCGGCACATAAAACTTTGCTTTGAAGTTGATTTTTTAGGACTACAAAGTTTTAGAGGGTTTAAAAAAACTTCAAATACCAAAATTATGGAACACACTAAAATATATTCTCATATATCCAAACTTTTTTTCAAAAACACCCCTTGAAATAAGCGTTTTGGGAGTCATCCGCACTGTATTACGATGCAATCGACACTGCCAAGTCAAAACTCTGTTGAAAAGTCCAAGACAGAGCTAACATTTTCATGACATTTGCTAGATGCATCATATGATAGTATGATCCAAAAGATTTGTGATATTTGGTGTTTGATGTTAGCAAATTTATAGGAAAAGGGTGATTCGGAGGAGGTCAATGAACTCAAACAGGCATTAGAAAATGAAATCCGTTTAAGACAAGCTGCTGAGAACCACGTTGCACAACTGAAAAGCTCAGAGGTATAGATTATTGAGCAATTTTTTCGGCATTAACCATGCTTTTGCAAGTATCTTGGATGGTTGGTATACCGATGTATGGTCTTGTCACTATCTTAGGCATCTGGGCATGCTGAAATTTTGCGGCTACGTAAGATGTTGGACGATGAATGCCATAAAAAACAAAAGCGTGAAGAAGAGATAGCTGCATTAAAGAATCAACTGTTGCAATTAAGTTTTGAAGCTGATGAGGTATTTCAAATTGATTCTCCTCAATTGTAACTTAAACTCTTTAGACTTCTGGATTGTTCTTCCGTCCATCAAGTGCATTTTTTGAGGCAATTTTTTTCATTTATTGTGTCTTAGTAAATATGTTATCACATTGTAAAGTTTGTACATAATCTATGTTCTTAATATGACGATAGACAAGAAGGAATCTTGAAAGAGGAGGATCTGGTAAAGTCTATACTGGATTGGATTCTCTCATGTCCCAGGCTAGGAACTTTCATCTTAGAGATTCAGGTTCTACAAATGGTCAAAAGGCATCAATTGCCAAACTTTTTGAACAAGGTAATCGTGCTTACCCAAGAGTTTTTAGATCTTACTGCATATATTGCTGATAGATGTTCTTGAGGAGGGGGTTGCTGGTTTTTTTTTTTTTTTTTTTTAAATTAAAATTTACTTATTTAATTTTTGTTGCAGTTGGTTTGCAAAAGATACTCTCTTTGCTAGAGTCAGAAGACGCTGATGTGCGAGTTCATGCTGTGAAAGTGGTAGCTAACCTTGCAGCTGAAGGTAAGTTTGTCATTCATTTTTGTCCAACTAGTTTTGTTTTATCCACACGGACGACACACTTGTATAGGTTCTAAATTTGAAATTCCACTTGTTCATACATCTACAACAACCTAAAAGATGTGTTTGATGTTGTTCTGACCAATTACAATTTGCTAAAAGGAAGTTCTATAATCTTAAACAAAACTTATTCATGCATAATATCGTAGATCTTCTATTAGCAGTAAGCTGTACTTTGTAAAAGGTAACCAATTCAATTTTCAAAGTATGTTATTAGATGTATCTTTAAAAACAATGCTATAGGTGCACTTGCAACTGGCTCTTATCCTTTTACAATGACATCTGATGTGCGTCCACGTAGTCACACTTAAATCCAGAGCAATGGAAAAGCATAAGTTTGTCGTTCTCTTAATATGTTGCTTAGACGTGCATTTCAGTGCTGAGATGGCAATTCATCATTTGACACTTACCATGGTAGGGATACTGTTTCTTAGAAAATTCATTGAGTAAGCCATAGGATTCTTGCTACTGTTTATCTAAATAGTTCAAATGTACTAGAGAACTTATTTATGCATGTATTTCATTCAAAAGGCGTATACGATCCTTGTCTCCTTTAAGTTATGTATTAAGTGTTTAGTTCCTCTAACTGACTGGTAGCTCCGGTACCTATAAGCCTACGATAGAGCATCTTGATACCAACTTTTCCATTTTAGTGTATTTTTTCTGGCCTTGTGCCAAAGGACCAAATTTCCTGTCTCTGGCTCTGGTGCTTGGGGCTTTGTGGAGCTGATTTCAGCTGTTAGCTTTATTACTGTATCAAAAACAATATTCTTGCAAAAACAATATATTTTAACATAAGACATTCTTAAATGCTTTTGACTAGATCCTTTTAGTTTCCTCAGAGTCAGACGTGTGATGTGTCTCTGGTTACTGGGACATGCCTCGATATCTTAACCCTCTTATAACTTTTGTTGTGAACCAGGTTGTTCTACTCAAAACCTGTTAAGACCCAATGTAATTTAATATGCCTGTTTTCTCCTCGTGAATCAAATAAATAGCAAACAACAGTTAGATGAGCTAGTTTCTCTTTTTTGCATCATCCAAGTTGGCAATGTAGTATTCACATGAACACAATTTATTATCCACACACTTATGCAAGTTCCAAATAGCTATTTGTTTAATTTTTTTTTGGGTCCAGTCATCATCCATCACGGGCCAATCTAATAGGTTTCTCTGCTAATACTTGCCTTCCATACAGACTTGTCTGGTAATATGTGATTGAATACAAGATTGAACATATAATAAGAGATTTTATCATGGAATTTAAGCTTCCCTTGTAAGATTGTATGCTCTGTACAGGAAATTATGTTGAACTGCGGCAGCCATTCTTATTGCAATCTGCAGATCTTGTAATCTATTAAAGCCCATTTCCAACTTGTTTTTAGAATTCAGTAAATTTTTGTTGAGGAAGGATGTCATTGCTGTATTACATGGGGAATTAATTTGAAGATAGTTGGGCAGATCTATTTAAACAGCAAAAGGGTTCTCTTTGATTTAAGTAGGCTGCTCTGATGATTTGCTATATTTGTTCTTATTATATTGCTTATTTGTCTTCTTGTCTCTTTATATTATGTTGCTTATAAAAAATGAGCAACTACTGATCAACTTCAACAGTGCTTGGTTGTGTTTCCTGCTTTAAAGTTAAGTTTTGGTGTTTGATATTATAATAAAGTAACCGTGATGCAGAAGCCAATCAGGAGAAAATTGTTGAAGCTGGTGGCCTAACTTCATTAATAATGCTTCTTAGAAGCTCAGAGGATGAAACTATTCGCCGAGTAGCAGCTGGTGCAATAGCAAATCTGGCAATGAATGGTAACTATATGATAATTAGTCTAGTTTTTACCTACGCTTGTCATATGAACTGGTTATTGTTTCTTGATACGATGTGGAAGAATTGTGCTTCCTAGTCTTGCAGCATGAGAAATTTTTGTGTTTCTTCTCAACAGAAGCTAATCAAGAAAGGATTGTAGCTCAAGGCGGTATTAGTTTGTTGGCGATGACTGCAGCTGATGCTGAAGACCCTCAAACTCTTCGAATGGTTGCGGGAGCAATAGCAAACTTATGTGGCAATGGTAAAGTTATTTTGTTAACTTGTAACTTAGCTATTGCCTTACGATATCTGGACTACTGGCTTTCACAGAATACATATCTTCTAATATATATATATATATATATATATTTGTTTTGATGTGTGTGGACATTTACCTGCCGAACAATTTCTTAAATAGTTTGAAACAAGTAGTATTAGTGGATGGGCCATGGAAAAGAAATTGTAATAATTGGAGATCACTTTCTTACATAGTTTAGAACAAGTAATGTTGGTGAGTGGGCCAAGGAAAAGAAATTATAATAATTGGAGATTTTATTTCAGAAATTAAACCAGAGTTTCTCCATGATTTTTTTTATAATGCTATTTCTATAAAAGATATGAAATGTGCTAGTTCCTGCTGTGCCTGTGTTTGCATCTATTAGTTGCTTTAGCACACGATTAGAGCCAGAAAAGAATGTTGTTGATCTGTTTATCATTGTTCACAGATAAATTACGAACAAGGCTGAAATCAGAGGGAGGCATCAAAGCATTACTAGGGATGGTGAAATGTGGACACACGGACGTCCTTGCGCAAGTTGCGCGTGGTATTGCAAATTTTGCGAAATGTGAATCCAGAGCTTCTAGTCAAGGTTTTCAGCACCTTCCTTGTGTCCTTAAAAATTATGGTTGTTATTTGAAACTTTTTATACCTATTTTGTTCGACCAAACTCTTTCTTATGTGCCCTTTATAGTTACAAGTTAGAAATGAGTAGTCACAGTTTCACAAGTTGTATTCATTGATAGTATTAGCATACTGCAAATGTCTTCAACGTTCAGATATGGTCAATTGTGCTGACAAACAGCTCTACCAGTCCCCTTCCGGTGATTCTTTTTTCCTTTTTTTTTTCCTTTCTTTTTTTTTTTTTTTTTTTTTTGAGATTATCGTGGTGAACCCCGTGATGCGAGCGCACGCCCCCGGAGGGGCCCCAAAACTCCGGGAAACCCTCACGCAGTCCGATCGACGGCATTGGGATCCGAGTAACAGGCCTTTCCATGAACAGGGGCTCCTGCCACGGGGTACAGAGGACTTTTAGAAAATCTTGCGAGGGATTTCACCCCACGCGGACTCGAATCTGGAGGTGACACTTCCTGAGGCGCCTCCCATCCAGTTGAGCGGGCCGCGTTCGGTGTGATTCTTTGCTGTTTAATTTACTTAATTCAGTCATTCTGAAACCTAGGGAAGTCATCCATGTTATTGGATTTTGATCTCTTTTTGCTACTCACACTTGAACTTTAGGGCACAAGGATGGAAAGTCTCTGCTTATTGAAGATGGAGCACTGCCCTGGATAGTGAAGAATGCCAATAGCGAAGTTTCTCCAATCAGGCGACACATTGAGCTTGCTTTATGCCACTTGGCTCAACATGGTGAGTGAAATGGTGCACATTCTGCACCTAATTTTGAAAATGGTAGATTTATTTGCATCTGACACATCCTTTTTTTTTTTTTTTGTTTCAGAAGTAAATGCAAAGGATATGATTGGTGAGGGTGCTTTATGGGAATTGGTTCGTATAGCGCGGGATTGTACAAGAGAGGATATTAAATCGTTAGCTCAACGTACCCTAACTTGCAGTCCGATTTTCCAAACAGAGCTGAGACGGCTACGCATAGTATTTTAAGTAACCTAGCAAGTGTTTATATACACCACAGAATTTGGGATGCTTTTTGGGCAGAAGGTGCTGTCATTCTGTAACAAGCATTCAGTTAAAGCAAGCACACTCTGATGAGGTTTGAATCATGGCACTTCATAGACATACAAGAATCAAAAGGCCGTGTTTAAATGATTGGCGAGCATAACTATATATGACCCACTTCTACAGATTGCATCAATTAGTCCCGTCGGAGAGCGTTTCATTCCAGTGCTCGAACTTCGAGTTTCACTTCGTTCCAGCAAAATTGGATCTTTGCCAAGTATACTAATGTCAATTGTATATAGTGCGTAGGACAACATAATTGTCTTCTATGGGGAACTTTTCCTAACTGATCAAACTGGTCAATCCCCTACTGTACCTGTATTGTTTTTGTGTCGAACATGCCAGGGAAGTAAACCGATGCGAGTAGCTGTTGTAGCCTCATGCTATTGAAACGATATAAATGGATGATTATGAATGAACTGGGATTACCCTCCGAAAGGAAGATTTGAGTTGAAATCTTCAGAATAATGGTTGCTTAGTGTTATCATGCTACTTGTATCTTGCTAAGTAAATTTGTTATTTAGAAAATTTATAAGTTGAAAAAAAACAATCCATTTTTATATGCGCTTCCCATGCAGATTAACTACGCAGAGTGTCGTTTTTGTATGTAGTTTGCAAAGTATCACTTTTTTTCTTTGATCAGCGTGTTCTTGCAGAGGCTTACATACACATTTGAGATGCAATTCTGGTCTTAGCCTTGGATTTCGCCGGTTAAAGTTCACAACTTAGTTGCTTTGAATACATATTATTGGCATGCTTAAGTGCTCTTTACAAGCAATTTTTCTTTACACTCTGAGCTGTAATCCTATAAAAAGTAGCACATTTGTCTTTTTGAGATTAGGAATATTTTATTCGTAACCAATTAATTTTCATGTGATATTCAAAAGAGATAAATTTAGAGATAGCACAATTCATGTTCTACACACTTAATAGTTTTAGTCTTTCGGTCTGAATAGATTCAAATATACGTATCATCTTTTTCAGAGTACAGAAGGAATAAATATTTTCTATCCTTATAGATGATTTGTAATTTTATAGTATGAAAGTTCTACCATTAATTCTAATTTTTTTTTTGGGATAATAAGTAGCATATTTACCACTTTATTGGATGGTGCTAAACTATTTTTATCATCTATCCTTATGTATGAAGTTTTCATTCACTACATATAAGATCGTGCAAGAAATCAAAAGCACAGGCACAGAGACATGATCCATTGAGCAAGTTGAAACACGCATGTCCAAAAAGAAGAAATCATTTAAGTTAACACTTTTATGTCTAACTATAAGAACAAGAAAAATATTATTTTTTAGGATCATTTTAACTTTAAAAAATTAAGTGCTGATGTTGTATTGTCCATAACACTTTTATGTCTAACTATAAGAACAAGAAAAATATTATTTTTTAGAATCATTTTAACTTTAAAAAATTAAGTGCTGATGTTATATTGTCCATATCAACTCTTATGATTTTATTTTTAATATTAAATATTTGAAAAATGTTCGTATGATAATTTTAAAAGTGAAAAGTGGTCATTTAAAAACATTTAAAATTGAAAACTACTATATTTCGAAGCTTGTTATTAAATATTTGGGCTGATGTGAATTCTTAAATTTTTTAAAATTCTCGAAATTAATTATACTTTGTTGGATTATATTTCATTATGGAGTGTGCAGGTGGTGATCTTCTAAGCTCGCCTTTGTTAATGGCGACCATGAAGAAATTAAATTAGGGCCCTGCCACAAATTTAAACTTTTCGTGCGTAGATTTTCAGCAGCATTACTCAGCAAAGCACTACGTTTCCCAGGTCTGTTTCATCGATCCTTAAACACTCTTCAGGGCAGAAAGCCATGATGTTTAGCTTTTTATCTACTCTTCTTTTTATGGTCAATTATATAAATAGTTCATACAAAATGGCTCCATGAGTTGTCCTGGAGCATCATCTTGTTCTCTGAAAAGTATATCAACACCTCCAAAAATATCATTAGCCATTAGATAATAACTAAGAGGGAGATATCCAACACCACAAATGGCTAACTAGTACGAGACCAATCTATCTTGATAGAAGTTAGGGTCAAAACGAAGAATTACATTTCTTATGCACTAGTTTGTTTGTTCTAATAGTGCCTGTTTATGGATAAGCTTGTGTTGCTGTCCACGTGAACTCTCTTGTAATTGTCATATTTTGAATTGTCGTTAAAAAAAAATGTCTATAAATGATATATTTTATACGACTGTCATAGTGGATGAACTCATCAAAAGTGGCACCATCTTCATAAATAGAAGAGTACTAAGTTTTGAACTGTATAATTTCAATGGTCCATACCATCCTTTATAAAATACAAGAGTAAATTTTCTATCCATTTTCAAGTTTAACTTGTGAGATATGAAATACAAAATAATATCTCTACTTCGTGAGATACAAGCACACCAACTTCTCTTGACGCCCTAGCCCTTGTGTTAGAAGTGTCAGTGTTGCATGATGTGATAAACTATATATAGATTATTTTTAGGTCGACCTAAGAATAGCCTCGCTCAGGTCTTGTTTTGACCGTTTGATCGCTACTATCCGACAGCTAGAATCACGCGCGTGTTTAGGGAGCAAAAAGTCACTAGTGGCTTTTACGAAAATCACTAGTGACTTTCAGCCAAAAACACGCGTTCTGTTTCAGTCATCGGATCATATATCTGATCGCCAAAACGCGATTTGAGAAAGGCTACTCTCAGATTGCCTGAGAATTGCTTATATATATACTATCCGACGGCTAAAATACGACCTGAGCGAGGCTACTATCAAATTGCCTATATATATATATATATATATATATAGTTTTTTAGCCATCTTCCATAATATTTTCAAAAATGAAAAGAGAATAAACAAGCTCAGTCCTGCTCTTCTTTAACCTGTCGGTTTTCTTTCTTCAGCATACACCACGAGTTTGCAGTAGTCCCGCGACCAAGTATGGGATCATCGTCGGACCAAGAAGGGCAGAGATCTGGGAACTTGCTTACCTACCCGTCTAAACTTTGATATATTTGTCCCCATTAATGGAGGCCGGTGGAGCTCTGTGCACCTCGAAAATAAGCTCCTTCAATAACCATGCACGTGCGCCCACAGTCCTCGTTCACTCTCATTAACCAACCAATCGGCTAACGCCCCCTCTTCTTTCTTCATACTTAACTGCTCGTAAAATAGTAAGTATTGATATGGGAAGAAAAACGCATAGTAGACAGCTTAACTGATAATACGGTGGCTCATAATAAATTACTTATTGAGTTTGAATCACAAATTGATTATAAAAAAAGAATCTGATATATAGTAAATTTTTTATCTTTTATCTTAAATAATAGTTAAACGAAAAAAGTTAGGAGCTAGAATTGTTTGGCGAGAAGGTGAGGGGGGAAGTGACAGTGATAAAACCGATGCAAGTACAGTCTGTAAGACTTGCCTCTCTTTCCATCACCTTTTCTTTTGTGTGCTTTTTAGGAATGGGGAGATGGAACGTATGATTATAAGACTCACAAAAGCCTGGAGGACCAAAAAGATATCATCTGAACTGTAACTCTAATAAGTGAGACCACCACTCCATGATCATCAGAAGAAAATTTAAAAAAAAAAAATTATTATTATTTAAGAAAAGAAGTTCATGACTACACTAAGAAAAAGACGCAGCTGTTTAATTTCATGTCATCAAAGAACTTACTAGCACACGAAGACATAAAATTTTTACAAGCTTCATCAAACTAAAGATTTCATGGTCATCATGTCATTGAAAACAAGAAACTTGTAAACCCAAATTAAGAAGAACATACAATATTAGAGGAGAATAAAAGAAAGCACTGATCATAATGAGTTTATACAACTCCTGGAATTGAAGGCCTTCCTCTTCCAGTTTCTTGCTTGCTTCATGATCAGAAAGGAGCACGGCCGGTGGCTCCGGTAGCCCAGGCGCCGTACGTATCCACCGGAAGCTGTAGGCCGCCCAGAAGATTCGGCGGCAAACCATGGAAGAAACCTCCTCCATTAGGATCTGCAAGCAGCTGCTGATGTTGCTGCTGTGGCGGTGGCGACTGTCCGACAAGCGGCGGAGATCCCATAGCTCCGTTGGCTGGAATTTGCTCATCCTCGTCAAGCGGCAGCCGCTCATAAGCTGCGTTACCGAACGACGCCGCCATTATGATAACTGGTCCTGACGCGATAAGCGATCCAACCACGCTGCCGCCGACGACCTGACCCTGGCCGCCGGAAAGATAAACGGTAAGCCCGGTTGCTGCTGGCGGCGCCGGAGGTGGAAGGAACGACCCGGAGAGCGATAGAATCTCGAAACGACCTTGCAGCGAAACAACTGCGCCGGCGGTAGCAGGCTGGCGTAGGGTGACGTTTGTGACGGCGCCAGTGCCGCTGAGGACGCAGACGCCGCGCTGACGGCGGCGGGCGTAGGTGGCGAGGCTTTCGATAATATCGCTGCCGGAGTTAACTTCCATAACGTGAGATTTCAGAGCGTTGGCACTGTCGCGGGTTATAATTATGGGAGGTTTGGGCTTGTTCTTGGAGCCTGAGGGACGGCCGCGTGGACGACGGTGAGATTCACCGTCAGTAGGCGGAGCGGGAATAATATCTCTGCCTTGATCATCGCTGCTGCCATTTGTGGTGGTGCTGTTGTTGTTGACCTTTTTGTTTGGGCTGAAGAAGTTAGCATCGGGATCGGATTTGACGGCCGGCTGGAGCTGCGGGATGTGGAAAGGGTGGTGGTGGAAATCGCGAGCGTGGAACGGCTGTGGATGGTGATGCGCAACTGCTGCAGGATCCATCGATCTTCTTGACAATCAATATTGTTTCTAAGCACTCGATCTACTTAGAAAATGAACCTAGTGCACTCTTGAAAACTCTAGCATAAACCAAACTAGGTGCAAAAACTAGTTAATTAGGTGATGGAACAGCACATCACCAGTAAACCCTAAAAAGAAAGCAGAAATAATGATTTAACGAAAAAGAAAGGCGGCTGCTTGCCTGCCCGTTTCTTTGCTTGCTGCAGTTATTCTCTTCCACTAACAAAAGCTTCTCTCAGAAAAAAAAAAAAACAAGTAAGATCAGAAAAAGAAGAAGAAGAAGAAGAAGGAGGATTCAGCGGAAGAGAAGCAAGGAGAATCTAGTAGAAAGAAAGGAACAAGAGATCACTGCCATGTTTTAAATTTTCAGAATTAACTGCTATCTATTAAAAGTTTTTTTTTTTTTCCCTGCAGCCGCAGCCGCAGGGGAGCTTGTTGCTGCTAATGTTGTAGTTGGACTTGGAGAGAGAGAGAGAGAGAGAGAGAGAGAGAGAGAGAGAGTTTGACTACTTGTAGAGGTGAGTTAGGGACATATATGGTCAGAGTTAGCGGATTAACGGAGCTGGTTAAGTATGGGTTTGTTTCGGTTCTGCTTGAAATGCGGTAAGATGGCGGTGATTGCACCCAAAACCGCACGATCTGAAAAAACCATTTAAAAAAAAAAGAGTTGTAAGATCAAATCATCCCATCTTCTTTCCCCATTTTTTTCTCATGTCCTTAGAAAATAGGACATTATATGATTGCCAAATTCAGAGCGACTCTCTACATCGTATCATATATAATGTGATATTCTAATTAGGTGTAATAAGAAAAAATATTGGTAAGATGAGGTCACCAACTGGAGTCCAAGATCTGCGCATGTAAATCGAGAAAGAATATTTATAGTTAATGCGGTAAATAATGATGCAGGGAGTTTTTTTACGTGGTTCAGTCATCAAATGAATTACGTCCAAACATGTAATGAAGATTAGATGACCTCCATTTTCTAGTAGTTATGAAGGTCGGTGAGATTTATGGAGAGAAAGACACTAAGATAATTTCTCTGATTAAGCCTACGAATTAGAAAGGGAATGTCTCTCCATTTTAACTTACAATCTCTCTTTCTTCTCTTTTTTTTGTGTATTTCTCTCTTTCATCCATTTTTTCCTATGTGAATCTGGTCCGTTAATTATATCCATTCGTGATCAACCGAATTTTAACGATGTGCATCAAATGCAACATGATAAGAGAGAGGGAGCAGAAATCGTGTTCGATAGCGTAACTCCACGTCCGCCTATTTGTACTTTCGGACTGATCATCTCATAATTCTTAACTTTACTCTGAGGCACGTGGGCTCCTGTCCCAACAGGAGGATAGTCATGGCACCAGCCTACAGAGCGCTGCAGGCCCGTTCATAGATATTGTACTATTGTTAGTCTTTTAAGTAGACTTGTGTAGGCTCATAATTTGAAGTTTTACGATATTTGAATATGGTGATACATAGGCAAGTTCATCTAGAGATGTTAAAACTACAATAATAGTTTATACCCTCATTTCATTCCTAAATCGTCACCATTTATCTCCCAACATCTATCTCCCTCCTGCACTTCGTATCAATTTCCACCAGATCATATATATACACACAGGATGGAGGGAAAAGAGGAGGAAAAAAGTGAGGATAGATACTAGTACTGTTAGAAGTAAAAGTTTAGAGACAAATATCAAATTGATATATGCGACAAACTTAAATCGAGAGGCTATAATGTACTTTGCCAAATAAATTGTGGTAGTGCGGTTTTGGTTGATAGTGAGGGGTACATAAACTCAAATCTCCTGTCTTATTTTCTATCAAAATTTGTCCTATTGGTCTGATGGATGACACGGATAATATAATCTTTTATTAATTTTATTTATTATATAAAATCTTCTCGTTAATTTATAAGAATTATCAAATGATCAGAGACATAGCTTGAATAGAGAATTTCGATTTCAGCATAAAGATCAGACAGCTTCCATTTGTCGTGTCATCAGCTCGCAATGGCCGTCTCCTCCACGCCAGAAGCAAATGGGGAGAAAGCCACCGGTTTTGTGGTGATAATTACGGGCCAAGCCAGTCGGAGTTAGCAGCGTCTAATCCGTCAACATCGACGCAGCGCGGACTTTCGGGGGATGTGAATGAAAATCGCCACCAAATCACCTCTCCGACCCACGTTGTTGCATCGTATATATATAAATATAAGATCGACGATGCTCGTGGGTTCAGACGAGACGACAATAAAGTCTCACCCACTCCAATCAGGAACAATATATGATGGTGGTAAACTCTCTAATGACCTGCTTTAGTTGACAACTTGCTAAGATTTAGTACAAGACTTGCTTTTTTATTAGAGTTCTAATTAAAGGGCTGTGCTAGCCAGACCTGATCAATGAATAGTGAAGGTTTATTATCATGCTAAGAAAAAATAAATAAATAAATAAATGAGCGTCCTTGCGGTAAACGAAGTTATTATTAGTCCCATTATGGCTGAGTTTATTTATTTATTTTCTTTTCAAATGTACTTTTTGGCTCGAAGTTCAGTTCCATAATTGAATTTCATGCACTTCTGGGCTAACTTTTAGATAACTTGGTGTCTTAATTCTTGGTAGTTAATCATGGAATAAGAGTAAAACTGTGGAGCACAATTGCTATCAAAATCGGTATTGCCATATGAGAAAAGAATAGTTTTGGTCTATTAATCGACAACATCGTACAAAACATATCGATATTAATAAAAAATAACGATCGTTGGTACCGTTTTGTTAACTCTAATACAACCTTTACTCTGTAATGTGGCTTATAAAGACAGTCTAATAAATTTACTTGTTAAAGAAACACTTAAAAATCACTTTTATAAAAGTAAATTGCAGGCTCTACAGGTTTGCCGTTTGTTCTTCAAACAATGAAGAATAGTTCGGCTTCAATTCACCAAAAAATACTAATATGTACGATTAGAAATAAAATTTTAGGAGCATTATTTAGAAAAACAATTTAAATAGATATTTTTCCAAAAATTGTATATTTTGATGAAATCGACAATTATAACGTTGAAGATTTTTTCAAAAAAACAATTTAAATAGATATTTTTAGAACAATTTTAATGTGCTATCTCTAATCCGCTTCAAATCTGTTAAATTTTAGAGTCTCAAAATATCTATTTATAAATATTATTTAATTTTTTTTTAATATTGATGACGAATAAAATCAATTTAGGGTATGTATTCTAGATTTATGATTTGTACTAAATTTGAAATATGAGGCATTCGTTTTAATAGGATTATTTTCTATAAATAGAGAGAGTAGGACCTCTTAAAGGAATGGACATAGGACTCGACAGGGGACTTGACTCGAGACTATTTAGAAGAGCACGAGAGGAAAAATAAGAATCTGCGAAGCCTTAGTCCCCGTCTCTTAGGAAGAGGACTTAGAGGAGATACCGAACTCTGCAAAGCTACGTCTTGAAGCCAATTGAGGAAATCATTATAATCGATTCTTTTCTATCTCTTAGAGTGTATTTTTATCGGTGGCGACGATAAAGCCCGTGATTTTACTTCGGAAGTTTTGGAGGGTTTCACATAAAGACTGTACGTGTTCGAGTATAATTGAACATATCACTTTTAAAGCTAATTCTGTATTTAAATACTCAGCAGAGTCGAGATCATTCTCAATCAAGTATAATATAGTTAATATTATCAAAATTTATAACGTTAATATTACAAATTCTTTCAAAAAATATTTTTATTTTTATTTTTGTTAAAATTTACAGATTGGTGGATTATTTGGCTCACCCGCTCCGGTCTTAAGCAATATCCGCAGCTCTGTGTCAAGACAGCGAGCTACGAGGCTCGAATCTCAGGAGGCCCGATTAGCAGCACGTTGGAGCAGGAGACCATCATCACGCTGTAGAAACAAAAAAAAAAAAAAAAATATCGCAAGTCGAGCGGTCAGCCTGGAAAAGCTTCACGTCGCCATCCTTGGAGCCGTCGACAGCGCAGCGCCCACGTATCTCGGCTTGCGGGCCCAACAACTCCCTCCACCCTCCTACGGACCGCTCGGCTGCTTCCTCGGCCCAACGCGGACCCACTTCTTTATCTCCCCCACGCAAACGTGCCAAGTAGAACCGCACGTACACCCCCGGCTGCGGCTAGGAATTCGGCGATTAGTAGAAGCCATTAACACCAGCATCCTGCCTAAGGCGCAAAAAGATCCTATGCAGCAAAGGAAATTTTGGTTTTAGTTCTTCAAATAAGAATTTTAATGAATAAAAAAAAAGTGGTTAACCAGGCCGATATAGCCGCTTGTCTAGATTGACACCTAAAAGTTTTTGAGCCATCTTTGACAAATTCAGAATTTGGTACATGCCGTCTATGCGAACCGTGCTGAAATGTACGAATAATTAATTTAGAAAGATTCTAGTAATAAATCAGAATTCAAAAGGATTAAAAAATTATTTAAACATAGTGAAAGGCCAAGCACATTTTTCTACTCCGTGCGGACGAGAGGAGGAGATGCGACGACGGCACTGTACTCGTGTGAGAGAGATAAGAGAGAGAAATAGAGAGAAAGAGAGAAGCTATGATAACACATTGCATTTTGATGGTCAATGAAGACACATAATTTTAGTCAAGAGGGAGCGAGCTGCAAATTGTGATAGCAGAGGTGGTGACGCATGGTCGCAGCGGTAGGCTCAAATTTTTATCTTTTTTGGGGGGCAGGTAGGTGCTGGCATTCGCCAAGTACGGCATGGTGCCAGACAGTATCAAGTATATCGTCCGACATATAAAATTATATTTCTAGCTAGTTTAAACGGTAAGAAGGATTACTCAAATATCTTTTACTGATATCAAAGTACAAGTACTCTCCCAAATTGATCTTCCTCAAATCTGCGATGAATACTCCCCCCATCCTCAAATAACCCAGATATATCTATGTAATTGACAGTTTTGATTGTACGGTCATTAATATGAACTTAGGAAGTTGGGCTCAACATAAAGCGAAGATAACGGACTGTTTTTTTATTTTTTATTTATTTTTTAATATATACTATAATTAAAATTTTGGAACACTTCCTGCTGCAAAACATTTACCAAGAGGTAAGAAGTACGGACACGGACGCGGGTACAAGGAACGACATGGCACAACTCGGGGACACGGCAATTTTTAAAAAATTAGGACACGGATATGGCTGGAATACGGTAATAAAAAATATAAAAGTAAAAATAACTTATATGAAGTATTTAAATATCTATAAATATAATAACATTATAATATTTAATAGTAAATTTATATATAATATAATATTTTACTTCTTTGAGACAATTTAAAATACCAATTTAAATTATACTAACTAAATAATAAATACATATCTGAATATGTAATATATTATATACTTATAAATTAGTTATTATAATATTGTATATCTAAAAAGATATTTAAAAAAATTAAATTTTTTTTTAAAAATTTAAAAAAAAAAAAATAGATAAGAAACGATTCGCGTGGGACAACTTCTGCTCGCGTGTACGAGCCTGTCCAGGCGTGTCAAATTTTTTTTTTTTTTTTTTTTGGACATCACCATGTGGCGTTGTCCGGACATGTGTCCGGCCCGTGTTCAAGGGTCGTATCCGACACTATACCGATACTAATCCATAACAATTTTCGGAGTGTCCTAAAGCAGAGCATTTGTTGTGGGGGAATTGCATATTCCATTGTCCGTTTGGTTACAAGTAGAAAAATTATAAAAGATTCCAATTTTCGAAAGATAATAATTGGGAGGAGAATGATTATCTAAGGGTTTCTCAATCAATGTTCCAGCCAATCATGTGCAAATGATTGTTATTGACTTTGTCATTTTCCATTTGCTACGATATAAGCCAAAATACACTCTTATAATTCAAAATCGTCAAAATATATCTTTCTAATTCATAATGATTTCTTATGCCCCCATTCATACATAAAATAACAAAGTTATCCTTATTTTTATTTATTTTTTTTGAAAAATGATGACATATAATTTGACGAGGATAATTTCATTATTTTACAGAATTAAATAAGCATAAAAAATAATTTTGAATTAGGAGGTCAGATTTTGATAATTTTCAATTATAGAAGACATATTTTAGCAAATAGCCAGCAGATTATCTATACACGATACATTTACTCTTGTGTGCCTATTTATCTTTTTCTTTCTAAGGAGTTCTAATCATTGAATTTTGTGGGAGACAAGAATTATAAAACTGTCTTGGCTTGCTCTAATAATAGTAGTAAGTTGTTAAAAAGGGGAGCTCAATGGGAGGCATCTACAATTTTATTTCTTTGTCGCGGACATACCTCCTAGAGCTATTTGATAATTCATTTTATATATACGCGCAGCATGCAAAATTGTAGATTCTGCTATTCGGTGCATAGTTTAATGTCATGTTTATCATTTTTCTAACTTACATACTTACTATTTCTTAACATGTACTAAGAACGGGACTATAAAAATTAAAAATTAATTAGATATTATATAATTTCAAACTAAAATTATTCGAACAATGTAATAACTAATATAAATTTGTATAATTTATGGACAACTTTGTATAGTCTGTACCCTAAATGTATATTTGATGAGAAATTGATAGTATAAGTAATAATTAAGTTATAAAAATTATTTATAGTATAAATATAAATAATAATTGTTATTCTATTTTTTGATTTTGTTAGATTTGTCATTTTCTCTTCATTTTTTAAACCTACCCAATTTTATTTGGAGTATATGAAGAGACCTACATGGTAATAAGTGTTTATTTATTATAAGAAAAATAGTTAAAGAATACAAAAACAAATACAATCTTCAATAACGAAAAAGAATTAGATATTTGACACGTAGCTCATAACCAAGAGATCAAAAGTGCCACACGGCATAAAAACGTAGTTATCTTTCTCTTTACTTATATTATTATTATTATTATATAGAGGGATGGTGGTAATAAGTGCAAAGAGTAGTTTTATCCAAAAATCTCCTGTTTTGCAAAACTTTCTCATAATTACTCCCTGGTAATTAAAAAATTTACAAAATCACTCCAAAACACGTGTTATAAGTAATTTTCAAAAATAGTGGAAACGATAAATAAATTTTATTATGCTCTATAATTTTTATATTCAATGTTTTTTAAAAAAAGTATTTTTAAATATATGTGGAGACGCCAAAGTGTTTGTCACTAATAAAGAATTCGAAGTCATAAAACACCTAATTTGATATTTGTTTTCTTTTTTAAAAAATTTCAATACATAAGTGTAAAGCACATCAATTTTTTTTATATTTAAAATTTTCTGAAAATACTTATATACGTGCTTGACTGTGCTTGACGGATTAATTATAAATTTATTTGGAAGGGCATATAAAAGGAGGGCTGATCCAACACTATTCCTAAGTACAAACTGAAGTCATCGAGATTCGTGTAAAAGGATGAATGGTTCAGATCATACCAATATTATCTATATATTGCTGCACAGTTAATTGCATAAAGACTGCTACCCCTTCCACTCGTATGTGTTCATGAAGCAAGATAGGATAAGGTCTTCTTAAACATCTCAAATATTTTATTGATCCATCACCAAATCTCTAGTTGTTTATAATAATATGAATTCTGCAGTGTTA
This sequence comes from Xerophyta viscosa, assembly GCA_002076135.1. Lineage (NCBI taxonomy): Eukaryota > Viridiplantae > Streptophyta > Magnoliopsida > Pandanales > Velloziaceae > Xerophyta > Xerophyta viscosa. The sequence goes on from MJHO01000001.1 coordinate 6,006,201, forward strand.
ACAGTGATTGGTTCCTCGCTTCTTCTCCTTCATCACGATCAAAGAGAATCAAGAGCACATGCAGAGCCTAGAGATCCAAACCCTAACAGCAGAGAGGACTTTTGGAAATTGGTGGTCGTAGATGCTCCAGATTTGGCTGATTCCCATCCACTCACAGGATTCACCAACACCTCAAAATCCAAACAAAATCAAGCCATTAACCATAAACGATTATGCAAATTGCTAATTATATAATTCACTTGTCGATAGATCGGACCGTCCGAGATAACTGGTAATCTAGTTGTCTTCATCTTTGCTTTTCTTGATGCCAAAATCTATTTTACTTTTCAATGTACAAAGATGTGTTTATCCTTACTTATGTAAATCCATATTAAGATATAGAATTTTAAAGAAGTAAACTATATACTTGTAGAGTAATGTAAATTGCATAACTTCGTAACTCAAAATATTTTCATCAATGTAAATAAATATGTCAGACATATAGACAAAAATACAATATAAAAGCAAATCAATATGTGTACTACAATGTTGATGATCTACTATAGTTATTTTTTTATTTCTTTAAAAAATATTTTAAACTACAAAATTATATTTCGTTTCAGTTTGCAACTTTGTAGCTCAAATTACTTGCAAAAATGCTTTTAAATATGAGTTTTATGAGTGAAATACAAGTAATACAACTCATGCCTAGAGTATTACAAAATTTTCTAAGCCAATGAGGGTTCGTTCTGGGGTCATAATGATAGTCTCATAAAGTTTCTTATTATGAGTTTGATTTTTATATTGTCGGTATAAAAAGTAGTTGGAGGCACTACATAAAAAAGTCAAATAACGACTAAACAGTTACCGTTGTTTACTCGTTAATAGTGCGAATTTTAGCCGTAGAAGCTTATAATGACTAAATTAAATAACATTTAGTCGTTGGATCATTGTCACTAAAGATCATATTTTTTTGTAGTGAGGTATGCATGTATGCACCCCATATGATAGGTTCAAATGGTGTTGCAAACCGTGCGCTATAGGTTCAAAAGACTATTGTTGGGTTTGTGCGCTCTTGAAACAGCCATATAGGAAGAACTGACAACTATGCTATTCAAGTGAAGGGCTGGGGACCGAGAGGGGACAAATACACTCCCCCCCCCCCTAAAAAGTTGCACTTGTCGATGAAGAGGACGCCACGACTTCTAAGTATGTATAAGTAATGCCAGTGGATTTTGCAGCATATGATACCATTGGTTTGTTTGTGATTCATGTGAAGATCTCCTACATGTTGATCGACTACAAACGAAAAAGTCAAGGTCGCCAAACAAAACACTTTCTAGTTCAAAGTATTGAATGCTAGTGTAGCTTGACACTTCATGGAAATGAGCTTGATGATCCATAGCCTCACTATTACATGTAACTCTCAATGGATACAAATTACGTTATTTTGAGACTCTATAGTTTACATGCAAAACATACCTTCCTATTAGTTTAGATAGTGCTACATTCGCCTTTTTCATAGAAGTCAATCGAAAATTAAAAAAAAAAAAATCTTTCAACAACAACACATCATTATGTCATGAGTCCGATGTCTGAGCTTGGAGAGGTTGAGATGTACGCAGTTATGTCTCAAAGAAGGCTATTTTTAAGGACCATGGCCTCATTACAACAAAAATTCATATTTACGACCGTACTTTCGGTGACCACACACAATCAGTCACAACTGCAGCTGTTCGAATGGACATGGCGCCGTCGCCGATGTGTATGTGATTAGCGACCCCTTTTGGATGCGGTCGTTAATAGCATGTGGTTCAAAGTCCGCTACACCAACAGCCATCGAACATTTCTCCGACGATGACTGACATGAGGAGTGGTCGTTGGCCATGTTGCCTTCAACGACCGCTTCTGCAATGGTCGTTGTTCTCATGCGGTTCAAAGACCACTCACCACACGATCGTTGATCTTGTGGGTTCCATGCCCGCTCCGTCGAGCAGTCGTTGATCTTGTTTGTAATTGATGACTACATTGAAGTCGATCACTAATCTTGCAAAATACGTTATAAGAGGCGTGTGAACCGTAGGTCTATTAAAGTAGATTGAGCGCGCGATGAGCAAATTCGACGGCGGCGAAGATCAAGCGGCATACGAGAAGTGGAAAAGTTTTCATTGAAAAGCATTGTTGCTTGCAGTGATTGTTTTAAACATTGAAATGTCATATTATTCCTAGTTTTTAAGATTTAATGTAATTTAAAATCCTTGGCATTTTCTTTTCTTTTTTTTTTTTTTTTTTTTTTTTTTTTTTTGAGGTTGTCATGAAAACATTCTCCCTATCATCGACGCACTTTTATATGACCCGCGTAACAGATAAACCCTACAGGTGGCATAAATATATAGAGGTCCCGATCTTTTATTCTAGACAAGTCTTAAAATCATAACAAAATATACATACATACATACACACACACACACACACACATACACACACATATATATATATATATATGTATGTATGTATATATACACACACACGCACACACACACACACACAACCGACTAGGTACGTTTTTACATCCTTCATTTTGATGCTATGTCCATACTTTGCATATTTTAGTCAAAATGTAATATGAAAAGTGCATATAAAAAAGAAGACTGAAAGATGTCAGTTTGAATAATGTGCATTAGGCATTGCGCATTGAGTTTATCTAATCGGTTGGTCCCTTCATCACAAGGGTCTGTTTTAAATACGAAACCATGAAGTTACTTTAATTTGTTTCAGACACACTCATAAATATTTAAAGGTTAGGTACATAATATGCACATAAAAGATCATATTTGTAATACAATTTGGTCAGACAACTTTTGGTAGATTCCTTAATTCATCTTCTTAGCCATTGATCCTACCGAATCAAGTCATTAATAAATACTATGAAAATTTGCAGTAGAACAAATATTCAAAAGTTGTTGATTCTAATGAGTTAACGCTTACGTCAAAGTAGGGCTATTGCTTCACAACTCGACTCAAGAGAAAAACAATTATGTGGAATCATTGGAAGAACATTTGAGATGGCAAAATCGTGAGTATTTTATGTAAGAATACTGGCTCATCACAAGGTTTAAAGTTAACAAAAGCTTTTACATATACACTATGAGTAAGTTTATCCTTAGTGACAAAGATTTAACGACTAAACTAAATTAATTTAGTCATTATGAGCTTCTGCAACCAAAATTCGTACTATCAATTACTAAATAATAGTAGCTGTTTAGTCATAATTTGATTTTTTTTTTTCTAATAGTGGTATTAACAAGAAGGGGGGATGGATGGATGCATAGGTATTAAGGCCTGCTTAAACTAAGTTATTCCTTTTTTTTTCCCCTGAAGTTTAACTTACTAGGTTAGTTTTGCTTGACACTAAATATAAATATTTCTGAGCTTATTTCATGATCACCTTCGAGCGGCCTCAAGTATATTAGTTATGCATCCTAGCTCTAAATTGCATGTTCGGAAATAGTCTATAAGTTAACTTCGAAATTCAACTTCTGCATCAAAATTTGAATTTAGCCCTACCTTTTTTCGGTTCGAAAGGTTAACTTGTCGCAGATTATTAACTTCATATGGCTAATGTGATGTGAAAGAAAAGCTGAAAACGTCGGAAAGAAAACAAATAAAAGACTTTGGTTTTGATAAGATAGATGGCAATTTTGGAAGTATGGCCGTCGGATCCCATGTCGTATCGCTTGTCACATCATGCGTTCATATTTGTTGACTCGCATTCTGGGTCTCCATCACCCAACTTCTCCTTGCTCTTTCGCATGCTTTGTCATCCAAATACATCCCCTTCTCTCTCTCTCTCTCTCTCTCTCTCTCTCTCTCTCTCCATTCTTGCCAGTCACATTAAATTGCTCTAGAAATAGAACAAATTCAACCCACAAAATTATTTTTTGAGATGTTGCCAAAAAATTCTCTGCATTGTAAAAATGTTTCAAACAGGCACTTGTTTACCAACAAGTGTTGACTCAATTAGTTAACAAAGTTGTAGTCTCTAGTTGAATGGCTTCTGCAAAAGATATGGGTTTAGCCTACAGTATGCACTTGTTGGAAGAAAAATTATCAAAATTATTCTATTCTCCGAATGAGGATAGTTTCATCTCTTACTAAGGTGGAGTTATTCATGGAAAATACCAAAAAAGTACCCTTTTAAAAAAAAAAAGAAAACTTATAAAATCAAAATACATATAGATACAAATATACTTTTGCGAAAAAAAAAATAAATGAACAAATATATTTTGGTATGCTCTACAATTTTTGCATATAAAAGATTTCCACAAAATAATTCAAAATAGATGTTTTAAGGCTCTAAAGTTTTTGTCAACTATTAAAAATTTTGGAGCCTTAACATAACTTTGGAGATATTTTTTTTTAAAGAAATTCCATATAATTTTGACTTCACCTGAGTATAGCTTCTTTCTTGAAGAAATCCTGCACAATTTTGTTGTTTATTTTAAAATGGCATACCCCTCGCGTTTAGCACAATTGGATGGGAGTGCCTCAGGAAATTTTACCATCCCGGTTCGAGTTCGCATGGGGTAAATCTCCCGTAAGAAGAAAAATTATTTGTACTCCATAGCAGGAGCTTCCGTTCTTAGAATGCTAGTATTCGGATATTAGAGCGTCGGTTTGGACTGGGTATTAGGATTTTATACAAGTTTGAGGTTTCTACTGGGGCGTGCGCTCGTGTTACAGTTCCACTACGATAATCTCAAAAAAAAAAGCATACCCTTTTCAAGGGCTTTAGCACTCGGCCCTTTAAACGAGCAAGTCTAGAATAAGTCCTGTTGCCTTTGTTACAAGTTATGTATAAATTAGTAGCATTGCTATAGAGCATTTTACTTATAGCTAATAGCCCCTCTCTAATAGTGTATAGTAGGATACACTTTTGCTTATTCATAGCAGGATATGGGTGCAACGTAACGAATGTTTGAGATGTAGGAATGTGCTAAGACGATACCTACTGCAGTAAGATCAAAGATAATTATATTCCATTCTAACAAAGAATCATACTTTAGCATTTCCAAATGTATGCCAACCACAATTTTACGTACCCTAAAATCGGCGATATTTTTCTTTTGCTTGTCACGCTGGAGGTCAAACAGATTATTAACTCATCGATATCCCTAATAGATGGCAAAAGTTCATCGAAACCATTCTTTAACCTTCCAGCAGTGCACTTTACGTACGTCTTTGAGCCTCCTCAGTTTAGTTTGTGACGTATTTTTTAGCCACGATACATATTTTATCTACTAATTCAACATAGCAAATAATATTGACATTTTTAGTTGTAATAATTGTTTGACTTAAAATTAATTTCTTCTAATGGTTAAGTCATCAAATTAGCACTATAATACATGGTAAAATTAACATTTGTCACGAAAAATGACATTATAGACTACATTTGAAAAATCTGTGCTTGAAATGAATATTTGAAGTATAAAGACGGCACATCACATTTTCGAAAGTTCAGTATCAGTTACTAACAGATGTCCATTTGTGAAACTGTGAAAACCTCTGAGATTCAAAGAAAGGAGAGAGAGAGGTTATAACTTGTAACTGTTGACGAATCAAATCCCGTTCTAATCCACTTGGATTAGTGTAATCTTTAACAAAGAAATATTCAAAATAAGATGCCAACCCACAGTAAGCATTAACAAATCCCAAACAATATAAAGGTCAGGACCACAGAAACCCTAACCCTAATTCTTCCACACGTCCGTCGATCCACGTCCACATGTGATCTAACATATTCGCCGCCCTTCCACATTACCCACGCTTTCGCTTTCTACCCTCCCTCTACTTTCCACCAGCTGCGCAGCACCGCGGGTCGCTCCTAGTGTCACTCCTTGGTGTAATATAGGATAAACGTAGGAGCTAGTGACGCATGGGGGGACCGAAATTAGCACACCGTGTTAGTTTAATGGGTTTTTATAAGCAGCGAGCATCTCGGTGGAGAGTTAATGAAGTTTAATATTGTTGAGTGATGAGCTGCCGACCGACCACAGCCAAGGAGCCCATGTGACGAATCCTCGACAGCGACGGATTGTTTGGAGCCACCTACATACATAACTACAAGATTTAAGGAGTTTTACATATAGTTTTATTAGGATCGTCAGCCACCGGTGATAGGCCGGCGCTGAGTCAACGGACGTCGTACTCGGTACTCGCCTCGACAGCGATCGCCGGAGCTGCAGCACGAATCGTGGGATGCCCCACTGATCCCAATAATAATTTATAAGTTGCAACTTGGCCACTCTCCACTACCGGCTTGAGCAGGAACAACGTCGATTAATTCCTTCCTTGTTTATTAATTCTCATGGGTTATAGTAGTTGAGAGTGGTAAATCAATTAGCGACTTTATATATACTGTTAAAGTTATTCTGCACCTGCTTACCTAGTGTGTTCAATCTTTAATTTAGATTTTTAGATCCTTGATTGTGTTGATGTTCATTAATTAGCTAATGTCAACGAAGATGCACTTATATAAATCGGTGACAGTACAAGTATTTCTTGATGGGGATAATTAGCTGAGATCCAGATAAACATCATCCTAACTAAAGCATTCCTTAAATTTTAAGTGATTTTTCCATATCGAACTTTATGTTTAGAAGTTCTAAGTATTCATGATGTTTGCTGGTACGTGCATTTGGCACGGCGGGGGGGCTGATCCCTGAGTTGGAACTGGGCCAGTCTGGGTTAGTTCTTCCAGGAAAAGGCTGGTCTCATGATGTCAAGGGGCATTGCTTGATCACCAAAAAAAACAAAAAACAAAAAAAAGGTATTCTTGAAGGCCTTCATTTGGGCCGACAACATGGTTTACCCCTCAGTCTGTTAGTACGTAGATCGGTAGCAGTCTCTTATGTTGTATGAAAATTCTTTTTTTTAATATTTACAAGAAAAAGTTATATTTATAACCGGTCCATTTTGTCTACTGTCGTAATATGTAAACTCTCCTGTGCTCATCCCGATTCTACAATGTTGCATGAAAATTCTTGCTGTGCGGATTAATTAGTTTAAACGTGTAATTTGTGAGTCCAAGCTCCAGAGGCTCTGCCTTACCGGCACCCACGATAGCCAATCAAATTGCAAATGCTGCTGTCGTAAAGTCAGATATCGTAAAGTCAGATAGAGTGTGTTAAAGTAGAATTTCAAAAGACAAATACAGTCAACTGAAGTCTGTCGACATGTTCTCTTCTCAATTAGATGGAAACTTCAATGGAGAGAAGCATGAGTGTTACAAAGTGGGAAGTTTTCGATATATGATCGCTGTCAAAATAAGGCTGATTATTACACTATCCATAATGAAGTATTAGTATTAGAAAGGGACTTATATACCGAAAGTCTTCAATGAACCATGAGTTTTAATAGTACAATCATCCCAACTTTGCAAAAAAGTGGCCATGTTTAAAGAATAATCTTTAGGAAAATCAAAATTTTGTAGAAGACGAAATTTTAGATAGATTGATTTATGGGGTTTTGCTGCATCTCTAACTCAAACTTCTTGAAACAAAGGGTCGGTAGCCAGGGTGAATTCGTAGGAACGACCATGACTACCAGTCCGTCGAAGAATTCCATTTATAGGAAATTGTCTACGAAATAGATTATATGTATTGATTGAATCGTAATAGAAAATTGTCTCAAGATGAGAACCATGTGAACCAAGCAGATTAATCTAAGTAAAGAACCTACTTTAATTATTAGCATAATCTTAGATTTTATTAAACAATCTCTTCATAAATTCAATGGATAAACAAAAGTTTTCCGTGCTTAAATATTCTTCACAAACGTGTTCTTGTTTTTCTCAATCATTTTCTTATTAAAAGGAGCATATAAAGATAATAGGACATATATAGATAGAGACTTATCATAATAAATAGTTAAAGAGTACTGTTTGAGCTAAAAACATCATTTGTAATCCTACATTCGTGAATTAAAAACAAGCTTTTGGGAGTACGAGAGTTAATATCCTTGTAATTTAATGATTTTCATATTGCTTTACGTCTACAATACATTATGTCCTTGTGGCTTCACAGAATAATATATGCGAAGATCTACGGAATTGTGGTACACTTCTAATCCGTCTGAGAGTCGGAAGACAATGGAAAGATTTTAAGTGCTTTATAGTTATATGAAATAGATTGCACTAGAATTTTAAAGAAATCCCTCTCTGGATAAAAATCCCTCGATTACCCTTGCACTTATGGACTCCAACATTCATTAGTAGGGTTTGTAGTGTGGTTGGCAAACCTATATTCACTGATGCAATGACAAATCACAAATCTAGGATTGAATATGCTAGAGTCCTAGTGAAAGTGGATGTCTCTAAAACACTTCCTGATATTGTTCAGATTAAGAACAAGAGTGGCGTTACTTGGTCCCTTCCTATTGAGTATGAGTGGAAACCAAATTTTTATTGCATATGTAATAATTTCACTCATATGACTAAAGTTTGCACGAAAAAGACTGCTGAAGTTTGGGTTGTAAAGACTCAAAAGATCCATGATCTTGCAAATCTTTCAACTATTGCTAATCCTGAAGCATGTGGAGAAATAGATTCTTCTCCAGTGAGTGTGGACAAAAAACATCTTTCTTCACAAAGACAAGAACAATCACAAGTTGATAATTTTCAGGTGGCTAAGAAAACTGTCAAAAGACCAACTAGCAATAGTTCCTCATCTTCTTTGTCTCCAAACTCATATCAGTTAATGAGTGAGTATTCTTTAGCTCCTATTGATGGTAGAGTTGCGTTAGAAGATCGAAAAGGAGAAGAATACTTCTCAAATTTTTTATCCTCCATGAAATCAGCTGTTTGGAATATTAGAGGGTTAAACAACCCTCTAAAGCAAACTGAGGTCAGAAATTTTAATTTTGCTCATTCCATTTCTTTCTTAGCATTGTTAGAAACTAGAGTAATTTGCAAAAAGTGAAAAAAATTAAAAATTTCATCTGTCCTAGCTGGCAATCCTTGGATAACTATAGTTTAGCTGTGAATGGTAGGATTTTGATATTGTGGAATCCTGCAGTATTACAAGTTGATTCTCTACTTAGCTCTGATCAGTTTATTCATTGTAAGCTAAGTTTTAAAGAAAATATGTTTAACTATGTTCTAACCGTAGTTTATGCTTGTAATACAGGTCAACAACGTCTTCAACTTTGGGAAGATCTTGTAAATATAGTACCAGGTATTAACACCCCTTTGGCTTTGCTTCAAGTGATTTTCAATATCATTTTAAAAGAGAATGAGAAAATTGGAGGGTATGAACCCCTTTCAAAAGACATCACTAACTTTCATGATTGTTTACAGACAGCAAATTTAAATGATTTACCTTATAAAGATTGCCTCTATACCTGGTGTAATCAACAAGATTTGCCAAACAGGATTTACTGCAAATTGGACAGAACTTTTGCTTGGGTTGATGTAGATATATCTTTGGAGATTGAATACATGCTTCATGGGCTTTCTGATCATTCTTCTTACCTGATCTCTTTTGGCCCTATCCCTCCAAAAGGTCCTAAGCCTTTTAAGTTTATAAATGCTTGGACTAGTCATCCTAGTTATAGAGATATACTTAAAGATGTCTGGTCTAAAAGTTATCCAGGTACTAAGATGTTTCAGCTGATCTCTAAAATGAAGCTTGTTAAGGGAAAGTTAAAGCATTGGAACAATATTCATTTTGGAGATGTTCATAGAAATTTGATGGACTCTAAAAAGGCTTTTGACATGATCCAAAAGAAGCCTTCAAAAGACTTAATGAATATCTCCCTTATTGCTGAGGAAAGTACTTGTAGAAATCATTACATCTCTTGCTTGGGTAAAGCTAACAGCTTTCTTAAACAGAAAGCTAAATTAGCTTCGATGCATATGGGAGACATGAACACAAAATATTTTCATGCATGCATTAAAGCTAGAAGGCTTACTAATATAATTGTCTCTGTTTATGATGGAAAAGAAATAAATTATCCTCAAAGCAAGATATTGTTGATGCTTTCCTCAAGTATTATACTGACATTTTTGGAACTAGTAATGATGATTCTGCAGGGGGTTTTAAAGCTATCTTCAGTGGTCCAGGTATTTCTATTGATGCTTCCTTAAAACTCTCTTCTCCAGCAGAGAGTTCTAAAATTAGAAATGCAATGTTCTCTCTTGCTAGTGATAAAAGCCTAGGCCTGGATGGTTTCAATGCTCATTTTTTTTAATGATGCTTGGGATATTGTGGGAACAGATGTTACAAATGCTATTCTTGATTTCTTTGCAAGTGGCAAATTGCTTTCAGAAGTAAACTCAACTAGTATATCTTTGATTCCAAAGATGGACAATCCAAATGTCCCTGCAGATTACGACCTATATCTTGTTATGATGCGATTCGGAGCTCCTCGAATTTGAACTCGACTTGCACCGATTCACTTGTTGCTCCAATCTTTCGATTTGATTGTCGAAGGTTTCCAAGACTTCTAGAATCAGGCTTAACTACTATTTTGACTATTTTACTCTGCCGATAACTCCCGTGGGTTGGCTCCTCGACCCTTGCCTATAAGGAGACAAAGAACCTTCGGAATACGCCGGCACCTAGAACCCGTTGGCCCTATAGAAAGAGGCAGAACCGCCGGTTACGCCTTGACGGCCACAATCGACACGGGAAAGTTCGGATTGATAAGTCCGGTTGCGGAACGCCACGGATCTTCTCCGATTAAATCTAAGTTCTAAAAGAACCAAAGAGGATTTTCTTAAAACCTTCACAACAATGAACACACAAGGTTAATTGCATTGATGCCCCAAAAGGGGTATTTATAGTAGTTACAATGGAGATTTCCTATATATCCTCCCAAAATCACTCCTAATTTTAAGGAAACAAAATAACTCAACTAGATTTAGGAAGGATCTCCTAGATCTCCTCCCTAAATCACTTCCAAATCATAAGAAAAGATTATTCTCTACTAGAATTTAGAAGGATCTCCTAGATCTTCCTCCCTAAATCACTCCTAATCCTAAGAAAAGATTTCTACTAAATTTGGAAAGATCTCCTAGATCTCCTCCATAAATCACTCCTAATCCCAATAAAAAGGAAATCTAACTAATTTTGCATACAGCTCTTCACAAAAAAAAAAAAAAAAAAAAAATCGTGGTGGTTAAACAAATATTTAGCCGACTTAATGGTGGATGAAAGATCTTTCTTTGGTTTGATTTTGACTTGGTCCACCATGCTCCTTGCTTGCTTTGGCCGAATTAAGCTATTCCCATAATATCTCCTCAAGTAACATGTGTCTTGGCAGAACTTAATTGAAAGAACATAAGGCCGAAATACCTTTCTTTCCTTGTACTTATATTTTAACCATATGATGAACACAAAAAGCCTCTTTGCTTGATTTTGTATTGGACAGGAATATGGATTGCGTAAGCACAACTTTAGTTGTATCATGCTTGTGCTTGCGACTTGATCTTATGTTTGAGAACACTCCGAAATTATCTCACATACCCTTGGATGGGCCCAAGTTACTCCATTTAGCTCCATTAAAATGTCTTCCATGAACTTTCTAGCTCGATCCCATATACGTGTAACCAACTGAGTCTTAGAACATCCTCCTCCATTCCTTTGGTCATGCTGATTGTGCTCGCATCATGTTGCAATACCTTATATAAATGCATATATAAGGTGATCGAACCAAGATTAGGTACTGTTATGAATGATATCATTTCACCTTCACAAGGTGCATTTGTCTCTGGTAAACTCATTCAACATAATATAATGCGTTGTCATGGCTTTGTTAGAAATTATCATAAGCAAAATATCTCTCCTAGATGTCTCATCAAGCTAGACATTAAAAAGGCTTTTGACACTTTAGAATGTGATTATTTATGGCAAGTTTTGAAAGACTTGAATTTTTCTCAGAAATTCATTCAATGGATACAGGTTTGCATCACTCACCCTTATTTCTCCATATCCATTAATGGGGAACTTCATGGGTATTTCAAAGGTAAAAGAGGCTTGAGGCAGGGTGACCCCTTATCTCCCTTTCTATTTGTATTAGCTATGGAAGGCCTATCCAGACGTATGGGCAACCTAGTTAATATGAAAGGTTTTAAATACCACCCTAAATGCAAGAATCTGTCTCTCACACATTTATGTTTTGCAGATGATCCTTATGATGTTTTCTTATAGGTAACAAAGAATCAATCCAAGCCATGATGAATGAGTTCCATGCTTTCTCCAAGCTCTCTGGGCTGAAAGCAAATATGGAAAAAAAGTCAAATTTATCTTGTGGGGATTAAACATGGAAGCTAAAACTGAAGTTAGTCAATTTTTTTAAGCTTTCAAGAAGGTACTTCTTCCCTGTGAGATACTTGGGTTATCCCACTTATAACTAGGAAAACTCTTTTAAATTTCACTTGTCAGTCTTTAGGTAGATAAAATCACTGCTAGAATCACTGGTTGGGCTGACAAAACCTTTATCATATGCCAGGAAGGTTGCAGCTTGGTAAAAGCCATCATTTTTGCTTTGCAGGTGTATTGGGCATGGTATCTTTATCTTACTAATATCAGTTATTATTGAGGTCGAAACAATTTGTAGAAAATTCCTCTGGGCAGGGTCAAATGCAAAATTTCTAGCTCCTGTTACTTGGGCTGAGGTTTGCAAGCCTAAGAGAGTTGGTGGTTTAGGTATCTTAAACTTAAGTCTTTGGAACAAAGCTGCTATTGCAAAGCATATATGAACTGTAACTACTAAACAAGATAGTGTGTGACTTAAATGGTTTATACTGTTCACCTTAAAGGCCAAAATTTTTGGCAGGTTAACCCCAAAACTACTGATGAGTGGTGTTGGAGGAAAATCTTAAAAAATAGAACCTTTTTTAAACCTTTCTTCAAGGTTCATGTGGGTAATGATTTGAATACCAGTTTCTGGTTTGACATCTGGTTGTGTATTGGCCCATTCTCAAATTTTTTTGCCCCAAGTGATATTGATTCTCTGAGTATTATTAGAAATATTTTGGTTGACAATATGTTTAGAAGAGATGGCTGGAGACTTCGTTTTTCGCTCCACAAAGATCAAGATCAAAGGCCACCTTTACAACAGTAATCCCAGTTTAAAAACTACCCCCTCAAATGTTACTCTTAATGAAAATGAAGACAAAATTAGATGGGACTGGGTAAATTTTTCACTATTTCAAGTGCTTACAATTTCTTACAAGCTTTGCAATTACAAAGTGTAAAATGGACCAAAATTATTTGGGATTCCAGATGTGTCCTCAAGCACAATTTTCTTTCATGACTAATTTTAAAGATAGACTTGCTACAACAGAGTTCCTAGCTAGAAGGGGACTGTCTGTACCTCTAGATTGCAGTTACTGTCAAAATTTAAAAAATACTGATTGTCTTTTTTTTATGTGCAGTTACTCTTTTAGAATCTGAAAGGAAATAATTAAGTAGATGGATTGGTCTTAAGTCTCCTCATCTGAATTGGAAATTTTTATCTTTATGGATCATAAAGAAGTTAAAAAGTTCTACAAGTATAGCTAGAATAAGAAGAGTGGCTTTAACAGCCACTTTTTATCATATTTGGAGAGCCAGGAATCTGAAAACTTTTCAAAATAAAAACCTCTAAGCTGAGAATGTTATACTGTAAATAAAATATGAAGTTCTGTTAAGATTAATGAAATTCACTGATTTTGTGCATAAAACTTGGTTAGCAAACTTGAAAAAGAATGCAAAAGTAGTGTGTGTTTGCTGAAGAAGATAGGCTGGTGAAGGGTAAGGGATAAATTTGTTTCCCTAGCTTTTTATCCCTACTTCTTATTTGTAGTGGAAATGATGATTTCTGTTAGGACCGGTCTCGCTTAAAATGCGACGCCGCAATCTAAAGGAGTCGTTTCTCAGTGATTAACCAACACAAGTTTCAGCCCCAGCTGGGTGTGGGGACAATCTGCGCTCGCCAGTGTTTACCTCGTGAGCCATGCCCAACAGCCCAACCCAGGCCAGTCTTGCTGGCCAGCGAAGACGTACCTACCATGCACGAGTCATTCTAACCTGCCGACTTGGCTCGCAAGCCTCCGCCACGCAGCTCGACCCACCAGGCGCACGCGCTGGCACTCAGCAATTTCTAAAGGTTCTATCTTCAGCTCTTTGAATTTTGTTTTGAACTATTCTGAAGAAAAGAAAATTACTTGTTGAAGGGCAACTGGGACTGTGTTATGGTGCTTGTTTCAGTTATAGTATCTAAATTCTGAGCCTACTAATCTTCACTGTCTTCATGTTTTTCTTATAATGTAGAAGCTTTGATAGTTAACTGCCTTGGTCAAGATTAAGTCCCGAGTATTAGTTTCCTATAAAACTTAATGGACTCTATCAAAAAGGGTTTTGGACTCCATGTGGGCCCTAGACATGCTTGTCTGCGTTGTTCTCTTGTTTGCATTGGCTACTGGTTGCTCTGATTATTGAATTTTTAGGACTGGTTAGCAACAAAATAGACCCGAGTATTGAAAATGGAAAAAGGGAAAGGAGATAAAAGGAGGAAAAAAGGGAAAAGGAAAAGAGGAAAAGGAGGAAAAATAAGTCCCGAATATTGGAAGCCTATAAAATCTGATAGTGATTATCCCCAAAAAGGATTTTGGAATCTTTATGGATCTTTGAAAGGTTATAAAATGTGCTATCATACAAGAAAAAAGGCTTTTAGAACCAACTTTTTAAAGGCCAGCCAAATTCAGCTTCTAAAAGTGTAATTTCTAAAGCCAAATATCAGTTGCCCGCTAAAAAATTATTTTTTGTAGCCAAATATATTTTGGCCTCTAATAGAAATTTTTTTAAGCCCAAACTAATTTGTTGGCCTTTAATTATGTAACATTTTAAAGCTGAAATAAAAATTGGCCTTTAGATTGCAAATATTTACAGCCAACCTTTGATTATCCTCTGATAGAGACCGTCTTCTGATGCCAATATTTGGTTGGCTTCAAAAAGTTAACTCATTCGAGAGCCGACTAAATATTTATAGCCTTAAACTAAAATAGAGATTTTAAAGCCAACTAATATTGGCACAAAAAAAACTTTTTTAGAAAGACAACTGAAGTTGGCTTGCAGAATATCCGACAAATTTAAAAAGCCATTTTATTTCGGCTTTAAATGCTTTATATTTCCAAAGGCTAGACAAATTAGGTTTGGCCTCAAAAAAAAAAAAAAAAATTTATCGGAGATTAAAGTGTACTTGGTTGCAGAAAATAATTTTTATGGGCCAACTGCTATATAGCTTTAGAAATCACTTTTATAAACTATTTGATATTTTTATTTAAAATTATGAATTATTCAATTTATTTGTAATTTTATAAAGGGAATTTTGCAGAAATATGCCCCTCTTTAATTAGTTTTGGCGGAAATGTGCCTCCTAATATGATTTGGCAAAAATATACTCCTTTTTTGCAAATTTAGAACATTTTAGGTCATTTTTAAATTTTTTTATTTTCTCAAATAAAAAATGAAGCATTACAAAATATATTCGAAATAGATTGAAACTTCACCACGACTCCTAGGAACAATCCAGCACACCCTAGAATACTCCAGAACACCCCAATTTTTTTTTACGAAGTTTAGAACATTTTTAGGTAATTTTTAATGTGTTTCGAGTAAATTAAATAATAAAAAATTAAAATGAAAGCCAAAAATTAGAAAAAAGAATCACAGTTCACTCGGAAATAAAAGAGAGTTATTATAAATTTTTTTTTTTTTTGTGAATTTAGAAATTTTAATTTAATTTTTAAATATTTTTTTCTCAAATAATGAAGAAAGCATCACAAAATATACTCGAAAATACATTGAAAATTCACCACGACTCCTAAGAACACCCCAGAACACCCCAGCGCAACCCAGAACACCCCAATTTTTTTTTGCGAAGTTAGAACATTTTTAGGTAATTTTTAATGTGTTTCGAGTAAATTAAATAAAAAAATTAAAATGAAAGCCAAAAATTAGAAAAAAGAATCACAGTTCACTCGGAAATAAAAGAGAGTTATTATAGATTTTTTTTTTTTTTGTGAATTTAGAAATTTTAATTTAATTTTTAAATATTTTTTTCTCAAATAATGAAGAAAGCATCACAAAATATACTCGAAAATACATTGAAGAGTCACCCACGATCCTAAGAACACCCCAGAAACACCCAGCGCAACCCAGGTATACACCCCAATTTTTTTTTTGCGAAGTTTTAGTAACATTTTTAGTAATTTTTAATGTGGTTTGTCGACGTTAAAATCTAAAGTAAAAAAATTACTAAATGTAAAGCCATGATCAAAATTAGAAATGAAGAATCACAGTTTCACTCGGAAATAAAAGAGTATATTATAGATTTTTTTTTTTTCCTCACACCTCTCACACAATTGTTAATTTAAATTTTTAAATATTTTTTTTCAAATAATTGAAGAAAGCATCACAAAATAACTCGAAATGAATACATTGATAAATCTATTTACTCATCGACTCCTGAATTATTAGCTCCCCAGAACACCTCAAGCTGCAACCAGAATACCCAGAAGATTTCTATAAATTATAGAACCATGTTTTAGGCAATTTTTAATGTCTTCAAAGTAAATTAAATAATAAAAAATCAAAACAAAAGCCAAAAATTACGAAAAATTCACAGTTCACTTGGCAATAAAAGTGGGCTCATAAATATTTTTTTTTATAAATTTAGAATATTTTTTATTTAATTTTTAAATATTTTTATTTCTCCAATATAATGGATAGAATGCATCACAAAATATTCTTAGGAGTCGTGATGGAGTTTCAATATATTTCGAGTATATTTTTGGCGAAAAACTGCTGTCAGAGAGAGACATATCATAGCGCGTTTATAAAAAAAAGGACAGAGGTATTTTTGAGAATTTAAAACATTTTAGATAATTTTTAAATATTTTCGTTTTCTCAAATAATGATGGAAGTATCACAAAATATACTTGAAATACATTCTACTAAAGTGTTACCCAGTCAACATACTCAAACACTATCCATAGTAGAATTACATCATAACCACATGCTAATCCATATAAACCATGCTTTTCAACCATGTAATGGCATAAAACAATGTAACTATGAGTATCACAAATCCATGTTAAAATCCTAACATGATTCTACTCATTTACACAATGCCATAACCACATTATAAGCATGATAACACATGTAAAGCATATATTAAATGCTAAAACATAGAAAGCATATATTAAATGCTAAAACATAGAAAGCAAGCACCACTCTCTCAATCACAAATCAGCCTATCACGAGTATAACAAAGGTACCCACCCACCTACTCAGCTAGATAGAAGTAACATGCACACATCACAACCCGTCTATTACGAGGGTATAGCAAGAATTACCTATTCACATACTCATTAGAACAACATAATAAGTAAGCCTAAGTACGGCCATACAACTTTACCCATGTAACCATAATCCATATTCTCCTCTCATTTTAGTTAACTTATTTTTAATAAACAATTTTACTTAAATATTAATTTAACTATTTTATTTTCTTATTTATTATATATTTTATTATTTATTTTGAATTGAAATAAATAATTTATTTAACTTAAATATATAATAAAAATTAAAAATAATTTTTTATTAAATAATTAATAATGTATTACTTTTAATAGAATAGTGTTTAATTTTAATAAAACTTACTAAATAATTATTTATGTAAATAATATTTTGTAATATTTTATTCGTCTATTTTGTTAACTAAATAACATTAAATATTTATTTTTAATAAAATCAATAAATTGTTTAATTGATTACATAATTGAATAATTAAAAAATTATTATTAAATAATTAATAATAAGTAAATTATTTATTACTTTTTAATAGATAAGTATTTAGTTAATTTACTAATTATTTACTAAGAATTTACTTTATTTAAATTAAATATCATTTATTGTGTTATATTATTCTAATTTTTTATTAATTAACTAAATAATAATATTATTAAAAACTTAATTACTTAAAAAGTTAATTTATTAAAAGTTATCTAATAAATAATTAAGCAAATTCTTTATTGATAAAATAAGTAAATGATTTATTACTTTTAGTAAAATTGTATTTATTTATTATTTTATTAAATATTTAATTACTTATTTTAGAAACATATAAATAGTTTTCTTATTTTGTATATAAAAAATCAATGAAATTTTATTAATTTTATAAATAAATTAATAAATGAGTTATTTTAAAATAAATAATTTATTATAAATAATTTCCTTTTTATAAATAATATTCATGAGTATAATTGACATCAATTTCAAATATAGTATCTGTTACCAATTAATAAATACCAGTAATTCAAATATGGATAACTGTTATTAATTCATTATAAATATAATAAATATTAGTAATTTCAAATATATGTAACTATTATCTTTCTATTACTTTGATTAGAGAGCATTCCGCGTGCTTCTAATTCTGAACCAAGCAGATGGAAATTCGAGTTGAGTCCCAGCGGGCCCAGACTTAAATTAAATCATCCGCTTGGTCTGATTCCCTTTCAAATTTTGGCGGCAAACAAGACAAAAAGAAAAAAAGAAAAAGAAAAAGTTGGTTGGACGGCAACGCTTTATAAAAAGTACACCAACCAACCTAAGGTTGTGCACTTATCATTGGAGTTTCAAGCAGGTTGCTTGTCTTTCCCGCCAGTATGCTAAACCAAAATATTAATGTCAAGAAAATAAACAAATAAATAAAATGGCATTTTGAGTTTTTTTTGCCCCAAAATTTAACATTTTTGTGCCCCTAATTTTTTACCCATTTGTCGTAAAAATGACCAAAATGCTCTCAAATTTAGTTATTTAGGAATAAAGCAAAATTGTTACTGTAGTAAAATTTTCTTTTTAAAAAAAAGACTGCAACTTTCTTCTTTTTTTCTAGTTCTTGCCAATCTATTTCTCGCACATCTCTTTCTCCCTCACTCTCTCTCTAGCGCAACCGAGGAAAGTGAAAACTCATATAACTTAGTCCAAATATTTAAAAAAAAAATTCAATACACATAAAAACACTTAGAGAAACACAAACAGATAGGAACACCGGAGAATACATAGAAACATCTAGAGCTCCAAGAAGGTGCACTTGGTATTTCTTTGTGTTTATGTGTGTTCCTATACATATTGAATAAGCTTTTATACATTTAGACTAAATTACATGCTATTCACATGCGTTCTTAAGGAATTTTTCTTGTTGAATAACTAACGGGACATATTTTAGTCCAACCACTTGAAAACTCTTTCAGCATGCATATGAACACATTCGCTCAGATAGGGACACCATGGAGTACATAGGAACGCTGTGAGCTCCAAGAGGTATCTTGGTGTTTTCCAGTGTTCCTATATATTTTTGTGCTAGATGTTCTTTGGTATTCATATGTGTATAAAAGAATCTTAAAAACCCATCAGGTACACCTTGGAACATCATGTAACTTAGTTCAAACATATAAACATTAATCCAATATGAATAGTAGTTCTTAGGAATATACACGAACATATAAGAACACCGAAAAATATATAAAAACACAAAAAGCACTTTCTTGGAGTTCAAGGTATTTTTATATGTTCCTGTGTCCCTATGGGTGCCTATGCATATCAAGGATTCTCTATGTGTTTGGATTAAGTTATAATGTGTTCTCTTAACTATATTATGAATGCTTGAAAACACAAACAAACATATAAGAACACCGGAGAATACTTAGAAGCACCCACAGCTCCAAGAAGGTGCTTTTAATGTTACTAGGTGTTTATTTTGTATTCCTATGTATTCGTACGTGTTCATAGATGTAACTATGAATATCGAAGGAGTTTAGACCAAATATGGTGTTCCCTTAATTATTTCAGGAAGCATCTTACGAACTCTCATACATAATATAAGGAATACTGTTTTGGAATATACAGTATACAGCGGCGACAACGTTCGCTATTCCAAACTCGCCGGTAAGCTTCGATTCATGGACTATCTCGTGGAGGAACAACATCGTACTATCACCAATTTCACCTCAACAACAAAGATAAGATGTTACCTCGCTTGGTTGCACTGTAAAGAGATATACGAAAAAGAAAAGAGTTTGAAATGAGAGGTGGGGTAAAGAAAGAGAAAAAAAATTGCATTGTTTTCAAAAAAAAAAAAAAAAAAAAAAGCTACTACTGTAACAGCGGTGTTGATTTTTCTTTCAGTATAAAAAAATGGAAGGCATTCTGATCATTTCATATGACAAAGTGACACATTTCGGCTAATATAATTTAGACGTACAAAAATGGTGAATTTGAGTATAGAGAGCACAAAAACACAAAAGTCCTAAATATAATAGCAGACAGAGAAAAGTGATTTTAGGGGAGAGGGGGCACTCTTTGACAAAATGCCCAAAGCAATTTAATCACCTTAGTTTTATTACTGTTAGATGATGATTTGATTCAAAAATACTTTTTTATACTATACAAGATTCAGATGTTTCCTCATATCAGTTTTATGTCTGCTCTTTCTTACAGATCAATTAATACTCAATTGACAATACTATATTAATATTCCAGAACAATAACTTCACTTTGTTCAATTTCTGGGCAGTAAACTAATAAAACAAAGGTCTAACAACCGTAGTTTCAAAGATTAACTAAGGGTATGTTTGGTTTACAGTGGTTGAGCTTGAACTGCAGGAGTTACGAAACGGGATTTCAAAACCGGCGTTTGGTTTGCTGAGTTAAAACGCGCTGTAGTTCAGATGCTGCAGTTGAGGGAGTAAATGCAGGAGTTGGGACTGCGGCCAAAATCACCGTAGTTGCAAATCTAAGGATATGATTAGCACTTGCACTGTTTGCTGGGTGGTTGGTTTTGCTTCGCTTCCGTCCTCTTCCACTACCTCCTAATTCTCATCGGATAGCACGCCGGCACCCTAAATTGCCGTCGCAAGTAACCCACATCAGCATCGTCTCCAAGGGCCCTCTTCCACTACCTCCTGATTTCGCTCGAAAGGTGAAGACGCCTGCAGCTGAGATGCTAGAGAACCACTGCGCCGCCCTCTACAACGCAAGCGGCGCGTGCGCGGCTAATGATAGGGGCGTCGGGAGAGAGATTCGCGGAGTTAGAAGACGAGCCAGTGAGGGCAGTACGCGGCGGAGATCGGGGACTCCTCATGTGCTAGGGTTTTGGCTCGGTAGCTTTCAACACCGCCGAGGAAGCAGCCCATGGCGTAGCTTCAACCGACCGTTTAATCTCGACTTTAGTGGAGACGTGACTATGTCCACGACTGTTTTTTAATGGTTTTTGCACTAGCAAGGATTAGTCTTAGATTAATGCGCTTAGTGCTTACTATTGTGAGGATTCTTTGATAGAATAAAATCTAATGGCTAACCTGTCATAGTTTCTTCAGTTCTTCTGAACTTATTATGAAATCCTGTTTTTTAGAAGATATTATTGGTAATTTTCACCTAACAATTGCTGTCCTGAGTTTATGATTAGCAGTGTTTTTTCCCTTTATTGGGAATTGCTTATGGTTGCTTACGTATTCTTAGTCTTTTCTATGAAAAAAAATTTGTTTGGTTGCAATTAAATGTCTGTCTGTGTTGTCTAACAACTTAGTATTTTTTCTATGAATTTCTGACAAATCCTTTGTTGCATCTTTTGCTGGACTAATTTGTGAATTAACAAAGTAGTTTATCAATATCACATAAACTAAAATCCATCCAACCAAAATATTAATTAATAATTAATTAATAATAATAATAATAAAAATTTTTGGGGAGGTTACGTTTACCTCCGCGTCACCACATCCTATCCAACAACATCAAACCAACACAGATTTTTTAAACTGCATTACTCAACTGCATCAAATCAAACAGCAATTTTTCAACTGCAGTAGTTTGAACTGCATCTAACCAAACAGACTTGCAGCATTACGAAAACAGAAAATACAACTCTCAGCATTCTAACTGCTACATTTTGAACTCCGATTTGTAACTGCATCAACCAAAACAGCCCCTAAGTTACGAATTACTCAAATAGATTGGATAATACATAGGTGTAACAACGGGGGTTTCAAAGATAGGAAAATGTAATTTATTGGCAGTAAACTAATAAAACCCCAAAGAATATAGAATATAATAGAGTTTCAGAGCTATAACTAGGTTTGCACCAATGCGATCACAATTATAAGTTAATATATATATATATATATATATAATATATATTATATATATATATATATATATATAATGATGTTAAAAAGTTTAATTTTCTATGTTTTTTTATATATTTAATTTAATACAAATTTTATTATTAAAATATTATATTTATTGTTAGTATATTATAAGAGTAAAAAATAAATGTCATGCCGTGTACAAAATTATTTGAGAAATAACGTTAAATGGTATATGTATGACTAAAATTTTTTGTATATAGTAAAGTCTTATTTTGAAATATTAATATTACATATCATATATGTTGGTATTTAGATTATTTTTATACCTTGTTATTTTAATTAAGAATTTAATTGTAATATTAGATCTTATATATTTTTCAAATAAGTTATATAATTTTATAATTTCTATCAATTAATATAAATACCACATTATTTTTTTAAAATATGAGTAAATATCATATAGCACACTAAAAATTATTAAAAAAAAGACCACATGACACAACAGTTTTCATCATATATATATATATAGGACGGACAAATTTGTCAAACAAAGGGAAATAAAGAAATAAACGATATTTTTATAACCATAGGATGGTAAAAGTACTGATTAAAATCCAAATATGATAATCTAAAGACATATATATATATATATATATATATAGGACGGACAAATTTGTCAAACAAAGGGAAATAAAGAAATAAACGATATTTTTATAACCATAGGAGCTGGTTAAAAGTATGATTAAATCCAAAATATGATAATCTAAAGACCAAGTTCAATACGTTCAGAAAGAGAAGGTTTCCTATATTCAATTTGAACGTCTTCGATAGCCTGACAGAGACTAGATTTCTCAGAGATGATCAGTTGACCGATCATGGGAATTATTTGCCGGATGAAAAAATGCTCCAGATCACGGATGTCAATACGTAGAAATTACGGAATGAGTGAAAAACACGTTTTCCGCCCGTATAAAAATAAGTTTCCTACTCATTCAGTATTTTCGTGCATACCGGCGTCCGTGCCGGATATCTCTCTGTCAGACTTCTACCTTACCCATACATTCAAATTCTTTGACACATTTTTGGACCAGCAAAACCACCTAAAAGTTCTTATTGGGACAAATAAGAGAACAATGTAACATAACAGAAAATTACAAATAAGAGAACAAGGTTTAGACATAACAAAGAAAAGAGGAAAGCTAGGAACCACGAACACGCACTATCCATATAATGTCTAACATGGACACGTTGTGCATACGGCCGGACACGTATCGGACATACCAAAAGAATATCAAGAAATCATAATAAAAAATTCTTTTGGACGCGCGTACCGGACATCCCAGACATGAGAGAGTATCTGATATACGTGTCTGAATTTTTTATTTTTTAAAAAACTTTTTTTTTTATTTTTTTAGAAAAATAAAATATTATATAGTATTAGCAGTAAATAGTATTAAATAATATAATATAGTTATATACTCAAATATTATATTTTTTTATTGATTGAATTGGCCTCTTACAGTTTAAATTTATCTAAAAACCGTAAAATATCATACTATGTATGATTTTGTTATTAAATGTTATCGTATTTTTAGATATTAAAATAGTTAATATAAATTATTTTTTGGTTATATATATTTTTTATTTCTGTATTCAAACCGTATCCGTGTTCTACTAAAAGATTATCGTGTTTTATATTCGTGCTTTCGTATCCGTGTCTGCTTTCTACGAGAAAGCAATTTTGAGGGTCTTGGAATATGCATATAAAGTGTTGGTAACGGTATTATACTGTGATACATAATAATGTTCTCTATATGGTGTAAATATTATAATGTGTTTTGTAGTAATTACAATAACTACAAAATGTTTTAATGCTTGAGATGTTCCTGGTATTTCGCGAATTTTAGTGACTTTGTAATAGGGACATTTTTTTTTTAATATTTCACATACATAGGAGCTCAAAATTAAAACGGTCTATTTTTGCCAATACTTAATACTACTAACCCCTCTTTTACAAAATAATCATTTCTTTTTGGCCAGAACAAAATACTCCTCCACTCATGGAAGGCGTTTCAAGAAACATCACCATCTAAGTTCGAATCTGTATGAGATAAAAAATTTTACAAAATTTTTTAAAAATTTTCTGTACTTCGTGACAAAAACCCCTATTCGTAGAATGCATGTAATCGAATTTCAAAGAATCTGTCGAAACTGGACGTGAAAATTTATCATTTTCTATAAATTTGAGGTTCTAACGGAGACGTGCGCTCGCATTACGGTTCCACCGTGATAATCTAAAAAAAAAATCCTCCATTAAAAAAAATTAACAATAACATAATAATAAAATCAAACCAAATCTCCTACTTTAATCAAATTTTGTCCTAAAACAACTATAAACAAAGTTGCTAGATTTTATAAGGGTAAATATTATATCAATCCCTAAATTCTTCCTGCTCATCTAAATCAACCCCTATATTACCTGGGTACTATTTAAACTTTCAAATAAAAAAACTCATCTCTCGATATTAGTGCCGAAGCCATTTTAACTATTGTATAAATTTTTTTTTTTTTGAAAACTTTCAACATAAATGTCATAGATTTCGATGAGAATTACAATTTTCATGTTTAATATTTTTTTCAAAAAATACTTCCGAATAGATGTTTTGAAGTTTTAAAATCTTAGCAGATTTCAAAATCAATCAATTAACCGGCTAAACTATATAGTCTTAATACATCTATTTAGAAGTATTTTTTAAAAAAAAATTTAACATAAAAATTGTAGGTCTTATCAAAAGATATAATTTTTATATTGAATATTTCTTCAAATAATATTTTTAAATAAGTATTTTAGGATGTCAAAATTAACGGATAAAAATGAGAGGTTTATTCATTAATTTTGAATATGGGAGAGGCTGATATTGAAGTCTCTCATATTATAATCTTTGCCCGGATCATTTCCAATAGTATGATAGCACGGTTTCTTGTTCTTCCATAATTACAACTATATTTATTTTATTTCAATAAATTTTAAAGATCTATACTTCATCAACATTGTTGGACTTAACAAGCCCAAAATCGTTTCAAGATCATGTACCTAACCCACAGGAATGCTCACTCGCCTACTCCAATAGAGATGTTAAAATGGCCCCTGTGGGCCGCAGCTCAGCCCGCAGCAGCGGCCGTGTAGGCCAGTCTGAGAAAAAGACCCACTCTAGCCGTGCAAGGCCAAGCCGACCCGCGTCACCGCACGCACGTCAGCCGTTGCAAAGCAACAATTATTTATTTATTTATTATTATTTTTTTAAATTCTAATTACTATCTAAACTTCTATAAATACATCTCCATATCATTCAATTTTCACACACAATGTTGACGACCTGCCGGCGATTAGGCGAGGGGAAAAAGATTTTGGAATCGTCACCTAGATATTTATAGAAATCAAGAAAATCGGATAAGGCACGTTTGAGATTCCTAAGCTCATTCGTCGGTTACGTGTGAGGAAAACAGAACACCCCCACAACGTCCCTCATAACAAGGGTACTCTTTAATTAAGTGGTTTAATTTTATTTAAAGTAAAAAACTCGTCATAATTGACTAATTTGAACATTAAGTAGTGTAAGACTTTTAGAAATCGGATAGCCTCCTCATTCTCATCGTATATTTACTAACGTTCAAACATTATGCTTGGATATTATACACGACAAAACAATATATACAATAAAAGAAACGAGGTGTAAGATTCGGGTATCCGCCTCGTCCAAGATGCTTTTATTTTTTTTGTAGGGGCTCATCGCGTTTCCGTTTTCTCTTCATCGCCCCGCGAGAAGTTAATTAATATAAGATTAGAAATCAATTAGCCACCTCATTCTTTTCTTGTATTAATTAAACAATCAAGTTAATCACATTTAATTACTATGCGAAACTACGCATGTCATTATATGTGAAATATCTGATCGAGGTGTAGAATTCGAGTAGTCGCCTTACTCTAACATTATATCATCCTGAATCCACGCTGTTAACATTCAATCTTATGAACTATCACGTATTAGATCGCATTTAATAATTTTAAACATGTAATTAACTTGATTGTGATAATTTGGACTGAAATCGGGGTTTAACTTGATTAAAAACTCAACTAAAACAAATTAAAACGGGTTTGGGCCCTTGTTGGGCTGGACCGGACCAATTGGTCGGTCCGGGGCCCAGGGGTATCGCGCCTAGGCTATACCCGAGCAAGTGCTCTGGTCCGTGGTCAGGGATCGTCATCATCCCCAGTTGACCGCGACCTCATGGTCGACGCCGGCGGCGCACCATCGCAGGTGGCAAGGTCCCTATTTCTATTCTTAGGCGTTAGACTATCCCCGACACATTGGAGACGTCAAAATTTGCTTTAGATGCTCCGTTTATCGTGTTTCGATTTTGCGGAGTTTCGGCGGTGTTTCAGTGACCACCTTCGTTCGTCATTGCGAATGTTGTTCTTAGCATTATCAAGTATGCTAAATTCAACGACGATATCCAAATTTTGTTTAGACGTGTATTTATGAGATATTCGTGGGTGCAAATTTATATTATTATTTTAAATTTTATTCTGGCTGTCGTGGCTTGCCGTCGGCGAAGCCACGGCGGCGCGTATGGTGTTCTAGGTAGTGAGGAGACATTGAGGAGATGCTTTTCGAAGGATTACCTTGGGTATTGAGATGTATGGATGTGTTGTCTCGTTCGGGTGGAGGCTTCAGTCCAGAAGTTCCGGCGAGCTCCGACGGGCTCCACGATGGTGACAGCGTCCCCCTCACTCCCTCTCGTTCTCTCTCTCTCTCTCTCTCACTCTCTCTCTCTCTCTCTCTCACCGGTCGGCCGGCGTCTCATCTCTGGTGAGCCCCCCCCCCCACCAATTCCTCACTTGTGTATGAATTTTTATAGATGGAGAGAGGAGACAAGAAGATGTGGTGTGTGTTGAAAAAATGGAGTTGTGTGGTATGGGAGTGTGGCGTTTAGTGAATGGGAGCCGGCGGGAAGGAGGGGTATGGGTTTTGGAGATTGGGTGGGTCGTTGCCCATCCCATCACATTTTATTTCTTTTCTTTTTTTTAATACATTATATGTAGGGGTATATGTATATATGCATATGTGTTTACGTTGTTCATGTATACACGTGTGTATATATATATATATATATATATATGTGTGTGTGTATGCGTGTATGTATGCGCGTATGTGTATGTGTCTATATCGGTTTCAGGGGTTATCGTGTGTGTTTGCATATGTGTGGGTTATCGTATGTGTATATGTCAGCGTAT
The DNA here is from genome assembly GCA_002076135.1 of Xerophyta viscosa. Lineage (NCBI taxonomy): Eukaryota > Viridiplantae > Streptophyta > Magnoliopsida > Pandanales > Velloziaceae > Xerophyta > Xerophyta viscosa. The sequence goes on from MJHO01000001.1 coordinate 6,033,671, forward strand.
ATATGCACTCATGAAATACGTCTAATTGGACTTAATCGGTGTTAATTAGACTTAATCAGACTGGTTGGACCTAATTGAGCTTGATTTGGTCTAATTGCATCAATTATGCTTAACCAGGCTTTATCGAGCTTAATAGGGCAATTAGATCAATCGATCTAATTAGGCCAATCGGGTCCGGCTGGACTTGATCGGGCCTACTTGGGTCAATTGAGTAAGGTTAAATCCAATATACTTCGTAGCTCTAATCAGTGCATTTTGCTAGTGCATACTGATAGTCCGGACAAAATGGAGTGTCTACACACAACTTGTCAAATCTTAACATTTATTCTCATTTCTCATTTCAATCTTTCAAGGCATACATTCAAATTATTTACTCTCTAGTAGGTTTATTTTGTGGTATACTATTATTTTTATCAAAAAAATGGCTTTATATTTTTATTATACTCAAAATGGAGTCATATAATTCATATGGGTTTGATCCATACAACCTGAATAATTATAAGGTATACGATACTAATTTTCTGCATAAGGATGAGAGTGCTACTGTTATTCCTAGTGCTACTCATACGATCAGTCAACCATTGCCGCTGGTACTTTTACTGTTGTTGGTACTTCTACTAGCGACAGTACTTCTGCATGAGCCGGAATCGCCGGCGGTGGCGATCCAACTCAAGCAGGTCAAGCAAATGGTAAGAAAAGCGATATATGGAATTTCTTTACTAGAGAACAGAAGGCTGGCGATAGTATTAAGGCTGTATGTAAATATTGTAAAAAAGAATATGTTAGTGGTACATATTGCAGTACAACTCATTTATGAAGGCATGTTCAATTCCCAAAAAGAGTGACGACCAACGCCAATCACAATTATTAACTATTGGCGGTGGTTTTAGTAGCTATATATTTTCTCAAGAGCAATCTAGGTTAGCATTCGCTAGATTTATTATTGATGCTGAACTGCCCTTTATTATAAGTGAACACAAATAATTTCATAAATTTATGAAAATTGTACAACCTCATTTTAAACATGTTCCTAGAAACAAAAGTAGGAATGTTCTTGTCTATGAAATAATGTTTAGTAAATGAATTATCTTCCATTCATTGCAAAATATCACTTACATCTAATATTTGGACTTCTTCTACTATAAATAGTTTTATTTGTATTACTGCACATTATATTGATATCCGTTGGAATGTGTAAAAATGTATAGTAAAACTTGTGGAGATCGGACATCCATATAATACTAGCAATATATTACATTGATCCGTTATGCCGTTCATGATTATAATATTAGTGGTAACATTATGTCTATTTTATTTGATAGTGGTGCTGTTGATTTGAAAAATGAGTTAAGAGATATTCTATTTGGAGATTTATTTCATATCAAATGTGTATGTCATATTATGAATTTGTGTGTGTAGGATACGATACATCAAATTCGTAGTTATATTGAGAATATAAGAGCAGCTCATTTATATATAAATTATTCTTCTTATCACTTGCAAAAATTTAAAGAATTATGCAGATCTTTTGGTAGAAAGCCAAGACGATAAAGACGGTATGCATAGGTGGAACTCCATATATGATATGCTGAAAGTCTCTGTAGAATATAGGGTGGTTATTACACATATAATACTAAGCAATCTAACCAATTTTTTGATGCTGGCTGGAATGCTACTATTATATTTTAAGTGTTTTCGCGAACACAACGAAACTATCTGGTAGTTATTATCCTGCTACAAATAAGATTTTGTCTAATCTAATTTAAATAAGTATTTGAACAATATAGATATATTTATACTGTAGTTGTGGAACCTATGGAAGAAATACTAAAAAAATATGATGGTATTTCCCCAATCTATTATTTAGGTTTGATAATAGACCCTAAATTTAGGTTAACTGGAGTAGAACATTCACTTAGTATTTATTATGCAAAAATAAAAATACCAGTAGATTTATGTACAAAAATCAAACAAATTGACAAAATGTTAGAAAATTTATATAAATTGTATGCACCGTTTTATGGTATTGCATTATCAAATATTGAAGCCGAAGGCACAAGCAAATCTGCGGAAAAAAATGATTTTAATGACTTCGGACTGTACCGAAGCACTTACGCGGCATAGCAGCAACAACATACATGAACAATCTCTACTCTATTTCTTCGGAATTATTTGAAATATGATTGGGCTGGATTTATGAATGAAGAGGAAAGAAAAAAAAATAGATATTTTGGAATGGTGGATAATTTCATCTATCACCCGATATTGCAGGCGATTACGCAGGATCTACTAACCCTGCCAGTGTCAACCTTTGCGTATGAATCATGTTTTAACGCAAGTGCTCGCGTACTGAGTGATAGAAGATACCGTCTTAATCCAACGACACTTGAAATGTGCATATATATGAAGGACTGGATCCATACTACTAGAAAAGATCAAGGAGAGACAGTAGAAGACGATGAACTCGCAGAAGAAGCAGAAAATTGAAATATTTTTTTTTTAAAAATTTTGGTTGTAATAGTTAAGTTAATATATAAATGAAACCATTGTTTTCATTAAGCTTGCAATCATAGATCCATAGTTTTTTTTTTAAAAAAAAACAATATGAAGGCCGCTCGGCAGGCTGACAGGTCGAGCGAGCAGAGATCCCACCCCTTGCTAGGCGGGGAACGCCGATCCGTACAATAAGAAGTGCGGCCCGTCGTCAGCTGCGCGGGCTAGCTCGAGCCCGTAAGGCTGACATCTCTATACTCCAACCCCTGTACCACAAAATCACTGCAGGGACAAGATGGGGAACTGTGCAAGCCTCTGAATTAAAAATAGACGATTCCAGGCCCTACTTCGCTACCATCCGGTTATTTTAACCTACAACGGTGGGTCAAGTCCAGCCCGCATCCATTTGTATTCAAGAGGGTCAACCAATATACATACACACGAAATGACCACAGAATAACCACTTCTGATAATCAGATGGATTTGGAGAGCGAATATGGAGTGACTCTGGTAGTCATCTACGTTGCAGGTTAAATTTTCAAAGACATCGCCGGAGAATTGGAGTGAATATGGGAAAAGATATTCGCTTCTGCATGAACATAAGATACTGCCGCAACATCCTCCTCTGCACATCACGAGTAACACGACGTGTGTAAGGAACTTGTTCGTGGGCGAAAGAGACAATTGCATATAGTTTCATAAAGAGAGGCTGACAATGGCATATCCTCTTAAGCCTTTTTTTTTTTTTTTTTTTTTTTTTTTTTTTTTTTTTTTTTCTTTTTTTTTTTTTTTTGGGTTAAGAAATCTTAAGTTATTAACTGATCGAATTGCAGGATAATGGGTATAAGTCATTTTGATCCGTTATTTTCAAGTTATCAGGTTGTTTCTATGTGTTATGAGCACACTTGGACTTGGGCTCCGTTATAAACCGACCCGATTACTTAAGATCGGATTACAATTTAGACCCGCGATGGTCGAATTCGAACACGAGTCACTTAAGTGATTGGTTTAGTGATTCATTCACTAATCGATTCACTGAATAGTTCTGTGCTAGTTTAGTAGATGGTTCAGTTAGTTTTTCTGTGATGGTTGATTCACTGATCGATGCACTCAATGGTTCTTTGCTAGTTTAGTAGATGGTTCAGTTAGTTTTTCTGTGATGGTTCACACTTCAAGATCGGTTTAGTGACTGGTTCACTGGTTTGGTTTATTTTTTCGGTTCATCATGTGGTCTAATTTGGTTCAGTCTTTTATTTAAAGACATAACATGCCTTGCAATTCCTGCTTAGTTGACTTTAAAATTATTATTTTTCGTCACAATTTATGCAATTATTAAACTTTGGACCGTATCAATAAATTTATGCAGATTAAGTAAATTCAATTTGTCAATAACATCTGCATTCTTGGATTAGCAAGTGTGCGCTTAATCAATTTTAATTATATTCTTTTCTTGTGTTAGATGGGTATGACTTTGTACTCATTGACTAGACTGAACATTGTTGAGTGGAAGAACACAATCAGAAAAAATGAGAACTTATTCATCTCCAATGTTTTATTTCTTGATTTGATTCCTCAACAAATGTGTACGATTATTCAGCTAAGGGTTGAATATTATAAAGGACAGTTAATGAGCTATGTTAGAAATGCATAGCTCAATAGTAGATAACATATAGAGCACTTGTTGAACATGTTTATTGACGTCATTGATTATGGAGGATCCGTCTCTTTTACTGAGAGAATTGATGTACTAGATTGTATTAGATATGGGTGGAGACATGGAATGTTGCATGACCCCACATCTAATTTTCATGCTTTTTTAAGTATGTAGAAATAGTACCATCTTAATATGATTTAATGTCTTAGTTTTGTCAATAGCGAAAGAACTTAAATAGTTGTATCGCATTTATCTATGTATTGAGCAAAGTTTTATTTATATAATTAGATAGATCTTTGTTCTGACTATTATGATTCATTTAATTATAACATGTCTTACATACGTCCACGTTGTATTGAAATTTAAAAACAATATCTTTTTATACGTAGGTGTTCTTTGGAATTTTATTTATTTATTTTTATTATTTACAACGTGATGATTATGGATCTAAACAGTGAAATCCTAGAAAGCATATATAGTTAAGTGAATTAAATCAAATTCTACGATAAAATCAATAGCAAATAAAATATACTATTTGATTCTAATAGGTACATAATAGGACATGTACAGTGATATGGCAATCAAGGCCTCTATCGACGAGCTTACTCATGATGAAAAGCTGAATGATGACAACTATAATATTTTGCATAGAAAATCAAATATTTACTCAACAAGAAAGAGGTTCTCCATACATTTACTAATGCAATAAAACCATCTGCAGTAGGTAATACATCTTAATATCGCAAGGATATGGAAGCTTATAAGACTATTTTAATAAGGATCGTCTTGCGGGCTTTACTATGTTGAGCTAAATACACGATGATCTCATTGGCAAATTTGAGACATTCTAGAATGCATGCTAAGACAATGTGGGACTAACTGATGTTATAGTTTGATGGCACTATGGTCACCAGATTTTGGGCACTGAATCTTAAGTCCGATCAGGACCCTAAGAACACCATGACAGGACAGTTGAAGACGGTTGGAGTAACTCTCACGGAAGAACAAAAGGTTCCAGGTATCATAGGTCACTTCCTGAAATGATGTTTAGAGTCAAGTCAAGTTGGTTCTGACTCATAACGAAGGTATTAAGACCGGTGATGATGCGTCTCGTCATCTTGAACTTGAGGTTAAGTGCATCAAGATGACCATTGCTATAGTTGAACAAACTAAAGCGAACAAGTCCAATCTAAGACAGGAAAAGAGCCAGCTGGCAAGAAATGTAAAAACTCCAAACATCCACGAGGCAAGCGTGGTAAAAAAGCTCACGTTGCTCGTGATTGCATTGAGCCGAAAGGAAACTCTTGAACCTTATTTATCCTGCGTTTATGTGTAAAAAGCGTAATAAAATCAATAAATAATTTTGTACATAAAAGAATAAAAATATGGTTTTAAACTATATAAAAAAAAAAGAAAAAGATTTCAATCAAGATTATGATTTTTTTTTAGTATTATTAGCGGGACAAATAAATGACAACAATCTAATAAGGAACAAACTTGTAGAACTAAGAGCCCAAAGTGAACTAGAATAAATGGCGGTGAGTATATTTAATTAAAACGATCCTAAAGACTATAAATGCTCTGATCGATACCCAAATGTGATGAGGCCACAAATCTCGGCTGGGTCCTACGATTTGTGATAGTACAATTAGCGTTAACTTGTGGTTATTGTCGTTGTTAGTTATAATAGCAATAAAGATGCAAGAGTTTACGTGGTTCGGCTTGCAACACAACCTACGTCCACGTATTTTAAATGTGGCGTTATAAAGTTAGGTGAAGGAGTTAAGGAGAGTAAGAAGATGAGATTCATCGTGCTAAGGATAGGAATATTGTATGAAGAATATTTTCTCTCTCTTCCTCTTTCTCTCTTGAATGGAATATATCTGTAGTAAATAGGGCTGACTTGAACTGTTACTTGAATTGGATCGAACTGAACTGAATTATCTTTCATGGTTTGGGGTTGTATTTATAGTAACTGACACTCTCTTCAGTAATTGTATACATTAAATTCGATATGACAATAGGGAGGGTGCTGAAGGAGTCGACAACTAATCGCGAAGCTCCATGTCGAACTGTTTGTTGTCTGTGGTATATTGTATGGATTCTCTGCCACAGTGCAACAAAATAGGTGGCCAAGTGACATGCTAGTCTATGGTGTGCTTTTCGAGGGCAGACGCACCTGGGCGCCTATCCTCTTGTGTGGACAGGTGCCATGTTCGTCGGTCTGATTGAACGCAAGTGCGGACTAGCTTGCAAGGTATCACGTTACCACTGGTTGCTTGGTTGCCTTTTTAAGGACCTCCCATCATTAAATGGATACAGCAAGTTCCGGAGGAGAGAGTTGGGTCAGCTGGACTATACTTGGTAGACTGGTAAGACTTTCTGGCTGGTCTATGAGGGCTATTCTATATCATATAAATTACAAAGTTCCTGAAATTATAGGTGTTTTGCCAAAAAAAAAAAAAAAAAATACTTGCTTTTGAAAAATATATAAAACGAGGTTGATACATATGTACAAAGTTTTTTTTAATAAAAAAATGAACAAAAATAAAAAATAATTTTGTGCGTTCTATAATTTTTATATTCAACATTTTTTAAAAAAAATATATTAAATATATATTTTAAAACTCTCAAATTTTGTAATCAGTAAATATTTTCGGAGCCAAAAACATTATTTGGAGTTATTGTTTATCCCAAGATTGTATCTTCTTTAGATTATTTCCAATAATGATCATAGGACTGTATGTAGTCAAAGTTTAGATTTAATAATATTTCCCCACTACCTCAGGAGACCTCATCACATGTTGCTCTTTAATTTGGTTTTGTGGTCTGTTTGCAGTTTGGCATGAATTGGGTTCTAGGAAGTATCAGAAATTATATTCCGTATAATATTTATATAGTGTTCAATAACGACACTCCGCAGACACGCCACATGAATCACATGTTCTGAATAAAAAATAAAAAATAAAAATTCAGACATCCATATCGAACACGTCAGATTGAATGTCCAACGGACGTATCCGTATTTATATTATTTTTATTTTTTAAAGAAAATCAACTTATCTAAGAAAAATAAAATATTATACACTAATAGCAGTAAATAACAATAAGTAATATAATATAGTGATGTACTTAACTATTATCTTTTTTTTATTTTTATTAATATAATTAGATTCTTTTCATTTAAATGTATTCCAAAATATATAATTTTATTATTAAATTACTGTATTTTTATATATTTAAATATAAATTATTTTTTATTATTTATTATTTTTTCGTATCAGAACGGTATATGTGTTCTACTTTTTTTTTAATTATTATATTTTCGTATCCATATGGTGTCCGGTATTTATATATGTATCTGAGTGGTTCCTAGATTAGATTCATAAAAGACAAAGAATTAGCCAATTTGGTAGTTTTGAGATAATACGATCCTGATAAGGTTCTTTAATAGAGGAAATCCACTCCAGATTCATATTAAGCTGGATCCTGGAGCCTAGCTGTCCTAACAGTCTCATTACTATTATAATAAGCGACAGTCATAAGACGTGGGCCCCCAATGAAGAAGGAGGGATCCCGAAATGCAAATCGTTTGGTCCGTCGTGCTGCATGCATGCCGCTCACGTCGGACGCAGCGTCCTTTGGTTGGCGCCTCCGAGGGCCGGCCGGCGCAACATGGCTCGTAGTGGCGGGAAACTCCCCTCCCACTTCCCGCCAATCCCACAAATCGCAGGTCGAATTACCCGACAAAATCACGAAATCTGTTCCTGTCCCAATTAAAAAGCAAAAACTCCGTCTAAACGGAGACGGAGATCAGCACGTTGCTCGCTGACGGCGTCAAACTGTTCTTCTGTGGTGCGGCGCACGTCGGCAATCCGTGAACGCATTCAATGCGTTCATAAGATCATGCGCCGGAGCACCGCCCATTAAAGAAACTCATAAAATACAGCCCCAAAAAATAGAAGAGAAATGCTATTCTTTATAATCATTTTGACCCTGAAAAAATCAGTGCTGATGTGGTGTTGTCCACGTCAGCCCAAATATTTAATTAAATAGTTGGAAAGTGTGCCACATCAGCCCAAGCATTTAATAAAATAGTTGGAAAATGATTATTCTCACATCTCAATGTTTTGGAAATACTCATTTTACACTTATCGAAAAAGTCACATTAAATGCGCTTCTTTTCAAAACATTGAATATCAAAAAATAATAAATGATGGGCTGACGTGGACAACGCCACGTCAGCTCTGATTTTTTCAGGGTCAAAATGATCCTGAAGAATAGCATTTCTCAAATAGAAAAATCAAGTCACATTCTATTTTTACTGATTTGGCTGAGCATAAACTAAAGGGAGATTTACTTATCAGCCCCCCCGTAGTTCCATTTTTGCGTTTCAGCCCCCCTAAATATCCTCGTACGTATTATCAGTTCGGACGCTAAAAAATATTATTTAGAAATATTTTTTAAAAAAATTTTCAACATAAAAGTTGTAGATCTCGACGAGATCTACAACTTTCACGTTGAAAGTTTTTCCAAAACTGCTAGCCAAACATTGTTTTTGGGGTCCGAAGTGGTATACATGGTGCCGAAATCCGCTGAAAACTTTGGACATTAAAACACCTTAAAGAAAATTCACTATTCTACCCCTCAAACTATAAAAACTTACTAATCAACCCTTCCCACACATCAGTCATCACAATCAACATCATTACAATTTCACTGTATTCGGACAAAAATACCCCTATGCTATTTGCACTGAGAATCACAATTAGAAGCATTTTTGAAAAAACTTTGAAACATGAAAGCTTGTAGATCTAACCGAGATCTACAACTTTCATGTTCAAATGTTTTTCAAAACAAATACTTCTATATAGGGTATTTTTAAATGTCGAACTGTTTTTCAGCGGAGTTTCTCTGGACCGAGTCTAACACTTCGGACCCAAAACCAATGTTCTGGAACCATTTTTGGAAAAAACTTTCAACTAAAAGTTATAAGATATCTTCGAGATCATACAAACTTTTATTGTTGAAAATTTTTCAAAAATATATTTTCTAAATAGATGTTTTAAGCATCCGAACTGATAATACTAAGAGGACATTTTTGTCCGACAATCTTGTCAACAGTAAACGGGGGGCTCTACGTCATAGGGGGGGCTGAAAATCGCAAAAATGGAACTAGTGGGGCTCGATAAATAGAATTCCCAAACACCTACTAGAAGCATTTTTTGAAAAAATTTTGAACATGAAAGTTGTAGATCTCGGCGAGATCTACAACTTTCATGTTCAAAATTTTTTCAAAAAATGCTTCTAGATAGATGACCTCGGTGTCCAAATAGCAAAGGGTATTTTTGTCCGAATACAGTTGAAATTGGTAATGATGGTTGATGTGATGGAGATGTGATGGGGAAGGGGTTGATTAGTAAGTTTTATAGTTTGAGGGGGGGTAGATAGTAATTTTCTTTAAACTAAATTAAAACTTAGAAACTGATTTTGATAAGTTTACAGAGCTGCAATGCAATAATCCCTTCACTAAACCTTAGCAAGTAAAGCATACTACGGTTTGAAAATACTGGCGGTGAATATTGCTTTAGCGGAACACTAATCCTCTGCACCGATATGGTGCATCGAACTATACACTAAATGTTAATTTATAATTATACGTAGCTAGTTACACGGAATGTGAACTTCTCAAAAGATGGACCGTGGTCGAGAAGCTAATCGCAATCGCCAAATAAACGGAACATTCAAAAATCAGTCAACTACCACAACTAGTGTTGCAAAAAAAAGCCCGCGGTCAGAACCGCCGTCCGGCTCGCCAGGCCGCGGGCCGGCCCGCCTCGCCGACTGTGCGAACCAGGCTGGGGAAACCAGCCCGTGCGCGGAGGGCCGGGCGGGCCGGCCCGCAGCTCTGAGTATTCCCGCTAATGGCATATAATTATAGTCAATGTGTTATTTTAAATTAAGCAGCTCGGTAGGCAAATCGCAGCCTTGGTTGAAAGAGGCCTCATTGGAAAGTTCTTTCGACTGCGTCTCTAACCGCAACCCTTCTGAGGGTTGCAGGAAGATAAGCATCGGAAGGGTTGCAAGAAGATACGCATCGGAAAACCAACTCTCAAGGAACGTGGGATGCCACATAGCAAACTGAGGGCAAAGCTGATCATTAAATCCACTGTCCCCTCTTGATCCTCTTCTTTCGGCTCAATTACGGTACTAACATGCTGCAAGCAGAGTCTACACATAACTGCGCAGGTAATTGGTGCGTGGAACACTAGCATTCTCAACTTAATAAGAGAGAGCTAAAAGAACTTAAGAGAAATATACAACCAAGACCAAGGTAAGCCTCTAATCTCAGTCTATAGAGAATGAGGGAGAATTTTACTATTTTCAACTTAGTAAATTTTCTATCGTTAGTCGAATTAAAGATTGTAATTTTACTTTAATTTAAATAGAGGTTTTTCACCTAAAAACTACATGTGTTCTATTAGCGATTGCTTGCCTACCCCTTTTACTTCACACCTTCACTCATCTAACACTCCGTCGAGGTTAAGCTCAATTGTCATTTAACCTAAATTGTTAAAAATTGTTTAGGAATTATATTTTTAATATTAAAACATATAATAAATACTTGAATTAATATTTTTTTATATTTTGAAATTATCTGATAGAACTCGTAATACGAGCGCACGTTCCAATAAAAATCTCAAATTCACAGAAAATTTTTACGTCCTTAAATTAAGAATTTAAAAATTCAAATTACATATGTTATATCTATTAATAGTTTTCAGATCTAGTCTTGACATAATTATTATTTTATTATTGTTGCTGCAGATGTTGTATATTAAAACCTTAAAATATTAAAGTTAGGTTGTTATAAAAATTAAAGTAATATAAGATATAATTTAATTGTTTTTTTGGTAAATGTGAAACTTCAAAGATTAGGAGGCTAGGAGCTCGTTGCTGCATCAGTGGAATTACTGAACGTGTAGTACCGTACGAACGCATGTTGACCCGTGCAAGTATACGCGTGGTGTTATGACTCGGACCACATGACCGTCTGATCAGACGTTCGTCGGGCCTTAACGGACCTTGGCGCATCCCCCCGGACCTTGGCGCATCCCACGGACCTTGGTGTAAGCCACCAGTTACCCGAATTCTTTTTTATTATTATTATTTTAATAATTATTTATTAAAATAATGTTTAAAAAATTTATTTGTCAAACTAAAATCCGCGGCGCCACGCTGGCGCTACGTAGGAAGAGCGTTTTTCTAAAAGACGCTCTTCGCTGACTCAGCAGAGGGAAGAGCGTCTCTTCCCCCTAACCAGACACCTTTGGAAATTTGCGAAGGGAGGGAAGTGCGTCTTTAGAAAAGACGCTCTTCCTAGGAACTACGTATTTAGAAAAGACGCACTTTCCTCTGGTTTTAATCCGACGCTCGCCCGCAGCCCCCATATCCCTCTTCGTTTTTAAACCTAATAAAACGCTCCGCCGCCGCTGCCGCCCGCCGCCGGTCCTCGCCCGTCGCACCTCATTGCGCCTCATTGCATCTCCGCGCCGCCGCCGTCTTTGCATCCGGCGTTCGCCTCCGCTCGCCGTCCGATTCCGTTCGCCGCCGTCCGCCACCGTGTGATTCGCATCCACTTTTCTCCGTTTTCCACTTGCAAGAGGTAATTTGTAGATTAATTTCGATTTGTAGATATAATTTAGGTAAAAATTTTTAGGGTTTATAAAAATTGATGTTGATAAAATTTTTTGATTTTATATACACGAATGTGTTGGAGATGTAATTTTGAACTATATGATAATATTGTGCATGTATATTTTTTGGAATTATATGTGGAATTATATATGTGTATGTATTATCGTTTTATATATGTATATATTAACTCTAATTTGAATATTTTTAAAATTTATATATTTAATCGCAGATGGTCGGATAGAATTTTGCAAAGCTCATGTTAATGCTATTGAATATGACTGTGATCCAATTGGTGGGGTTCATATCATGAGTGAATACGTTGGAGATTTTAAACGAGCTGAATGTAATAACAATTTGATATTGACGCCCGAACAATTAAATTGAATTTGTCTTATCGTTGTCCGATGATATTGCCCTACAGGTACCAAGTATCGAGGCAACATAGTAACGATAAACAAGTTAGATTTAGAAGACTGGATTCTCCGACGTCTGGAATAGAGTTGTAATTGAATAGAGTCAATTCGGATAATAGATGAACCATAGGAGTCTATTGGCATATGCCAGGAGATAGCAACACAGCAAGCTGTGGATGTCATTTGTCTCAAAAGTTTAGCCCCATGCTATGCCTCATTATAGTCAATCTCCACATCAAGCTTCCTCACCACGACTCAATCAGACTAACCAGAGCATGTAAGTACATCTTTCAATTTTGATTCTATGCACTAACATTCGTTCCCTAACCGACGATTCCGAAGAGGTATATCAAGAAAGTGAGCTCAGAAGATGGATATTTGACGCAATTCCAATAATTTGGGAGCTACGACTAGTGCAACCATGAGATGGTTGAAGTGGAGCCAAGCACATTGGGAGAATTTGCAAGTCCCGTCACCTATATCTTACACATCTAGATTGGGATCGATTGCCGAACATCGCCAATTCATAAGAGGGATGTGTACAGGAGTGCGTTTGGAATCACTCTCAAAAGAATTTCGTATCGGTTACAGCTTCAAAGATAAGAAAGGATTACAGAATGCTGTGAAATTGTATTGTCTAGACCGAAGTCTCCAATACAAGGTTGTTGAATCAACACCAAATGTGTGGGTTGTTAAGTGTCTAAATGCAGACAGTGGATGCAAGTGGATGTTGCGTGGAAGGCTAAAAAGTGCACATGCTCAGTTTGAAATCTCACGATATGTTGGCCCACACACATGCTTGGATGATCCATCTAATCGATCACAAGACCATTCGGCACTTGATTGTGAATTTATTGCCCGAGAGATATATGGTATTGTAAAGGTGCAACCAAGTATCAAGCCTAATGCTTTAGCTGAAATTATCCGAGGAAAATTTGGTTACGTACCAAGTTACACAAAGTGTTGGGATGCAAAGCAAAAGGCTATAGCAATGATATTTGGAGATTGGGATATGTCTTATCGTGGTTATATAGAGGCTTGTGCAAAGCAAGTCAGGTTGGAGCTGATGACTTTTGCGGGCCTATTATATTATTACAGTTATGGGCTTGGGAGCACATCACTTTTGCAGCTCCGGAAAAACTACATTTACTTAACCGTCCTGCGGATTTACCCCCTGGTCCTCTAGGTGAAAGGTAATTAAATTTATTTAGCTTTACATTTGAAAGGACCGATATACTCTAAACTTATTGATTTTTTAATTTATTTATTTTGTCAGATGGAGAGACTATTTAAGTGTTGCGCCTAATCGACACATGTTCGAGGACTACAGAATGCGTTGATATGAATAGCGCCACGCAGGTATCTGATATATACACAATTTTTACTTACTAACTCGATCGTTTGTTGAATTGTTAATATTAACTTATATGGTTCAGCATCATTCGGCGACCGTACACGTCAGAAAATGATGAGTTACCGGCCTTGTCGTAGTGTGAAGAGTTTATGGGTTAGAAGCTACCACTGATCTGCTTCCACATTGTAGAATGGTATTTTCCGGATCGTGTCAAGCGCCAATTTGGTTTACGACAGGATATACCGTCTGACTGTGACACCTCTGCGGCGCTGCACTACTTCGACCTCCGTGCAAAAAGAAGAGGCGGATTGGAGAGTTAAACATGCTGATTATATTACCATTTGGAACGACGGAGGTGAAGAGGTTCATGGAGATGCGGATGTCGGGTTTCCCGTTTACGATAATCTTTATACAGAGTGGTACCGGCGCGTAACCCGTCGTTATATTAGTCCTGTACATGTTTACTACGAATTTATGGTATGTTAGTTAATTCTTATATTATACCTCTAAAGTTGATTTACTTAAGAAATTGTTGTTTTATTTTTGTGTTATAGATATACAAGTTATCTTTCTAAACTATTCGTTTATCGTTGTGATTTCAGGCTTCAAGAACGTCTCCGCATGCAAGGACTAATCGGCTACTCCGGATCGGGAGATATAGCAAATTTTTTGGGTACGGAGGTTCTACGTAAAGCTCACGTTACCATTCGCGTGGTATGCGCATCGCCGCCTCCGTTGAAGCCGATTACGATACTTGCACGCACCAATCCAGGACCTATGGAGCGCGGGCGTCATTCGAAGATGTGGGCTGAGCTGGATGAGTCACGCTGCGCATGGACGAAGATGTCAACTCACTCACAACCAGTCAGGCGATCATTCAGACAGGGCAGATCACCCAGGAACCAAACTATCACCAAACGGTGGTCGGTGAGCGAGTCGTAAGGAGAGGAAAGCGGAATCGACTAAATAGACGTGGTTGTGGTACCTGATTTGTCGGGTGTGGCTAGGTATGAATTTATTTTGGTTGTTTATTGTATAGAAAAATGAACTTGTTGTAACATAAGATTTTGTATGTTTGTGATTTGAGGTGTATGGTAATAATTTATTTTATAGTTTTAGATGGTGATTTGGGATGGTATGGTTTTTTGTATAGTTTGAGATGGTGATTTGAGATAGTGTGGTTGTTGTATAGTTTGATATGGTTATTTGAGATGGTATGGTATGTTGTATAGTTTGATATGGTTATTTGAGATGGTTTGGTTGTTATTGGGATGGTGAGTTTGAGAGTTTGAGATAGTATTGATATGGTTTGAAATATTTTGTTTTTTATGAATTGGTTGAAATGGGAATCGTGAAATGTTATAGTTTGTATAAGTGGAAATGGTTTAAAATGTATTATAAGATGGTTTGAATTGTTGGGGGTGGTTGAGTTTTGCAGGTTTGATCTCGTTTTGAGAGTTTGAGGTTTTATGAATTGTTGGGGTGAAATGTTTGAGAGTTTGAGGTTTGATCTCGGTTTTGCAGGTTATAGGGAAGAGCGTCTCTTGCAGAAACGCTCTTCCCTAAAAGAAGGAAGAGCATCTTTCTCATAAACGCTTTTTCTATGAAGAGCGTATCTGAGAAAGACGCTCTTCCTGATGCCGAAGGCGCTCCTAGGCTGATTTTCGAAATTTGGTTAAGGGAGGAAAGAACGTCTTTTACACTAACGTTCTTCCTTACGAAAAGCGTCTTTCTCAGAGACGCTTTTCCTGCGTAGTGAACACTCTGGGTAGGGAGAAGAGCGTCTCTTGAAGAGACGCTCTTCCCCCTGCTGAGTCAGTGAAGAGCGTCTTTTAGAAAGACGCTCTTTCTACGTGACGCCAGCGTGGCGCCGCGGACCTTAATTTGGCAAATAAGTTTTTTAAAATATTTATTAAAATAATAATAATAAAAAAAAAATTCCCAGTTACCCTCCGGAAAAATGTTTAGTGACTCAAAAGATTATGGACGGTGATAGAATCTATCATTTATATTAAAAATTATTCTAAAAATTATTTTTAAATAAATATTATGATATTTTAAAATTTAAAAAATTTAAAATAAATTTATAAATAGTAGTTAAACGTGCTATAAATTTGTCAAATGTGGAGTTTCAAATTACATATTTAAAAATATTTTTCTAAGAAAAAATTAATATATTATAGATTTATCAAATTATTATTTTTAAAATAATTAAGTATATTATAAATTTAGTAAATTTGTTGGTGAATCGGTGGCTGCATGTAGCACCAATTAGATTTATTTTTAGCTACTAATCGATTATTGATTGATTGTTTCTACCTAAATCGGCGACACGGAATCACTAATATGAATATTCCACTACTTATCCTCATACATGCCGTCCAAAACAAGATTTAAGTGTCTGTTAAAATAAATGCCATTGTGTGGCCCATATTTTCAATCAGCTAAAAGTGAAGTTACTAAATTCAATTAAGGATTAATGTTTATAGTAGTTTAGAATTTGCTCTCAACATTATTATTGCAGCGTATTTTATACAAGAAAAACTAAAACTAAAAGTTAATTTCAATTTTTATTTCGAGACCATAATTTAGTTTAAAATTAAATTGTAGTCGAGGTTGTCAAACACAAATTTCCAACAAAACTTGTAAATAGAAGGTCGAAAAGCAATATAAACAATATGAGTTTATGTTCCATCTACAAATATAAATTTTAAAAATAATTTAATATGATAAATAAACTTTTATTATCTAAATAATTCAATATGCTTGCATATGTTTTATGGTTGACGGTAAATTCCTTGCTTGTCATCTTGAAGGTTAATTGAACCATATTTGTCCAAAAAGTTGCATGATTTATAAAACAATAAGTCTATGTTCACTATACGAAGATATTGAGGAACAAGCATGTTCCCTTTTTATTATCGCTTGATTTTCAATCTCAGAACGTAAAATAATTATTGAAAATATAAATTGAGAATAATATGAATAAAACATTTAGAAACATACATTTTTAAGTAGGGGTTGTATAGAGCCGATCATGAACAATTCGAGCTCGACTTATTAAAAGTTCGACTTGCATTCGATATGACTGAACAGAGTGATACCCACGCCCAACTGGCTAAGCTTATGAGCTATACTTCATAGCTGGGACTTTGTATTTGACGAGCGCGGCTCGCTTGCTTCTTGCGAAGAAATGCACATCCCTAATTACTCTATTGAGTTTTGTACGGATCACGAGATATTGTATGAAATTTTTATCGACTTATTTTATCTATTTTGAAGCACTTTTAAGAAAAGTTTGAACTATGAAATTATAGTTTTGATAAAATCAATAAATTTATAGTTGAAAGTTTTTCAAAATAATACCAATCACTATATCAAAATAATTATCAAAATTTTAATAATCATTTTAATATAGTGTTCGATAATTTTTTGAAAAAAATTTCAACTACAAATTTATAAATTACATCAAATTTATAATTTTATAATTTAAATTTTTTTTAAGAATGTTTATAGATTTAATATATTTGATAAAAATTTTATATAATATTTCATAAAAATTAATTAGATTACCTTCGTCATTTTATAATATTGAAGCAGGCGAGCCGCCAGTTTTTGACAGCAATAACTTCTGGACATTGGCTAAATCGCCCACTATAACGGCGAGGAAAAGTCAAGCTACGGCGGCAACGTCATCAGAAAATGACGAAGGTGCCCCTGGTCATGTTTGTTTTGACGGTACAATGAGAAAGCAACGGCCGTCAAGGACGGGGGATCCGACAGGGCCGGCGTCCGGGACCATGACGATGGTCGGGTCATCGCGTGAGCTTCGCGCGCAAGCGAAACCGGTCCGATCTGTGACCCGTTTTTGTCACGTTTCATGCTTTTCCAGCTTTTGCTTGCGCTGTTAGGTGCGCAGCAGCAGACAGGAATACGAACGTCTTGATTAGTTGTGGGCCTAAAAGAGTTGGTTGACTAGGGACGGGAGTGTTACTGTGAGCGCGCGGCGCTGCCCGCGGCATGTGCGGGGCTGCCCGGGACCCGCTAACGTGGATTTTGAAAAAAAAAAGCCTTTAAATGCGCTCCTTTCTTCTTCTTCTTCCTCCGGGATCGAGGCGCCCTCAGGTTCAGTCCAACCCCCGTGCTGTCTTCCCAGCTTCCTCTTTTTTATTTTCAAACGATAAAGCCAGCAGAGATCTGCTGTTTTCGATTCTCAAAGCAGAATACATCCCCTCCTCCCTGTTTCTATTATCAATACATTTTCGTTCGAAAAAGAGAAAGTTACACAGCAAAAATGGCGTGGGCTGCTGCTTCTTTGGACGAGTATGAGAAACTTGTTATTCGCATGAACACCCCAAGGTATCTTTCTTTCTGCTTCTTCTCCTTTCTAAGATTCTAACTATTATTGCTTAGTATTATCAGTTGCTGATAATTTCATCTTTGCTTAAACAGGGTTGTGATTGACAACGCTGCTTGTCCGAAGGCGACGGTAGTGAAGGTCGACAGCGCACGGAAGCACGGTGTTCTTCTAGAAGCAGTTCAAATTCTCACCGACCTCGACCTCTCGATTCGGAAAGCCTACATCTCCTCCGACGGCCGCTGGTTCATGGACGTCTTTCACGTCACCGACCGCCACGGCCGCAAGCTCACGGACCGCTCTCTCCTCTCCTACATAGAAGGCGCGTTGGGCGCTAACGAGGAGAAACGCAGCGATTCGGAGTGTGTAACGGCGTTAGAGTTAACGGGAACTGATCGCCCGGGTCTTCTCTCGGAAATCTTCGCCGTACTCGCCGAGCTCGAGTTCAGTGTCGTGAGCGCCAAAGTTTGGACTCACAGAGGCCGCGTAGCTTCAATAATCTTCCTTAAAGATGACAATTCAAATTCCAACCTTGAAGATCGTAACAAAATCCACCTCATAGAGTCGCGGCTACGCAACATTCTCAGAGGCGACGGCCGCGACGCCGCCGGAGCTCGCGCCGCCATGTCAGCTGCCGCCGTCCACCCCGAACGCCGGCTGCACCAGATGATGGTCGCTGATAAGGACTACGACCGGCCCTCCGCCTCCGCCGTCGCAGCGGCGCCGTCGGTCTGCGTTCAAGACTGTGTCGAACGCGGCTATTCCGTCGTCTCCGTTCAGTGCCGCGACCGCCCGAAGCTTCTCTTCGACGTCGTCTGCACGTTAACGGACATGGAGTACGTCGTCTTCCACGCCACCATCCACACCGACGGCGACCGTGCTCATCAGGTAGGTTTAAATTTACACTTCAATTTTCGTTTGACTCTAATTAAATCCTTGTAATTCCACGGCTAACATTGTTATTATTATTACAGGAATTCTATGTTCGACATTCAGACGGTACCCCGATCAGCTCAGAGGTCGAGCGGCAGCGCGTGGTCCAGTGCTTGCAGGCTGCCATTGCCCGCAGAGCATCAGAGGTACTTAGATTCTTGACAATTCTTCTGTTCCAACTACCTTTTTTCTTTCATCAATTTATTAGCTAGGTCATCATAAGCGCCATTAATGGTGAACAGGGGCTAAAATTGGAGCTCTGTACAGTCGACCAGCGGGGACTTCTTTCGGAAGTAACTCGAGTGTTCAGAGAAAACGGACTGCTCGTTACTCGCACAGAGGTTTCAACGAGAGGGGGAACAGCATCTAACGTCTTCTACGTCACCGACGCGTTCGGCGGGTGCGCGGATCCCAAGCTGATCGACGGCGTTAGACAGAGAGTTGGGATGGAGAGACTCACCGTAATCGAGGAGGCGCCGACCAGTATTCCGCATAATTCACTGGCCTCCGGCGGCCGGAAATTCGATGGCCCCGCCGGATTGCTCTACTTCGGAAGCTTCGTTAGGCGGAATCTCTACAACTTGGGACTCATCGGATCATGCTCTTAATCAACAAAATGAGAAGATATTATTTATTATTCGATATTCCTAACAAAAATATTTGATAAACTAACATCAGAAGATGCCAAATTTACTTCCTTCAAGCTACTGTTAGATGATTGGCTCCCATGTCAATGCCAAACTCATAACCATCAACGAAGTTTGAAATATAAGTTTGGAGGGGGAAGTAGTTGGTGGTTTGGGGGAGTTGGGAAGTATGGTTGGAGTGGAGACCAGCTGGACGAGTAGGTGAAAGAGTGGAACCAATCATAAAAATGCTATTTTTCATGCGAGCTGTGGGGAGTTGGGAGAGTGGAAAGTCACCATCTTTGATATTTCTTGCATATGTTTCATCTAATTTGCCCAAACTTTGTACATAAACATTACCGTTTGACTTTGGATTATTGGTTGCTTTCAGTTATTCCCTTTTCTTTTTTGTTACGTATAGTATTTGTCGGATTTAGTTGAAGATTGTATGTTAACGAAGGATAGTTCAGATAATCGAATTCCAAACAATGGAAGGCTAGTGTTAGCACTAACCAAGTGGTCCATTCTTTTCGAATGGATCCGATAGTGTGGTACGGTCGGGGCTTGGATGGAGCGGGGCGGATTGGGGTGTGATAAAAAGTGTCCACCTCACCATGGTTTAACGTGTGGATGGCTGTAATTTAAGAATTATAAAATAGCTGATATCTTCTGAGGATACTAAATCAAGCGATTAAAAAGGAGCTCATTGCCATTTGTTCTAGAGATGAAATTAAGATAAGAGCCATTTTATGTGGTTGCAAAACTACCAAAATGTGATATTTTACAATTTTATTGGCAAATGTAATACAGTTATGATCCAATTAATGCATTACGGCTAAGAATATTTTGTATCCAGTACTAGTGTGGCCAACTCATGAAAGAATGAACGGACAATTGCAAATTCGCAAGTAGTCATATTTCAAAACGAGTTAAAATTATATATCAGTCCCTAATTTTAAAAATCCTTACAAATTAGCTTCTGATTTTGAATTTATAACGAATCAAAAATTGTCTCAAAATTTATGTAAGAAGTTTTATATAAATATTTTTTCAATAAATTTTGAATATTAATAAAAAAAATAGACTTCAATTTGATCAACAATTTAGTGTTCAAAGTTTTTTTTAAAAATTACTTATAAGAAATTTTTATACTTCAAAGCCTTAGAGGGGATGAAAATTAATCCGCTAACATGCTAAGATTTTAGAGCCTTAAAATATATATTAAAAAGTACTTCTAGAAAAATTTTGAGTATAAAAAAATTAGATTCGGATGTGAATTATAATTTTTATATTCAATTTCTTTTAAAAAAAATATTTTTAAAATATAGTCTATAATGTCAAATAGAATGGGTTATAAAAAAAAAAAAATTATTCGTAAATAAAGTTTAAAAGGATCGGCTGATATACATGTATCCATCGGAACAACGATTAGGGGATAAGTAGGGCTGAGCATTACCGAACCTACCCGAAAAACCGAACCGAACCGACCCGAACAAAGTCAAAATTTCGGGTTTGGTTCCGGTCGGGTTCCGTCCAGGTCGGTATTTTAATAGTTCGGGTCTATATAATTCGGTTCGGGCTCGGTGATCGAATTTCGGATCGGTTCGGGTTGGACCCGAATTATTCTAGCGAGTCACATTTTAATTAGTTTTTGTTGATTTTTATGTGCTAATTTTTTCTTTTTAAACAAAATATTCATATTATAACTATTTGGGTCGACCCGAACCTACCCGATTTTAAATTGGTATTGAATAAAATTAATTTTTGCTATTATTCGGGTCAATCCGAACCAACCCGAACTGATCCGAATTTTAGTCGGTTCGGGTTGAAACAAAATTCGGATCGGTTCGGGTTTGAAGGTATTCGGTTCGGGTCGGCCTTAAAAATTTTGGTTCGGATCGGTTCGGATCGGTTCGGTTCGGGTTGACCCGAATGCTCAGCCCTAACGATAAGCATTAATCCACTGTTTATCTTGTACTCTTTGGGATGGAATCTTATGAAGGAATATTTTCAAAAACAATTGGAGGAGAATCCAATGCCCTCTGAGATTCCGTCCTTTTTTGTACAAGATGCTCAAGGATCATACGGGTATATCATATATGTCGTTCAAAGCAATATAGAATATACTTCTTGTTTCAGCCTTTCTTGTTAGGAGTAATACATCGCACACCAAAGTTTCTAACGAATTTGTTGGTGAGTCTGTATCTTATCATTTGATGAGGTTGACTATAATATCAAAGGGCGACCTCGCAATTTATTATCATTAGGGGTGCAAATGGAATTTTTTAAAGTCCAAAATTTAATCCAGTATTTTAGACTTTGCTATATATCCTAAAATTCACACAAAAAACTACACATGCCGACGTGATACAATCAGGACCACACATCACGATGAATATATATCTGTAATTTTGATATTTTTTATGAATCACGAGCGAATTATACGGATCACGAGGCGTGTGTGTGGTGGAAATTGATTGTGTGTGGTTTGTTGGGTAGTTTAATGGAGGTGAGTAGTTTTTTCCTTATTTTAGTTTATAGGTCAATTGAATAGTTGGGTTTATCTTTTTAAAATTAATCAAACTCTGGTTAACCCAGAATATTGTATGGATTGACTCATTAAACATCAATTGTTGATCTTTAAAATATGTTCACCCATAATTTGATCCGACCCATAAATATAATTTGGGTTAGCCCAAAATGAAGATATAAAAGGAGCTAGGTTGGATTTGATTAGATTTGCAATAAAAAAAAAAAGTTTAGATTGGACTGACCAATCTCAACAAATGCGGGCTAGTATGATCTAAGTCTTATTGGTTATGATTTTTAGCCTGTTGGCATCACTAGTAATATAATATTTTGATAAAAATATTTTATACATTTTCATAAGAATATATATATATATATATATATATATATATATATATATATATATATATATATATATAAACATAAAATAATTAAATTACATAATAAGTAAATAAAAAATTAAAAAAATAATAATATAAAAATATTTTTTTCGCTTAATGTAACGTGTACTAATAATTGGAGTAAGTTATAAAAGATAAAAAAATAGTATTTTAAATTATATTTTTTAAAATTTATATTTAATATCCGGATATACAACTAGTTAAATAAATTACAAAGTCGTATAATAATAAATAAAACTACATACTATTATAATTTGAAATTTAGGGAAAGAAGTTAAAAAGCTGAGTTTCTTGACCATAACACGTGGCATAATATGTAACTCCTTCATACGCGATTCAATGATCTTTTTATGAAGCATTTTTTATGATGTAATAATTTACCAAAAACCCAAAAAAGATTCCAGGAATAGTTGGAAAAGATCATATTTTGGGTCTACTTTGAGCTATATTTTGTCTTATTTGAGCAAATATGATGGGCCGTCTAGCGTTGCTCTAGTATGAGTAATTTTGAGTGTGAAATCACTTCTTTTGATTTCTTTGGCTTATTTTGCTGTATAAAAATTATTTTTTCTTTATTTATTTTTTTTTAGAACTGAAATATTTTGCTCCTTATTTTACCAGATAAAATTTCCAATAGTAGGTTTTGGACCATAATTAGAGAGAAAAATTTCGGGCATACATATTTATCTATAGATACATACTTATTTCAACTTTTAGAATAATTTTCCATGTAAAAGATCAAAAATATATTTATCTTACGTTACCATGGATAGAATACAATCTATAAATCATCTACATCACCAATTTAACTATTCCATCTTGTCAACACTATCCTTTAGTTGGGAAGGTTATTTTTATTTTTTAGAAATATATAAATTAGTTCATATATAATGTCATGTAACTATTTTTTTTTAATATAAATTAATTTATATAAAAGAAAGCAGAAAACCGACGATCAAGATCATCCGATCTGGGTTATGCGGTTTATTCGAAATATTATATAAAATTTTTATTGACTTATTTGACATTTTTTTTAAAAAAAGTTTGAATTACAAAATTATAAATATTGATGTAATTTTCAAGTTTATAGTTGAAAGATTTTAGAACAAAATATCAAATATTATATCAAAATTACGATCCAAATTTTGATCAGTATTTTGGCATAGTATTTGATATATTTTAGAAAATCTTTCAACTACAAACTTATAGATCGCGTTAAAATCTATAATTTTATAACTCAATTTTTAAAAAAAAATTCTCCAAAAATAGATTAAATAAATTGTTAAAATTTTATATAATATTTTGTAATCTATGTAAATATGATAGAATAATTCCAACCATCTCATTCTATGCTCTTGGGCAAGCCGCGCCGAGATTAATCCTTTTATGGCGGAGTTTTACTATACTCACCAAAAAAACAATACAATAAACCACATAATATACGTGGCAATATCAGAATCACATATCACAATGAGTATAGTTGTAATTTTAATAATTTGTACGAATCACGATATAAATATATAGATCACGAGACGAATGTGTAGTGAAAATTAGTTTTGTGTGGTTTAATGTTTAATTTATTGGGGGTGAGTAGCTTTTTCTTTTATGGCCGGATGGGCTAAATTATTTATTTGGTATCACGACTTGTATCTATATTAATTTTTTGTACCCTATTTTGCAAACGCACCTCAGTGCATACCCCCGGCCAGAATCCGTGACGACGCCGTTAACATGGATGACGTGGCAAAGCGAATTTTTATCTGTTAATATTTAGATCCCAAAAATACCAATTTAGAAATATATTTTTGAGAAATTTTGAACATAAAGCTGTATATTTTGATGAGATATATAACTTTTATATTTAAAATTTTTTCAAAAAAGCTTCGAAATATGTGTTTTGAAGTTTGCAATTGTTAACAGATTTCAAAATTGACTTATTAACCAGGTACATTTTGAAGCCTCAAAACACTTATTTCCAAGCATTTTTTGAAAAAAATTTTAAACATAAAGTTATAGATCTTATCACACTCTACAATTTTTATATTCAAAATTTTTTTAAAAGTGCTTCTAAATAGGTGTTATGAGGCTCCAAAATTTATCGAGTTAAATTTTTACTATTCACTTTCATACCCCAAAACACCTATTTAGAAATATTTTTTAGAGAAATTTTGAATATGAAAATTATAAATTTGATAAGGTCAACAACTTTTTTACTTATTTTTTTTTCAAAAAAAGCTTGGAAATATGTATTTTGAGGCTTCAAATTCTACCGGGTTAATAGGTCAATTTTGAAATCCGTTAACAATTGGGAGCCTCAAAACATACATTTTGAAGCATTTTTTGAAAAAATTTACATAGAAATTGTAGATCTCATCAAAATTTATAACTTTCACGTTCAAAGTTTCTCCAAAATATGCTTTTAGATAGATATTTTTGCGGTGTAAATGTTAACGGGTAAAAAATCCGTTTTGCCACGTCATCCAAATTAACGGTACCGTCGCGGATTCTGGTTGGAAGTATGTGCTGAGGGGCGGTTACAAAATAGGGTAAAAAATAATTTAATATAGATACAAATCGGAATACCAAATAGATAATTTAGCCGGCGGGATGCTTTGTCTGTGCTGACCGGTGAACGTAGTCACTTCAAATCTAATTTTGATCTGACGACTTCATCTTCTTCTCGTTTCTATCCTCTGCGACTGCGACTGGGATCATCGCCGTTAATCAAAAGGGAAATTGCATATCAACACCCTATTTTTAGGATCGTTGTAAATTTGCTCCTGAGAATGAGAAGATACGTAGTGTGGCAGTGCATGTGTGCTATCTCAGACATTATTTATTTTTAGAGACTGATATATAACTTCTTAGAAAAAGGAGACTGATATATAATTTCCTCTTATAATTCACTACCTATCTCAAAAAAATATATAAAATTTTTATCATCTTATTTAATCTAGTTTTAAAATTTTATGAGAAATTTTAAAAAGTATAATTTAAATTTAAAATTTATCTATAACATTTTAGTTCAGAGTTATTCAAAAAAATACCAAATAATATTTAAAAATAATAATCATAATTTCAATCATTATTTTGGTATGTTATTTGACAATTTTTGGAAAATTGTCAAATACAAAATTTAAAATTCTCATAAGAATACTTAAAAATAGGTTCAATGAGATGCCATAAATTTTGTATAATACCTCGTAATATTATATAAAATTTACGATAATTTATTTGATCTATTTTTAAATATTTACGTAAAAATTTTGAATTATAAAGTTGTAGATTTTGATTTGATTTAAGTTTTACAAAAAATATCAAATAATATGATAATTAAAACTGTAATTATTTTTAATATATTATTTGATATATTTTTAAAAATATTTAACTATAAAGTTATAAATTACGTCACAATCTATAACTTTATAATTTAAAGTTTTTTCATAAAAATATTTAAAAATTGTTCAAATAAAATAATGTAATTTTATCCACTAGTAAAAAACTACTCACCCCAACAAATTACCTAAGAAACCACATACAATCAATCTTTAAGACACACGTATCTCGTGATCCGCAAAATTTTTTTGTGATCCTCAAAAAATATTAAAATTATATGTATACTGATCGTGATGTGTAGTCTTGATCGTGCCATATCAGCATGTGTGATTTTTTGGAATTGTATGGTAAAGCCCTTTTATACACTATCTTGATATAGACACTGAATTTAATGGACGGTTAGGATTATGATCGCAGCGACTCGTCGCTGAGAATCGGCCCGTTTCTTTTCTTTCTCTCGTGCAAACCGCCGTTAAAATTGAGAGCAACGCCACGTTGAGCCCCTCCCTCTTCTTCTCTGTCCCGTTTCTCGTAAACAGTAGCGGTATTACTAAGACCAGTTCACTTCATAAAAAATAATAAAATGCAAAAGTGAAGGACTAAATTGAGACCTTTCTTATTTTAAAAAAATAAAAAATAAAAAAGTGATTTTCTCATGGGACCTCCCAACTTTTAACTTGATTCTAACGAAAAACAAAGAAGCGGAGAGAAAAATAATTATTAACTTTTAATTAATATTATTTTATATTAACTTAGTATAAATTTTATATTTAATTAAATTTTGTTTTGATAACAGAAAATGAATATAAAAATTACTCGATATTTACTACATTTTTATTCCGTGAATTACATAAGTAACAAGTATGTCATTTTACTACAAAGGAGTTAAATTATGTAATTTACAGACCATGAAACCAAATCAAGTATGCACAAACATGCATCAATAACACACTCCTATAAAAAATAAAGAAAGAATATAGTAGTAATAGAAGATAATAATAATATAATGATAATAAAAGATAATAGAAAATAATAATAGTATCATAATAACAATAATAAATAAAACAAATATAAAATAATAATATATATAAATAACAAGAAGAGTAATAATAAAAATAAACATAATACGGATAATAACAACAATTAAAATGGTCTATGTTATCTAAACCACTGTATTACTAACAAGAATTCTGCGCTGCCACTTCGTTCGTCGAGAATTAAGTCTTCGCCTAATTCTAGAGAAATAAAGCTCTATCGGATGGTTTTTCTCCAACCGACACTATGTATTTTTAAAACCAACCATAAACTATAAATGCTTTGTACAAATTTACTAGTTCTTGCACTAGCGCGATGTATAAATATTAGTCATAAATTTCATAAATAATAATGTTCAAATATTAAATAATTTCTATTTCTTATATTTTTTAAATTGTTTCTAATTATAACTTATCTCAACTCTTATATTTCTAAATTACACATGTCCTCATAATATACAAACAATCACTCTTTGCAAGTAAATACGTGGTAAACTTGAGTTGCTCTTAGGGAAGTATCTCTCTCTATTAAAATGAAGATGTCTATTCCACTTTTATTCTTATTTAGTTATATGTATAATAAACGGATAATTGCGTATCAGCCCCCCTATTTTTGGGGGTTCGTAAATTGTCCCCTGAAAACGGATTTTCGGGAGGCTAATTTGTAAAAAAAAAAAAAAAAAAAAAGCAAATCAGCTCCTAAAAACGCATTTTTAGGGGTTGAACATGCGAAAATAGGAAACGGTGGCTGATACACAACAGGAGCTGAACGCGCGAAAATAGGAAACGGAGGCTGATACGCAAAAACCTCTATAATAAATCTCTATAGAAAATAGCTACCAGTTACTTATTTGTCAAGTGCAATTCGCACATTCAGTCTTTTTTTAAAATGAATATCAATACATTTTTAAGGTACGTTTGATACGCAAAATATCATAATTATTATATGTTGAGTCTATTTTAATTAAATGAAGAATTTTGGAAGCCTTTTTCTAATGTAATACTTATAATAATATTTTCTAGTAATTTTTGACAGATAACTACTTTTATTAATTGGAAATAAAAATTTTTTGTACTACATAGATTAATTTCATACAAATTAATTCTTATTATTTATAAATATCATTTTATTCATCACATATTATTAGAACAAGAAAAAATACTACATGTTATGTCTAAAAGTTATTTAAGACGTGATGTGAAATAGTTGTAATATATATATATATATATATATATATATATTCTCGACTTTGTTAAGTGTTTGAAGGTAAAAGCACGCTAAGAGAAGACGGAAGCAATCACACAAGAGACATAAAGTTTTTACGTGGAAACTCTTGGAAAATTCTGAGGTAAAATCACGGACTTTATTGTCGCTATCAGTAAAAATATATACTGAGAGTATGGAAAAGAATCGACTACAATAATCTCTTGGTTGACTTGAGAATCGAGTTTCGTAAAGTCTCGATATCTCCTCTAAGTACTCTCTTCAAAGCACATGGATCAAGGCTTCACGAGTTTTGTTTTTCCTCTCGTGGTCTCATAAGAGGTCCAAAGTCCAGTCCCCTAAGCGATCCTCTGTTTTCTGTATTTATAGGCAATGCATCAACTAATGAGGGAAATCCTAGATGCTAACTCTGAGCCAATGCGCTATCACATGCACTCCTAGGGAGTGGCGGCATATGTCACCGCGCCCGTTGGAACCTTGCATGCTATCTTGACTCCACCGGGCCACTAGATGTCACCCGATACTTCGGATCCCACAAATCTTCAGAAAATTCTCCTGTATCAGATCATCTCGAACTCATGATCCCGGCTCTACCCCAGTCTTTCATATTAGTTTTCATCAACTCAGCTTGGATTGAGGTGGTTAAGTGATAAACTTGAAATTAGATCACTTCTCTGGACCACATTTGATTTGGCTCAAGCCAACAAGGTTCGGAGTGGGTTGTATCTGCGGTTAGTTCTGATCTTGATTCGCATGTTCCCGAGCTCGGTTTGTTGATGTTGCCTTCAAATCAAATTGATTCGGCTTGATTGGTCAAGTTTATGCCCGCTTCAAAAGGACAGTTCGATCCTTGGAGATTGTCTCAATTTGCGCTTTCCGCTCTAGTGTTGACCCCGGAGTATAGTAGGACAACCGATTGCAATTAGAAGAAAAATATTACTAGCTTGCAGCTCCCACTCTGAGGTAGACCTTGAGTATAGGAGGGAGACAACCTGTTTTTAAAAAATGTTACAAGTTTGCACTTTTCACTCTAGGGCGTACCCCAGAGTATGGGAGAGCGATTGTTTGTATTTACAATTATTACATGCTTGCACTCTGCATTTGGAATAGACCCTAGAGTATGGGAGAGCGTATGTTTGTATTTAGAAAATTATCTCATCTTCCACCCCCCTACTCTGAGGTGGACCCTAGAGTTTAGGAGGGCGACAACCAGAATTTATTGGTGCGTTTCGATATTTGGATCCCGTTGGACTTCTTTTGCAAACGGAGGAGTCGGCGGATCTGTTGATCTCAGTTATGCTCCCATCTTGACTTAATAACTTCTGCTCCACCAGGTTGGCCTCAGCTCAGATTTATGACTTCGTATTAGACTTGTGACCTCGGTTCGGATTCATGACGTCCGTTCGGACAAATGACCTTGATTCAAACTTGTGACCTCGGCTCGGACATTTGATGTAATGTCCCGAATTTTCGTAATATTAATATTTGTTTTAAATTAGATTTATTCGGAGTTTGATTTTGGTTTGGTTTTGAGTATTGATCGAGAGATTTATTTGGTTTCTGGGTGCTTGATTTGTATTAGAATTGATTGTAAATTGATTTGGTTTGTTTTGGGCTTGATTTGGGCCCATTTGGGGTTGGACCCGGCCGACCGAGCCATGTGGCTCGGCCCAGCCGAGCCCAACCGGACCCAGGCGAGCCAAATGGCTCACCCGGTCCCTGGCCGCTCGCACCCGCCCTCACTCTCCCTCACCCTCACTCAGCTCTCTCTCGCTCTCGAACTCCTCTCGTCTCTCGCCCGATCCCGCGATCGCGCGCGCGTCCGCGATGCGCCGCCGATCGCCGCGCCGCCCGTCGCCGGCGTGCGCCGCCAGACCCCACCTCACCCCTCTCCTCCCCTGGGCTGCTGTCTCCCCCTCTCTCGCGTCGTCTCACGCTCGGCCGCGAAACCTAGTTCCTCTCCGTCGTCGATTCCGGCGCCGCCGCGCCTCGCCGTCGCTGTCCAAGGCTCGTCGTCGTCACCTGAGCCGTTGTGAAGCCTTCCCGCCGTCGATTTCACGCCGCAGCCGCCGGATCTCTCTCCGTTGTCTCTGCTTCCGTTCGGCCGTCGCCCGTCGCCGCCGATGCTCCGACCGCCGTCACCGAGGTCGCCGCCGTCCCCTCCGACCTCTGAGCGCCTCTGTTGTCTGATCGCCGTAGAACCGCGCGCCGGTCTCTGTTTGCCGCCGCCGCCGATCTCCGGCGAACCCGTACGAGCTGTCGCTTCGTCTAGTCTTCGGGAACGCGTTGCTGAGGTCGTTTTCGGTAGAATTCCGTGGATTCACACCGTCCGTTGGGTCTCGGTTTGGTAAGACCGGGACGTAGGTGAGTGAACCCGCGGTCTCACTCGTATGTTGATTTTGTTGGTTTTATTAGGTTGTAATGATATACATTGTGTGTATGTTAGCACGAGTTGATGTGTTAACCTATTTTGTGCGGGTACTTAGTATGTGGATGAATCAATGCTTTGGTAGATTTGATATTTGGTTATGATAACTTGTTCGAACAAGTACTTTAGTTGTGGTTGAACCCTTACGTTAGTAATAATGACATTCGGCTTTATTATGACATTGTCGGACATCTAGGTAGATGTGACATGTAGAATGTGTTGGACTTGACTTAGTGACTTCGAGCGCCGCCTGCGCTTTAGATATATCTGTTGCGAATGTCTTTGACTTGGTTTGATTTAGAAGAGTATTAAAGCACGACTGTTGGGTTGCTACCTTTTGGTAGAATCCGTTCGAATGTGTGTGTGTGTGACATGTCCGTAGTAAGCTTGTCTCTGCCTTTGTATCGTTGTGAGTGTGCGCCGCCTGCGCCGTTGTATTGTGGTAGAGGTGCGTTATGACTTGTGACTTGTATTGTCTGCGTAATTGACCTACTTAGACGGTATGCGAGCCGAATGCTCTAGCAATACCATTAGTAGAGCGGACTTTTGGTGAAGTGCGTCGTCTCCCTTGTGCGTGTGTTCTTTCACTTCCCTTGTGAGTTCGGAGTTGCCGACTAGGGATAGGCTTGAGGTTGAACATGTTTAAAGGGGTTCGCACTTGATCTTTGTTGTGATGTTTTGGTATATACCCGTGAGAGGGTTTTACTTTTCGGTTATTTGAATGCTTGTGATATAAAGCATGCGGATTTGTGATGGAACATGTGGGGTGGTTGACCCTTTATTATGTGATATATGATTTGGAGCATGCTTAGATGATTAGCATGATGTTTATATGAGAATGAAAACATGCCAGTTTGATGTGGTGCTTATTATGTTTTTAGCGTGGAATACGTTGTATGTCTTTCACTGGGTTTGTGATTGTGGACATTGACAACGTGAGCGCTAATAAGATTTATGTGATGTTATTTGGCTTTGGCATGTTTTGGAAATACTCTCTTCTCATTTATGTGATATCAGGATTTGGTTTTATGCTATTAGCGTGGTAAGCGTTGCATGTCTATCACTAGTACTTATGCGATTGGTGTGCCCAATGTGAGTATTGTTTGTGATTGTGGACATTGACAACGCGAGCGCTAATGAGATTTGGAAAGTAAAATATTTGTGGCGGGACTCTTTCGTTTGGACTGCATCGCCTAGGTTCGCTCTCCCGTGAGTCGAGAGGATATCGACCGGGATCGAAATGGGACGATGTGGGCGCCGGAGTCCCGTATTTGAGTGGGCTCTTTCGTTGGACTGCATCGCCTAGGTTCGCTTCTCCCGGTTGGGAAAGTCGAGAGGATATCGACCAGAGGGAACGAAAATGGGGACGATTGGGGCGCCGGAGTACCCATATTTGTTGTCTCGAGAGAAGAGAGGACCGGCGGCGTAGTTAAGGCCAGCCGAGGCCAGAGTGGCGGCTACGAGACCAGGCGAGGCTTGAATCGGAATTCCGAGAAAGGCCGGTAGATCAAGTAACTCCCTTAAGCCAAAAGGGATCGCCCCTGCTGTAGGGTACTGGGGGACGCGACGTGCACCGTGTCTGACCCAGATCCTTGGTGCTGCGTGTACCAAAAGGGTTGTGTTGCGTTATAAAACATGAGAGGACTAACTGGTTTGGTAGTTTAGTCCACGCTGACTTAAGAAAGATAACGACATAACCGGATTGGGTTTGGGTGATCGATTACCTTATATATCTTGATGATGTTGTTGATGTTATTATATGTCAAGTATGTTTCTTGATTGTTGTTGATGACTTGGTGGTTATGTTTATGCCCGTTGTTATTGGTTTTGTTTGGATGTGGCCGCATGAAAGTGTATGCTTTGAGGATTGTTAGCACGTAACTTATGCGGTTGAGTGGGGACTTGTATATGTATGCATGTATGCCCTAGTATGTGGTATTCGAGTATGCATGCGAGTTTGGTTTTGCGCTTGTGCTTGTCTGTGTTGTTTTTGGTATGTGACTGCAGCCCTGGCCGTTGCCTTGCGGGGTTGCCGGGGTGGGTCACTCACTGAGTATATTTTTATATACTTACCCCCTTCTTCCTCTTAGTTCTTTGCAGGGTCTATCGACGATCATAGAGTGAGCACAGGGTTCAGAAGATGATTTTGGGCTAAATTTATTTATCTTCCACTGTATTTTTAGTTTCCGCTGTATATTCAAATAATTTGTAATTAATGTATTGTATTTCGGAAGTACTAGCTCATAACATTCCATATCATTTGTTTATTTCCACCTTATTTCCGACTCCCGGATTCGGGGCGTCACATTTGACCTCATGGATTCGTGACCTCAGTTCGGATTCATGTTGGGTCACGTCCCGGACTTGTGGCATCAGCTCAGATTCATTACCTCGGTTCTTTGCCTGCCTGGTTAATCCAATCATCTGCATTTGGGTTCGACCACTTCGTGTTCGAATCAAAATGATTCGGGCTGCAATTGGCTTCGAATTAAAGACTAAGCTTGAATGTTGGGCCGAACGCAATTAAACAGTCAAATGTTTTTGTGATTCTTGAATAAATCACCGTTCAAATGCTTTTGAGCGTGAATTGTTGATCTTCCTCTCCACGCAAATGGGGCGTCGCACGATGGCAGCAACGGCAGCAAACGCTCAAATCGACTTGCAACAGGTCGGATCGACAGCAACAACACCGAGCAGCAGTAATTGATCCGATGACTATTTATTTCGAGGCAAATTTTAGGGATCAAAATTTTAAGAAATAAAATAGATTTAATAATAATAATAATAATAATAATAATAAGGATTCGTTCTAAGCCAAACCGAGCATAGCTCGGTCTTGGCCGAACCAACATGTTGTGCATGCATGCAACTGCAAGGATATACGCAACGGTTTGGAAAAAACGTTGCAACCCATATTAATGCGCATGTATGTTAAAACTTCTAGAAGCACATACACAATTAGCGCCTAATGAATCTATGGAGCCCAAAAAGTCCAATCCATGTATAGAGATATTTTAAAAGAATTCTAGAACTAGATGTTTTGCGAGAATTCTAGAGTCATGCGACTTAGGATGTACACATATCTCTTTCTTAATTATTTATATAAAATATTTGAGATATTTATATAGTGTTCATAATGAAATTAGGTGCCTATAAATACCCATGTACATTTGCATTTGCAAGCCAAGTAAGAAATAAAAGTTGCATACATAGTCACTCTAAGAGCTCCTATTCTCATACATTCTTACTCTTCTTCTTCCTACAAAATTTCTACAATAATCATTCTCTACAAAATAGTTTTTAGTACCTCATCTTCCAACAAATGATACATCAGCAAGAGAAATCAGTGCTCGTGTAGGTCTACATATCACAAAGGAGTTTAGTAGATATCTTGTCTTGACGGTGTTACATAAACGAACCACACGATCTTGCCATCTGATTTAAGCGTCTATTTTGTGTCATTGACATTTTTTTCTCCTTAAGAAGTACCATATTCTCTAGTTTCAATGCAATAAGATCTACTTTATCGACTAGGATAAACCTAGGGCGATGTTGGGAAAACTCTAAATTATTCGAGATATGATTCTTATTGCTTGCACCAATTTCAAAAGAACCACGTAATTGCTCATAATTAAATAAAATACACAAATATAATTTTCAGTGTTTCAAAAAAAGTATGAAGTTCAAAAAATTAGATCATCATAGTGCTTGGATGGGTGGAATGGCCATGTCTCTTGATTGGGCCTCGAAATTGATATTCAGGCCCAATGTTAGCAGAAGTATTATTGTTTTGTTATTCAAAACCTACCAACTAGTGGCGGAGCCAGAATTTTCAGCCAGGGGGGCGAAAATTATCCGTTGTAAAAATGTTTATTCATATATTACATAAAGATTATTTATCAGCAAAGACAAATTCAAATACACAACTTCATAACAGTTAGAACAGCAATAATAAAAATATACATATAAAAATAGAACAACAGCAATAATATATAGTTGACAACAATTATAATAATGAAATATAGTTGTAAATTGTAATGGTTGAAAATTATAAATTATAAATTATAATAATTGAAACATAAGTAGATGGCAGCCGTTGGCGGTTGGCGCACTGTCGGCGTCGATTTATGGAATAGGGATTTGTGTAGTCAGGTAGATGGTGATTTTTGGAAAGTCGATTATGCAGGAGTTTGGGAAAAAAAATTTAATTTTTGGTCTGATTTTTTAGAAATATAAAGGTGATATAAATGGAGACCGGATATTCTGATACTGTTTTATGTTCCTATTCTCTATTCATACAACCTAAAAAAATTACTTACATATATTTTGAAAATATTTTCAATATAAAAATTATAGATTTTGATGAGGTCTATAAATTTTATATTCAAAATTTTTTCAAAATTTACTTCTAGATAGATATTCTGGTGCTCCAAATTCTTAACGGGTTTTAAAAAGGTTTTTAAAACCCGTTAAGACTTTGAAGCTCCAGAATACCTATATTAAAGCATATTAAAAAATTTTGAAAATAAAAATTATAAATCTCATCAAAATCTATAACTTTAATAATTAAAATTATTTTAAAAAAATAGATATAGTAAAAAAATATTAGGCCAGCAGGTTGGTAGGGCGATCCCACCCGCCCCAATCTATATGTGGCTCCGCCATTGCTACCAATTCCAGCGTAAATCTATAACGTGCAATATATATATATATATACACGTATTTCTCATCAATCTTATAAGAAATAATGAAAAGAAAACAATAAGCGAGGCGAGTTGGTCAGGTTGGACCACAGGCTCTGTACATATTAAAAAATACTTGACAGCACGGTAAAACAAATATAGAATCATCGCGAACGCACAAAAAACGTATTTCTGCTGTGTGAAATGTGTTTCTCGAAACGCAAAAATATATTTTTCGTGCGTCCGTGATGATTTCGTGTTTGTGTTTCTGTACCCCGTAGCAAGACTCGTACATATTTCCAAACATCCTGATAGCCCACGGACGTTAGTCGCATGGGGCAGAAAAAGACCCGCAGAACTTTTTTCATATTGTATTTTAACTTTTGGAGACGAATTGACACACTGAATCTCCTAAAAGTATACAGAAATACAACAATCTCATCCAATGATGCGAAGAGGAATCATCACTAGTGCTTGTTGATTACATAAAGACGTCGATCTCGGAAATTATTGGTAGCCAAATATCAAGATTAAAATCAGAATCAATACCCTATTTTTTTCCTTAAATAGAGATTGTGACTCCATTGTCATTTTTGTCAGCTTTATGAACGGCCGGAATAGCCATAGCCATTAGAACAGGAAAAATGCTTGTTCCCAACTTATTTACGAAAAAATCTACTAATCCGAACGATTTAAAAAAAAAAGAATATATCGGCATATTTGACGTAACTTTTAATATAAAAATTATAAATTTTAATAAAGTATACAACTTTCGTGTTGAATATGTTTTAAAATTTTTTTTAAAATAAATGCTTTGTAGTTTCAAATTTTAACGGATTTAAAGAGTATTTTAAAATCCGTTAATTTGGAGCTCCAAAATATCTATTTAAAATTTTTTTTAAAAAAATATTTAATATAAAAATTTTAAATCTTATCAAAATTTACAATATTCACATAGAAATTTATCTAAAAAAATACTCCCAAATTTTCTTTCATCTATGTAAATTATTAGATTTTTTGGTGAAACCGTGGGACAAGCAGAGCTCTTTGAACAGTGGGCTTAGAATAGGACAACATGCAGGTCCTTGTTTTCAAAGAACTTTTTTTGTAATTTTCTTAGCTTGCAGCAGTTCCTCTATCAATATAACTTATTAATGAGGAGAAAACAGTCCGACAAATAGAGTTAGACTCACTCGACAGGTGAAGTAGAATAGAGTACTTTAAATAAATTTTAATAACTTATTATATTGGGCCGTTTCTGGGCCGCAGGAACCTGGTAGCTTCTAAATTGTACATATTGGGCCGTTGTCGAATCAGCCACCGTACGGCGAACTTAGCCATTTGGGACTATGTTTGCTCAGTCTTTTTTATTTACACCTTCAATTCTACCAAATTCAGAGGAGTTATGTGTGCGCTTTTTCAATTCAAGCCAATTCAATCCCTAGTCTGCTTTCTCTCTTAATAAAATAACTAAATATATAAGGACAGGGCATGATAATCATAATGAATAACTAATAACAATAATCTCATAAATTTCAGTCGATCTTTTTAGATTTGTATAATTTATATTTAATAGTATTTAAATTTTTTAACTTTATATATATATATATATATATATATATATATATAGAGAGAGAGAGAGAGAGAGAGAGAGAGATGCTAATCTCCACTTGACAGGAGCTCCTGTCGACTCCGCAGCTGTCGGATCGTGACGATCCGACGGCTGAGATCACGCGCGTGTTTTTTAAGAGCTCGGATCGGTTTCAGCCGTCGGATCGTCTCGACGATCCAATGGCTGACATCACGCGCGTATTTTTGAAGAGTTCGGGTCGAATTTCAGCCGTCGGATCGCCACGATCCAACGGCTACGGACTCGACAGGAACGGACCGAGCTCTTGTCGAGTGAAAATTAGTCTATATATATATATTATACTATGTGAAGAAACATGCATAATGTATGACACTACTTATCTCTTAATTAAATGATATGAAAGGATATATGATATTAAATTATCTAAATAGTTTGAGAATTGACAGCTAGCCAGGAGTTGTCTGACATAAAAATGTAGTTTTCCTTTGCTTCACCTATATTATCACGGAGATAATACTTGGTAGACTACTAATAAGAATAACGTAGATCGCCTTTAACATTCACGCTTAACACTATGATATACTGCTACTAACAGTATGATTTATTACTAACAATACTCTTAAAAGTTTCCGACTATAACCTAATTTGAATAAGTTTTGTCAGAGGTTGAACTGCAAAATGCTTGAAAAGTAGAGTTCGATTTATCAAAACACGTTCTAGAATCAAGATAGGGATACTTGCATATCAACTCCTTCCTTGTATTCATAGGTTTTTTCCAAAAAGTATTTTTAAATAGGTGTTTGAGGTTGCAAAGTTATAGTGAGTTATCGAATTAATTTTTAAATCAGCTAAAATTTTGGAGCCTCAAAATACCTATATAAAATCAATGTTTTGAAAAACGGACCGGAGGTCAACCCGGAAAGGTCATCGGGTTTGGTTCAACCGGTTGAACCGAATGGTTGAACCGGATGCAAATAAGATGCTTACAATTTATGTAATTAAATTATTTTTTAACAATACATAACAATATGCACTTTCTAAATTACTATAACACTAGATATCAACTTATAAAAACAATGAATATAGAGAATAATTCAAGAAGAGCATATTGTCAACACTAAAAAAATATAAAATATTAAGAGTACTATAAAGCTAATCACTGAATGACCAATACATAGTATTTGATAAACATGTATCTTTATCACTTTTCCATATTGTATTCATTACCACCGTGAAGGTAGATTAACAAAAAAAATAAGTAGACCCAAAATAGATGAATAGTCCTAACATCACAATGGTTCACAATATAGAATACACAAAAAACAACCCCAATAGAAGTAATGCTAGTGCATCTAACTATTCAACAAAATTTGTAATGCTTTCAGATGACAAAGTTTTATATATAATTTTTCCCAAATTAAATGCAATGCTGAAATGCAAAAGAATCTGTCAATATACATAAAATAAAAAAAAAAATACAAATAAAAAATTAAAAAAAAAAAAAAAAAAAAAAGAAGAGCTACGCCAACCTCATTCCATTAAGACAATTCTGTTATACATGATCTTAGACCCGGTTCCTTGATTTTACAAGAAATTATACCAATAATGCATTCAAGACCAAAAAAAAAGTACAAGATGAAATAACGATTTAATACCTCTTTGCTACGATTGAGCGTGAAATGGAGTGTGGATTGAAGGGATAAAGCAATTGAGTCGAGAAAGATGAGAAGAATCACCGGAGAGCCGTTGGAGACGAAGGGGCGAGACATCAGGTGACCGGAGGAGTTTGGGGGCTGGCAGCAAAGCACTAGAAGTGAAAGAGTAGGAGATAATTACCCTAGTTTTTTACTTTTTACTTTTTTAGCCTTAACAGATATTGGTTTTCTTTGGGGCTTTTAATTTGAGCCTTTCAAATTTTGGGCTTTTTACTTTTAGTCTTTTACAGCAAAATAACGGTTGGGCCGGTTCTTTGCCGGGTATGTCGATTTTCCGGGCCGGCCGGGTCATCCGGCCCAAACCGAGTTCAGCTGATTTTGGGTCAATGTATGTAACCGGACCGGATTTAGATCTGGGTCGCGGTTGGACCGGTCCGACCGGCCGGTCCGGTCCGGTTTTAATTACACTGTATAAAATAAAAATTTTATTAAAATAATGTTATAAAAATATTATTTGTCAAACTAAGTTCCGCCGCGCCATCTCTTCACTAGGTAGGCAAGAGTGTCTTTTGGAACGACGCTCTTCGTGCTGATAAGCTGAGAGAAGAGCGTTTTTTTCAAAATACGCACTTCAACGGAACTACGTTTCTGTAAAAAACACACTTTTCCTTCCAAAGGACACCCCAAGGCTGCTTTTGGAAATTATTCTAAGTGTAGGAAGAGCGTTTTTACAAAAGTCGCACTTCCTAGAAAGAGCGTTTCTGGAGAAGACGCACTTTCCCTTACCGAGGGCATCCCAAGGCTGCTTTCGGAAATTTTTCTAAGTGAGGAAAGAGCATTTTTTCAAAAAACGCACTTTCTAGGAAGAGCGTTCTTGGAAACGACGCACATTTCTTGCCGAGAGCACTCCAAGTCTGCTTTCGGAAATTTTTCTAAATGAGGGAAGAGCGTTTTTTCAAAAGACGCACATCTTAGGAAGAGCTTTTCTGGAAAAGACGCACTTGGTAGGAAGAGCGTTTCAGGAAAAGACGCCCTTCCTGCTTAAAATTTTGAACCATTTCAAACCATCTCAAACATATACAAATGCATATTTCAAAACACATCAAACATATACAAACATCTAACAAATTTCAAACCATATACAATCAAACTTCATTTTCTAACACATTTCAAACATCTAAATTCAATTATCTTACTATAACTTCATTTTTCTCAAACATCTAGCTTCATCTAACTTCATTTTTATCAAACATCTAACTTTTTTATTCTTAAACAACTAACTTTATCTCAAACATCTCAAACCATATACAATCTAACTTCATTTTTCTATCTATAACATTTCAAACATCTCAAACCATCCCAATCTAGCTTAATTTAAAATCACAATACAATACAACATATTTCAAATTATTTCAACCCATAACACCAAACTACTATATATATATATATGACTACATCTACAATTTCATATATCATACAATCCGAAACTACTTAAATTATTATTCCCAGTACAATGTATCTCTTGTTCGTGATGGTAATGAAGCTAGTGATGATCAGAGGGGAACGAGCTCAAATGCTGGTGGTGAAGAAGTTCGTAGTACTAGAGGCTTGAAATAAGTCTTAGTTGAGATTTATCAGGATCATTAATAAAGTTGATGAAGTGAAGCAAACCAAATTGGAAAAGTATTTGATGGAGGGCTTGAAAATGTAAACAAAGATCTAGATATCTTATTATGATGGAAGGAGAATAGTACTAGGTTTTCAGTTGTTTCGCTTATGGCATGGCATGCGATATCTTAACTATTTCAGATTGTACCATGGCATCGGATCGGCATTCAGTACCGGTCGTAGAGTTGTTGATCCCTACATAAGCTTATTGACTCCTAGAGTTGTAGAAGGTCTTATTGGTGCACAATACTGGTTTAACTGGACCGATATCTCAGTGTTACTCCAAGAAGAAGCGGACATAATAGATAATGGTAATATATGAAATATGATCATTCATTTATTGTTTTTAAATATGCGTATTCCTCATAACGAATCTTGACTACTAAAGCGAATATTTGTTAATCTCGTAGATGTTGAAACTATTAAAAGCGCTCCAAAAGTTATTGAGTTCTGATTTGTTTTGGAGAAGTTGAGGAATGTTGCTTGGACTTCTAAGATTTTGATGGTGAGTTGATGTTTATTTCTTAGAAGTATTAAGTATGTGATTTTGATGTACTGTTTTTCTCTGATGTGGTGTTGTTGGTGTTGGGTTATCGGGGTCAATACGACATCAGATGCGCAGCGGAAATTTAAAATTTTTAATACAAAAGCCCCGTGTACCCGAAAACAGGATCACATTGGTATGCTATAATAATCAAATCATTCACATCGCATGTAAATAATAAACATGATATAATAAATTAATCTGATTAATTTATTACGATCCTATCATGCATCTAATCGCGGTTCGAGTTTAATCGAAATACCTTGGCGGGTCGAACACGCCGCGTAATGGTTCTCAGATTCTGATGAATAGAGCCGCGAAAATACCCGGCCTCTAACGCTAGTCCACGCTGAGACGCTCGCGAAACCGAAATCGATTTTAATCTTAATCAAAATCGAATTGGGCCAAGATCGGATCTCAGCCCGTTAGGAAGAGCCCGTAATGAATAGTTGTCTTCTTCCTTCTTCTTCTTCTTCTTCTCGCGGCCGATCCACCAGCGTTTCCTCTGCACCGTAGCCGACGCCGACACGACCTCAGATCAGCAGGTGATCGTCGTCTTCCTCGTCACTTCAAGTCGCCGGAGTCGACACAGCCGTCGGGTTGGGGCAACAGTTGCACCCGAGAGCCACGCGACGTAGACGTCGCCGGAACGTGACGCTGTCGTCGTCGTCTCTCACAGTCCGGCGAGATGAAAAACTGTCGGCTATTCGATGTAGCGCTGCAACCGCCGGCTGAGAGCTTCACGAATTCCTCAGGTCGACGAACTATTC
The DNA here is from genome assembly GCA_002076135.1 of Xerophyta viscosa. NCBI lineage: Eukaryota > Viridiplantae > Streptophyta > Magnoliopsida > Pandanales > Velloziaceae > Xerophyta > Xerophyta viscosa. The sequence goes on from MJHO01000001.1 coordinate 6,075,062, forward strand.
GCAACCGTGAACGAGTTTGAAGCTCGCCGGCGTTGCTGCCCGGAGGAGGAGGCGGCGGAGTGGAGATGCTCGAACGAGAAGAACCAAGCTCGTGCTAGCGGCGTTAGGTTTCTTCTCGCGGCGCTGTTTTTCTTTTCGGCGGGTGAAGAAGAAGAACTGTATATACATATATATAGGGTCATAAATTACAGAAATAATCTGCTCTTTTGCGATTTTGCAAAATCGGCCCACTTGCATTTTGCAAAAACTAAGGTCCAACACTTTGGACATTGGCAAAAGCAGCCCCTCATGCACAAAATTTCGGTTTTTTTTCGCGATCGGTGTCTTCATTTGCGTGTGACCCCATTAGGTTCAAGTTACCACGCCGACAGTGAATAAATAGTAATTCAACTAATTAACAAATAATTATTCAACCAATTATATTTATTCACAGATCGTGGTTAACGTCTTTAGCAACGTGCCACGGACCACCGTGTGTATGAATATCAGTTTCCATCACTTGAAACCTTTGTGTGAATAGTTCACATGCCCTAAATCCTTGTTTCCTTTTCTAACACCCGAACGAGCTTAGAGTTGGATATCCGTCAAACTCTAATTATAGCTCGAACAAATATATCTGTTCTTAACAGATTCGCTCGTCCTGGACATTAAGAACATTTCTTAATTCACATCGTACCTCGGCCAGAATTCTGAGACTAATTCTATTTAAAGACATATAGGGATGTTCTCTCCTTCATAGGAGGTACAGATCTCTATGGTTATCAGTCTATCTTTCATGTTGGCTATTATTTTATAACCAGATGGTTCCCTTGTACACTGAAGCTATTACTTGAAAACACAACTAAAGTATAAATCAATGATACACAATAAGATACTATGATAATCTCAAGTCTGAGGATCAAGGCATAAACTATCACACTGAAGAATTACCGATTTGACAGATTACATTTGTATTCTTCGAGTAAAAGTCTGTTCAGGAAACTCATTCATCTAATGAGCAACCTACCACACTTGCTTCAGTGTCAATACACGCGTAGTAATGAGATCACTACTCTCATCGTATGAGCAACAAGCTGTTATTAGTCTTTCCGGTGACATGAGCCGCTACTTCAATCACCTATTGACTAAGAACATTCTGGACTTAGGTTTATAAGACATTAGGTCTCATATCATGATCAACTATCATGATCCTAATTCTGTCGCCTTAGTCCATGGGGTTTATCACATACATTCATACAACATATTAAACATGACGATGCGATAAATAAACAGATAACCATAATCAAGTAAATCAAAACGGGTTTATTACAAAATATGTTCGCCAAAATATCCAATATTATTGGCTTTTAGGGCATTTACTCTTTCAGTTGGCTTGTTACAGGTGGTGTGGTGGTGTTCTAATGCATTGCCGTTGCTGACTGCTGCTGCTAGTTACTGCTGTGTGCTACTACTGCATACTTTTGTTCACTTGTTCTTCTTATACCTGCTTGTTATATTGTAGTATGCACTAATGTACTATGTATTAATGGAATCATGGATTATGGACTATAGTTTTTCTTTTTGGGAAGTTTGTAATATGGATAACGTAGCGTGCTGCATGGTAGTCTAAATGTATGTTAGATGGTAATTGCTGCTGACTGTCTTCTTTTGTCGTTCTTCTTTTTTTTTTTTTTTGATTTATTCTCTGTGTAACTGTGTACGTGTTACATTGTTAGGCAGATAGATATAGCAAGTTCGGGTCAAGCCGAAAGAACTAACCCGAACCGACCCTTTTTTCGGGTTGGGTCGGTCTGGGTGGATAAGTTCGGGTCGGGTTTCGGTCATGTGGTTTTCGGGTCGGGTTGGTCACTTGTTCGGGTTAGGTTGACCCGAATGCTCAACCCTAGTTGTTGCCCTTGTATCTCACTATATATGCTTTTTTGTCATTCTATCTAAAAGCCATTTCCTGAATATTTGGAAGGTGTAGAAATATCGGTCCGAACTAAAAACAATAGTGAATTAGGCTTCGCTCTGGTCCAGACCAATCGATAGTGAATTCAACTGATCTTTGTTCAGATATTTGGGCTCTAGTATGTCTTCAGTTGGTCTGATCCAAACTCGATACTATTAATATATTTAATAATAGTAATTACGGATTACATTTATTTTGAAGATAGTAATAGTTTGATGTTTCAAGTATATATATATATATATATATATATTTACATACTATTTTTTTCTTTAATAATTTTACTAAATAAATATAGTGTTAATTTGGTGCAGATTGTTAATCCCAAATTTATCCGACCCTGTCTAGATAGGCCTGATTGGACAGTTCAATCTAGATTTTAGACCATATCAACTAGCAGAGATAAGGGCTCAATTTCCTTTTATTCGATCAGATCTCCTGTCTAAAGCTTGAAGATTCTCGGTCATGCTTGATCTGGTTCGACTCTTGTTGGATCGATGCACACTCCTGTTCCTAGCCGATGGCAAATATCCAACCGGTTAAAAAGCTCAAAAGTTCATAGAGGTCACAAGATACAATAGCATCATTTTATTTTTCAAGTTCCTGCAAGTGGCCTCTTGGTAGAGCATCCTCATGACCTAGGTTTGAAAGCTTGCTACCTTGAAAATACATAATGCTGAATTATTTCGTCTGTATCCCGTGACAATCGATAGGACTTGGATCTAAAGTAAGAAAATGACATTGTTGCTATAGTGGATATTAGTTTTCACACAAATGCGTCACGGTGCTATATTTGGATAATAGAATAAGAAGCGACGCTATCTACGAATTTTATATGTCTCACAAATATGGGTTGCAGATCCAAAATCTCCATGAAATGGTTGAACAGTTGAGGAGCATTCAAGTCCAGGATCTACTGTTTTCCCTTCTTTTATCTGAAAAATCTTCAAAACCTTTCCCCCTTCTTATTAGGATCACCCGATCTCCTTCTACTTACCGCACAGATGATCTGTGGAGCACTACGCTCGTATCAATCCTCAATCTATAGTATATTTGAACCATGAATAAAACTTGGATGGCTCTAGTTTCAACTCTATCAATATAGTTTCTGATCTACAATATACGTGACGATTTATCATGATCGTAGACGCAAAATTTATGATCCTCTCACAAATATACAAAATATGTACCAAATAATGTTTATTTATTTATTATTATTATTTTTCCAGTTCTAGAGAAGGTGTGGCTAACCCACAGAACTTAAAGATTCCACCCATTTTCACCCCAACTACCTGGGATCGAACCCAGGATCTCTCCCCTAGTGGGGGAGGATTTAGTGACACCCCGCTTACAGGCGAGAGGCAGTAATGTTAATCTAATGAAGAAAAAATTTTAGATACTATTTCTTTAACACGCCATGACTTTGTCACCTTCTATCTATGTCTTCCGACTGTCATTTTAGTATAGTAGTCATATTCTAATTGGCCTGCTCATTATTTTTTTAAGATAATAAGATAAATTTTCTCCTACGATAAATATCAGATTATTTCACTAATTATGATTTTCTAACTATAATATTTTTAGACCATAATTAAAAATTAAAATTTTAGATATACGTTATCTTCCAATATACTATCTAGTAAATATACATATATGATACAACAAAATATTTTTTTATAAATTAGAAAAATTCGATCCCATGTTATTGTGTGATCATAAACTTCATATAGCTTCCTATTCACACACCAATGTTGCAAATTGTAACAAGTAATATTATCGATCTTGAGATAAAAAAAATTCGAATGGTTCAATCGTATTATGCAATGTATTTTTGAACGGATAATTGCAAATCTGCCCTTTTTATTTTGAAAAAGTAGAAATTTATTTCCAAAAATATATTTTTAAATACTAATTTTTACAAAAAATGAAAAGTGATATATAAAAAGCCCATTTTTTAATTGTATCATGGTGGGGTAATGGTTAACCGTTGACCATTCAGTCAAAAGGCTGACAATACAGCTCATGCATGCTAGCTGCATTAACACGACACTCAGTATTTTTAAATCTCGCTTTGTCTAAAGCCAATGACTCACATCACGTGCTGTGCATCATCTACATTTATTTAGGTAACCTTTTAAATTTTTCTTTTATATTTCTCGAAAAGCGTATTGCCAGGATTTTTAAATATATTTGTTTTAAAATAATTTTCTAAAAATAAAATAAAATAAAATAACTACACCTTTATGGCCAGAGAAAATTAGGAATTTTAATACGCGCTCTTGGTCAAGATGCTTACAATCTTGAATTTTCCTGGAAGCCGCCGAGTTTTCTAAAGTTACAGGTTAGGAGAAAAAGAAGAAAACTACCAATATTTTGTTTTAAAAAAAAGAGCAGATAATATTTGGTTTTAAAAATTAAGGTAGGAGCTAAATGTAGAGTTTTTCCTATAAATTTGAGATTTCTACGGAAGCGTGTATTCGATTTTATTACAATAAATTTTTAAAATATATATATATATATATATAAAGAAAAAATCACTATTACGACAGCTAAATATTTAGTGTTTGTTTAGATAAAAAATAAACCTTTACTATAATATTAGATTATTTTATCGAATATAATTTTTAAATTATAGTTTTTAAATTATAGTCAGAAAATAAAATTTCAAACATACTTTTTATCTCATAGCACGTCATTAAGTATAATCATATATCTATCATAATTTTTATAATATTTTTTAAAAATATAGAAAAAATTTATGTTCCGCATTACAGCTGAACTGTTTAAACTTATAAATAACAATTTATGAACCATCAATCCCATAAATAAAGGCACCTCATCAGCTATAATTATTCGGTTAATTTGAAAAAACAGGGTTGACCAGTTCCTACTTTCACTGGCAATATATGGGTGGCTTAAAACCATGCTTTGAAGAATTTCACTTTGCTCCCAAAAGTATGGACGAGTTAAAATTTTACCTTGTGTAGGATTCGTGTATTATTTGATATTGACACTTCGCGGATACGTACCATCAAAAATATCCCAAAAAAAAAAAAATTTCAGACATGTTATGTTAAACGCACCAGACAATAGTATCCGACTCGTGCCTTCATATTTATATATTTTGTTTTAAAAAATATTTTTTAAAAATATAAAATATTATATAATACTAATAATATATAGAGGTAAGTAATATAATATATTAATGTATCAAATAATATATTTTTTATTTTTATTAATGTAAGTAGTTTCTTGCTATTTAAATTTATTACAAAAATAAATGTACGTAGATTTTCTTTTTGAATATTATTGTATTTCTGATGTCAAATATTTTATAGAAGTTATTTTTTAATTACTTATATTTTTTTATTACCGTATACGAACCATATCAACGTCCTATTTTTTAAAAAATTACTATGTTAACACCAAAAGATTATGACTCCTTAATTAATAGAATATACATAAGTAGATTAATCTATTATGATATGGACCTTGAAATATGTTCATACCACAAGAAACGTTTTTTTTTTAAGCTCGACTTATTAAAGGTACGTCTACATTTTAAGCTTGACTCGAGTTCGACCTTATTTAATGTTTCTAGCAAGGTAAACCAAATCTGGCTCCACCCAGAGCTCCACTAGGCTAGTCTGCACCACAACATATCATCCATAAGTCCCTAATGAATTTTTGGGCTTGGGGATCAGTGAAATTTAACAAAAATGCTGTTACCCCAATAAAATAGTCTAAAATAGTTTGAACAGTATTTTTTTGTGCCTTGAAATAGAAAAATCGATCCGATGCACGAGATATACAAATCGGGCGATTTTTTAGGTTAAATGTTTGTGCCAAATAGCATTACTCAAAATTTCATTAGGCAAAAGAAAGATTTACCGATCCCGAGGCACAAAAAATTTAAATCGTACTATTTTTTTAGGTTAAATGTTCGGATCCAATCACGTTACTTAAAATTTGGCAAAAGAAATTATTCATTCTCGAGCTTGGCCATCAACTACTTTCAGTAAATATGATATTTACTTACGCAATCTAACAGCTAATATTCCTCTGAATTGGTCCGTTCGGTATGACTCTTAAATTATTGTGTACTTAAAGGAACTATATTTGAGGGTGTTGGCATGACTCGAGTCGAGTCCGAGTCAAGCATCCATATGAGCTCGGTAACCGTCTTGCGGTTACGGTAACCGCCGGGTAGTTTCGGTAACTACCCACTCCGCCGGGTAGTTTCCGTAACTACCCACTCACTCTATATATACATATTGATAGACACCCGAGGCCACAAGGAATTCCATTCGTGATATCTTGGGAACTTGGAGAGTGAACAAGTGAGTGTCTCTAGTAGTCACACTGCCGTCGAGAGATGCCGGAAGCATCGCCGGAGTTCGGGAGTGAGCACGAACGAGAATAACGCTTCGCTGACCGAATCAGGTATTCAATAGACTTCGTATCTAGATCCAACATGCTAGATAATACTAAATTATTCTACATTGGTATCAGAGCAGATAATGTCGTGCTTCCTCGTCGCCGGCGCGGCCTGCCGCCGCCGCCGGAATTTGATTTTTTTTTCGATTTCGGGTCCGATCCCGCGGCCGATAGATTAGAACGACAAAGATTAATCTAGAACTTGACTAGAGATAAAGGCCGACGAACGAGGGAATTCCTCGCTACTCGGCGTCCGAGCGCAGGCTGCGCCGCCGCCGGACGAGCCGCACACGGCGGACAGGAGGGTGCGATTCCCGGACGAAATTGACGTCCGAAACGCTGCATGGTCGCGTGGTCATGCGCGATCTTGGCTCCTCGTCGTCGTAGCCGTCGATTTCCGTCGAAACCAGCCGGGAGACGCCGCGGGAGCGTTTCAGCGCGCGGCCGCAGCGTCGCGAGCGGTTACGCGACGTGCGGGCGTCTCGCGGGCGAGGACGAACCGCTCGTGCGGGTTAAGGGTTTATCGGATCTCATCCGACCCGTTATATTATTAAGTTATAACGTCTAACGTTGCGGGTTTGTTGACGACCTTCCTCCGAAGGGGAAAAGGGGTTTGGAGTCGCCAAACTAGATAATTTAATGAAATCTAGGAAACGGATAAGGCACATTCGAGATTCAAAGGCTCGTTCGTCGATGTTTACGTGTGGTGGAAGGCATAACACCCACACAGCGCCCCTTCGAGAGAGGGTACTCTATAAGTGATTATGATAATTTTGGGTTTAATAATTTGCATGAATTTCGAACATGCTAATAAATATAGTCGTTTTTGTTTACCAGATACGTAAAAAGAGAATAGTGTCACCTATTTCTCATTTTAGTATTTGATAAATACATTTAAATAATAAGAACTTATGATATTGACCAGTATACACCGATTTCTAGTTCATCTTTCATTTTTAAATAGGATTTGTCTTCCCTCCAATACGTATAGTAGATGTGCGCAGGTTAGTATATCACCACTCCTTTGCAGCTACTATACGTATGCGAATTCCCTCGTTTCGTATAAAGCTAAGTGAAAATGGAACAATAGTATACACCACTGTTTTGTTCCTTGGTTTTATCGAACCGAGGGAGACAATCTCAAATAATGAATATATTTATAGACGTTGCATGATAATGCATAAATAAAATTGTGCGCGTTCGAAAATTGTGCGTGTTTTCGTTCTGTCGAAGAGTGGCATGCCAAAGAAGAGAGAGAAAAAGAAAAAAAAATAATCTTTTATTAGTGGTTGGGCCTCATGCGCGTTTCCGTTTCCTCTTCATCGCCCAAAAAATAAATTTTCTTTTATGTAAATAAAATACTAGAATAGAAGTATACACCTCTTTCTAATTATAATCGAGTTTTACAAGTATACACCGATAACTCATTCAACATGCCATAAAAAAATGTTTTCTTTTTTTTGAGATTTGATTAAGGAGCTGCATAAGCCAAGAAAAACTAATTCGGAGTATACATCCTCCAAATGTATGCTTAGGTTACTACGTATCGTCTATAACATACAAAATTGACATAAAATTAATTTAAATTGAAATTAAAATTGATTTGGACCATAAAATGGACTGGATCAGATCAAAATGGTCCGACCCGAATCAAAACGGCTCGGACCCGATGCGCGAAGGGCTTGAGCCCAATGCTGCTGGGGCGCACGCAAACGGCGCCCGAGTCGGGTCCGGCGCCGCGCTCGGGCGCCCGAGGTCGGGTCCGAGCGCGCGCCAGCGCGCAGAGCGCCGGATCTGGTCTCGGAGCTGCGGCGGCGGAGGTCTGGATCTCAGGCGACGGATCTGGTTGGGGGGACAGCGCCAGCTGCACGCGGCGACGCGAGGCCGGTGAAGACGGCAGCGGCGTCGACCAGATCTGGTTGATCGGGGTCGGGGGCTCTCGAGCTACAGGCGAACGCGACGAAGTGGCGGTGGCTGGATCAGAGGCTGCGGCGTCAGGGTTTGAGGCGGCGACGGAGACGGCGGCGGTTCGAGGTGGCGATGGACGTAGCGGCCGCTTGACGGCGGGGTTAGATCTGGAGCTCTCGGGCGGTGAGGGCTAGATCTGAAGTCCGCAGGTGGTGGTGGCGGCGACCGGTCCGGGCGATCGGGCGGCGGATCTGAAGCTGCGGCGACGACGGTTCGCGGCGTGAGGCCGGCGGCACAACGAAGATGACGGCGGCGTCCGGGCGCGGCGTCGACGGTTCGGCGAGGCGACGATCGAGGCGGCCGCTCGAGGCAGGGATGGGGCGGCCGGACGGCGGTGGACTCAACGGAGCTCAGGACCGGACCGCGACCGGCGACCACTCCCTTCATCTTCTTCGTTTCTTTTTTTTTCTTTTTTTTCTTTTTTTTTTCCCTTGTGGTTTCCCTTGTTTTTTTTTTTTGCTTTCTTTCTCTTCTTTTTTCTTTTTTTTTGTTGTACCCCCCAGCGTCCCCTTCTTCCCCTTTCTTTTTTCAAGCCCCCCTTCACTTTTTAAACAAAATTCATCCCACCAATTATCCAAAAGATATAAAACAAATAATTATCCGAAGATAAAAAAAAGAAATGATGCGTTGCCGTTTTTGGAAATTTGACTTTTAATCCATAATAATTACATACCAATTTTGTTTATTAACCGGTCGATAGGGGTGCTGAATTTGACTTTGATTTTATCCATCGGGTAAAGCCTGATAGCGAAAAGTTTAATTACGGTACTGAATTGACTTTTGGACGAAGCGAGGCCTTCATCAATTCTCCTGTTTTGCGTAATTGATTCGAGAAGCAGTTGAGTTCCTGCACGACTGCTGTAATATGAGCATGTGGTGTGTAATTAAACTTGATTGGACTGACCGAGCACGGTTGAATTTAATTTGTGGCGTAACCGATATGTGGACCAAATGCAAGCATACGGCCCGGACAAAATGTGGTGTCGACAGTTGCCCCTCTTTGTCCAATCTTTCAGAGAAAGTTGGACAAAGATAAAGAGATACCACATTTTGGCCGTTAGGAGGAGAGCGATAGTTTTTGAATGTTTTTTTTTTTTTTTTTTTTGGCAAATTGAAGAGTTGGTAGAGTTTTTCTTACGATGGGTGAAATGCCGATGCGGGTAGACTTTCCCCTACCCTGGGTGAAAGAATGAGATTGGATAGACTTTCCCCTATCCTGGGTGAAAAAAAAAAAAAGCTGGGTAGACTTTCCCCTACCCTGGGTGAAAAAATAAAAGCTGGGTAGACTTTCCCCTACCCTGGGTAAAATATGAAAGCTGGATAGACTTTCCCCTACCCTGGGTGAATTGGATAGACTTTCCCCTATCCTGGGTGAAAAAATAAAAGCTGGGTAGACTTTCCCCTACCCTGGGTGAAAATAATGAAAGCTGGGTAGACTTTCCCCTACCCTGGGTGAATTGGATAGACTTTCCCCTATCCTGGGTGAAAAAATAAAAGCTGGGTAGACTTTCCCCTACCCTGGGTGAAAAGATAAAAGCTGGGTAGACTTTCCCCTACCCTGGGTGAAAAAATAAAACTGGATAGACTTTCCCCTACCCTGGGTGAAAAGATAAAAGCTGGGTAGACTTTCCCCTACCCTGGGTGAAAAATAAAACTGGATAGACTTTCCCCTACCCTGGGTGAAAAGATAAAAGCTGGGTAGACTTTCCCCTACCCTGGGTGAAAAGATAAAAGCTGGGTAGACTTTCCCCTACCCTGGGTGAAAAAATGAAAGCTGGGTAGACTTTCCCCTACCCTGGGTGAAAAAATAAAACTGGTAGACTTTCCCCTCCTGGGTGAAAATGAAAGCTGGGTAGACTTTCCCCTACCCTGGGTGAAAAGATAAAAGCTGGGTAGACTTTCCCCTACCCTGGGTGAAAAATAAAACTGGATAGACTTTCCCCTACCCTGGGTGAAAAATAAAAGCTGGGTAGACTTTCCCCTACCCTGGGTGAAAAAATAAAACTGGATAGACTTTCCCCTATCCTGGGTGAAGAAAATGAAAGCTGGGTAGACTTTCCCCTACCCTGGGTGAAAAGATAAAAGCTGGGTAGACTTTCCCCTACCCTGGGTGAAAATGATAAAGCTGGTAGACTTTCCCCTACCCTGGGTGAAAAGATAAAAGCTGGTAGACTTTCCCCTACCCTGGGTGAAAAGATAAAAGCTGGGTAGACTTTCCCCTACCCTGGGTGAAAATGTATGTGCGGATCTTCGCATCCGTGGGCGAAATTGATTGGTAATTAATGGCCGTCAAAAGTTTGAAAAAGATGTCTGTCATATGTCAAGAATGTGTTGTGTAAGAGGTGATGTGTGCAATTCTGGAATTGAGCAAAGGCAAAGGGGATCCCTTGCACTTCGGAGAATCGTTGTTTAAAAATGCTGACATTTTGTCAAGAACTTTGTATATAATTCGATGATGTGGAGTTGTCGTTTGTATGAAAGTGAAAAATTCGTCAATGTTGAAGAGAAGTTGTGCATTCGAAGTGGAGTGATCGTAAGGAATTCGAAAGTGAGTAGGTGATCGTGAATATACAAGAAGTCTGCTGTGCGTCAAGTGTTGCATGGTGCATGAATAAGAGCAAATATGTGGTTTATTTGAAGAATGCATGCATAATGGCTACTCCTTTCGATGAGTTTGGACATCCATCGTGTTTATCCGTTGCCTGCTGCATACGTTTATCGCCTTCATGGAGTTCTGATTTTTCTTTCTCCAGAAGAGGTCAGGATCCGCTCATTGGGATTGGACAATATTGTTTCGAATTTCAGATCCTCAGTTAATAATGCTCAGATAGCTAACCAGAAATTGCCCCCATCAAATGTTTCTTCAGAAGAAGTTTCGCACGTTTATCATCAAGATATGACTCTGCGTTTCTTTTCCAAGTCAATTTTGTGACAGAAAAACTTGCCCCAGTTTGATTGTTAGAACTGTTGTTTCAAAATTTTCGTCAGAAAATTTACCCCAGCTGAAGGTCCGTAGTTCGATCATGTAGAATATGTTTCAAATTTTTTTCAGAAAATTTGCCCCAGTTTGGGCTTTTAGAATACCGCTTCAGATGTCCATCGGAAAATCTGTCAGAATCTGACTTTCAGAAATTTTCAATTGTTGCCGGAAAATTTGCTCTGGTTTGAACTTGTTGATTGGACTTCAAATTTCATTGGAGGCTTTTCTCACAGTTCGATCTTACGAGCAACGTGCTTCAAATTTTCGTCAGAAAAATTCTGCCCCAGTTCAATTCCTTAGGAAATGCGTCTCGTACACCTCGCCGAAAGATACTTTCCAAGTATGTGTCACCTTGCATAGGTTGCTTCTCTCTGAGTTGTTGAATTGTGCATTCTTGATTCCTCTATGTGAGATCTATGTTCAGTCTTTTGCTTGTCAGAGTATTTGTTTTCTGTACCAGTTAGCTTTCGTCCTTTTGTATGAGGAAAATTCTCGATCTGAACCTCTACAATTGGAAGTTTGTACTTTAAAACAAAGCATTTTTCAAATAATAAAATTACCGCTTTTTGGGTTTGAGTTAAGTCCGGTTTTTTGAAAGGTGGAGTTATAAAAAAAAAGATATTTGTAGAATGCTGATGCTTATTGACTTTTGTATTGTGGAGTTATATAGTTCTGCAGAGAATAACGTCTTGAAATGCATGTTCTTGGTTTTGAATGATAAGAAGAAAGTTTGCAACTTAAGCCCTATCTAATTTTGCCTAGGCCGCCCTTTCGGGTTTTCAACCTAGCGGGCTCTTCCTGAATGTCCCCGTAGTATGTGCGTAAGTCTGATGACGATCATAAGTTTCTTGTTGTTGTTTACTTCTTTTGCAAATCATGAACTCCTCTTGTAAGATGCTTAGAATATTGCTTGATGTAATTGAGCACCCGGATAGGTCTCGATCTTTGGATTCTGATATTGTCGAATTTCTCACAGTTATTGATTTGACTGGATAACATATCTTGCACCATTTTCTTTCCAGTACAGTTGAGTGTAGTTAGTGAGATACCCGTCTTCTCAACGCACCTTGGCTCATTCGACGGAAAAGTTTTGTGTGGCAGCATTGAAATACAAGATGATTATTTCTGTTGATACTTCTCCTTTCCTTTTCTTTTCTTTTTCTCTTTTTTTTTTTTTGTAGAGGTGTTCTTTGATTCATCCTATTGAGTGATCCTGCACATGACGCAGCAGGTTTTAGGATGTTTTTACCATGTTGAGACGCATGAAGGCATCACATGTGGCCGTTTGCCGATATTCTAGACGCATGAAGGCACCTAGAAGGCTATTTTCTTCGTTATCTAGGCGCATGAAGGCACCATAGTAAGCTTATTTGCCTTTTCCAATTTTCTTTTCCTTTTTTTTCTCTTTTTTTTCCTTTTTTTTTCTCTCTCCCCTTTTTTCTGAAGAAGAAGAATCGCGACTGGTATTATATAATCTCGTATAATTTGCTACCCACAAAACTTTTCCGTCCTTCGTTCACGCAATAATGCTTGTGCAGGGCCTCCTTTTGTTGCTTGTAGTGATAACCTGTAAAGATAGTTGGATTTCAGCATCGTCCTGACTCGTTGAAGCGAGTATTATCTTCTGACCTTGATATGTAAGTGGTGTCGCTTGAAGCATATTTGTATAATAGGGAATGTAGAAATTTTTCTTTTTCCTTTTTCTTCTCTTTTTTTTCTTTTTCTTTTTTGTAAGTCGCAAACTGCTCATCTTATTAAGTTAAAGCTAGAACATTTATTTTTGACTAATTCTCTGCAGAATTATATATGTAAGGAAAATGGTAATTGAGAGGGTCATATATTTTAGAAAAGTGGCCATTTTATGATTTGAAAATGATTGTTCAAAGCACATTGCAAAAAACTCGCTTCCAATATAGAGTAATCTATCAAAAGGAAAGCAGCTAAACGTGGTCCAGTTAACCCATGCAGAGACAAGAATTAGACTAAATAAATGATCTTTTATTGAGGAGAGCAGAATTCTTGAAGGAAAAGCCATTTTCTGTGACAATATTCATGCTTGTCAAGTTATTCATATGAGGTAGGCGTTTAGGCGCAGCTGCGTCAGTGTCGACTCAAAGTGGCCAATCTTGATTAATCTGGCATAGGTTATCTCTTCAATTTTGCCCAGAGACTGAAACATTGCTCTGTTATGTGCCTCTTTGTTCTACCCTGATATTCGCGTGAAACATTTCAATCAACAACTTTTAGGATAAGGTGGTCGCGAATCGTCGTACTGTTACAGGGTGAGTATTCCTTCCTCATGTAATTGTTTAAGCATTTCGTTCTGTGATATTGGAAGTGACTCATATGGGTGCATGGATCGCCTCTTGTCTGTCCTCAGTTGGGGTTGCAGCTATCCCTGAAATTACTGGAGTTGTTTGTTGACTATTTGCCCCTGGTGTCGACGATCTTGGAATTGCGGCCCTTCATAGTAAATAGATCGTTGCTGACTTATAGTCTGATAGCCACCTTATATCTGAGCTTTGTAAGCTGATTTCTTAACTTGAACAGCCGTGACTGAACTGGTCCCGACATGGTTTACCAAACCATCATTTCTATTATTACCGTTTCCTTTAAGGGTCTTCTTGATTCTTATACCAGTGCAGACCAAGTGGGCAAAATCAACCGTGTTAGCATATGTGAGTCTTTACTGCTGATTTAAGCACTTAATTTCGATAAAAGTGCCAGCCAACTCCTTTTTCTGTTATTGGCGGCTGTACTTGTGCCGCCTGATCAATCCAGCTTAATGCGAACGAGTGAAAAATCTTCGTAAGTTTCCCTAGCGACGAATTGTCAGGAGCAGAAATAACGTTGTGCTTGTATTGCTTTAGAAAAGCCTTTGCAAGGTCACTCCACGTGCGTGTTTTTATCAAGATTAAGGTACCTCATGATCGCAGGATCCTTCAACCTTTCTCGGAAGTAGTACATCGTCATTTTTCATTCTTTACATAGGGACCTCTCTTACTGTACGTGTACGTGAGGGTCTGTTGTCCCATCATACTTTTCAATCTGGGACTCTGAGTTCTTTCGGTATATCTAGATCGGTGACGATACAAAATCGAGCTGGATCGTCTGCTACCTGACCTTCTTTTCGCTTTTTGAGACTGTTAAGTGTGTACTCCATCTAATTCTCCACCTGCTTATCAGATGCTCGAGCTGCTACGGCAGGTGGGGCAATCGGAATTGGAACTGATACATTTGACAGTCTTATGTCAGCAGTCGCATGCGTTATTCGCAGTTTGGCCTTGATATGTCCATGGAGGTCGCTGCACTACTTATCAGTAATATGAGCCGGGCTGGGTCCCGGGTTTAATGCCGAGACTATCGATGGTGGTTGATAATAGTGCCGTAGCATCAAAACTTGAATATGTTGTGCAATATCTTTGTTCTGCTGTGTTAACAATTAGATTTCTTCTTTCAGGGTCGGCACGTGAGGGGCCTGATTTGCATGTCTTCGTCGCTGCTCATTATTTGTATATTTGCCTCGAAAGTAGTTAGTTGCATGAGAGAATAGTTTTGTCACTAACTCACCGAAAAAAGCGCCAAAAATGCGAAGCAAGCAAATGGACATGGAGATGAATTTGATACTGAAAAAATGTCGAGAGTGCTATGCAAAAGGTGATGGTAATGTCTATGCAGGAAAAGTCATGGACGTTGAATAATATGTATATGTGTGTGCAAAAGAGATGGCATGTGCTATATACATGTGTAGCGAAAAAATGTGTTGTAAATGACACAGCTAGAAAATAATTGTAATGAATCTGAATGATTACGAGTTGTCGGAAAGCGTGCGTGATCGTCAAGAAGAATAAGTGAAATTATCATTGGGATGTCAAAAGAAGATGCTTCGGTCTATGCTATAGAACTAATTTTGTAATTTTGTGTAGGAATGAAAAATTATATACAAAATTGGCTTTTGATGGCAGGAATATGCGTCGTGAGGGCTAACAAAGGAAACTCACGAACGCGAAGGGAAGTGTTTGATTTGATCATTTAATAAATTTTATTGTCCAGAGAATGTAAACCTAAGAAATTGCAAGTCTCTAATTGTTTGGGCTATATTACAAACAGACAAAGCGGTGTAACGAGATAGTCACGTGCCGGTGGGAGTATAAAGATGGACGTCTGTAATGGTTAGGGTTACGGACTACCTGCGCACATTGTACGCAAGCTCCGATTATCCCGACGAATAGGATGGAAATACGATCTGGGATCATCATATGCACTATATACAATGCATGATACAGAAAGTAATAAAAAATATGTTAGATGCAATTGCAAAAGTTATTCTAATCTGCCCCTATATGCCGGTAGGGATGTTATGGGTATTTATATTGGCTGGGCTTACGGACTACCCGTGCACATTGTATACGAGCTCCGATTATCCCAGTGGCTTTTCTAACAGCCTGTCATTGCTGGGGTTTCTCTCGACGACCAATGTACATAGTACATCAGCTCGGAGTACTACCCAGATAACATCTTGGCTGGGGTAAGGGGCCGGGCATTACGGACTACCTACGCACATTGTGCGCAGACTCCGATTATCCCGGTAAATAGGATAGGCATGTGCCCTGGGTCAAAATATGCAATGCAAGGTACATAAATTAAATACATATACAAAAACAAATCATAGAAATAAATAAATAAATAAATAGAATAAATAAATAAATAAATAAACGTACATTCATTTGTGTAAAATATAAACCGAAAATTATTTTAATCACTTAAAACGAGCCTGACGGGTCCCCAGCGGAGTCGCCATCTGTTGACGACCTTCCTCCGGATGGGGGAAAGAGGGTTGGAGTCGCCACCTAGATATTTAATGGAAATCTAGGAAACCGGGATAAGGCACATTCGAGATTCAAAGGCTCGTTCGTCGTTTACGTGTGGGGAAGGCGGAACACCCCCACAGCGCCCCTCGAGAGAGGGTACTCTATAAGTGATTACGATAATTTTGGGTTTATATTTGTATGAATTTTGACATGTATAAATATATCGTTTTTTGTTTACCAGATACGTAAAAAGAGAATAAGTGTACACCTATTTCTCATTTTAGTATTTGATAAATACATTTAAATAATAGAGCTTATGATACTGAACCAGTATACACCGATCCTATATTCATACTTCCCATTATTTAAATGGAATTTGTCTTCCTCCAATATGTATAGTAGATGTGCAGAGTTAGTATACACCACTCATTTGCAGCTATTATACGTATGTGAATTTCTCGTTCGTATAAATTAAATAAAATGGAACAATAGTATACACCACTGCTTTATTCCTTAGTTTATACGATCGAGGGAGACTAATCTCAAATAACGATATATTTATAGCCGTTGCATAATAAATGAATAAATAAATGTACAGCTCGTAAATCGTGCGTGCTCGTTGTCGGAGTGTGCATGCCAATAGGATAAAAAATATTATTTTATTAATGTTGGGCTCAGCGCGTTTCCGTTTCCTCTTCATCACCCTAAAAATAAATTTTCTTTTATGTAAATAAAATAACTAGAAATAGAAGTATACACCTCTAATTCTAATTATATCGAGTTACAAGTATACACCGATAACTCATTTCAACATGCCATAAAAATGTTCTTTTTTGAGATTTTGAATTAAAGAGTGCATTAAGCCAGAAAAACTAATTCGGAAGTATACACCTCCAAATGTATGCTTAGGTTACTAGTATACGTCTATAACATACCAAAATTGACATAAAATTAATTTAAATTGAAATTAAACTGATTTGGACCATAAATGGACCGGATCAGATCAAAATGGTCCGACCCGAATCAAAACGGCTCGGACCCGATCGCGAAGGGCTTAGCCCCATGCTGCTGGGCGCACGCACGGGCGCCCGAGTCGGGTCCGAGCGCGCGCCAGCGCGCAGAGCGCCGGATCTGGTCTCGGAGCTGCGGGCGGCGGAGGTCTGGATCTCAGGCGACGGATCTGGTCGGGGGACAGCGCGAGCTGCACGCGGCCGACGCGAGGCGGTGAAGACGGCAGCGGCGTCGACCAGATCTGGTTGATCGGGGTCGGGGGCTCTCGAGCTACAGGCAAACGCGACGAAGTGGCGGTGGCTGGATCAGAGGCTGCGGCGTCAGGGTTTGAGGCGGCGACGGAGACGGCGGCGGTTCGAGGTGGCGATGGACGTAGCGGCCGCTTGACGGCGGGGTTAGATCTGGAGCTCTCGGGCGGTGAGGGCTAGATCTGAAGTCCGCAGGTGGTGGTGGCGGCGACCGGGTCCGGGCGATCGGGGGCGGATCTGAAGCTGCGGCGACGACGGTTCGCGGCGTGAGGCCGGCGGCACAACGAAGATGACGGCGGCGTCCGGGCGCGGCGTCGACGGTTCGGCGAGGCGACGATCGAGGCGGCCGCTCGAGGCAGGGGATGGGGGCGGCCGGACGGCGGTGGACTCAACGGAGCTCAGGACCGGGACCGCGACCGGCGACCACTCCCTTCATCTTCTTCGTTTCTCTTTTTTTCTTTTTTTTCTTCTTTTTTTTTCCCTTGTGGTTTCCCTTGTTTTTTTTTTTTGCTTTCTTTCTTTCTTCTTTTTTTTCTTTTTTTTGTTGTCAACCCCCCAGCGTCCCCTCTTCTTCCCCTTTCTTTTTTTCAAGCCCCCCTTCACTTTTATAAACAAAATTCATCCCACCAATTATCCAAAAGATAATAAAACAAATAATTATCCGAAAGATAAAAAAAAGAAATGATGGCGTTGCCGTTTTTGGAAATTTGACTTTTAATCCATAATAATTACATACCAATTTTGTTTATTAACCGGTCGATAGGGGTGCTGAATTTGACTTTGATTTTATCCATCGGGTAAAGCCTGATAGCGAAAAGTTTAATTACGGGTACTGAAATTGACTTTTGGACGAAGCGAGGCCCTTCATCAATTCTCCTGAATTTTGCGTAATTGATTCGAGAAGCAGTTGAGTTCCTGCACGACTAGGCTGTAATATGAGCATGTGGTGTGTAATTAAACTTGATTGGACTGACCGAGCACGGTTGAATTTAATTGTGCTTTGTGAGCGTAACCGATATATGTGGACCAAATGCAAGCATACGGCCCGGACAAAATGTGGTGTCGACATTATATATATGTAATAAGATTTTTTTTTTCAATAAAAGTTTATGCTTTTCAAAATTCAATAAGATTTTTTAAAAAATACAGTAATATGAATTATTATATCAAAATCTTAATACGTAACGGTAGAAAAATTACAAATCAAATATTTGTATCCATGTTAATGTCAAATAATTGGCTTAGATAGTAGTGAATATTGAATTACAGCCATAAACTAGATCTTAGTTTAATATAGATAGTTTAAGCAATATTTAAAACACCTATATATTTAATATTAAAATAATATATTAAACGTACCTATTTATATATTATGGTCAATTTAGATTGGCCGGCTAAAATTAATTTATTATTTTAAAAAATGTACTAACATTTATATTATGGTAGGCTAAAATTGGATTGCACTATATAATTATTTTGTTTTTATATTATGGTCAATTTAGATTGTACTATATAATTTATTTATAGAAAATGTACTAATAATATATTTTTAGCATCTAAGTATCTAAATTCATAGATATATGATTCAAATATCACATAAAATTTGAGTGATAGATTTTATAAAATAATTATAGATATAAAAAATACAAGGCAGATAATTTCAGTTGTCTAAGACGTAAGACGTGCGTAGGCGTGCCTCGAGAGTTGTGTGCCCGCCTTGGATATAGGCGGGTGCATATGTAAAAGGCGCGCCTTTTACAGGCTTGGGCGGCCGCCTGGCCGAGCCAACATAAAAAAATGAAGAAAAAAGAGAAAAAAAAGAAGAAAAAAAAGACCTAACTTGCCTCCCCCTTCCCTCAACTCCTGAACAAAACCCTTGCCTCTATGAATGATTGATTATGAATGATTGGTGGTTTCACCTCAAAAATTAAAATTCTAACTTATGATGGATGATTGATGATTGAAATGTGATGACTGTTTGAGTTATTTTTACGTTTTGATTATTTATATTTGAAGTTTTGGACTATTTACTAGTTACTATTATGTCTTTGGTATGTGTGTCATATTTGAACTTGAAATTTGAAGTTTAACTTTGAACTAATTGTTATTATGTCTTTGATATATGTATTTGATGTTTGAAGTAAAACTTCAAATGTTTAGATTGGTTTAAATTTATATATGTTATGTAATATGCATATATTTAGATCCCAGAAAATAGTGTGCCTCGACTGTAAAAGGCCCGCGTATCGCCTTGCGCTTTGCACCTAGGCTACCTAATGCACCTTTTTTGCTCAGTACGTTTCGCGTCTTTGACAATATTGGGTAATTTTTTCGAGTGTATAATATTCAACAGCAAAAGTTTTAGCAAATAGTAGAATTCCAAAATCGAGTGGGCCTAAAAGTAAAAGAGCCCAATTTGCATCGAAGTAGCAACGATCTATCTAAATCATTTTCCTGGCCCGTTCAGCGACCCTCTCTCCAGACCAATTTTTCCAGGCGACTGAATTTCCTCCTTCCGTGATTGCTCTGCCTCCGGCTTCCGATCCCGCCGCCGAGCGAGGTATTATCACCGCCTTTGGCGCCTTAGTTTAACCGTATTTGAGTGGGGGGCAATTGATCCCACTGGCTATATAGTGGTTCCGCCCCTGTATACAATCTATAAACTATGATGTATTGATCAATGTATTTTCTAAAATATGAGGTGTTGATCTATGTTCACAATCTGTATAATTATTAATATTCATTTGAAATTGAATTTGTGTATAGCATCTAGTATAATATTTCTTAAAAAGTATATTCTTTTGAATTTCACTTATTAAATATATCTACAAAAATATTTATCTTTTAAAAATCATCACTAATTCTTCATTCAATTAAGATTTGACTCAATATGCATAAACAAAAGTACTTTGCATATCTGATTTACCTTAAGATATTTTGTTGATATCGATTTTGTGATGTGCAAAATACACTTAACACAGAGATAGCTGACAAGATAGACTATATAAAATTTTTTCATACACTTATTAAATAAGAAGAAAAGAAAAAGATACATTGCGAATAGAAATAGCGGATATGGATGCTTGCTAGAGGATAGTTTAAATTTACCATGTATTTATTCGAAAATGTAATTGTATTTGTATAAAGTTAGTGCAACTTTAATTTTAGAGTATAACAGTAGATAGAAGATAATTAGATATATATTTTTTACTTCATTGTTAATATAAAGTTTATAACTGTATATCTCACATGAACTAGTCAAAAACATTACTGAACTCCGCTCGAGTCAACAAACAACTCTCGACCCTCAACTAAAGCCTTCCGTTCCGCCGCCTTAAAAATCTGTTACTTTTGGTCGCGTTTTCAACGAGCTCAATGGATAAAGGCTCGAGCACGCCAGTGGAATCCGCCATCTCTTGTGCTTGTTGCAACAAACCTGCTCATCTCCAGTACGTACTCTCGCAATTCTATCTAATTTTTGTAACTTAATGTTATATTATTTTCTCAATTATTTTGTGGATGTTGTTGAATGATTTGTTGTATAACTGAAGTTCCTCAGCTCTTCGACCAACAATATGTTAGGAGTTTCTAGTATCTATGTTAAGTTTGTATTAGTTTGATATCACTAGTAACCAATATGTCATACATGTCGAAGTACATTAGCCAAGTATGAATTTGGAATATTCACATATGAATTAACCAACTTAACACTGTACTTCTTTGCATTGATCTCTGATTGAAAAATGCTTTTTTTTTTTTTTTTTTTTTTTTTTTAATGTTGGTATATTCTAAAACTCGCATGTCAGGATAGTTCTTTTATGTGAATGTATAAGCACTTGCAGAACGTTTCATGAAGACAATCATTCAGAAAGTCTTACTTGTGCTCTTGATCCATTGCTCCTATGTTCTCTTAATGTAAATTGACTTGTTGTTTTTTGTTTTTCATCTTAATAGATTTTTTTTTCTTTTCTTTTTTCCATTTAATGTGCACTTGTCACTTCATGCTGCTGCTGTAGAACTTAGCCTTTCAAAGGTGAAGCTAATTCTTACTAATAACCATTTGGCATTACCATGAGCACTCCATGCAGATATTCCTAGTTATCATTTATCAGTTTACTAGTGGTTGTTGTTTTTGATATATAGTTCTAAATTTGTGAGAGGATAGCCATAGTGCATATATCGTTACGATTTCCAGTTTCATAGTAGGGTCTCTGCGTCTAGGATTATCATAGTAGTGTCACTTGTTTGGGTAATCCATTGTACATGCTTCCATAGTATTAATTATTCTAATACAAATGTTTGTGAACTTTTCTTAGAACATATTATTTTGTGCATTTTGCAGATGTCCCAAATGCATAGAGTTGAAGCTTCCACATGAGACTGCTGCTTTTTGGTGTGTTGGATTTCCCATCTATCTGGTTGTTCTTAAATCTTCAAATTGGTTCTGATGGTGTCATGAGAAGAAGCTTATGGAATCATGAGCGTCGTAGTAGCTCCAAGTGTTCTTAGAAGACTTTTCATAATTCATTTGCTTATTTCACAATCTAGATGTTGCACGCTAGTATGAAAAATTCTATCTGCTAGTCAGTTGAAACATATCCATGTCAATACAATTGGGTAGAAAATAAATTGCAGTTGGAGCTGTTGTAAGGATCCCTAACTCCCTAAAACTTTATTGGATCGACAAAGTTAATATATACTTTTTTTTGTTAGTGCTGGAGTATGAAGAACTGAAGAACTGAAGAACTGAGCATTTGATACCATGGCTGTCTGTAGTAGTGCGTCATCTTTGTATTCCTTGTCTATATCTTGAAGGCCGTTCAATCTTACTCAGTGGTTTATGTTTAGGCTGAAACTGCATTAGCAATCTGAACTGCCCAAGCTCATAAGTTAAGGGCTTGGTACAAGTTTGTCTTCTTCCCATATTTGCTTCCCTTGATAAGAATCTGACTGGAAGCTTCCCTGCTTCTCAAGTCATACTTTTTCCATTTCTCCTTTTTTTTTTTTTTTTTTTTTTCAGCATTACTGAGAGTGAGTCTGCATAATGCGTGCTTCTAATATTGTTCGAAAACAACTTCATCGGCATCTTGTACAAAAAGTTGTGTTGTGGATGTTGTTTGTTCACCTTATATTTAGATCCTTTAGTACCAATTTCTAAAGTTTCTAGGGTTGAGATCATAGATCAACCCTCCTTCCTATTGAGGGAAGCTCTGAAGATTGATTGAGCCATGTCCTTAAATACCTTATTTGTATGTAATGTAATGCTTTACGATGCAATTTCACCTTTTTCTAATTTTTTATATTACACCCTAAGATCCTTAAAATGCTCTAACTAGATGGCGACAAACTATATCGTATTTCGTTTTGTTTTATGCCTACCACACATTATATGGCCTCATCTTATTATGCTATTGTAATGGTGAATGTCTAGCCTTGGATAGTTGTTGCTATTCATTTTGTCACACAGAGGACTATGTTCTGACCATATTTAGCGATACCGTTTTGCAAAAATGTATCAAAATTTGAAATATGAGACCAGAGGAATTGTGGTTTACAGTTTTATCTTCAAGATTTCCATGGAATAATTAATGCATCGTACCTGCATTTCGTAAGCTCCTTTGATTCCAAATTAAATTCTTGCTTTGTTGATATTGCATGCCTAGTAATTTCATTGCAAAAGCACTATTGGCATAGCTTGTTTTCCTGATGAGAATATCGCAAGTCTTAATAATGACAACTTAGTCGAGGCTTTCTTTTTGAGAATTGTGATTTTCTTAGAACGTAAGGGTATATTTATTTTAGACGGTCGCTTCTTGGTTAGTCGTTGATGAATTTTTTGCCTTCAATATATGAGTTTTTTGAGGATAAAGTCTATGTTTTAGTCTCTGCTTTTGTTACTTAAACAGAAAGAGTAACTGACCATTGTATGCATTTGTAGATATATGTACAAGGGTCGTCCTTGGAATGACTTTGCCTCTTGAAACTTCTTTGAATTCAAATGATCCGCGTATACTAAAAAGTTCTTATATTTTCTTCCACCGTAGGTGAAAATGTCAAGCATATGCACCTGAAAACCCTATTATTTTATTCTGCCTTACTCTTTTATTTGCAATTATAATTTTCTTGCAGCTCTCAGGATTGTTTTAAGGCATCGTGGAGCGTTCATAAGTCTGTTCATTCGAAGGCAAAGGCTAGTGAACCAATCAAATTAGATGGTTGGTTGTATTGCATGAAAAAAGGCCGTTCTAGGACATCTCAGCTTCCCCACTTTAATTGGACAGGGTACTGAACTTATGAATTTAGTATATCTAGATTATAGATTATGCACTTTTATTCGTAAATCTCAAGAGGCAAATTCTAAGGTTCTTCCAAAATGATTTGCATGTCAGTTACATTTTGCAATTGCATGAAATATAATCTCATTAGCAGATGTTATAGGTGAATTTTTTATATTACTGGTCATCAGATATGCCAATATATTACCTAGTCCAGCCAAACTAGCTTGGTTTGTAACTTTATATTGTTGTTTCTGCCATTTTGCTGAATGTAAGGTTTAGGAAGAATAACAAACTTCTCTTTTTTTTGTGTTTTCTTGTATGAGTATTGCAATGTTTATGGGTGCTTTCTATCTAAATCCAAAAAGTTCTTATGTTTTTTCAGATCATTAAGGCCATACCCTATATCAAAGAGGCGAGCTGTTCCTGACCATATTGAAAAGCCTGATTGGGCTGTTGATGTAAGTTCATTTTTTACTTTTATATACTTCTTCAATAAAGTACTTATTGTTACGGTTTTATAGGTAAGATGTGGTATCTTCAACCAAAACCTGATCTTATGTTATATTTTTGTAAATGTTTATATGATTTCATTGTGCTTATTGTGATTACCGCAAATGGTAGACTAATATGTTAAAAACGCCTCCTTTTAGAACGCATGGTAGGAGGTGATGTTGGTAACCTTTATCATCGTCATCTACTAGAAATGCAAACAGAGATGTAGACCTATCACTGCTTCTTCCTATCATATGTATCCTGTTTGAATGCTTCTTTGAAGGCTTTTGACAAAATGCTAGATACACGATCCATGCTCCAAATTTTCTCTTTTCTATTTATACTTCTTTATTCTGGCGTGCAATTCAAGCAAAGTCGTGTCTAACTGTTCATGTAATGACTTAAACAGGGAATACCTAAAATTGAGCAGAATAGTGACTTTCAGAATATAGTTGAGGTAACCTGTATCATACTTGAACTTTTTCTTTTGGCGATTGTAATATATATATATATATATATATATATATATGTGACTGTATAATAATTGGCTTATTTTTTGAAGATCAAGACACCAGAACAGATAGAAAGAATGAGAGAAACTTGCCGGGTAAGTGATAGGTGACATGTAAACAGTCTGTCATGTTATATGTGCCTTTAACTTTGGAAAAATCTTTACTTGTTCCTACATTACCGTTGCTGCAAAATTTACACGTGTAATAGTGGATTATTGCTAGTTGAATTTACTAACCAGGTTGTCACATTCATCATATATGTTTATGTTTGTTCGCTCTTCTTTAGATTTAAGAATAATTAAGAGGTCAAAATTCGTTTCATATATTAGCCTTATGCATCTTTATTTCAGAGTGCGAATTTTGATCTTGTTTTTATATGATTGTCTTTGATTTATTTCCTTACAGTATTTCTCTAACAAGCTGTATGAGAATCTCTCCTTAGGATAGTAGTCTCTCCACCATAGCATTTTTACTCATCCACTTTTTCTTCAGATTGCTAGGGAGGTTTTAGATGCAGCTGCTCGTATTATTCGTCCCGGAATTACAACTGATGAGATTGATGAAGTGGTGCACGAAACAACTATTGCTGCTGGTTAATTGTTCTAACTTTTTATTTTCTTGGAGTCGAACCACGATAAGATTATCCCTTTATGAAAATTAATTGTGGAGAGCTACGCATATTTGTGCAATTGATTTCCCATTGAACCTCTTCTATGCTTAACACACATTCCAAAATTTCAATATTCTTCTAATATTTCACTAAAGACTAGAGCCTTTTTCAAAAAAATGAATGAGAAGTTTCAAATAGGTGATGCACAAACCTAGTTGCATGAATTTAAATAACACAAGCGGCTGTGTGAAACATAGCTGCGCGACTTCAATGCTGATAATATCGAGAATAACGAATTTAAATTGTTAGGTAGGTTTTGTGCGACCTATGTTGTGCGATTTAAAGACACAATTAGGTTTACTTTAAATGATTCTCATCCTAAACCCCCGGTCTCCTTTCTTGCATCCATGACACTGGGAATCTTCCAATGAGAGATTTGAGGCGTGATTACGAATCTCTCCCGTCCACGCCTCTCGTTGCTAGCAAACTGTTGTATATTCCTAACAACCAACATGAGTCTTTACGGTCCAACCTTTTTTACCAGATTATTTCTTTCAATAAGGACGCTTCTACAGGTTACATGGTGCAAGTACATGTAACAATATGAAAACACTAACGGTATCTTGGAAACTGAGTTAGGCAAATGGCCACACCCATCTGTACAGTTCCATCCCTGCATATAGCTAATTTGCAACTACGGGTGTAAACAACCCAAGCCAATCCTTAACTAACTCAGGCTTGGCTTGGTGGGCCAAAAGTTTTAAGCTCGAGGTAAGACTCGAGCTTTAAAGTTGGCTCGAGCTTGGGTTGTTTAATGACCCCAGCTTAAAAAAAGCTCATCAGCCGCTCGTCAAGTTTGCCAAGCATGACAAGCTCAAGGCTAAGCTTGCAGGTTAACATAAATTTGTTTATTTAAAAATCATCATAAAATACCAAACTTTGCATTATTAAAATATAATTAGTGTACCTAAGCTCGGCTAGCCTCATTTGCAGCCAATTCGCAACCTAGGGTGAACGAGACTAGGTGACATATATCTAGTACACAACCTTGGTTGTGCAACACTAACGACACTTACAGATGTACAATCATGAGTTACATACATACTAGACATTTTTTGTTTTGTATTGATAAAGTCCTATTTGAAGTTACCAAGTGTCTCTCTCTTCCCTATAGTAAAATGTTCAAATACAAAAATTTAGCCTTGTAATTATCTGGATAATGACATAATTGTTAGTATTGAAATCTCGTTAAAGTTTTATGGTACTGCAACTAACGGGGTTCTGGGTTGTTTTTCTTTCATTCCAGGAGGATATCCATCTCCCCTTAATTATCATTTCTTTCCCAAGTCTTGTTGCACGTATGTTATTTTCCAATGTAACAAACTTATACCTTTTCATCTGATTGAAGACATTGAAAGTTTACTTTCTTATTCATTTTGTAGGTCTGTTAATGAGGTCATCTGCCATGGAATTCCAGATGCGAGGTTCCATTCTCAGTTTCCACTGGTTTGAAGGATATGTGCATGAACATGAACTTTCTGCTTTATGTGTTTGTAACTTTGTGTAGATCTTCTAAACTTTAGGACTGGTACTTTGAGTCTGCCGTTTGCAATTCCATCACACTCGTGATGTTTTTGATCTAGTGTTCCACTCGTTAAAACTTCCTTGCTCCAGTTTGTATGTACCACTTATGAAATCAATATCTAACTGTTTAGGACATCACAGCTCCTTTTAATTCTAACTGAAATTGTAATCAAGCATTCAGTTTTAGATGTGGATATGAAAGGAAGGACTGAAACAAGTATGGCAACTTCAAATCTTCCTTTTCCTTGGCCAAATATAATTGTTTCTTTCAATCAAGCTGTTAAATTTCATGAAGAAAGTCTAGTTCTGACTGAGGATTCTAAAGACTTCATTATTATTGTCAATACACAATTTCCTTAAATGGAAGGTAACAAGCATATAATGGATAAATGACAGCAGAGGAATTTACTTGATCTAAAGTAAAGTATGTGTTTTCCTTCTTGTATAGAGATCCGGATTTCTAAATTCGAATTTTAGTAAATCTATTTTTGCGTGTTCCAAGATAGTCTAAGTCACTACTTTTATTTATGAAAGTATTCAAACCATGGTAAAGAAGCATGGATTATTGCTTTCATTATACCTTGTAACACGGATAGGCGAGTTTTTTTGCTTCGTTGGGAGATGGGTAACTAAATGATTGTGTCTTCTTGTACACATGGTTAGATCATGCTTGTGTTGGTTAATTTTTAATTTCTCTAGTGTCTATTCACATTTGCATCTGCATTGTGAAGATCATTAACAAGTCATTGTTCTAGGCGCCTCGAGGATGGAGATATTGTAAATGTTGATATAAGTGTGTGCTACAAAGGCGTGCATGGTAAATGACTGGCTGCCTTTTCATCACCTTTATAGTACATGCCTTATCCTGCTTGACCGCGCAAATTAACACAACATGTATGCAGGTGATCTGAATGAAACTTTTTTTGTTGGAGACGTAGATGATGCCTCTCAGCAGCTTGTCCGTTGTACATATGAATGTCTTGAAAAAGCTATTTCTATAGGTTTGCTTTTCTTGTGCATTTTAGTCCTATCTAAATTTTTGTAGAAGAATATTTTAATGCCATCTAACAAAATTGTGTTACTGTCACATACCAATTCACTCAAACTCAACATTTCAACTATGTACTCATACCACCTTTTAATGCTCTTTTTAGTTCTTTGCTATAATGGCCACTTGTTAAGCAGGTTCTTGCATGGTTGATCTTTTAAAAAATTAATGAGTTTCAACAATAACTGAATGGCTTCAGTTCTGCAAAAAAAAAAAAAAAATTGTTACCTGACTGCTAATGTGTTTTTATGATGTAACTAACCTAGAACACTTAACGTTTGGAAGTGTAACTGTCAGACAATATGGCATTATCACATTAACTTCAATTGCTTATGGTAAACTGAAAGCATTGGTCTATTGAGATTTGCCCACACATTATAGGTTGCAGAGTTCCATGATTTTCGTGTGAAATCGGCCGAAAAAATTCATGGCATCACATTATTCTTATATATATTGCTATGTATACGTCACATGTGAATGCCACTCTATATTGGCTATGATGATGATAACTTTTCGCTTTGCTTTTGGAACTGCAGTTAAACCAGGAGTTCGATTTCGTGAGGTTGGTGAAGTCATCAATCGACATGCATCAATGTCAGGGTTTTCAGTGGTAATTTTGCGTTTTAATGTAAAGCACAGAAATGTAATACTCTTTTTTTATCTGTAGTCTTAGGCACTCTTTTTATGCAGGTCAAATCTTATTGTGGTCATGGTATCGGGGAACTATTCCATTGCGCCCCTAATATTCCTCATTATGCAAGTATCCTTTGGAATGTAGAAAGCTTTCTCTTCTACATGTCATGGGAGAATTTTTGTTTTGACTCTTGTTTTATGAATAGTTCAACTGGCTTGTTAGACTTTTGATAATCTGCATTTTGTCATCCTTAATCTGGCATAGGAAATAAAGCAGTTGGTTTGATGAAAGCTGGGCAGACATTCACAATTGAGCCTATGATAAATGCAGGTAGAACTGAGTTTAACAGCTTTAGGCTACTTGATCCAATGATAGCAAAGCAATTGATTTACATCTCTATGTGCTTGGTATGAATTGGTGACTACTCTCTAGGTGTATGGCGTGACTGTTTATGGCCTGACGGATGGACTGCAGTGACTACTGATGGTCAAAGGAGTGCTCAATTTGAACATACACTTTTGGTTAGCAATTCTATTAACTCATAGTTTTAAGCGTAATCTTATCCATTAAAAGTTATTGTGTGCTTATACCTTTTTGTTACTGCTTTATGGGTTTTTGCCGAATAGTCATCCAATTTATGGCTGGTGAAGTTCCTATCTTTTCTTAAATCTATCAGAAGCTGGAGCCGTAAAGCTCTATTTTGCAATCTTACCGCATTAATGGGAAGGAGATACTGATTTTGAAGCTTGCCTTTTAGATTCTTTAACGTTTTTAAAGTAGGTATAAAGAAATGACATGGTAAGAATGGCCGCAAAAAGCTGAAATATCAGTAAGCTGATGACAGCTACCTTTCAAAATCCTTACAGCTTCTTCGGTATTATCAGCTTGTTGATGCTGGATGCATACTTTTATAACTGATCGAAGTCACATGGCCTGGTAGCCAAGGGATACACCTCGGAGATGCGCATATCCTAGCAATTATGCATTTTAGTATATGAGGTCATAAATAGAAACATGGCAATTCTCGAACCATACAAGTTGAACAAAGATAGTGTATCTACACCAGCACCTAAGTGCTGGTGCTCAATTCCCTAGCGATTTCCAATGGATTATAAAACAATAGCATTTACTGTAGTGGATTTTTGAACTTCAAGTAGTTCAAATATTATTTAGCTTTTGTCTTTCTTTTCTTCTTTGAGAGAGATGCTTTTTGGAGGGGAGGGGGTTTTACTGCCATGCACAGCTGAGATAGGAGATATCCTTTTCTGGTTGGGGCCAGGGTGTCTCAACCATAACTAACACTAACAGCTTGTTTGGATTGAGGGATTTTCAGGGGAAAGAATTGAGAGGGAATGATTTGGGAGGGAAAATAAAAATTTTCGCTGTTTGGGATGGATGGAAAAACGATGGAGAATGGAAATGGGATGGATTTGAGGTAGTGGGACCCACCAAATTTTTTTCATCCAAATTGGAGAGAATCACACGGGAAAGCGTGACTTTATGCGAAATTACACTTTTACCCTTCAATTTTTCTTCCTCAAATTTTCCCAAATAAAATGTAAGGTTAAAATGGTAAATTAAAAATACATATCATTTGTTGCTATTCATAGTTAACTTTATCTCCTCTTTCATTTCCTCCGCTATCCAAACAAGTTGGCGAGAAAATATTCCCATTACTTTTCCTCTCTTTGTTTTCTTTTCTTTCTATTTCTTTCCCTTCATTTTTCTTCCCTCATCCCAAACAGAGCCTAAGGGTTGATTGGTGAAATTATCCAGCTTTTTAGAATCTAAAAGTATTCATTCCAAAAATGCTGCAACAACTGCCAGTAATCGCTCTACGATTCTTCACTACTATGTATATTCAACAGTTATTTAACCTATAATTAGCTGAGGGAAATGCTACAGCTTATGCACGAAATCACGCAAAATGTCACAGAAATGTTGGGAAACGTGTTTTCTCGTTCGTGAAACCTATAATTAGCTGAGGAAAATGCTACAGAAATCACGCAAAATGTCACTGAAATGCTGGGAAAACACGTTTCCCCATACGTGAAACGTGTTTCCCCTGCATTTCCGTGACATTTGCGTGATTTCGTGTGTGACGCCAAGCACGGTCCATTAGCTGATGTAGGCTTTGACAGTAGAGCGAGTTAATGATGCCTGTAGAGAGAAGATGCACAATGCAAGCTTCTGTTCCATGCATGCTGCTCCCTAGCAGTTGGTTATCTTGGGGGCTTTCCAGTTTCTTCATATGTTTTGTTTGTAGGTAGCTTTGCTCCTCTTGATATCGATTGTTTTCTTTATCCATCATACAGGTAACAGAGACCGGAGTTGAGGTCTTAACCGCACGGCTACCCACATCGCCTGATGTCTTCCCTTGGCTGAAGTCGTGAACGAGCAGACGCCAGTAAAGGATGTGTAGCCTTATTTATCAAGCGTTATAGATGCCAAATGAGTGCACGATTCAATACTGGCAGACAAAATTTGATTACGAGATTGAATTGCTCATTGCGTAAGAATCTACGATGCATTTAAGACGGAGCTGGACAAGCTTGAATATCAATTACAGGAGTGGGGATTTATTTGTCACCCAACACTGTTTCATTTTGCTCAAAAGAGGACTGTTTTTCGCAAGAGTTGTTTTGTTTTTTTACATGTTTGTATGTGAAATCAGCTTCTTTTTTTTTTTTTTGGAAAACCGTTCACTGTTGCTTCAAAATATTTTATTTTGTTTGCCTTTTTACCTTGCTTTTCCCCCCTTGTTATTTATGTATGTTGGCCATTGTTTGCTCTCATTCACCTCTTGAGCATTATATTCGGTTTGGAACAGGTGAGAGATCTCTGCTAAATTACATGTGGTTGGATTTTGATTTTAACAGTTCATACCCCCGTGTAAGTCGTAGTAAATAAATAAATATAAATTTTGATGAAAGTAGAATGTATATTCTTCCGAGTCTAAATCCAATTCTGATCTTTATAATCCAATTTTAATAAATCGGCTTGGTAGAGCGTGCCCAGATGGATAGTTCAAACTGTATGATTGAAAGGCCCTTTTTTTTTTTGATAATAATGAAAGGCCCTTTTTTGCTATTAGTAAAATATTTATAACTTTATAAATTTTGTCCAAAAAAAATTCTTTGCAAAACCTTTCCAAGAAAGTAGGTGACGAGCTTGCTCCAAACAAGAACCCCAGCGTGCTTGGATCGCTTCGATTCTAGCGCATAAGCACGTCACTCGCCCCTGTAGTTATAGGGGAGTTGGATCATGTTGCTCAGAATTGGCACGAAAAGTGCACTTGCAAAAGTATTGCTTAAGGCAGCTAGAAGGATGAGAAATGGGCAGATTTTGATGAAGAGGTCGGTTCGGTTAATGCATTTATTCCCACAAAAGAAAATGGAACCAATCCTCCCATTGCGTATTGATACTTATCGGATATAGAATAGATCTGCTTCTGTTTATTCTTACTATTAGAATTTTTTGTGGAATTTTAAATATTTAAAATGAATTGTCATATATTATATAATTTTATATTCAAAATTCTTTACGAAAATTTGAGGCTATAATAATTTTTTTAATTAGTAAAGATTTTGGAAATTTACCAATATGACATAAATCAATTGGTTAGCAAGACTGTTAAGCGATTATGGGCCTCTATATAATTGGACGTTCAAATATGCACAAAGATTTATGTTGGAAGGGAAGATAAAGTAGTAGTTCTAAGTCTCGAGACAGATTAGTGTCATCCTGTAGGTAGGATTTCGTTGGAAAACCAAATTTTTGGGTTTTTGAAGATTTAAAATAAAATTATAGATATTTTTATAGTTTGACTACAAAATAACTTAAAAATAAACTAAAAAATATTGGATATCAAATCAATCCCTCTTCTTGTTCCATCGTTCGAAATAAACCTTTTTTTTTCTTATAATTAGTAAATAGTATATATATATATATATATATATATATAAGCATCTTTTGAAGAATATTTGCTTTACGATTTTTATATAAAACATATTTTTGGAAAATAGCTTTAAGAACGTATTTTGCGGCTTTAAAGTCTTTGTTAGTTATGAGTAATTTGAATTCTTAAAATATCTATTTTAGAAATATACAAGTATTTTGCGTTTCCGCGCGTTGCCGCAGGCATTGGAAATTTTTTGTGTATTTATATAGTTAAAAATAATATTACATTAAAACAGCAAAAAGTTACTGTTCATTAAATTTTAAAAAGGAAAAGTTATTTAATTTACATATTAATAAATACTATATGTTTCAAGTGTATACTATTCAACAGCAAAAGTTTTAGCAAATAGTAGAAGTCCCAATCAAGTGGGCCTAAAAATAAAAGGGCCCAATCTGTTAGAAGCAGCAATGATCTATCTAAATCAATCTTCCGGGCCGTTCAGCGACCCTCTGTCCAGACCAATTCTTCCAGGCGATTGAATTTCCTCCTCCCGTGATTGCTCTGCCTCCGGCTTCCGATCCCGCCGCCGAGCGAGGTATTATCAACGTCTTTGGCGCCTTAGTTTCACCGTCTTTGAGTGGGGGCAATTGACCCCACTGGATATATAGTGGTTCCGCCCCTGTACACAATCTTCAAACTATGATGTATTGATCAATGTATTTTCTAAAATATGAGGGGTTGATCTATGTTCACAATATAATTATTAATATTCATTTGAAATTGAATTTGTGTATAATATCTAGTATAATATTTCTTAAAAAGTATATTTCTTTTGAATTTCACTTATTAAATATATCTACAAAAAATAATTATCTCTTAAAAATCATCACTAATTCTTCATTCAATTAAGATTTGACTCAATGAGTCAATGTGCATAAACAAGCATATCTAATTTACGTTAAGATATTTTGTTTGATATCGATTTTGTGATCAGTGACGGTGCAAAATACACTTAACACAGAGATAACTGACAAGATAAACCATATAAAAATTTACTATACACTTTGTAAATAAGAAGAAAAGAAAAAGATACATAGCAAATAGAAATAGCGGATATGGATGCTTGCTAGAGGATAATTTAAATTTACCATGTATTTGTTTGATAATGTAATTGTTTTTGTATAAAGTAAGTGCAACTGTAATTTAGAATATAACAGTAGATAGAAGTTAATTAGATATATATTTTTGACTTCATTGTTAATATAAAGTTTATAACTGTATATTGCACACGAGCTATCAAAAACATTACTGAACTCCGCTCGAGTCAACAAACAACTCTCGACCCTCAACCAAAGCCTTCCGTTCCGCCGCCTTAAAAATCTGTTCCTTTCGGTCGCGTTTTTCAACGAGCTCGATGGAAAAAGGCTCGAGCACGCTGGTGGAGTCCGCCATCTCTTGTGCTCGTTGCAA
This sequence comes from Xerophyta viscosa, assembly GCA_002076135.1. NCBI lineage: Eukaryota > Viridiplantae > Streptophyta > Magnoliopsida > Pandanales > Velloziaceae > Xerophyta > Xerophyta viscosa. The sequence continues at coordinate 6,108,994 of MJHO01000001.1, forward strand.
CAAACCTGCTCATCTCCAGTACGTACTCTCGCAATTTTATCTGATTTTTGCAACTTAATGTTATATTATTTTCTCCAATTGTTTTGTAGATGTTGTCGAATGATTTGTTGTACAACTTAAGTTCCCCAGCTCCTCGACCAACAATATGTTAGGAGTTTCTAGTATCTATGTTAAGTTTGTATTAGTTTGATATCACTAATAACCAATCTGTCATACATGTCGAGGTACATTAGCCAAGTTGAATTTGGAATATTCACATATGAATTAACCAACTTAACACTATACTTCTTTGAATTGATCTCTGATTGAACTTGAAAAAATTTAGTAAATGCCCCTCAACTATGCATCTTTGGGCACTCATATCCCTACTTATTTTCGTAACTTTCATGCCCCTTTATTGTTAATTTGAGAACGTGATACCCCTGAAGAGGATTTAGGTATTAATTACGCTGATGTGGCACTAATTAAGTATCATTTAATATTATTTAATTATTTTTTAATATAAAGAAAAGTATTTTGGTAATTTTTTAATTATTAAATCAATTTTTCGCCTACTTCCATCCCCACCGCAAGTTGCCCGCCCCACCCCCGGCCGGCCGCCTGCACGGCGCCACCTGCTACGCACCTCCCGCTGCTGCAAGCCGCCGTCGTTGTTGCTCCCGATGCCACGCTGTTGTTGCCCCCGTGCGTTGCTGCTGCCGCCTCGCTGCTACTGCCGCCGTACTTCGCTTTCTTCACTGTCGCTGCTCTCCCGGCCATCGGCTGTTGCCACTGCTGTTGCCGAGCCCACCCCCATCCTCCACGCTGCTGCTGCTCTCCCGTCCTGCGCGTTGCCACTGCTGTTGCCGAGCTCACCCCCATCCGCCACGCTGTTGTCGCTCTCCCAGCCGCCGTTCTGTTGTTGCCTGCTTTGCCCCGTCATTGCCTGCTTTGTATCGCGGTATGATCTGCCCCGCCGCAGCAGCGGCGGATGGAGCAGCAGATTCTTCCCCGCCAGGGATCCACTAGCAGTAGATTCTTCCGCGCCACGCCGTCCGTGATCACGCCGTCTGCGCTCCCGCTACGACCTTGCCACGCCGTCCCGATCACTCCGTCTACGCTCCTGCTACGTCCCGCCCGCGCTCGATTGCGGAGAAGATCATGCTGCGATTTAGAGTATGTGACAACGGGGGAGAGCAGTCAGCAAGGCGACGACGGGGAGAGCAGCAGCTGCGGGGCCAGAGAGAGCAGCAGCGGCGCGGCGGGTGGGGGTGGACTTGGTACAGTAGTGGCAGCAGCATGGCGGCCGGAAGAACGGCAGCAGTAGTTCGGAGAGCAGGGGCAGCATAGCGGCGTCGACGCTGGCAGTGGGGAGGGGGGTAGGATGAATGTAGAGACACAGATTGCGGTGGATGGTGGACGGCGCACCGGCAGCGGACGGCGGTGGGGCGGGCAACCTGCGGTGGGGAGGGGGGTAGGCGAAAAATTGATTTAATAATTAAAAATTACCAAAATACCCATGCTTATATTAGACAATAATAAATAATATTTAATTGGTGCTACATCAGCGTAATTAACACCTAAATCCTCTTCTGGGGTATCGCGTTTCTAAATTAATAGTAAAGGGGTATGAAAGTCACGAAAATAAAAATAGGGATATAAGTACCCAAAAATGCAAGTAGAGCGGCATCTACTAAATTTTATCATTTTTTTAATGTTGGTATTTTCTAAAACTCGCATGTGAGGATAGTTCTTTTATGTGAATGTATAAGCACTTGCAGAACGTTTCATGAAGACACTCATTCAGAAAGTCTTACTTGTGCATTTGATCTGTTGCTCATGTTCTCTTAATGTAAATTGTCTTCTTGTTTTTTGTTTTGCATCTTAAAATAGATTTTTTTTTTCTTTTCGATTATCTTTTCCATTTAATGTGCACTTGTCACTTCCCGCTGCTGCTGTACAACTTAGCCTTTCAAAGGTGAAGCTAATTCTTACTAAAAAAACATGAGCACTCCATGCAGATATTCCTAGTTATCACTTATCAGCTAGGAAGCTGTCATGAACCTCATTCCAAGGCAACATGACATTTAGCTTTTTCTAGCAACCCACGCCGAACACGTGGCCATCCCTCTTGAAAAGAGGTGAGCTCAAGTTGCTATTAGTTAGGAGCCTACTATATTTAAACTTCAATTTTATTCTTCCACACTTAATGTGGGACTTAACCATAGCTAGCTCCACATTATTAGTGGGCTTTATGATATCTTTATGGGCCTTTGGATCCAATTAATTAGAATAATTACATTCCATCCCCCTTAAGAGCCGGCGTCTCGACGGCTGTAATCCAATGGCGGCTACTCTAAGGGCCCGACTTTACGTCACTTGGCGGCTGCTCTGGGGGCCCCGGCTTCACACCACTCGGCGGCTACTCTGGGCGGCTTTGGCTGTGCGCTAAGTCTAGCCCCGGACGAACACTGCAATACCGACGTCACCATCCGTGATTAGCGGATTGGCTGTGCGCTAGACCTAGCCCCGGGCGAACACTGCAATTCCGACGTCACCCTCCTCTCCCAGTTCCTCTCCTTGCTACATCCACCCAGTTCCTCTCCTGACTACCTCCGCTTAGTTCCTCTCCTAAATAACATCCTTCGGTTCACCGGCACATCCGAGAATCGACTCCTCTGATACCACTTGTCATGAACTAAATATGGATGTTTTATATTGTTTACGAATTATGATGTACTAAATATGGATGTTTTATATTTAGACTTCTCATTCTTTAATATATATTGATGTAAAATTATGGATATGGCTACATTTAGTGATATGATTGTGAATGTGAATGTGAGATCTAATAAAGATGTGAGCAAGCCCTTGTGGAGGTATGTTACTAAATATAAAACGCTCAATGGTGGACTCAAATACTAATATATGAGCTCTTATCTTTTGACAAATGCTTCTTCATTATCTTTTGACAAATGCTTCTTCATTATCTTTTGTATATAAATATTTTTTTATAATCGATAATCTAATATTTAAATATATATTTTAAATAACGTATCCTTGACGTATCGTATCCTGTTTTTTTGAAAAATCACGTATCCGCGTATCTGTATCATGTCGTATCCGTGTCACATATCCGTTTCCGTTTCCGTGTCACGTATCCGTATCTGTGCTTCTTAGCTTATCAGTTTACTAGTGGTTTTTGTTTTTGATAAATAGTTCTAAATTTGTGAGAGGATAGCGCATAGTGCATATATCGTTATGATCTCCAGTTTCATAGTAGCGTCTCTGTGTCTAGGATTATCATAGTAGTGTCACTTGTTTGGGTAATCTATTGTGCATGCTTTCATAGTATTAATATTCTAACACATATGTTTGTGAACTTTTCTTAGAACATATTATTTTGTGCATTTTGCAGATGTCCCAAATGCATAGAGTTGAAGCTTCCACGTGAGACTGCTGCTTTTTGGTGTGTTGGATTTCCCATCTATCTGGTTCTTAAATCTTCAAATTGGTTCTGGTGGTGTCATGAGAAGAAACTTATAGAATCATGAGCGTTGTAGTATTAAAAGCTCCAAGTGTTCTTAGAAGACTTTCCATAATTCTTTTGCTTATTTCACAATCTAGATGTTGCACGCTAGTTTGAAAAATTCTATCTGATAGTCAGTTGAAACACATCCATGTCGATACAATTGGGTAGAAAATAAATTGCAGTTAGAGCTGTTGTAAGGGTCCCTAACTCCCTAAAACTTTATTAGATCGACGAAGTTAATATATAATTTTTTTTTGTTAGTGCTGGAACTTGGGATCAAGAGTTTGAAGAATGACTACTTGCTGTGAGTGCTTGCCGGTTTGGTAGTATGAAGAACTGAGCATTTGATACCATGGCTGTCTGTAGTAGTGCGTCATCTTTGTATTCCTTGTCTATATCTTGAAGGCTGTTCAACCTTACTCAGTGGTTTATGTTTAGGCTGAAACCGCATTAGCAATCTGAACTGCCCATGCTCATAAGTTAAGGGCTTGGTACAAGTTTCTCTTCCTTCCATATTTGCTTCGATTGATAATAATCTGACTGGAAGCTTCCCTGCTTCTCAAGTCGTGCTTTTTCTATTTCTTTTTTTTTTTTTTTTTCTTTTTTTGTTTTTTCAGCATTACTGAGAGCGAGTCTGCATAATGTGTGCTTCTAATATTGTTCGAAAACTTCATCGGCATCTTGTACAAAAAGTTGTGTTGTGGATGTTGTTTGTTCACCTTATATTTAGATCTTTTAGTACCAATATCTAAAGTTTCTAGGGTTGAGATCATAGGATCGACCCTCCTTCCTATTGAGGGAAGCTCTGAAGATTGATTGAATCATGTCCTTAAATACCTTATTAGTATGTAATATAATGCTTTACGATGCAACTTCACCTTTTCTAATTTTTTACATTACACCCTAAGATCCTTAAGATGCTCTAAATAGATGGCGACAAACTATATTGTATATTCTTGTTTTGTTTTATGCCTACCACACACATTATATTGTATATTCTTGTTTTGTTTTATGCCTACCACACACATTATATGGCCTCATCTTCTTATGCTATTGTAGATATATGTACAAGGGCCATCCTAGGAATGACTTTCCCTCTTGAAACTTCTTTGAATTCAAATGATCCACGTATACTTAAAAGTTCTTCTATTTTCTTCCACCGTAGGTGAAATTGTCAAGCATATGCACCCGAAAGCCCTATTATTTTATTCTGCCTTACTCCTTTATTTGCAATATAATTTTCTTGCAGCTCTCAGAATTGTTTTAAGGCATCGTGGAGCATTCATAAGTCTGTTCATTCGAAGGCGAAGGCTAGTGAACCAATCAAATTAGGTGGTTGGTTGTATTGCATGAAAAAAGGCCGGTCTAGGACATCTCAGCTTCCCCACTTTAATTGGACAGGGTACTGAACTTATGAATTTGGTATATCTTGATTATAGATTATGCACTTTTATTCGTAAATCTCAGGAGGCAAATTCTAAGGTTCTTCCGAAATGATTTGCATGTCAATTACATTTTGCAATTGCATGAAATATAATCTTATTGCATTTGAACTCACCTGCCCTTCTCATTAGCAGATGTTACAGGTTAATTTGTTTATATTACTGGTCATCAGATATGCCAATATATTACCTATTCCAGCCAAACTAGCTTGGTTTGTAACTTTATATTGTTGTTTCTGTGATTTCGCCTGTCCTTGCTGAATGTAAGGTTTAGGAAGAATAACAAACTTCTCTTTTTTTTGTGTGTTTTCTTGTATGAGTGATTGCAATGTTTATGGGTGCTTTCTATCTAAATCCAAAAAGTTCTTATGTTTTTTTAGATCATTAAGGCCATACCCTATATCAAAGAGGCGAGCTGTTCCTGACCATATTGAAAAGCCTGATTGGGCTGTTGATGTAAGTTCATTTTTTACTTATAATTGTTTTTCAATAAAGTACTTATTGTTACGGTTTTATATGTCAGATATGGTATCTTCAACCAAAACCTGATCTTATGTTATATTTTTGTAAATGTTTATATGATTTCATTGTGCTTATTGTGATTACCGCATATGGTAGACTAATATGTTAAAAAAGCCTCCTTTAGAACGCATGGTCGGAGGTGATGTTGGTAACCTTCACCATCGTCATCATTTACTAGAAATGCAAACAGAGATATATGGTGCTGACAGATCAAGTGCACTAACATTGACATCTTTGACCGATCCCTGTTCCTTGAAAATGCATACTTGTTGGCTTATGTATTAAGATGTAGACCTATCACTGCTTCTTCTTATCATATGTATCCTGTTTGAATGCTTCTTTGAAGGCTTTTGACAAAATGCTAGATACACGATCCAGGCTCCAAATTTTCTCTTTTCTATTCATACTGCTTTATTCTGGTGTGCAATTCAAGCAGAGTCGTGTCTAACTGTTCATGTAATGACTTAAACAGGGAATACCTAAAATTGAGCCGAATAGTGACTTTCAGAATATAGTTGAGGTAACCTGTATCATACTTGAACTTTTTCTTTTGGCGATTGTAAATATATATATGTGACTGTGTAATTAGCTTATTTTTTGAAGATCAAGACACCAGAACAGATAGAAAGAATGAGGGAAACTTGCCGGGTAAGTGATAGATGACATGTAAACAGTCTGTCCTGTTATATGTGCCTTTAACTTTGGAAAAATCTTTACTTGTACCTACATTACCGTTGCTGCAAAATTTACACGTGTAATAGTGGATTATTGCCAGTTGAAATTACTAACCAGGTTGTCGCATTCATCCTATATGTTTAAGTTTGTTCGTTCTTCTTTAGTTTAAGAATAATTAAGAGGTGAAAATTTGTTTCATATATTAGCCTTATGCATCTTTATTTCAGAGTGCGAATTTATCTTTAGTGTTGTATAAGTAAACCTTCAAGTTTTCAAAGTACATTACAACATTGAATTATATGACTGTATTATGTGCATAATATGCGTGTGTTTAATTATCATAGATGTGCAATAATACATTCTCTGTGGATGCTTAATTGTAGTGACATTAATGTTCATTTATCATCTCTTATTCAGCTCTATGTTTTTGTTTTTATTTGTCTCAAAAATATCATTCACTGATGTTCTAGTCAAAATTCATTTTGTACGACGGTGTGAGTTAGAAAACGTACTCCTTGGTGCTCACTTTTCATTTTTGTTTTCACAAAACTGATTACCTATGCCCATTTAGATACAACCTGAAACTACCTCAATGTCAACTGGCTGTTTAAAATTGGGTACTCGAACCCAAAATATATGATTTTATGAGAATCAAAGCCGAGCTAGATCATATGTCAACTAGGAATGTAGATAATAATATAAAATAGAAAAGAAGCAAAACCATAGGAGAAAACTCAGAGAAATTGGTGGTTCTTGTAGGCGTCGTCGGTGGCAAATGATGATGACATTGTTGATTGATGTAAAAGGTAAGAAGGTACGTGATGCGATGATGATAAAGTTGTGGGCCTAATTGCTAGCGAGATGTACGGATGGCATTGAAATCATGAGGAAAATGACAGTAGGGTCATGCCAACACGATGAAAATGGATGCATGTAAAAAATAAGAGTCTGTTTAGGAGAGAACAAGTTGTTGCCAATTGATTGTGACAGTGGCGGCAAATTGTGATCAGGCTGGAGTACTAGGCATTTAAGCTGGTGATTGTATGGATATATTGAGAATGAGGTAATTCCATAAACCCAAATCCATATCTGACTGACATAAACCCAAAAACCCGGGTACCCAACCCAAACCTTCAGTTTGGTGGGTTGCTGTACCCAAAAAATCCAACATATTGCTATCCCTAGTTCAGTAGTTGTTTGAAGTCCTAGATATATTAATTATAAGTTGGGTCGATGATGCTATTTAGTTGGTTTTGGATTGTGCATATATGGATATGGAACCATTATGGTAGACTCTCTATTGCAATCTCCTCATCATAGCCAAAATCTAGCGAACATGAGAAATGCCGTATAACTAATCTTAAATCCTGAAATCACATTGGAAGTTAGTTAATTTATGAGTTTTCATATAGTTTTATATTTAAATTGTATGATTTTGTTTTTATATGATTGTCTTTGATTTATTTCCTTACAGTATTTCTCTAACAAGCTGTATGAGAATCTCTCCTTAGGATAGTAGTCTCTCCACCATAGCATTTTTACTCATCCACTTTTTCTTCAGATTGCTCGGGAGGTTTTAGATGCTGCTGCTCGTATTATTCGTCCCGGAATTACAACTGATGAGATTGATGAAGTGGTGCACGAAGCAACTATTGCTGCTGGTTAATTGTTCTAACTATTTATTTTCTTGGAGTCGAACCACAATAAGATTATCCCTTTATGAAAATTAATTGTGGAGACCTACGCATATTTGTGCAATTGATTTCCCTTTGAACATCTTCTATGCTTAACACACATTCCAAAATTTCAATATTATTCTAATATTTCACTAATGACTAGAGTCTTTTTCAAAAAATTGAATGAGAAGTTTCAAATAGGTGATACACAACCTAGTTGCATGAATTTAAATAACACAAGTGGCTGTGTGAAACATAGCTGCGGGATCACACAGCCACGGGACTTTAATGCTGATAATAATCGAGAGTAACGAATTTAAATTGTTAGGTAGGTTTTGCGCGACCTACGTTGTGCGATTTAAAGACACAATTAGGTTTACTTTAAATGATTCTCATCCTAAACCCCTGCTCTCCTTTCTTGCATCCATGACACTGGAAATCTTCCAATGAGAGATTTAAGGCGTGATTAGGAATCTCTCCCATCCACGCCTCTCGTTGCTAGCAAACTGTTGTATATTCCTAACAACCAACATGAGTCTTTACGGTCCAACCTCTTTTACCATATTATTTCTTTGAATATGGACGCTTTTACAGGTTAGATGGTGCAAGTACATGTAACAATATGAAAACACTAACAGTATCTTGGAAACTGAGTTAGGCAAATGGCCACACCCAAAGGTACAGTTCCATCCCTGCATATAGCTAATTTGCAACAACGGGTGTAAACAATCCAAGCCAATCCTTAACTAACACAGGCTTGGCTTGGTGCGCAAAAGTTTTAAGCTCGAGGTAAGACTCGAGCGTTAAAGTTGGCTCAAGCTCGGGTTGTTTAATTACCCCAGCTTAAGAAAAGCTCATCAGCTGCTTGTCAAGTTTGCCAAGCATGACAAGCTCAAGGCTAAGCTTACAGGTTAACATAAATTTGTTTATTTAAAAATCATCATAAAATACAAAACTTTGCATTATTAAAATATAATTAGTGTACCTATGTGAAACTCATGACAACAAATAAAATTTTCACTAAACGTAGCTGCGGAGATATGTGCTAAATATAATTAAGACTGCAAAGCTGACAAGCCTAAAAGAGTTGGGCTTTCTTAGGTTCGATTTGAGCTTCTTTATCAATTGGACTTTAAATCATGGTCAATCTGAGCTTGTTTAGTGAATGAGCTTGGCTAGCCTCATTTGCAGCCTATTCGTAACCTAGGGTGAACGAGACTAGGTGACATATATCTAGTACGCAACCTTGGTTGTGCAACACCAACAACACTTACAGATGTACAATAATGAGTTACATACATACTAGACATTTGTTGTTTTGTATTGATAATGTCCTATGTGAAGTTACCAAGTGTCTCTCTCTTCCCTATTGTAAAATGTTCAAATACAAAAATTTAGCCTTTTAAGCATCTGGATAATGACATTATTGTTAGTATTGTAATCTCGCTAAAGTTTTATGGTACTGCAACTAACGGGGTTCTGGGTTGTTTTTCTTTTATTCCAGGAGGATATCCATCTCCCCTTAATTATCATTTCTTTCCCAAGTCTTGTTGCACGTATGTTATTTTCCAATGTATCAAACTTATACCTTTTCATCTGATTGAAGACATTGAAATTTACTTTCTTGTTCATTTTGTAGGTCTGTTAACGAGGTCATCTGCCATGGAATTCCAGATGCCAGGTTCCATTCTCAGTTTCCATTGGTTTGAAGGATATGTGCATGAACATGAACTTTCTGCTTTATGTGTTTGTAACTTTGTCTAGATCTTCTAAACTTTAGGACTGGTACTTTGAGTCTGCCGTTTGCAATTCCATCGCACTCGTGGTGTTTTTGATCTAGTGTTCCACTCGTTCAAACTTCCTTGCTCCAGTTTGTATGTACCACTTATGAAATCAATATCTAACTGTTTAGGACATCACAGCTCCTATTAATTCTAACTGAAATTGTAATCAAGCATTCAGTTTTAGACGGGGATATGAAAGGAAGGACTGAAACAAGAATGGCAACTTCAACTCTTCCTTTTTCTTTGCCAAATATAATAGTTTCTTTTAGTCGAGCTTTTAAATTTCATGAAGAAGGTCTAGTTCTGACTGAGGATTCTAAAGGCTTCATTATTATTGTCAATACGCAATTACCTTAAATTGAAGGTAAAAAGCATATAATGGATAAGTGACAGCACAGGAATTTACTTGATCTAAAGTAAAAGTATGTGTCTTCCTTCTTGTATAGAGATCCGGCTTTCTGAATTCGAATTTTAGTAAATCTATTTTTTGCGTGTTCCAAGATACTCTAACTCACTACTTTGATTTATGAAAGTATTCAACCATGGTAAAGAAGCATGGATTATTGCTTTCATTATACCATGTAACACGGATAGGCGAGTTTTTTTTGCTTCGTTGGGAGATGGGTAACTTAATGATTGGTTCTTCTTGTACACATGGTTAGATCATGCTTGTGTTGTTTAATTTTAATTTCTCTAGTGTCTATTCACATTTGAAACTGCATTGTGAAGATCATTAACAAGTCATTGTTCTAGGCGCCTCGAGGATGGAGATATTGTAAATGTTGATATAACTGTGTACTACAAAGGCATGCATGGTAAATGACCGGTTGCCTTTTCATCACCTTTGTAGTACATGCCTTCTCCTGCTTGACTGCGCAAATTAACACCACGTTTATGCAGGTGATCTGAATGAAACTTTTTTTGTTGGAGATGTAGATGATGCCTCTCAGCAGCTTGTCCGTTGTGCATATGAATGTCTTGAAAAAGCTATTTCTATAGGTTTGCTTTTTTTTTTTTTCGTGCATTTTAGTCCTGTTTAAATTTTTGTAGGAATATTTTAATCCCATCTAACAAAATTGTGTTACTGTCACATCCCAATTCGCTCAAACTCAACATTTCAACCATGTACTCATACCACCTTTTAATGCTCTTTTTTAGTTCTTTGCTATAATGGCCACTTGTTAAGCAGGTTCTTGCATGGTTGATCTTTTCAAAAATTAATGAGTTTTCAACAATAACTTAATAGCTTCAGTTCTCCAAAAATTTTTTTACGGTTTTTACCTGACTGCTAATGTGTTTTTGCGATGTATTAACCTAGAACACTTGAACTTTTGGAAGTGTAACTGTCAGACAATATGGTATTGTCACATTAACTTCAATTGCTTTTTGTAGACTGAAAGCATTGGTCTATTGAGTTTTGCCAACACACAATAGGTTGCACAGTTCCATGTTTTCGTATGAAATCGGCCGAAAAAATTCATGGCATCACAGTATTCTTATATATATAGCTATGTATTCGTTCACATGTGAATGCCATTCTATATCGGCTATGATGATGATAACTTTTCGCTTTGCTTTTGGAACTGCAGTTAAACCAGGAGTTCGATTTCGTGAGGTTGGTGAAGTCATCAATCGACATGCATCAATGTCAGGGTTTTCAGTGGTAATTTTGCGTTTTAATGTAAATGTAATACTCTTTTTTTATCTGTAGTCTTATGCGCTCTTTTTATGCAGGTCAAATCTATTTGTGGTCATGGTATCGGGGAACTTTTCCATTGCGCCCCTACTATTCCTCATTATGCAAGTATCCTTTGGAATGTAGAAAGCTTTCTCTTCTACATGTCATGGGAGAATTTTTTGTTTTGACTCTTGTTTTTTGAATAGTTCAACTGGCTTGTTAGACTTTTGATAATCTGCATTTTGTCATCCTTAATCTGCCATAGGAAATAAAGCAGTTGGTTTGATGAAAGCTGGGCAGACATTCACAATTGAGCCTATGATAAATGCAGGTAGAATTGAGTTAAACAGCTTTAGGCTACTTGATCCAATGATAGCAAAGCAATTGATTTACATCCCTATGTGCTTGGTATGAATTGGTGACTACTCTCTAGGTGTATGGCGTGACTGTTTATGGCCTGACGGATGGACTGCAGTGACTACTGATGGTCAAAGGAGCGCTCAATTTGAACATACACTTTTGGTTAGAAATTCTATTAACTCATAGTTTTAAGCATAATCTTATCCATTAAAAGTTATTTTGTGCTTATACCTTTTTGTTGCTGCTTTATGGGTTTCTGCCGAATAGTCGTCCCAATTTATGGCTGGTTCCTTCTTAAATCTATCAGAAGCTGGAGCCATAAAGCTATATTTTGCAATGTTATTGCATCAATGGGAAATAGATTCCTTACTAATTTTGAAGCTTGCCTTTTAGATTCTTTAACTTTTTTGAAGTAGGTATAAAGAAATGACATGGTAAGAATGGCTGCAAAAAGCTGAAACATCAGTAAGCTGATGACAGCTACCTTTCAAAATCCTTCAGCTTCTTCGGTCAGCTTGTGGATGCTGGATGCATTCTTTTAGAACTGATCGAAGTCACATGGCCTGGTAGCCAAGGGATACACCTCGGAGATGCACATATCCTAGCACATAAATAGAAACATGGCAATTCTCGAACCATACAAGTTGAACAAAGATAGTGTATCTACACCAGCACCTAAGTGCTGGTGCTCAATTCCCTAGGGTTTTCCAGTGGATTAAAAAACAATAGCATCTATTGTAGTGGAGTTTTGAACTTCAAGTAGTTCAAATATTATTTAGCTTTTGTCTTTCTTTTCTTCTTTGTGAGAGATACTTTTTGAAGGGGAGGGGGTTTTACTGCCATTAACAGCTGAGATAGGAAATATCCTTTTTCTGGCTGGGGTCAGGGTATCTCAACCATAACTAACACTAAGGGTTGATTGGTGAAATTATCCAGCTTTTTAGAATCTAAAAGTATTCATTCCAAAAATGATGCAACAACTACCAGTAATCGCTCTACGATTCTTCACTACTATGTATATTCAATAGGTTATTTAACCTATAATTAGCTGAGGAAAATGCTACTGCTCACGCACGAAATCACGCAAAATGTCACAGAAATGCTGGAGAAATGCGTTTCCCTTGCATTTCCGTGACATTTGCGTGATTTCATGCGTGACGCCAAGCACGGTCCATTAGCTGATGTAGTCTTGACAGTAGAGCGAGTTAATGATGCCTGTTTCCGTGACATTTGCGTGATCCCTAGCAGTTGGTTATCTTGGGGGCTTTCCAGTTTCTTCATATGTTTTATTTGTAGGTACCTGTGCTCCTCTTGATATCAATTGTTTTCTTTATCCGTTATATAGGTAACAAAGACCGGAGTTGAGGTCTTAACCACACGGCTACCCACATCGCCTGATGTCTTCCCTTGGCTGAAATCATGAACGAGCAAAAGCTTTCAGTAAAGGATGTGTAGCCTTATTTATCAAGCGTTATAGATGCCAAATATGTGCTCGATTCCAATACTGGCAGACAAAATTTGACTACGAGATTGAATTGCTCATTGCGTAAGAATCTACGATGCATTTAAGACGGAGCTGGACTAGCTTGAATATCAATTACAGGAGTGGGGATTTATTCGTCACTTGTATTGCCAACACACTTTCATTTTGCTCAAAAGAGGACTGTTTTTCGCAAGAGTTGTTTTATTTTTTTACATGTTTGTATGTGAAATCAGCTTTTTTTTTTTTGTTTTTTTGGAAAACTGTATGATTACAGTACGAACTGTATGATTTAACTTTGGCCCTTTTTTGTTATTAGTAAAATATTTATAACTTTTTATAGTTTGTCAAAAACAATTCTTTGCGAAACTGTTCCAAGAAAGTGGGTCAATGTTTTTCTTCTAAAACTTACAAAGCTATTTCAAAACACATTTATAAATCTTTTTGTGAAATTTTAAATAAATATATTGTAATATAGTCTATAATTTTTATATTCAAATTTTTTTAAGAAAATTTGAGGTTATAATTTTTTTTTAATTAGTAAAAATTTTGGAAATACTAACAAATTATATATATATATCTTTAGAAGAATATTTGACAACGAAAAAAATTGATTTTAATTTGCTCTATGATTTTATATTAAAAATACTTTTGCAAAATAACTCTTAAGGCTGTATTTTACAGTTCTAAAGTCTTTGTTAGTTATGAGTAATTTATACTTTTAAAATATCTATTTTAGAAATATATTCTTAACAAGTTTAAATATAATATATATAATGTACACCAAACGTAGTTTTTCTATATTTTAAAGTTTTTTAATAAATATTTATGTATATATATTTTGAAATAGTTTTTTTTAGTTTTTTCTTAAGAAAAGATAGAAGCTTACTTGATAATAAGGAATTTCAATGCAATAGCTTTTTCGACAAAAACCCAAAAATATTTGAGATAATGCATGGCACAAAATAATTGCGATTTCTATAATTTCTAACTTTGGTCGTTCGTCTTGGGTCTCGACTCTTCCAGTGTCCATACGAGTCCGGAACCTTCCAGAACCAGGAACATAATTAGGGCACTACAAGAGCACTCTCGTTCCCACTTCTATCTTCCCCTTCCCCTGCATCTAGTACCAAGCCGTTGTCTTCATTCCGCCCTAGATCGATGGCCGACGAGGCGAAAGCTAAGGGCAATACGGCCTTCAGCGCCGGTAAGTTCGACGAAGCCATTCGCCACTTCTCCGAAGCAATTGAGCTCGCGCCCACCAACCACGTCCTCTACTCCAACCGGAGCGCCGCCTACGCTTCCCTACATCGCTACGCCGATGCTCTCTCGGACGCCAAAAAGACCGTCGACCTGAAACCGGACTGGTCCAAGGCCTACTCCCGTCTAGGTGCCGCCCACCTCGGCCTCAACCACTTCGACGACGCAATCGCGGCGTATAAGAAGGGGCTTCAGCTTGACCCTAACAACGAAGCCCTCAAATCTGGCCTCGCTGACGCGGAGGCCGCCGCTGCGCGATCGTCATCCCGATCAAATTCCCCATCGCCGTTTGGGAATATATTCCAGGGACCTGAGGTTTGGGCAAAGCTTGCGGCGGACCCCATGACACGAGGATATCTCCAGCAGCCGGATTTTGTTAAGATGCTTCAGGAAATACAGAGGAACCCAAACAGTCTCAATATGTACCTGCAAGACCAGCGTATGATGCAGGTTTTGGGTGTTTTGTTGAATGTTAAGATGCGGGCACCAACGGATGAGATGGAGAGAGACTTCCCGGCAGATGCAGAACCTGTGGCGGCTCAGAAGGAGCCTGAACAGAAGAAAATGCCGGAGCCGGAACCGGTGCCTGAGCCTATGGATGACGAGCAGGGGGAGAAGAAGCAGCGCAAGGTTGAGGCACAGAAAGAGAAGGAGGCCGGTAATGCTGCATACAAAAAGAAGGATTTCGAGACAGCGATTCAGCATTATACTAAGGCCATGGAGCTTGATGATGAGGATATATCGTTCATTACTAATCGAGCTGCAGTTTACTTGGAGATGCGCAAGGTGATAATTTCTTCATAGTCCTTCAGTAACTAATGGAAAACTTGCAGTAAAGCTTGTGCTTACGTAGTCACTGTTCTTTTAGTTTTTGCATTGTAGAATTAGTGTTTTTGCATACACACACACATATTACCCCAAAGGACGAGAGGGGGTTGGTGGTGTCTTACTTAAACATTAATTATCTCATACTTCAAATAATTTATAGTAACTATCCATAATAACACACACACACATACACACACACACACACATATATATATATATATATATATATATATATATATATATATATATATATATATATATATATTGTTGGGATTGACAATCACTATGTTGACAAAATTAGACTATTTGAGAAGGCTAAATTGATCAAAGAAAACACTAAATTGAGGGCCAAAATTGATATGTAAACTCAAACCGATGGTGTTTATATATTCCTGTTATATATGTGTATAATCAGCAAGGAATTGTTTAAAGGGTCGTAAATGTTTGAAACACAAGTGTTGCTTTTGAAGATGAATATATGCCTAATTGTTTTAACTAGCACTTAATGCAGTCTAGTTAAGTGTTTGAGAAATTCAAATGTATTGTGCTGCTCCGTAATTGCTGACAAGGAAAGTCTATGACGCAGCGTATTTCTATGTAGTTTGAAATGTGCAGACAAATTCTCTGGGTAAAAGGAGGATATTCAGCGTTGTGGTTTTCTAACTAGTATTTAGAATAAACTGTGTAAACTGGAAGGCATTGAAATGTTGAGGCAAATTCTCTGGATAAAGCGAGGATATTCAGTGTTGTGGTTTTCTAATTAGCATTTAGAATGAACTCTGTGAACTGGAAGGCTTTTACTAAAGGAAAACGTAGAGAACTCCAAGGGATGAGGCACATACGTGGGCTTAGCATTATTTGGTGTGAAGATTTACTGTCTCAGATGGTTGTTAATTGTTATTTTTACTGAGCTTCTTTGATTCAGAGTCATCTCATCATCACACTTTTCAAATTATACATTAAGAATTTTTTTAAGAAGTGAAAAATTCTACAAAGTGGGTAATGTTTTCTATTAAAATTCCGTTCATTCCGTCTTTATCACTATGACTTGTATTTGGTATATAGTCTGTACCTACTTCGTTGCCTGTTGTGTAATTACTAAGTACACTTAAGTAATTTTGTATTTAGCATAACGAAATGAGCACGTGGGCATAATTTTATAATTTTGTTTCTTAGGTATCTTAGTCTTGGGAGTATCTCTTCTTGGGTATTGTCTTTGGTATGGAAATAGCATAGCATTTTTAATGTTGAGGCCATGTTCCTGAGTTGTTAGTCTGTTTTTTCATTACGTAAAGCAGGTGTAGTATATGGTAGGCACTTAAGTGAAAGTGTTGGTATTCCATCCTTTTTTTTTATGGTAAATGCCAACGGGTGTAGTATATGGTAAGCACTTCAGTGAAAGTGTTGGTATTCTGTCCCTTTTTTTTCTTATTGTAAATGCTAACAGTGCCTTGTATTCGAATAGAGGGGCTTACATGAGGAACTTGATACTTTGTTCTTTATTTTAGATGACTAAAGTCTAATAATACTGTCTTTCTTCTTTGGAGTGATTGATGAAGGAGATATTTGTGTACAATTGAATGCCAAATGCCATTCTGTTTATAGCTCATTCCAGTTGATCTTGACTAAAATCAATAGTCAATACTAGTGTCTTTCTTCTTTCGCTATGATTGATACAGTAGGTTTCACTAGACATTGTAATAGGTGAAATTTCTGCAACTTTGACTGTCAAAAGTCTTTTTTGCATATATATATATATATATATATATATATATATATATATATATATATATATATATATATATACTTTCGAGCAGCCTGACTGGGTATGTTTTTGGTATGCTGTTTGCAAAATATAAGTGTCGCTGCTGTCATCTAGGAATGGTTCTGATTACAATATATATAACACCATGTTTTCTTGTTCAGTATGAAGATTGTATAAAGGATTGTGACAAGGCTGTTGAGAGAGGAAGAGAGCTACGTTCTGACTTCAAGATGATAGCAAAGGCATTGACTAGGAAGGGAACTGCCCAACTGAAAATGGCCAAATGTTCCAAAGACTATGAACCTGCTATTGAGACTTTCCAAAAGGCTCTCACTGAGCATCGCAACCCTGACACGTTGAAGAAGCTTAATGAAGCAGAGAGGGCAAAGAAAGAATTGGAGCAGCAGGACTATTATGACCCAAAAATAGCTGATGAGGAGCGTGAAAAAGGTGAGTTTGTATCCAGTATTTCTCGACTCATATTTTGCTTCTGCACTATGAGAGGGGTAATTGAACTATTTGGTAGTATTCTTCTTTACGAAAAAAGATGCAATGGCCCTTTGCTTTAATATTTAATGAGTCATTAGCTCTGAAACATAGGTAGTTCGTTGGTGTTGAGTCTTGATTTTCCTCTAGTAGTATTTAGTAGTTCCAACATGAACTATAATGATGGCCGTCTAGCTCATTCATGAGCGTGGGTTGTTTGGAACTAAGAAATAAGGAAAAAAGAGAAAGGAGGCATATGTCTTCTAGCTCATTTATGAGCGTTGGTTGTTTGGGACTAAGAACTAAGAAAAAAGAGAAAGGAGACATAACACAAGGCAGGAAAATTGTTACTACATGTGTGTTTTGTTGTCTAGAATTGCAAAACGTCTCATCTTATTCATGTTTCAGTCTTCTGGTTGCTCATATATTTTTTACAAGCAATTACAGTGGTTATATATAGTATGTTATGTTTCACCTTGGGTTGCTATTTTTATGTAGGCAATCAATATTTCAAGGAGCAGAAGTATCCCGAAGCAGTTAAACACTATACTGAAGCACTTAAGAGGAACCCACATGATCCAAAGGTAAGTACTCTACTATACACAAATGTCTGTTTCTGCCAACTACAATCTTGCTCGCTATGTTCTGTAATTTGTTTGTTCCAAATGTTCTTGCGGTTTAAGTTGGTTGCTTTCACTTGTGATTCTACCGAAGTGCCTACTCAAACGTTAGTAAGGTACGATTAAGAAACAGGGGCCAACATCTCTATGCTACTAAGCTTTCGAGATATAGTTGTACGCTGGTATCTGTGTAGTTTCTTTGCTGAATTTTTTGGTAAGTGTGGCGAAAATGTCTATCTCTGTAGGTTTACAGCAATAGAGCTGCTTGCTACACTAAGTTGGGCGCACTGCCTGAGGGACTTAAAGATGCAGAGAAGTGCATTGAGCTTGATCCAACATTCTCCAAGGGATATACGAGAAAAGGTGCAATCCAATTCTTCATGAAGGAATATGACAAAGCTCTGGAAACATATCAAGAGGGTTTGAAGCATGATCCAAACAATCAGGATTTGTTGGATGGAGTCAGAAAGTACGACCCTAACTGACTTTTGTGGTTCCTATTTGTAAAGGTCTGTGTGCGTTATACGTTATTTGATCCTGTCATAATTTGCAGATGCGTTGAGCAGATCAACAGGACCAACAGAGGTGAGCTCAGTCCGGACGAATTGAAGGAGCGACAGGTTAGTAGTGATTCTTTTTAATGAATCGTGTTTACCATCAGTAAGATGTAGCATAAAAAAGTTTTGTGAGCATTGGTTCAAATTTCTGGTACATGTTACAGGCGAAGGCAATGCAGGATCCAGAAATACAGAATATCCTTTCTGACCCAATTATGCGCCAGGTAAATGTCTAGAGAAGTTTTACTAAAGCTTGCACAGTATATTGATGCTGGTGATGTAAATTGACCTTTGGTTTTTCTAGCTCATGGGGTTTGATTGTCTTGTTTTTTGAACGTATTTGTTCATCAGGTGCTGATAGACTTCCAGGAAAATCCAAGGGCGGCTCAGGATCACCTAAAGAATCCACAGGTCATGCACAAGATACAGAAATTGATTGGTGCTGGAATCGTTCAAATGAGATGAGAAGAGAAAATTGATCTAATTAAGGTGGTTGAACCTGTAGAATGGTTTTTGAAAGGCTTGCGGAGGTTTTGTTTACTTTTTAAACTAAAAGTGTGTATTTTGGAAGCTTCTTCACATAATTTATTATTAGAATCACGTTGGTGTTGATTCTCCTACATGATGAATTAGAACCCGAATATAGCTTGCATTATTGTGTATTCATTTGGCTGTTATCCAAACGGGATTTGGGTACTGATCAGAGTCTTAAGAGTTGGGATCTATGCTTGTCGCAGTGAGGAGCGTATGATGATGGGTGGTGTCATATTCTTGAAAGAAATTGTGGTTTTTTCCGGCTGAGTGCATAGCGTTGGATTAAGAAGTGGAAAAATTATTAAATAGTTGTGAGAAAGTGAAGGTTTAGATGTCAGCGTAATGTATATCATAAACATTTAGTTATCTAAGTTAAGATTAGTAAACCAATATTTATGAGTTACTAATTATAATCTTTATTGTGACCATAAGTATTTTGTGATATAAAGAATTTAATATTCTTTGTAGTATATTGAATAATTTGGTACAAGTAAACTTATATAATATATAGTCGCTAGCTAATTATTGAAGTATTTTCAGTTATATTATTTGTAGCCTCATAATGTGTGTTATTTTGGTACTCTCATAATTACACAATTAAGTCGGTGTAACTTCTATTTGCCTTCCAACTGAACTTTTTGTACTCTCATAATTATTTTGGTTGAAACATACTGCTTTACTGTAGAAAGTTCAGTTGGAAGGCAAATAGAAGTACCACTCTTATAGTGCAGAATCAAAAAGTTGAATATGACTGCGTGAATTTACTTGTACTCTACAACATGCCGGTCCATGAATTTACTCCCTAACTATTGTCTATGAACTACGGTAAAAAGCTGTATTCAGTGTAATAATCTGATATTTGCTATTTGCCGCTGGAGATGTTTTAACTTATTATATTAAAAAAAAAAAACACGCAATAAGTAACTGTAATATTCCGGCCAGTCTACCTCTAAAATAATGCTACGCTAGTTTTGCTGAGTCTAACTTATCTTACTGAGCAATATTTCTACATTAGCTTTCCATTTGTTTTTTCGTTCGGTTTCTTTTTTCTTGCCCCTCTCTAGTGAAGTGTATATGAATGAGCTGACATTTCACTCACAGAATTTCATATAAATGTATCTAAACATCCAATTGTTGTCAAAACTTCAAAGAGGGGAAATACTCAGTGGGCCGTTTGAATAGAGTTTTCATTATTCTAAAAAAATACAAGAATTAATTATTAAAATAGCTCTAATTTTCTAATTTGCTAGTCAATCATTATCCCTATAGGAATAACAAAGAAATTTTTTTTTTTTATTTCAGCTCCTTTATAGAAATAGATTTTTCATAAAAGACAAAAAAAGATAACTCAAAAATAAATTTTTTGAAATTAGCTAAGTAAAAATAGTCCAATCGAATGTTTGGTAACCTGTTAGTGGAATAAGCATCTTATTCCACCCCTTTTTTCTTATAAACGGGTAAAGATAGGGAATCTTTTTTTATTCTGTGTTTAACAAAAAAGTCGTGAATTACGTACCCAAAAAAAAAAAGTTTTGATCAATACAAGTGCTTACGTACCCAAAAAAAAAAAGTCGTGAATTCATCAATTCAAGCAAGAAAATTTTTGAATTTATTGTGTATTACGCCTCCTACTTTAGGATGATACGTGGCATCACGTCAGCTATTTTTTAATTATTAGAAATTAATTTATATTTTTTTTTCAATACGCAACTCTTCCAAAATCTTTTACGCACAAGCTACATCCTAGTGGCTGATGTGGTCGCCTTCCCATTCAATATACACAAGACAAGTTACTTATTTTGTCCAATATCACCATTTGGCAGTAGTTGCACATTATATTATCATGATGACTATCATTTCGTCGACCAATTACATTTTAAGTGCCCATCACGTGGTCCATGATTTTAAAGTTTATTCACAGAGGGTTGGCCCAAGCTACTCATCTCAAGTTCCAGTTATAAATTTTGTATTATATTCGGCTTTGTTTCTTTATTTCTTTCTCATTTTTTTTGTCTTTTGGAGAAAATAGCGAGTTACGTTTTTACATGATCCATGTTCACCTTACACTACTTAAGAGTCACTACGATATTCTAAATTTCTAATTAGAGAAAAGATACCATTTATTTTTTAAAAGAAAAACTGTCACAAATTTTGAATCCAGCTCTATCCGAAGAAGACCATACTAGTTCGGATATTCAGACAAAATCTTCTATCGTATATAAGGAAAAGTATGTATGCAAACATATATACTAACTGCGTGAGAATTTAAAATTAGATGAGGACAGTTCTGAGTCTCTCTATCTATTGCAACGTCCGCCATCTCCAATTTAGGACTATTTGTGGTGCGAGTGCTATCAGTCATTGTTCAACGGCCGATTGTCATCTCTGAAAACCTGATGAACGGTATAGCAAATCAAATTAGCGAGGTTTAGATATATTCTATCTTGCACTTTATGCTAACCGCGATAGTGCTTCGAGAAAGAAGAGCAGAGAGCAATGGCCTACAAACACAGAGCAGGCTACGAACAGCTCTCTCATTCTTGAATTCATTCATTTTAGTTCTACTGTTCGCCATTGGATATCATTTCATGTCCCTTCAATCTTCATGCGAGTCCGAGCCTTCATAAAACTAGCTCCTTTTTTTTGACCTTTCAGAAAAGGAATTATGATATTTCCTTAAAAAAGAAACGCTTTGCCTTTAGGCTACCATACGATATACTATTTGAAGGAGGGAGCTTTTATGCGATATTGTGCTTTTGCCCTCTGTTCTAATGAGAAGTTTTATAATGCTCCGAACGTAAGTTTTACACCACACCTATTAAAACTTATATTTAGAAATATTATTTGAAAAATAATTTAACTACAAAATTGTTCAGAAAAATAAAATACATAACTTTATTATTCAAGTTAATTTTATAAAACATCATAATATATGTCAAAAATAATTATCAAAATATAGTAGTGTAAAATTAATTTATTTATCTGTAATTTTTTATCGATTTATTTGATATGGTATTTAATATTTTTAAAAATTAATTTATACTATAAAAATATAATTTATTTTTTCTGAATAATTTTGTTGTTGAAATTTTTTTCAAAAAATATTTCTAACTACAAAATTTAATAGATATAGTATAAATTTCGAAACCAGTATATAAAAGTTTCCGTTCAAAATGTACTGTCTATCACGTGAACAAATTATTGCGCATTTGGTTGACAGCAAGGTTGATGTATGACTAATATGATTGTAATTCATTCTCAATCGTTATCTAGCCACTTCGGTGGGTCAACCAGTTTATCTCACACCCAGTTTCAAGACTATGCTTGTTTTATAGAACTCCAACAGTCATTACATTAACCGCCTTAGTAAGTGCAACGAAAGGTACATAATTTTTCGACTACGTAATGCTAAGCTATACCAGCGCATCCATCATAAAAATAACTCAAGCCGATGTGACAAAATTTGAGTTGTTCATTTCGAAGTTTAAATAAATATATGTGAAAAAACGAGGCAAAATATAAAAAAATTTGTACTAGTGGATAAATTTTTGGTGCATACTTTAGATGCGTCATATATATATATATATTTTTTCTGACTATGGGTCCCCCGATAGGAAACGGGCCACCGAATTTCTCCAGATATGACAGCATATTGAAATCAGGTATAAGCAATAGCCAATAGGGCTGCCTCCGAAAATCTGTTTGTCAGGGCAAATAATGGTGCAATGGCGGTGAAAACGAACTAGCGTGGTGCTTGGGCACACCATGTGAGTTCGCGTAGCTTGGCACATGGGGGAAGCACCATCAGCCTCTGAAATTGTCGACGAATCATGTCCGGTTGGACTATCTGACAGAGATGAGCATGAAACTGACCCTTAAAACACGAGAAGTTTTACAATGCTCAAGTCATAAATTTTGTTATTTATACCTATTATATTTAATTTTTTTTTTCAAAAAAAAATTCTATATAATTATTTAGAAAAATAAAGTACATACTTTTGTAGTTCAAAATATTCTCAAAAAAAGTTAAAGAATATGCTAATAAATAGATAAAAATATTATGTATAAATAAAATTATATTTATACAAACACTTTTGATAATTATTTTGATAATTTTTTAAATAAATTTAAACTATAAAGTTATGTATTTTATTTTTTTAAAATAATTTTACATTTGAATTTTTTTTTCAAAAAATATATCTAAATATGGGTTTTAGTGAATTAGGACATAAATAATGAAACTTATGCCCAAAGCATCGTAAACTTAGCCCTTGAAACACTACAGATTAGAGCGAGATTTCTCTGAGTTCGACCAAGTACAGGTCGTGTAATTCCCACTAGTATTAGTAAATGGTAATCCGTGTTGTGGTGCAGTTGTTGACACAGCATTTTTCTCGATGTATTTTCTCCATAGTTTTACATGCTGGATGGCAGGTGTCAGATCTGTGAGGATCCGGAACTATCTCGATGCTGAGCCATTCGTATCCACAGTGCCGATCGGCCATAATATTTGTTTTTTACTTCGGATTTTATAGATCATTTTTATCAACCATATCGATACTTTACTCATGCGGTGAAGTATGTACTACATATCTTTGCTATGTAATTATAATTATTATATTTAATATTTTATTAATTATTTTTATTATTGTTTAAATAATTTTAATATTTTAAATAAAAAATTATACGGATTGTCACGGCCGACACTGCATGATCTACACAGTTGGCACATTTCGAGTTTTGGATTTACTGAAACTTGGTTCGGCACGATACATAAAACCTTGTTTCCCTCACTGGCATGGTGTGCAAAGAGTTGCTACAGCATCGAAAGTTAGGCATAAAATATCGATCTCGAAATTGTCATAGATACGGGTTTGTGCCTAATTTCCTGCCCAAATTTTGTACACAAAACAATTTCAATATGATGATATTGGAGGATAAAAAATGTCTGCCCAAAAAAAAAGCAACAAATTGGACCAAATATCTATTTCGAAAATAGTTGAGCAGATGATATGGATTGATTATTGAATATGTTTTGGACGAAAATTTGGGACTAGCTTTGTGCTTCGTTTGGAGGGACATTGTAGCATTGCTGTTCTAGAAGATAAGACAAGACAAGAAGCAACCACACAACTTGGTGATGGTGTTTAAATGCATATTTATCTCCTATCTTTAAATGAATGAGTATGTAGTTGGATACTTTGCACTTTGTCCAAGTTTAGATATATGCCTACAAATTTATATATGGTCCATCTACACTTTATATCCGTATTGTAGGCCCCATCATAGAATTTCACTTTTTTTTTTTTTTTTCTTTTTTTAATTTTTCCGCAAGTATCTCCACCCAACATGAGGCGAAACTAATCTCGTTCGCAGATGGAGTAAATTTCGATAATTTGTTTTCCAATAAAAATTTATTACGTGCTCGAACATCTGATCTTTTGCAGAGTTCTTCAACTGTCAAATTCAATTTTGCTAACTAACGGAGCCAACCTTTGTTACTTTTAGCCTTTAAATAGCAATAACGCATGCAAACTCTTTCAAGTTGTATACTTTCCAAGCAAAGATAAGACATATTAGAATTTAATATCATGAGAATGATGGGATTGTCACGTTTCTTCTTAACTGAAATTCCAGCTGTGCCAAGTTTAAAGCTTGGTTATATTTATCTCATGTTTTTCCAGCTATTCATTAGAAGATCAGTTAAATAAGCTGTGGTGGCAGAAAATATATAGTTTTTAATAAGTAGTAATACCAATCAAACTTTTACTGATCCTAAGTATAATTATAATTTTTTTTTTAATGATAAAATGATAGGGTGACAAGGAGAGAGCTCTATATAGCAATGCTTTGTTGTCATTGCATGGAACATGATCAATCACACTAATCTCAGCTTATTTACACTGTAATAATATATTTCTTCCGGTCTTATTCTCATTCTAACAATTACGTTACATGCTAATAACTGATTAATCATTTATTGTCACACGAACAATGAGCAGAACGTACATGGAACTTGGGCGTTCGACGAATTTACGTACAAGTAACACACGTCTAGGTATAATACTTCCGCTAGCTACTTCATTGCACGACATTAAATTATTAGAATGTTTATATTCTCATTATCTTCAGGGCTGAGCGACGGAGGAAAGAGCGTTGACGAGGGCCAGGGCGTTGCTGGTGAGGTGTGCCACGTTGACAACCCTTCCTCTGACCGTGCTCTTCAAGCTCTCATCAATGGTGTTGCCGGCGAAGTTCTCCATGCACGTGTTCTCATCCGTCAAGGCGGTGCTCACCCACGTCTGAATGCTGTTGATTTCGAACCCCATGTCCTTCCCAGGCTTTATAGTACCCATCTCGGTGATCGACTGGCGGAGCGACTCGACGGAGTCTTGGAGGTTCTCGATGCAGTCTGCGACGGTTGCCGCCACCTGGCGGGGCACCTTCCCGCCCTTGGACATGTCAGCCATCATAGCTGACGTTGCCTGAGCGTCGTCCATGCTGACCGATAGCGCGGCGTGGGCTAGCTGGATTGGGCTGGTCTGGATTTTGGTAGCGTAGGATGAGAGGGAGTTGTAGCAGAGTTGTGGGAATTTGGTGGCGCCACAGTGAGTTCTGATGAACTCGGTGCTAGGTGTGGACATCGGACGAATTGGTCTCAACCCAGAGCATGAGTTGCAGAGACAAAGTAGAGCTAGGAGAATGTAGAATTGATTAAGGCGTTCCATATCCCTCGACCTTAGAATATGATTTATAACTTGGTGTTTAGCAATTAAAGAGTGGCTACAGAGAAGAAAAGATTGGGTTTTTGAGCTGAGTGAGCGTTGAGTATCGAATGGGGCGGTATTTATAGGCAAAAAGTGCTGCATGCAAGGGCTTTGTCATTTAAAAAATAAAATACTAGTAGGCGTGGGCTCCGGGCTCAAGTTGTGTTTCGTTAGGTAGATATTGACGAGGATTAATGTCAAATCGGTCTCTACTTTTACATTATTTCTATAAATAAGTTTTTTTACAATATTGTGAATAGTAAAAAATAGATTGATGTATTTTATAATTTGTATGTCAATTTTTTTTAAAATTTTTTTTTTAAAGTATTTGATTTAAGGTTTCGAAATTTTTATTAGTTACACAAATTTTGGAGCCGTAAAATATCTACTTAAAATTTTTTTTAATATATAAATAGTAGAGCACACCAACGTCTTTTTCTTATTCAATTTTTTTTTTAATAACAAGTACTTATATATATATATATATATATATATATATATTGGAGTGATTTTGTAAGTTTCTAAAAAGATATGTTTATTTGACAGAAAAATAGATTAATGTGCTCTACAACTTGTGTATTAAAAACTTTTTAAAGCACCACCTTTACATATATGCTTTAAGGTTCTGAAGTTATTATTAGTTACGTAAATTTTAAAGTATTAAACTACTTATTTAAAAATACTTCTTAAAAATTTGTAAATATAAAATTTGAGCACACCAAAATCTTTTTCTAAAATATATATATATATATATATATATAATATATATATATATATATGTATATATATATATATATACATTTTGGAGTAATTATGTAAGTTTTAAAAAAAATGCTATGTTTTTTGTAAGAGAAAATAAATTGATGTGCTTTACAACTTATATATTGAAAACTTTTACAACAAATACCTATAACTATGTATTTTAAGAATCTGAAGTTTTTATTACCTTTTTAAAATTTTATAGCCTCAAAAAATATATATAGTTAAAAATATTTTTTAAATATAAAAATTGTAGACATACCAACATCTTTTTTTTATGTTCAAACTTTTGATAATGTATATATATATATATATACACAAATTTTATAAGTTTCCAAAAACGGGATATTTATTTGACAGAATTTTACGAACCAAGATTTTTTTCGACAAAACCCCTCTTAACAATCAATATAGAATAATCGTAGAAAAAGATGTGCATGCGACGGGGCAACTGCTACTAGATATTATTGGCACTATACATCAACTAGGGGTTTCTTCCCAATTATTTGGTGCTTGTCTTAGGCCGTCGGTAAGGTACCTTTCTTTGAAGAAAGTGGTCCTAAAACGCAATACATTTGACAAAAATATTACAAAAAAAGACTTCATGGACACTGCACTCAATTGAGTGATCAACCATTGTACACAATAAGAACCAAAAAAAGAAGAGCAACTTCTGGGTCGGGAACTCGGGATTGGTTAGATTCTAATATGTAATAGGAGGCGGTCGAGCATCTGAGACATAAATTAAATTCTACAAATTAGACTAGAAGAATAATTATTTTAGATATCTCAGTTAGAATAGCTATATTTATATATTTGAGATAATTTAGTTAAAATATTTAGTAGAAAATATACTTACAAAATTTTAAAATGATTGTATTAAACTTTGCATCAGTATTGAATAAAAATTTATCTTTTCCATTTCACTTTCTTCCTTTCTTTTTCCAATTTTTGGTTGAAGTATAATTTTTTAGCTTGGTCCGGGACTTACTGTTGGGCCAACTTCGTGGCTAAAAAACCATTTCTTATTCTTCCAATCATAAATTTGCATATTTTTATTAAATATATTATATATACTAAAAAATGTAGAGCTGCAAGTGATTTTCAGGACGGATATTTGGCAAAATATGTTCTCACATTATTCAAAATTATCTTCTTATGCTTTCTTTGAACTTGTGAATAACGAAATTATCCCCATCAAATTAAACTGTCTACATTTTTTAAGGAAAAAAAGTAATTGTCATTTCATAGCTAAACAGAATTATAAAAATTTTATTTTAAATTAGGATAATATATTTTAATAAATTTGAGATTGAAGGGGCACATTTTGACAAATACCTTTTTCGCCGACAACTGATTACTACACAATTGTAGGATCTTGAATGGGGTCGACATAATATTTAGCATGGTTAACAATAGGGCTAATACATCTTATTCTAAGTCCAGCAATATGAATTAGCTGAAGGCCATAGGGAATTAATGGGGACGTCAAATAGGACAACTTGTTTGAAGAATCTGCATGTGAACTAAATAGACTAGTGACCTACCGGAAAAAACTTTCTGAAACTGGAACAGCAGGAGCTCCTGCTGTCAAACATCCATAAAAAAATTTGGGATGTTCTAGAAATTGATAGAACTCATGCTCCTAGACATACATTTTACTGTGAGTAGAAATCTAGATATACTTCGATTTGTATGTTTGTAGTGAATTGTTGATTACTTGCGTAGTCACTTCCGTTTGCAGTATTCTTGCGATCTCCAGCATCTCGTCGGTAACGAGGACGACTAGCAAAGCCGTCATCTAATATTATGTCTAGATTCATGACTGTCATGTGGCTTAATTTAGGGTTTAGCTTTTAACGTGTATTTTAGAAAAACAAATATGAGCCGAGCTTAATATTTCATTTACAATACTTGTATTCTATAAATTTGTAGATCACTATTTATTGAAATATGTCAAAAATTGGTTTGAATTAGCATCAATCCGAAATTCAAAATAAATAGTAATGAAAATTTTATTTTGAACTATCATTTTCTTATAAATTTTAAATTACAAAGCTGTCGAATACAATTAATAAATAACTTTATAGTTCATAAATTCTCCAAAAAATATATTCTGAAAACTCTTATAGATGTTAGTTTAACAGACGTGTGGTTGCAGGTAAGTTTTCTCATGACATACCAGAAAGATAATACCAAGTAAATACAATCTAGAATGAAAAGTATGAGGACCCACTATGGTTATATTTAACACTTTAACACCAAGTCATGGCTTGTCGGCGGAGAGAATTACCAGTAATTATTATCAGCATTTTCAATATTGTTGTTGATCATAAAGGAGGTCAACTTTCATTTTTTTCGGATTTAACAAATCCTTGATGGTGATTTAAAGGAGGAAAGTGGATGATTATCAGCAGGAGGCTTTAAAGTGATCACTGTCTTGCATTGTCCTCTTTTGAAACGAGTTGAAAGAAAGGAACTAAAGATATTTTGTTAGGCAACGTTCTTCAACAGATGTTATAAAACCAATATAAAAAATTACATTACAAGATCAAAACAAAAAATCAGAAATCATCAGTTTGAGCTGGGAATCAGAATAGCCGTTCTTATGCTTCAAATTTAACTGGGTATTTTGCCTCTCCCATCTCTTCCTCTGTTGCTTCTAAGTTCGTAACTACTTTTTGTGTTTCTATATTATTTCCAGATAAGGAATAATGAATTCTGAAAGAGAAATGCTCTTTACTTCCTGGGCATAAATATTATATTAGCAGCCTATCTGTTCCTATGGTTAAGCATAGGATGCTGTTATAGTAGGCAAGCCCTAGAAAGATCAGCCGACAAAACCAAGGTAACTATGTCATAATTTTCGGGAGGTCTTGTAATATAAAGCGGATGATGGGAATTCGATCTAGAGGTCTTAGATTTAAATTTATCTTCTCTATATCGTGTGGAGCACAATACGGGCTTTCGTAGATATCCATGCTGAAAGACGGAGACACCATATTCGCTAGAATATAGATCGATACTATCTGTAAATTTATATGTTATAATAGCTGCACAAAAAAAGATGTAGGTTAAGGGTAAAAATTTTCACCACAATCTTTACAAAAAAGCATCTTCTATCTGTGTATCACTGCATTGGATTGCCGTGGAAGGAGCATCTAAGTTGGATGGATGCAGACATCTAGCGGGAGAGTGCCTTATCAATGATCTAGTATCTGAGGCACAAATAAATAGACCAATGGAGTATATATATATATATATATATATATATATATATATATATATATATATATATATATATGCTACTAAAGCTCCATCCTTTATATCAAAACACTCACCCACAAAGAAGGACATAGGCTTATTTTTTGGAGGAAAAAAAAATGGTGAAGTTGATATATCCCATTGCACTACTGCCGCTCATTCCCGCCCGATGTTCAAAAATGACTGCTACATTTGAAAATATTATGTAGTGCGACACCAGTATCGACGATATCAGACAATGTATCAACAAAAATCTGTATCGGTACATCCAAATTTTAATTAAAAAATAGTTAATTTTCTTATAATAAAATTATTTATTCAATTAGTAAATATAAATTCTAATATTATTTTTGGCATCGATTTTTTGAAAATATTATGTAGCATGGCTCCATTATCGATGATATCAGACAATGTATCAACAAATCGATATCAGTACATATAATTTTCAATTAAAAAATAGTTAATTTTTATAATAAATTAATTATTAAATTAGTTAAATATAAATTCTAAAATTTATAAATTAAAAAAAAAAACTGTTTTCAGCCAAAACTAGCCCAATATTAGTCTGATATCTATCAATATGGGCTGAAATCATGTCTTGAAGTAAAAGTCACTGGTTGCCGTTTCCATGACGGCTGGTCGATGTTGTGATGCTTGTGATACTTAGGGTTGTTTATATTTGGTAGAACTGAAAAAAAAAAAAAAAAAAAAAAAAAAAAAAGAGGAAAGAAAGTAACTAAGAAGTAGAAAAGCAAGACGTGTTGAAACATAGTAAGAAAGTAGGTTTTAAAGATATGATTAGATGCAGGTAGTTTATATGATTTATTTGAAACATAATCAACAATCCAAAAAACAACTTTTTAGATCATAAAAATTATATATATATATCAATAATAATAAACAATTATAATTAGTATTTATGCATAATATTTATTTACTAATTTGATGGAAATATTAATAATAATTTCCTGAAAATTATTAGAAGAATTTATAATTAATAAGTTTATTATAATATATTGTTATTAATGAATTTATAAAATCTATCATTCTAAGTATGAAATTATAGATTTATTAATAGTCATATATTAGATATATATAAGTGATAGTAGAAGGAAAGTGAGTAAATTATTTTTTAATTTTTTTTTAAAGAAAACAAAAAAGAATGACTGTTTTACTTTGCAGTTTCTTTTTTTTTCCACTTTTTCACGGAAGCGGCTCCCTGGACGGCCTATCTCGTCCGATCCGAAAAATACGAATTTTGAGATTTCGTATAAAATTTTCGGCGACTTATTTGACCTATATTTAAGTATTTTTTGAAAAAATTTTGAACTACAGAGTTATAGATTTTGATGAGATCTACAACTTTGTAGTTGAAGATTTTTCGAAAATGCCAAAAAATATATCAAAATGATTATCTAAGTTTTTTATCATCATTTCGGTATATTTTTGGGCATTTTTTCGAAAAATATTCAACTACAAAGTTGTAGATCTCATCAAAATTTATAACTTTGTAGTTCAAAATTTTTTCAAAAAATGTTTAAATATAGGTCAAATAAATAGACGAAAATTTTATAAAAAATTTCGAGATCCGTATTTTTCGGATCGGCCGATCTCGGCCGTCCGTTTCCTACTTCCTGCTTCGGCTGAAGCAGGGGAGCCGCGTCCCTTTTTCACAACTAAACATAAACACGTCCTATTGTGCCTTACTTTTAAAACATAATGACCGTGTAACTTGGTACAGATCTCAGTGATTTCAATGGTTACACTTACATCTTTATCAGGTACGGGTCACGAAGGCCATGGCTCAACAGATTCCTAGCTGGTCAATCCACCAAAAAACTAACAATCCAGCCGCATCGATGATCAAGAAAGCCCACTGGGATTCAGGATGTATTAGCGCCTGGAGGAGAGGCCCAAACTGCCTCATTGTACCAAACTGCCAAATGCCAATTAGCTGATGATTCTCCCTATTTAAGAGGCAAAATACAAAACCGACAGAAACAAAAAGTACTGTGAAACAATTACCCGTTTTCACCCCCCCCCCCCCCCCCCCCCCCCCCCCCCCCGAAAAAAAAAAAAGAAATGATGTGATACAAATAAAATCCTAAAGTTTGGAACGATTTGGTTCGGCAAGGTTTTAGCGTTGCTTTCTATCTCTTCAGATACAACCAGATTCACAAATAAATATATATATATAATATATATATATATATATATATATATATATATATATATATATATATATATATATATATATATATATAATTCTGTCATCCTTTTAGAAGTCATTTCGGTTAGAGTCAATTTGGATCGACTCGTATACATCATAGTCCTAGATGATCAGAAGGTCCCATTAAACGACACACTGACTTGAATTATTGATCAAAAAATGAAAGAGTTAATAAATAATAAAATCAATCATGCTGATTCGTGTCTCCACATATAAGTTCTCATTTTAAAGTCATCAGGGAAACAGCGATTACTCGTTAAGCCTTATCCCTTGTTTGTATTATTAGGCTTACATAAATTAATGATCTCCTAGAATCCAAGGTATTTCGTCATATATATACATATATATATATATATATATATAATTTAGAATTAATAAATAATTTTAGTATATTTAATAATTTCATATCAAATAAAAAGATGTTTGGAGACTAACAAATATTTTAACAAATAACTTCTTAAAGCCTTACAATATCTATTTAGAGTTTTTTTTTTTTTTTTAAAAAAAAAAAAGAGAATTCAATGTAAAAGTTGTAAACTATATCAAATTCTTTTGTATTCAATTTTTCTAAAAAAATATTATAACTTTTATTTAATAATTATAGAAGAAAATAGATTATAGCATAAAAGCAGTGGCTGATATAATTAATCTAAAATATTTTCCTTCTACCGAACGAATTTGTGGTCCATAGAGGAGTTCCAGCGAGTTGGATGGATGATATACTCGATTCGATGATGTGGTGGAAAGTGGTAAACGGATTAGGACGTGGCAAAGACATGGTTCATGACATGGCAAGTCACATCCATATTAGTGCTTAGCTGGCTCCCGATCAGCTTAATCAGACATAGCAAATTTGCATCTTCATCCGATTCTCACTCAGCCGCCATATTTGTCCTGTGATATCAGCTTGTTTCCAAAACCATATTTGCCGCTTTTTGCATCTCACAAGGTGTTAAGTTTTAAAAAAAAAGCTGCCACCATCTACAAATTTATCTATTATAAACAGTCAGTACAAAAGATAAGCCAATTTCAAACTTCAATTTTTTATGATAATCTCATTTTTTGTTAACAAAAAAAAAAAAAAAAAAAAACGCAGAGTTACAAGTGTACTGGTTTCAAGAAGAATTGCACCCAGCAATTTTCTCATGCAACAGAAAATTGGTTAATTGTGCTCACGTAGTACACATTTTTAGACTGTATTTAATTCTTGACAATTATGAGAGAATTCACAAAATTCTCCTATGATGAAATGATATGTACAATATGTTGCCTATATGATGAAATGATCTGTACAATATGTTACCTACAAGTAGCCTAAGGAGAAACCAAAACTATCCCAATTTCTACTTGATTATCTCCATAGAAAAGCCATTCTTCACGAAATCCTGATGGCCCTGATACAATCAGAGTCACATACAGTATATCACCATATATGCCACATACATACCGATGTACTGTGGCTGTATCAGGAGTTTTGATAACCCTCATGAATAGCAATACTCATATCTTTACTGCAACTAACCTATCTACAATGCTACAGATAATGCGAGAGTGCCTTCTAACCTGTCTACAATGCTATACATAATGCGAGAGTGCCTTCTCCTGCTTGCATCCCTTTGGGTATATTACCACCGAATCCACACAGAGACCCCCTTTTGTATGAGTGCAATCGATCTGCGTCATTGAGAACTTCAGCTTTGTGGATGTGTATGAGTTCTCTACGACGAAATCACCCACTCGATAATACATCCAACTCCCAGGATCATCCAAATAACATTTGGATAGAGCCTGCTGCCCATCAGATGTTGAAAGATGGAACCTCACTGGCTTAATATCCCACCCATGGATGTGCTCTGGATTGTAGGTCCTTCTTCCAAGCCTTTTTGATAGACGACCAAGATGAAGCCTGAAGAAGAGGCTATATGTGCCCTGAGGAAATTGGAAGTCTACCTCTCCGCTTACTTCAAACCACCAAATCTGTTGCAGGTAAGCAGTGACATGGAACCTGAAAGACATGAAACCACAGAATGGTTTGACTTGTGCCTTCACCAAGTATCGTTTACAATACTGAAGGGGAGATTAAAACTAGAAATGGTGAACAGAGAAAAGGATTTTGGATATCAGAGCAGTAAACAAAATGCTTAGAATCTCCTCAAGGGCATGTATCGCCAACACACTCTAAGGTAGGAAAGTTGGGAGGATGAGTAATAGGTGAATGTACTAACATTTCCAACATACTAAAAATAAGAATATGTATCAGTTACATATAAGTAGTCCTGCTATACTTTGGTGTGTTGACGGAAACATGCAGCCCCTATAAAGTCGACAAAGGTATTCTCCCTTTCAATTTTGATATCCACAGACTAAACGAAGGTATTCTCCCTTTGCTCAACTAGAGAACAGACTGAAGACACTCTCAAATGTCTGTTAATAAACAGACTATTTTCCCATAAGAATGTGGAGAACAGATTATCGTAGTGGCTAAGACTTGCTGAAGCATCGACAATCGAATAAGATGTGTGCAACTTTGTGAATCAGAGATATAGGATATAATGCCCAAAGCCTATGAAACTGAAGCAAAAATCGGAAGCATGGTATCATATTTTGCTATTGTAATATCATTAGGCACTTCACTACAAAATATGGGATCAACAAGATTGGAGACAATACCTTGATTCTTCGGTGTGTATAAAATTCCAGTATCTGCAGTCATCGATCCCAGTAATCGCCAAAGCTTTTGATGAAATCGACAAGCAAATCCCACCGCTGGTCTTATCAAGCCAGAATTCCTACATTAGAGACAACATGTAAGATAATTCATGTTGCGCTAAAGAGAAACGCTCATAAGAATCAGAGTACTACCTTAGTG
This sequence comes from Xerophyta viscosa, assembly GCA_002076135.1. NCBI lineage: Eukaryota > Viridiplantae > Streptophyta > Magnoliopsida > Pandanales > Velloziaceae > Xerophyta > Xerophyta viscosa. The sequence goes on from MJHO01000001.1 coordinate 6,144,061, forward strand.
CCACCATCAAAAGGATTGGGGCGACAGAGCGTAGCGTAAATCTCTTTCTTACAAAGCTTCCACATCGCGCCAGCCGGGCGATCAGCCGCCGCCTTCTCCAGCAGGTACTTATAATTCTTGGGCAACTTGGTCTCCCATACGACGTCGGCGGCAGCGGCACATCTGAAGACTCTCCCTAGCCTCGCCAGCAGGCATATCTCCTGCGGGTCAAGGTGGAGAAGCACCTCCGCCACGCAGCCCTCCGGCAGATCCCCCAGCCCCGTCTCGTGGACCCCACAATATTCCGGCCCCACCATGCTCGACACCCCCGCTCCCATCCCCAAACAAATTCAATAACGATCAATTTAAAAAATCAAAATCAGCTGCGACGAAGCAGTGAATCAGAGCTCCGGCACGCCAGAGCTGACCCTTGCATCTCAGAATAGGAATCAATCGCAAGGAAATACTTAAAACTGTAATAAATAAGTCTCAGTTCATCAGCAGAAGAATAGTAGGCGAGTAGAGAATGGCGATGGTGGGAGCGGAGGGACAACGGAGGGAAACGTATTTATTTATGAACGAGGTGGGTTTTTCTGGTGGGGAGGGGATGAGGAGGACAAGTGTCCAACGAGGGATCGTAATGACGAAACTACCCTCAAGGTGTTGGTTTAGGGTCAAAACGACGGCGAGGCGATGTGATGCTGGCGGGGCTGTTAGTCCACGTCTCCTCCGGAAGCAAGCAGTCTCATTCTATTTCTACCCTCAACAATAGCAGGCAAGGATTGAACTGTATATATTGTTGAATTCTTTTTTTTTTTTTTTAATAATATATATTGTTGAATTCTGGTAGGCTAGCGAAGTTTTTAAACTTTTGCAGCTATATCAAGCAAAAAGAATGGTCAAATCTATTTAATCAGACTAAACCATATTCAATATATATGTTATACAACTATGAACTATTGACCGAAAATAAAACAAATCAGACCAGCTAAAAGTAAGAGCAGACGGACCAATTAACACTGAGCAACTAAGAATTTGCATTATGTTTCAAACTAAAGATCAAATATGTTATTTTTATATTTAAAATATTAATTTGTCAATGATAAGATAACAAAAACGTTAAAAAAGAAAAAAAAAAATGCCTTGATTATTCCTTAGCTTTTACAGATCTGAAATAGACCTGAATGAAAGCCGGTGACTCTGAAACAACGAATCAGATACTAGACGGATTTAAACTCACAAATATGTTATCTTTATACTTAAAACATTAATTTGTCAATAATAAGATAACAATAACATACTACAAAAACATTAAAAAGGAGCAAATTGCTTCGATTATTCCTTAGCTTTTAATATCTGAAATAGACTTTAATGAAAGCCGGTGACTCTGAAACAACGAATTAGATACTGGACGGATTTAGATTCAATCATCGTGGTACTTGATTTAATGGATATCTCATATTTGATTTTCGATCCTCACTGCTATTTAAAAATCCTTAGTGTAGAGTTATAATAAGGTAAATCTCTCAAAATAGGTGGACAGGCGGCTAAGTTGGTAATAAGGGTGAACCATAAAATAGATGAGGCCGATGTTTAGGTTGAATTCTGGTATGGACCTAATGAATGGAAGATAAACCTGAGAGTGCGATGTATGACGATGTACACGTAACTTGAGCAATATTTACTTTTTTGCCTACTTCTGAAATTTCAAATTTTGTTTAGAAAAATAATAGTTAAATTATTTCTGATAAGTTTTTTTTTTTTTTTGGGGTCTACATTTGCACAAGGATTTACATTAGAGCTACGATGTAAATTAGAACTAAAAAGATGGTCATACGTACTGACATTGATCAACTAAGATCATGATTTGATCTTCAATAATAACGACATGGATAATTTGATATCTTCAATATAAAGAGATTAGGTACCAAAGTAGTAATAATATTATCGGAATTTGTTTATGGTATTTACAAACAAATTAGACGGGTTTCTGCAAATATTTTAAGATGTGCATAACTTGCGGGTTTAGAATTAAGATAAGCCAAGTTGGCGGCTGATGGTTTGCTTTTGTGGTGTGTCAACTATAATTATATGTCTGTTGATATATAATTAATATAATATTAGTTTATTATTGACCCTTTCTACGAGGTTATCTTAGTGTATACGTATGAAATATATCTGACTTTTTTTTTTTTTTTGATAATAATATGAAATATATCTGACTGATGATTGATATACGATAATACAATATAATAGACTACATGGAAGGAGATTTAATCTCATTGCAGAATAATCATAGAAATTGAATATAATTTTAGCATCTGTATATATATATATATATATTAGTTATTATAAATAATATACGACTTATATTTCGTAAAAAATTATAAAATCATCCACTTTTTTATTTTTCTCTTAGGTATAGCCTTTATATGATTTTTAGATTAGATTTTTTTTATTTGTGAAATTGTATTCCTAGATTGTCTTAAAACCTATTCTTCTAATTATCATCAGAAGAAATATGATATATAATAGATCGGTATTTAAGAGAATAAAAAAAATACTTTATAATTATAAATTGAAAAATAAATTTTAATTATTTTTAACACATGTATCGCAGATGCGTCATCCTCTGGTGTGTGTGTGTGTATAATAGCCATGCAATTCATGTATGAATGAAAACAAGCCGAACTGCTCACAAGCAGCTAAAACACGTTTAAGCTCGCTCGAGCTCAAGCCAAGTTCGGATTTGATTTGAGCTCGACTTGAGCTTGGCTCAATTAATAAAATCGAGTTTAACTCCATTATATTAATTAGACCAAGCTCGAGCTCAAGCTGAGTTCGAACACGATTTGAGCTTGACTCAACCTCCGCTCAATTGATAAAATCAAGTGCAGCACAATTGTATCAATTAGGCCGAATTCAAGCTCGAACTCGTTAAAGTTATCTTGTTGTAAAAGATAATTGAATAAACGATAAAAGCTCGTTTAAGCTCGCGAGTCCAATAAGACGAGTAACAAGATGCTTAGTTTTTACTCGTTTAATATTCAAGCTCGAACTCGCCTCGAATTCGAAAAGACTCGAACTTGAACTGAGATTAAATAATTGCGAGACTTCACCCCTAGTTGCAGCCTTGCTCATAACTCATAAGACATTACTGTTATTGTAGTATATATTAATGCAAGATATTTAAGATATTTTGGAAGACATGTGATACAACCTTTTCTCCTGTCATAAATTTGATAGAACAAAATCTCATAATAGAACTTCTCCAGCTCATGCTTGATGTTGAATCCGGTTTTGTGCCTTTCGCGTCTCCAAGAGATTTGGGCCGACCAATAATTTTATCCTTCATATTAAAGACAAACAAAAAAAAGGAAAATAAATCCATTACTAAGGACAACATCATATACGTGCTGTCTTCACATCCAGATAATATGCACATGATAATTTATGAGGATTGGTTTTATGCTACTAATCCATATATGGTCGCGACAAATAACAAGTTGAATGGTCTTTTTTTGAGCAAAAAGTGGTTACTTCTTTGTCACGTAGACTGATAAGACTCTCTGAGGCATCTCTTCAAGGACATGAACTGATTTGATAACTCTTCACATTTCATTACACACTTAATACACATTAACAATAGGCATATTGAAGAATAAAGGGAAAATACCAAATCAGCCCCCCCTTTTCAATTCCTATACCATATCAGCCCCTCCTCTCCAAAATATGCCAAATCAGCCCCCCATTTACTGTTTACCTTTTTTTTTTTGGACAAAACTGTCCTTTTGTTGCCGACACCGAGATCACCTATTTAAAAGTATTTTTTGAAAAAATGTTGAACATGAAAGTTATAGATCTCGCCGAGATCTACAACTTTCATGTTCAACATGTTTTCAAAAAATGCTTCTAGGTAGGTGTTTTCGATGTCCGAACTATTTGTAGCAATTTCGGGTCGGGTCGGGTCGACCCGTTATGCTTCCGACGTCAAAAACATAACCTTTGAAGTATTTTTTTGAAACATTTTCAACATGAAAGTTATAGTTCTTGCCGAGATCTACAACTTTAATGTTCAAAGTTTTTTCCGAGATCGCTTCTAAATGGATGATATCGGTGTCTGAAGTGTTAACGGGTATAGGGGCAATTTCGTCCAAAAAAAACCCCAAACAGTAACCAGGGGCTGATCTGACCTAAATTCGAAATGGGGGGCTGATTTGAACATTTTCAAACCTTGGGGGGCTGATATGGTAGTATCCCAAGAATAAATTCCTAGTATCCAAAGAATAAATTCCGCTTCCACCAAAGTTGAATGGTCAAAGATAGAAATCATGTATTAATAGCAGGAGAAATATAGTAAACAGTCGGCAATCAAATAATAGACAGATTGGTTTTATTCTTGATGTTTGAGTTAAATCATGCTTACTTTTACAATAATGGTGGTGTATATATAATATATTTTGTCTAAGGTTAAATAAATTCGATATAAGTCCTGATATTAGCCGGTAAATACATCATCCAATATGCATGCCAACATAGTCCTCAGTGCGTCCCACGTCGTGAAATGTGTCTACAGCTAGGCATAAATCGGGAACCACAGCATCCTACGTGGGCAGTGCATCAATTTTTCAATGGGATCTATTCTCAGCGTCTGACCATATCAAAGACGTCGGAGACAAGCAAATCTTAACCAAGCAAGATTGAGACCTACGGCGCGTCACGCAAGCCATCAAGTCATGGTCGCACAAGCCCTACGCAATAATGGATCGTTACAGGGACCCTTGTTCTTCGAGGTATCGGACTTGGCCGCACAAGTCCTCTAAGGCTCAATGCTTCAAGATTAAGGGTCCAATTCGTTTCTTATCCTAAGCCCTCAAGACCTTGACCTCCAAATCCTAAGCTTTGGAGGCCTTGGGCTCCTAAGACTTAAGCCTCTGTAGGTCTAGCTCCGAGGCTTAAGCCCCAAAGATTTGAAGCTCCAATCCTAGTCCCTCCAAGGGTCAAGCGATCTCAAGCCTTTGGTCCTTACGATTTAAGCCTCTATTGGTCAAGTCTTGATCCCCATGCACTAGGTCTGTTGTCAAGTTTTGTACCAAAGTCATACCCTTAAAGGATTAGGCTCTTGAGGGTCAACCTTGAAAGATAGACTCAAACTGAGCATCAAGTTAAGATCAAAGTTTACATGCTTAAAAGAAGCCTCAATACATCTACTTAGTAGCATTTTTGAAAAAAAAAAATTCAACATAAAAATTGTAGATCTCATCAAAATCTATAACTTTCATATTTAAAATCTTTTCAAAAATACTACTAAATAATTATTTTGAAAAATTGAAAGCAACAAAATAATTAAAATGAAAAACATGAGTGCAAAAAATATTTAATATGATAGATTACGGTGAATTTTGTTAGTAGATATGAATTGAATTAATGCATGGAATGCAGTGCAATTTTCTGTTAAAAAAGATTTGAAAATTTGAGCAAAATCGTGGCTTAAGTTTTTTTTTTCTTTTTAACAAAACACGTTGCGAGGGACGAACTCGCGGAGCCGCACCTAGAGCGCCTCTGCCACTACGACAAGCTCACAAAGCTTGTTATGAGATGCAGCTACATTTATATATAACATGATATGATGTATACATATATATATACTCAGCAGTTTCAAAAACATGGTAGTCAATTGACTATCATGCATCTACAGCGGATCTGCCACTAAAAGGGAGCAAAAGAATGCTGCATCGGTGACGAAATGCAATTGAGATCACTCTCACATGCTACCATTTAGAGATTCTGGGAAGATAGAAAAAAAGTCCTTCGCATTCCATCAAACAGTAACTAGAAGCACCAGATCTTTTTGCCTTGTTTTTGGGAGAAAACTAGAAGCCCCAAATCTCAGTATGATGCGTTTATAGATCTATTTAACTTTAGAGCAATACCATACATACTTCTAACAAGATCTGTAAATAAATCTCTAGAAAGAGAATAAAAAACTGTAACAAAGCTTAAATTCTTCATTAGCAGGATAGTAATGATGCTATCTTTTAGTAGGGGACTGGATTCAATCCGGAAGAATTTCATTATTTAGCAAGGCAAAATTGACCCGCCCTATAAATTGTTTAGAGAATCTCTTTTTTCTCAATTTGGTTTTAGTAGTTTATTAAGGAAAGGAAGGCACTAACACTCCAGGATTATGACTGCTGATACAATAATAATATCCCAGTCAAATTCCACCGCGGCGGAGTTTGGAGATGATAGATGAATACGAAGGGTGGTTAATTTCTTATCCGTGGCACTTGCTAAATATGAGGGAGTATATTAAACAATCTATTTTAGCAGGCATGGTAATATACACAGCAGCCTAACATATCTCTGGTAAACAGCACTGTGACTCTTGCAACAGAATAAATATATTGCAATTTTAAGATAGCACCTGACATATTAGAAACAATGTGAGAGTATCTCGAAGTTGTTCCCAGATGCCACTAAGATCCAAATACATCCACTTTACATACTGGGCAGGCCTGCATTTGAAAATTAAAAGAGGACAGTTATAGCATTGGGAAACATTGAGTACACCAGTTCGGATCAGCATATAACACTAAGTTCATGTCTTAGTGTAGAATATGAAACCTTGCAGATAGCCGCCTAATATACATTTGAATGACAAGTTTGTTTGAAGCATCTCAAATAATGTGGCTTCTGTAAATATTAACATCCCTCGGAAGTTCAAAATCTGCTTGAAAACCTACTAGTTAAACGAAGTTTATTATAATCATGCCCTATTTTATTCATCATGCTCATCTGACAACTTCATCTCATGAAAGTTTGGCCTCTTATTCGCGCTGTTCTAGTAAGTTTTCAGGTTGATCTGAATAATGGGTCACTCGTGGACATTCGTCAAAGGAATTTTATACAGGTAAAATGGAGTAAAAACTTTCGGAACATGCCAATTGTTATTGGTATGATGCTGTCAAGGTACTTTGCATCCTTATCATTATAATACAAGTAATCAACTCTAAAGTCGATATGGTTATCTGGTCTTTCTGGCAACATTTGTAAGATAAAAACTACCAACTTTTCCAACCACTATTGTTTCGATGCCAAGAAATTGAAAAAAAATCTGAAACATCTCAATGGTTGCAATAGATCTTAAGAGTTAGCATGCAATTCAAAGCTAGACAAGCTAGAAAGTACAAGCTATAAATTACAATCAAACACACCCATAAGTATGAGTAGAGAACATCATAAAGGCCTGAAGGTTACGATGAAGGGTTATAGTTGATGCAATATCAAAAACAAATAAGCTAAACAAAATGAAATGCTCAACAGGTCGAGCACAAATATAGTAGCTGTTCCTCGAACTGACTATCATGCTAATTGGTCACAACTCACAAGCACCTCGAACTGACTATCATGCTAATTGGTCACTATCTAGACATAATAAGGAATTATGTTCTTGTAACAGGAAGAGCAAGACAGAGCTAAAAGAAAAAGCTGTAAATGACAGAAGATAAATCAGGGATGAGAGAGACTACCTTGTTAGTCTTCAGCCATTGAGTTACACAACATGAATGATAATAATGTTTGCAAGGCAGCTTGATCAACATCTGTCTGTTCTTATAAGTCTCCAAACAAATCGGACATCTATAAATTGAATATATTGTCAAATGTTGATGCCAATAAATATAACCTCAAACACAAGAAGTTAAGTTATGTTTCTTCTCTAAAGAAAACTTAACGCTCCTGGATTTCAATCTATCTTTTTCATAAATAACTACTATATGCACAATATATGACCTAGTAACACATTAACAGCTTATGTACTTATCTAGATTAAAGTACTTATCCTATTTGTCCACGGTTCTTCTTCTGGACTACCCGAATATTGCATTATTTTCAAATATAAGGAAACCCTGGACTTGATATTAGGAACGAAGCTGTAAGTAAAACTCCTATTTTCTGGTTAAAGCAGTAACAGATGACGCATAGATTAGTCTCCACAAAATGAATTTACTTTTTTATGGCAAAGGACGTTGGAGCGGTCTGAATATTCCAGCACTTAATCCAGACTAGGTTAGACAACTGTTGGTTGAAGTTGCTTGTTCAGAAAAGGCAACCAATTCCCTATGCTGCCCTTCCTCACAAGAACACGAAATCAGATTAAATGTACGCTTCGATTGTGACCTTAATATGCTACTTCGAAATGGGTATTCTACAGCTAATTTAAAATGATCACTGACTTTCACGCAAACATGGAACATCCTTGGAGCATCCCCTAATAAATTCCATAGTATCTTGGAAATGACCAATTGCATGACCAAACCTACGGAATTAGGCATAAGATGTTGACATTTGTGACAATAACCAGCTAAGTAAACGGTACAGTACTGAATTAAGGATATTTTTCAACAAACCAAAAACAAAAAGGGAGACGTGTGACTGTGGGTAAGTAGATTTCATTACATGGAAATGAACTAAAAGTTCATAATTGGGAAAACCACATAGAAAAAAAAAAAGAGAAAAAACAAAAAAGAAAGAATAAAGAACAAAACAAAACAGTAAAATTCCAGTAACTGATGAGGCAACCAGGTAAAGAATAATCGCTTGAAGTTAATGCAAAATCTTTTCTAGCAAGCTTTGACAAAATAAATTGCAATTATGTGAGCAACAGAAATTTGGCAGTGTCAAGAGTTATATCATACGGAAGCTTAAGTACTCGACACAATTGCAAGAGCTAAAATCAATTAACAGGACACTATATTCCATATTGAGAGTTTATTTTACTTGCACGTGAATGAGAAAGATCACTTGGTAATAGCACGCTTGTCATACAGGAATATGTTGTAATGTATTGGTAATCCACAAGTCAACTAGGGAAAGCAAATAAGTAATGCAAATAAATGCAATACATCCTACATCAGAGATCGCAATAGATATGTACTAGCTATACCAAAAGTAATCATAAGATCAAGAAAGAAGAGAAGCAACTTGCTGACATCAACTCAAATTCTTGCTAGTGCAAAATTAACAGATCTAACGATAACATAAGCATTATATTTTGAGAATGAACTGAGGATGTTGGGGCACGAAACTGGACCCCTTCGCACCCACATTTGGTAAATAACATAAGCATACTAAATAACAAGGTTTTTCATGCCGTGCCAAGCCGCGTTTAAATCCCAAACTCGAGACCTGCAGAGCTTGTCGTGCCAACCGTCGATCTATTCAATTTTTATATATTTAAAATATTTTTAGATAATAAAATAAACTAAAAAAAAAAGTTGCGTGAAGGCGCTCGACCAATTAGGTCTGTGCGACGTGACTTACTTAACGGATCGCAGCATGTTACCGCGAGTCATGAGCTGCGACCCATTTAACAGTGCCCCCAAGCTTTTAAAATAATAAAAAAAAGCCTTGGATTGGCACAGCATTTGGAGCTATAAAAGGGTGCTCTTTGCTATCTTTTTATCTTTGCTACATTTAGAGCTATAAAGGGGTACTCCTGTTTTAAGGTTCTATATGTGAGCAGCTTCAATTTACTTGAACTCGTTCAGAACAGGAGTTCTGATCCTATATTTTGAATATGTGACAGATGATATGATGATGGAATTAGGTGAAAAGATTAAATTCAGTTTAGTCATTGTCTTTTGTCTACTTTTCAGTTTTAGCCCTCCGATGTTTACCCTTGTTTCCTCATAAAGCACATCAAATAGGTACCCGTTCATATTACATTTGAACTACCATAATAGCAGAAGCACCAAAATACTACCTGATGTAATGCAAATGCATTTTGAAAAAAAAAAAAAATCAATGTAAACTAAAAACAAGTGGAAGTAAAGAAGGAATACTCGTCATGCTTCACTTTTCTTGAGAAGAAACCTATTTTGTACTTCTCAGTTGGCAAATAGGATATAACCTCATCCGACAATCCCTTGCTTTCCGTACCTACTTCTTCAGCAAGTGATTGCATTTCCTAGAAAGAAAGTCTCTAGTGAAGCAAGATATATGAATACAAGAATTACCATTGTGACCCTTTTATGTAAGTTCTAGAACCGCTAAGTAACTTAACAAAGTAATCAATAAATTCCATTTACTGTACATAAAACCAAACAATTGGACCTCAAGCTGCCTAAAATAGTTACTGGATACTAGTGGGTGCAGACTACAGGATAACACGGGCAGAAGGTCTGAGGCACATTAGCTATCTAAATACATCTTAAAATGCAAAGGACATGGATCAACCATTTCTATTTCTGAGATGTATAACAATGGCCTTTACAAACATTCTGCAACTAAAATTAACAGCATAGTTTTTTTAACGAATGCCTTTGAGTGCACAAGCATTTTGCCAAAGTTCACAAGCACCCACTATCTCCTTAAATCCATTAAGCAGACTTGAAACTTCCACTGGATAATGATTTAATATAAACTATAATAAACAGAGCAAGCTTGCTAACTTCTTAGGAAAGGGAATTAATTTTTACAATTAACTTTTGCAATACACTACACGATTAAAATCTCACATTCATTAAAAGGCTTAGACTCTCAATACTAGCAAAGGAAACTATAAGACTAAAATGTTTAGCAATGTTATGGTTACTATTTCATGATTATAAGTTTTACAGCAAAACCTTGAATTGATTAACCAATGCACTGATAAATTTCAAACAAATGTCTGCTGTAACTTGAATTTACCATGACAATATGCACTTGAATAGAGGTAGATTGTAACAGAAATGGTGAGATACAGCAATCAATACCCAAATTAATTGAAAGAAATGCATGAAGATAAGTCATCCAGAAAACATAAGACCTAAGATATCCTTTCCATAACATGTTACAGAACCATACCTCATAAGTCATATTATCTGGATCAACATCATCTTGCCTTTCGACTGAAGGAATTATGCCCTAAAAACCAATCACAAATACTTTTTTGTTAACACACATTGTAAGAAACATTTATTTACTGGAAATACATGGCTTATTTATTTACCATTTCATTCATATTGGTATATGTGCTTTGAATATGTGTGATGAAACCTATGAACTGGGCAAGAGGATACTGATCATGAAAAATCACCAAGTTTTAATACCTTATAAGCCCAAACTCAAAGTTCCTATAGGTTCACTAAACAAGGGTTCAATGATAACCATTAAGCTTGAAACACAATATGCTCATATTGACAGGACTTGCGATCTCATAACTAATAGTGTGGCCTGACACTTCATTATATGAATAGGTGCACTGAAATAAGCAGTAGAAAAACATCCAATAGAGCCTAACAAGACAATGGGAAGTTGTTTACGACAGTTGTGCTAAGTATTCCTCAGACTTGCAGTTCACATAATATCTTATGCAAAGACAAGGTAGCTTTTAATGCATAGTTAAGTATGGCTTTGCAATTGTGACATGTATCATCCGGCATAATCACTGCTACACGAAGATAGGTAGCTCAGAAAGTAGTCATAGCTCATAAATCCTTGACTAAAGTAGCTCAGAAAGTAGTCATAGCTCATTAAATCCTTGACTAATGTAGCTCAGAAATCATAGCCGATTCTAGAGTTAATAATACAAGATAGATGCGTATGAATGAGTATACTTAGAGGATAACAACGGTATATCCATATTCTAAACTCATTGAAAGCATTGAACGTATAGTATCCAGCCACAAACATGTTCAAAAGATGCTAGCTAAAATTTAGACTACACAATAATGGTCATGGTGCTGTTAGGCATCAGTTATGACGAAATTATGATTTGGTTTGCAGAATGCATTAATCATTCATTGTTGACGTAGAATTAAACCGAATGGGTGACATACAAAAGAGTTTTGATCACCACAATGGGTAGTTATTGATGGATTCTGACTTGCCTAAACACCAAAGGTCTCGGGCCAAAGCTACAATAAAAAATGATAAATGCTTACTTAAATGGTTATAAAAAATCTATAAATTGGAGAAAGAAGAAGGGCTAGCAATATTGCATGGATTTCCAGCCCAATTGGACGCTAAGGTTTGCTTTTTCACTCTTTCTCTTTCTTTCACTCCTACTATTTACCGACACTACCACCACCATCCACCATTGTTAACCACCGATGGCGGTGGCACACGAGATATTCAATCCTCTACACATCTTAAGGTGATGGTTGCCGCGTGTGGTAGGAGAAACAATGGCAAGCATAGAGGAACACAGCGCCGCCACAAGGGCGGCAACAAGGAAGGAGCTTCCTAACACAGCAGCTTCAAGGTTTGGCAGCGGTAGCTTCTAATAATCATAAATGCGGCAGCGGTGAAGCTTGGCGGCATCGGAAATGGTACAACATTTTGGTCCAACTTAGGTTTAGTTTAGTTTTCAGCTTGCCTTGGTCTGTGGTTATGTCATGGGTCATTTGTAAATACTTCACTGTTGGGTTTCTTCACAGCTTGCTTAATCAACTATTATAGTGGAGTCTCATGAGGTATAATGTCATTAAGCCATACACACACGATTAGATCAAAGCGTGAGAGGATAACTTATTAAGTATAAGCATGATTTTATGTATCTTTTGGCATGCCTGTGCCGGCCGACAAATGCTTATTCTGCAGTTATCAATACTGTACTAACAAGCACTGCACGTGCCAAAAAATCTTAAATTAAATTTTTAAATTTATAGTTTTATTTTTAAAAATAAACAAATAAATTTATATCGGTACTATCGAGACAACAGTATCAGCACGGTCGACACAATAGTATCGGCACAGTCACCACATGACTTAATCTGAATTTACCAAAATTCGGCTTAGCTCGAAATGGAAAACTTTGATTATAAGATTATTTTTGTGAGTTGTATATGCATGATTAAAGTTAATTTTCTACTCAGACAATTATTTGGAATAATTACGTTATTGCGTAGAACAAGGTTTTAGTTTCGGGTGTCATGCGTCATGCCGCACGAAACACGGGGATCCGGCACCGAGCTAGCCGGCAGGGCGTCTTAAGCTTCAAAGAAAAAAAATGTAGCACTATAGTGAGGAAGATAAACAGTGATACAACGGGTCTCGTGGCATGCGACCCGTTATGTCATGTCATTGGCGCAGGGTCACACCTGCAATCGGGCATGGGCGTGCGGGGTTGCGTCCACGACGATCATGCACCATGCACATGACCCCTTTTAAAAAAAAATTATCGCATTTTTTTAACGTTAAATATTAAAAATAATATTTTATTATCGGCGTATTTGGCACGTTATGATCGGCACATCTCGAATTTGAAACTTACTGAAACTCAGCTAGGCACGGAGAGAAAACCACTATAGATGGTCTATGTATGCTAGAATTCTTATTGGCATAATATCAACCTAGCGCCAATTACGATGCATCTAAGGAGGCAAGATGAGAAATAAATATTCTGTTTGCATGTTCATGTGATTCGTTGCATCCCGTTTCCCTAAACAATCTTGTTAGCATCAAAATCAACTCATAATCCAAGCGCACCACAACTTGGCAAACAAAGAGATAAATATGAGGAAGAAACTTCAAGCAAGAAACATTACCTGAGACGTGCTAGCAGAATTTTGTTCATTACTTGAGCCAGAAGGTTCTGTTAATAGCATCCCTACGTGCATATTAAGAAGATGAAGCACTAGTCATCAGTTGATCATAAACATTAAAGACTTACTTACTGATTAGTACATTGCAGAAAATTTTACTAACTTATACTTAAAGAAAGCCCATAACCACAAAGATTTTCTAGAACACTAGAGAAAAACATCACAAAACCTGACATTTTTGTTTCTTCAAAATGAGGAAAACCTACTTAACGCTACTATGCGTACAAAATAATGAGCACAGAAAAGGAAACAAAAAAAGTTAATATGTCTAGTTTGAAAATGATAAACATAATGCCACGTTGAACTAACATAAGTTCACTACCGGTGCAATTTGAAAAACAGCATTAAAAGTAGAAAAGAGTATTAACCACTTAAAATGTTCATTGTAGTAAAAAACCAGAAAAACATGTTTGGGATGATAGACACAAGCAAGTACCAGATTCTATTTCTTTGGAGTGGGTAACAGGACTGCTAGCAAACTCCTCCTCTTGTAGATATCTGGCTAGAGCTTCATCAGACGCTAATTGCTTTCCAACATCAAGTTCCCTAACTATGCTTCCTTGTTCATGATCATGATTGGTATCATTATTCGAAGAAACTCTCATTTGATCAATCTGAGTTTTGTTTCGAAATGATTGGCGCGCACCTTCCTATGCAAAATAATAACTGAAATAAGCATCACTCACTCTGCCATTACAAACAGTAATTCAATATGAAGAAGACAATTTTTGCCGCGACAATGCGCCACAATCTTTTGTTAGTTCTAGCAGGAAAAAAGTGTTGTTTAAACTAAAGTTCTTTCCTTCATATGGCTTTTCTTGCACCATCAATATTTTCTACGTGAGCTCTTTGTGTAACACTAATTTAAGTTAGCCTGCACTTACTTTTCCAGCCTCTCACATCCCATCTAGATTTTGGACACAGCCCAGTCTTTCGCAGTAAAGTAGGTTATACCAATACATAAAGAATATGATATCCATGAACATTCTACAACTAAAGCATTTACATGTTATGAGAACCAAAAAAACCTAATAGGCTTGCTAAACCATTCCATAAGCTAGATGTTAAACTTGGTGCTAAAGATCCAGACTATTCAACAAATATGGAACACAATATGCATATAGCAAAAACATCGAAATTCACATCAGACACTAAGGTCGATCATGGCAAACTGAGAAGAAAACATCTCATGGATGACAGCATGTTATCATATTACTGTTCTGTAAAGCTAACAAGCTACGTAAACTCAACCTTGTCCATTTAATTATTATAACATCTCAGTTATTCTTTTGAGTTTTAATAAGCAAAGGTCTCCGTAAAAAAGCAGAGTCAGAAGGGATGCAACTAACTGTAGGACCATTCAGTCAAAAAGACAATTCCTCATAGAATTGGAAGACATTTTCCGTAACTGTTGGAACTCCCCTCTTAATGGAATTGGAATGCTCCGAAATTTTCCTAACTAAATGCCATCAGTACACAATGGGCAGTTAGGAATCCCATTCCCATTTCCAAAGTATGAACCTAACATGTCATTATTTGATAGATCTTTTTCCTTTCTCATGTCATTATCTATTTAAACGAACTATCATCCATTACAATGAAACAGTTACATAACATGAAACAAGAAACCATAAGCTTGTTACAAAGATGCCTTTTCTAGTGGTAGATACTAGATGTATATGGGTTTTGACAAAGCAACTGATTCCATTAATAACTAAATACTCTCCTCAGGCACATATTGGAACTTAATCTACCATAAAATATTCAAAGCATACGTCAACAAAGAACCATCAGAAGGTTAGATGTTTATTCTAATCTCATAGTTTCTTGGATAGTGTTGATCGTCTCTTCTTTGCATCCTTACCATTTGAAATGTTTGGAACTATTTACCTGATCCTGAATGAATTCTTGTAGCGTAAGCCCATTATGTTCAGGGTAATAACTCTCAAACGCTTCCTCCACCACACCTTCGATTGGACCATCTACATAATATATGTCCACATGTTGCTTTCCCTTTGTCTCGAACTTGTCCACATCTTGCTTTCCCTTTGTCTCGAATACCATCCCCACAGCAACCATCATAAAAAGGCTCTAGATTTTGGCATATGAAACAATATTAAGCATAAGTGATTTCATATTTTAATAGAAAGGGCAAATAATGTACTCAGAAACTATGGACCATGAAAGATGGTACCCCACATCTGGCTCACAGGTTTAGGAAAATAACATAGAATAGTAATATCAAATATTTCCCCAACCCAACAATAAAAATTATATATATATATATATATATATATATATATATATATATATATGGCACTTAGTGATGGGAAAACCGCATAACTTGTTCTGGACATATGGATAATTAGAAGGCAGCCACAACATCTTTTTCTGCCACCACTACTCATGTGCTTATCCAAATTTTGGTTTAGTGTACCTATGACACCTTACATTCGAAGGACAAGGCTAGCAGTTTTACTACCACCAAATAATAATTGAGATAATGACATATCAGCCCCCCATTGTTTACAAACGCCCAAATTAGCCCCCCGTTTAAAAAAATGGTCGGTTCAGCCCCCCAAACACTGGTTGGGCTTTTTTCCCCCGTTTAAAAAAATCCCAGGTTTTTTTTTCGGACGGGTTAACAGTTTGGACGCCAAAAATATCTATCTAGAAGTATTTTTTGGAAAAAATTTTAATATCAAAGTTATAGATCTCGACGAGATTTACAACTTTCATGTTGAAAAATTTTCCAAAAAATACTTCCGAACAGGTGATTTCGGGGTCCGAACTGTTAACGGGTCGACCCGCAATCCACTGAACAGTTCGGACACCGAAAACACCAATCTAGAAATATTTTTTTGGAAACATTTTCAAACATGTTGAAAATTTTTCCAAAAAATACTTTTAGATATGTGTTTTAGGCATCCAACAGTCAGGAACATTTTCATCCGAAAAAAATTCAAACAGTAAATGGAGGGCTCTATGGAACTGTTATAAGATTGTTTTTACCAACCAATTACTCCTCCATGAAACAGTTAAAGTCTAGTTACAGTCATCAATTAGTTTTTAGCAGATAACATCGTCACTCTTGGTAGAGCACCTGCATGTTATGAGGTATGCACAAACGATGGCATTCTAGCATCTCCAAGATCTGAATTTGAATTTTGAATATTCAAAATTAAATAAAATAATTTTATTAAAAAAAGCTAAGGTGACAAGCATCAGACTCTAGTAAATAATAAAAGAATGTTCCCTGATCGTATACAACGAGAATTGCCAGCAAATCAAAGTACTCAATAATTTCAAATCCCTCTGCTGATATGATCATCAATTTCCCCTACAGTTCATGTTATACTCAACAGGAAAGCTCTTATGTTTTGTCTTCTCAACTAAAATTCGAATATCAAGTAGTAAATATTCAAGAGGAAAAAAAAAAGCTACAATTGAAATTTCACAACTTAAGTATATTCATTACAAGACACTATTCTCACGGATCAGTAGAAAAATTGCAGATTTAAGGTCATTATTAACTCCTACAAGCAGGACACAACCCCCAGTAGGGAAGTTCATATTTCAAAATCTTCACCAAATCATGAAAATTTGAAATCAATTTGAGTTCTACAGAAAATTAAAATTTAACTGGAACTTAAGAAATATATATGAGCAGATAGGAAGCACGGACCTTTAGATGCCTTTGAAGCTCCGATCACCAAACGCGAGTGAGTGAATGAACGATGAATCGATGTATTCAACTTATATTGGAATCATTTGGCTAGTTTGATGTATATTAGCTCGAATTTGTAAATTGTAGTTGTGTGGCGATTCAATTTCGCAGGATCAAGCACTTAATAATCAGTTTAAGACTTTTTTTTTTTAATTATTATCGTAAAAAAATTCTATACATCTATTTTTATACAATTATTATAATAGATAAATCTACGTATGGCACCATCTTATATCTTTTTTTTGAGCCTTTAAAATAACCCGTAATGTACGAATAGGTAACGACAAACCCTTCCAAATTTATTAATAACATAAAAAATTACAAATCTAATTTGATCCAATTAAATTAATCTTTTACAATAATCATTTAGTAAATTAAGCACCGTCTTTTATCCTACTAAATGAAAAGTCTTAATTTTTGGATCTAAGCAATAATTAGATGGAGGGGAGGGGTTCGATCTTGCTAATCTTGATAGTAGTCACGCAATTTGTTTTCTTTTAATCATTTTATCCCTTGATATATAAAAATAATAATAAATTATTATATACATCATGGGGCTTATATGGACATGCACAGCACCAGCTGCATTCATGTCCATCTCATTTGATATCGAACTTTTGATATTTTGGTCCTTATTTTTAAAATTCTGAACAAATTTTAGCCTCTGATTTGCTATCGCATCCATATCAGCAAACTAGAGATTGGTTTGGACCTTCACATATAGAAATAGAGAGAGAGAGAGAGAGAGAGAGCTAATTTGTTCAGCTTTTTCAAAATAGTAAGCTATATGTTGTATTCATCTGAATTTGCTTTTCAAGGAAAGAATATAGAAGGAAAAGGTGATGGACTAATTAATGCGAAAACTGTCATCTCTACGCGCTATGATACTCATGCATGAAAGAAACAATATAGCTTTTTTTTTTTCCTAAATAAAAATAATAGACGCAAAATGTCCGACCTCTTCAATCACTTGTTCCTTAGCAAAGAAGTGAACTACTCTATGACAAGTATAGGTCGAGGAAGATGCTAATAAGATAAAAATAATGTACTTTGTAACAGTGCTTTAAAAAAACTAAAAATAAAATAAAGTTTTGCAGATTTTGCAATGGGTGTTTAGAAATTGCTTGGATGGTGATAAGAGATCTGGAAACTCAATGGAAAGTTCCTAGAAAGTGTTTCCTAGACTTTTGCATGACATTACAAGAGCAGCACTAGAGGGACTAGGTCTAAGTTCAAAGAATGTGCTCACTTGGTGAGATAATCATGATACTATCATGATCGTGATTAGGGGCGAAATATTGCCGAACTGTTCATGAGTAGCTGGACTCGACTTCGTTAAACTCAGCTCTAGTCCGAGTCTTACGGGTTCAAGTACAGATTTAAGATCGAGTAATTAAATAAGTCGAGTCTGAGTATCGCATTACTTAACTCGTTAGACTCGCAAACCTAAACAAACTTTTCTATTTTATTTAAATATTTTTTAAATAAGATTACTTAAATGAGTTTAAGTTTCAGGTTGATTCGCGCGTGGCCTAATTTATGCAATCGAGCAGAGTAGAGTCGAGCTCGGTTCGATTCAACTTAAGGTCGGTTCAATCGAGTCGAGTTCGAGTTTGAGATTTTTCAAGTTAAGTCGAAGTCAAGCTCAGCTTTTGAAGCTTGTCGAATCCGAGCTTGAATTCAAACTCAAACTAAATTAATCGAGCTGAACTTAAATTTGGTAGTACTCAACTCAAATTATCCCTAATCTTGACCAAATCAAACAAGAGATGAAGACACGGCTCTGGTGACATCAACACGCCAATCACCCTAACTTCTCAGCAAACCATTGGCATGTTTTTTCAAAAAATATTATTTTTAATTATCATTTTGACCCGAAAAATGAAAGATAACGTAACACTGGTCATATCATATTTCAGAAAAAAATCACTTTTTATATAAACAATTATTGTTCTTTTCTAAAGAACAATTATACTTATTATTCATGATTCAAATAATTTGAAGAATAATATTCTTATTTTCCGACTAGCCCGATGTTAAGATGCCCTCTATCTCCGACATAGTCACTCATTACGGTATTTGTCAAGTGAAAGCCATCATGAGAAAATAGAAACCGTGTTACTGCAAGCCAATCACCATCTCAATGTTCTTCAAAATATTATGAACAAACACACTAATATCATTCACATATGTTCAGCTATAAATAAAGGGATCAAGAGCCCGTTGACATATAATTATTTGGAGTAAGATAATTAGCAGTCATTTACTTACCAGTTGCTCGTGAATTCTGCATGTGAGAATTCAAATTTGCTGCTATAATACTGCAACAATTACCCAATAAAATCAAACAAGAAACTATGTAGGAGAAAAATGATTATCCATTGAAGAACTTCTGCATAATATATATATATATATATATATATATATATATATATATATATATATATTGCATCGAGTACACGATCTAGTGGTCAGTTGAAAAATAATGAACAAAAATAACCAACTAAAAGAATAGCTGTATTATGAATGACCAAATTTAAAAAATTTAAAAAAAAAAAAACTCATTTTTGCTGCTTAGTTAATTACATGAATGATACAATAAAAGAATTCTGTAATATTTGAATACACTTGCACTACACTAGTAGGCTGTATGCATGTGTGGAATAATCTAATAACTTCTAAGGAACAGCATAGTAGTAAATCAATTTTTCCTACCTATAAGGCTATAACCAGAAACAATTTAGCTGAATAATAGCAATAAAAGAATAAAGAATCAAGGAAATGATTAATGTAACTTTTCCTATCTATTATCGTGTAATAAAGAATTTTTTGGTAGTCCTGTAAATCTTGTTAAGTCACCAACTTGGCCGGGAAGCAGAGGAGCTACCACCAATGTCCATTGGCGCCCAAGCAGAGACCGTATACAGAGGCAAATCTAACCACTTCAGAGTTAGTGCAGCAATATCTCCATCTTCGCCTTTCTTCTCTATGTTGTAGTTCTCAGTGGAGTACACCTTCAGTAGTAAACTACTCTGAGAAATCTCCGTTTCACCTATACCGACGTTACTGAACCCCGATTCCTGTAACATTATTCTCCATTTATCGAACTTTTCATGTCGTTCTATCCTCTGGAGCCCTTCAAATCCGACTATGTTCCTGATCTTCCTAGCAAACATTTCTTCTATTTTGATCCTGGCTGCACTGCTCAATGGAAGACTAGAGTCCACAGCATCAAAGATGGCAGAATAATACTTAAACGAGTTTACAAACCTCTTCTCCCACATTTGATCATTGTGTTCAGCTTCTTCTTCAGCTACAAGAATAATAGAAGGCTTGGTGCTTCTGATCAGGCCTAAAAGGTCTCTCAGAACTCCTCCCGTCTCATCGTACAGAGTCTTATGCAATTGCGTAACACAATTGACTGCAACACACTCGCCCTCTTTCACGTGGAGCATCCAGACCCTAATATCTTCTAATCGGTCTACAACCGGGTGGAATTCAAAGGGTATGTTCAAGTCACTGGCTATCCCAGAAAGCCTAGCACCGGTTTCTAGAAGGTCCTGCTTAAACATACCAATCCCTGTGATTCTAATGTGGCTTGGTGGATTTGGTCTTGATGCTAAGGTCTGAATCAAACTTGGCCATTGCAAGCCTTGCTTGATGTCGAAATCGATAATATGCACCCTGTCCTTACCCTCGAAGGCCCTGACAAGTCTCTCGTTGATGGTGAAGTGGCTGAACTTGGGTATCGGGCTAACATGATTGAGAATCCGCAACGCCGTGGCATCATCGTCGTCCATCTGATCCGCCGCACCGCGAGGCAGCGTGACAATGAACATGTGCGGCCACTGCCTTGCAACTCGAATTGCCAATGCTTCGGTGAAGTACGCGGCTACTCTGTGTATCGGGCTGCCCGTCGGCGAGGCCAGTTCGCCTAGTCGGGCTAAGTAGTTGGCAACTCTCTGGTTTCCGGAACTCATCGACTCCACGCATGAAGTAATCAAGTTTACTAGCTCAAACGCTTCATCCTCTGAATAGTTGTAGTTGTTTCCTTTCTCAAAAGAACGATGAGGCTTAGGACCCCTTCCAGTGACGTTCTCTGATGAACCGTGGCTATCTGACGAGCCCGAGCCCGAACCCGAACCTGAATTGGTTTCTCCATGCAGTCGGTTGCTCGTTGCGGCACCGTTCCTCTCGCCACTGGTGACAACATCTGTACCAGAAGGACCTAGTATAGCATTGCTGAAAATATCAGCGCTAGGGACAAAGTAGACTTTCTCATCTCGGGCTAATGAACGCTCTGAAGGAGATTGAGGCAGCCACAACTCATGACTAGCGCCGCCGCCGACGAGCTCCGCTTCACGATCAGTTCTCTTCCGCTTACCTCTGTCAATACACAATGAATCTGCTGCGGATGAGCTCCAGTCACAGAATCTCTTCAAGCCTTGGCCTCTGCTCCGGCCGCTTACTTCTTCTACTTCTCTCTTTGCTGCAAGAATGGAGGAAGACGAGGAGGCTGCTACTGTGGTAGTGTGTCTGAAGGAACAGCTAGTTCTCGTGATGTCTGCTGGCTTGTCCAATGAGAATGTAACACGTGGAGAATCTCTACGAGGGAAGCTGCTGCGTGGCAGATCGATGCGTTGGGACATTATCTCCTCGAGCTGAAAACAGAACTTGTCCCTCTGCGACAGCAGCACCTGAGAGCACCCAGCCAACATCCTCTTCTCCACTCCCACGGATCCGGTTAGTCACCTTGATCAGTATAAATCTATCTACCCTTTTCTCCCTCTGTTGCTATGAATATAGATATATGTGTTTGTGCATGTATGAATCTATATTTTCTCCCCGAATCTAACCCCCTCCCTTTTATGCGCTATCCTATGTGTGTTTATGTGTGTCTTATGGTCAGAAACAAAGAAGAATGAACCTATACAGAGGATAGGGAATGTGTATCTGTTAATGAATCTTCCTGTATGAAAAAGAAAAGCTCAAATCTATAACCAGGAGGGGTTAAAAGAAATAACAAAACAATGAATGAATGTGTAATACAAAAGAATCAAAGAATGGATGAAGAAACAAAGCTAGCTAACTAAGAACAGCAGGTGGCATCGATGGAAAGACATTACTGGGAGAACAGCATTTACTTGGCGCGAAGAGGTGCAACAAAAATAGCACTGATTTTACATTCTCCTGAGCTCTCATCAAACACTCATTCCCTAGGTTCTTTAACTTCTCCATTACAGCTGAGCTAAAAAGGAAACCCGAAGAAGAAGAATAAATAAGACCCAAAGCCCAACCATTTTCAACTCATCTACTAGTTTAATCTCACGACCTCAGCTAACAGATACTTCCATACTCACGACCTCAGCTAACTTGCTACGACAAAGCGGAGAATTAGAGAGCGGCGATGTGGAGTGAGAACGGACATGGGAGTTGGGGACAACGCCGACACTGTAACGGGGATTCAAGCATGCGAAAGAGCCGTCGGATGGAGATTGGACGGCTGGAAAGAATGAAGCAAGTGACCGTTGAGGAATTAGTCAAAGTGACCGTTGTTAAGCGAGTGCTGCGGGAGTACGGAACCAGTCTCTCACGTGCCATAGCGTACTGGGTAATTAGCGTGGCGTATCTGACACGAGACACGTGTTAGCTTAAGCGGTCTATGGATGCGGATCCTCCGCGGCGCGTCCCTGCGACGCTGCGCCCGCGATCTCGCCCGTCAATCTTGTCCAGCACCTATCTCGAAACACAGTATAAAATTTTCGACAGCTCATTTAACCTAATTTTAAGTATTTTTACGAGAAACTTTAAACTAGAAAGTTATAGATTTTAATGTGATCTACAACTTTGTAGTTGAATATTTTTCGAAAAAATATCAAATAATATACCAAAATGATGATCAAAAGTTTGATCATTATTTTAACATATTATTTGGTATTTTTTAAAAAAATATTCAACTATAAAGTTGTAGATTAAATCAAAATATATAACTTTCTAGTTTAAAGTTTCTCGTAAAAATACTTAAAATTAGGTCAAATGAGTTACCGTAAATTTGTATAATATCCTGTACTTGTATAAATTTTCGACAACTCATTTAATCTATTTTTAAGTATCTTTACAAAAAATTTTAAATTACAAAGTTATTTATTTATTTTGATATGTGCTACAAATGGCTTAATTAAGTTGATTAACATAGAGAATAACAGATGCACATTCTTATAGTAATATAATAATCGGAATGTTGTCCAAACTATATTTAAATAATCACAGTGAGTTTGATATATATTATTAGATTTCAACTTCCTTACGACTAATCCTTGTAATCAACTCGTTGTAGAACATCTTTTGAATCAGGTGAAGGCAAAAAATGTACCTGTCCCATCGATCTTGGCCTGAGAATGTTCTTAATTTTTAGTAAAGGTTACATAAAAAGATCAATATGCTTCGTGAATGAATGTGACATGCGAAAATGCTGTTTTTGATCTGCAGGACATGTCTTCTTTTTTTTTTTGTCTTGTTGGGACTTATTGAATAAACCCATTATTTACAACCTATTACAATCGATATCCATATATTTTTTAATATATTTTTTAAAAAATATTTTGAACGCAAAATTATAGATCTCGTTAAAAATTATTTTCTTGTATTCAAAATTCTTTTCAAAAAATAAGTCTAATAGGTGGGTTGCGGGTACAAATTTTAATAAATTAGAAATTTAATTTTTAAATTTATTAAATTTTGAATTTTCAAAAAACATATTTAGAGATACTTCTTTTAAAAAATTAAATATAAAAATTATAGATTATATTAATTTATATTTTTTATAAGTTTTTTAAAAACTATTTATATAGTGTTAAAATGTATTTGGGGGATTTACTTATCAGCCCCCTATACTTTCATTTTTACTGATCAGCCCCCCTATTACTTATAGGCCCCCCATTTACTGTTTTAAAAAATTTCGGACGAAAATATTCTCGTATGTATTATTAGTTCGGACATCAAAAACACCTATTTAGAAGTATTTTTTGGAAAAATTTTGAACATGAAAGTTGTAGATCTCGATGCCATCTACAACTTTCATGTTGAAAGTTTTTCCAAAAAATGCTTCTAAATATATATTTTTGGGGTCCGAAGTGTAGACCTCGGTCTGAAATCCGCTGAAAACAGTTCGGACATCAAAAACACATATTTAGTAGTATTTTTTGAAAAAAATTTGAACATGAAAGTTGTAGATCTCGGCGAGATCTACAACTTTCATGTTCAAAAGTTTTTCAAAAAATACTTCTAAATAGGTGATCTTGGTATCCAAATAGCTAGGGATATTTTTATCCGAATGCAGTTAAAATTGGTAATGATGGTTGATATGATGGAGATGTGATGGGGGAGAAGTTGTTTAGTAAGTTTTATAGTTTGAAGGGGGGTGGATAGTAATTTTCTTAATGTATTTTACACGAATTTTAAGATAGGAGTGATTTGCAATAAATATAAAATTAGAGACTGATTTGTAAATATTGTAAAATTAGATATGGTTTCTTCCTCTTTTTTTTTAAGATTTATCATGGGCTTCTCTCTCTCTCTCTCTCTCTCTCTCTCTCTCTCTCTCTCTCTTTGGAGTTGCATCTTTCTAATGGAACGTCGGCCGAGGGGGGTTGTACGTATGTAACGTTCTAGTGGAGCATGGGCTGGGAATGTCTTTGACGTGCAAATGTGGGTCTGCAGGAGATATCTATGTACTAGCCTATTATTATGTATATTATTTCAATGTACGTGTAGGCTGCTAAGTTTGAGACTAGGAAAACGCACATACCGAAATTCTATTCTGTACGGTATCTAACACCAATATTCTATGGACACATATTGGATATGTCACAGACATATCAAAAAATAAAAAAAATTCCGACAGGTATATCGAACACGCTAGACAGAATATCCAACTCACGTATCCGTATTTATTTTATTGTAATTCTTTTAAAGATTTTTTTGGAAAAAAAGTGAAATTTTATACACTGCTAGCAGTATATAACTGTAAGTAATATAATATAGTGATTTATTCAAAATATTATGCTTTTTGTTTCTTTTATTAATGTAATTAGACTATTATTGTTTAAATTTATTTCAAGAATGTAAAATATTAGATTATGCTTCTCAAAAAAAAATATTAGATTATGTATGGACTTTGTTATTAAATATTATTGTATATTCATATCTTCAAAAATTTAATATAAGCTAATTTTATTACTTTTTTTTTTGTCGTGTCCGAATCGTATCCATGTCCTATATTTTTAAAAAATTGTTGTGCCGTCGAATCCGTGTCCGTGTCCGTGCTTCTTAGTTTTGAAATCAATGCAGGTCCAGTGGATCTGGACGCGTTGGTCTGATTAATGGCGTATATAGGCACCGTTGCTGTTTTAAATCACATTACGGACCGTCGCTCATCAACACAAAAATTTATTATCAATATTCTTTGACGGGATGAGATATTATTCTTGATTGAACACAATTTTCTATTTATAGTCTTGAACCAGCATTTGGATCCAAACAGTGGGCAAGAAGTCCAAACCAGAGCGTGCATGTGCCGCGGCTCCGCCATGGAGTGCACGTCCAGGCACCTTCAATCTTTCACTGAAAAGTCGTAGAAAATCCTAATACCGCTTGCGTGGTGACACTCGTACGTACGGTATTCTTGAGATACCCTCGACAAATAGATCAAGAACGCTACTGCCTCCAAAATTTAAAACCTAATGTATTGAAATTACTGTCAGACAAATATTTTGAGATTCAGAAATTTTACATTTTCCACTATCCAAATATGTGTGAAATTCTGTTTGGAACTATCCTATCCCAACGTACTGTTATCTACTGATGTACTACAGGAAAATATATATTCACCTAGTATTAAGTCTTCCTTTAAAAATATTTTATGTATTTCCAGAAAGAGATATGCTGTTCATCAGGGGCCCATGATGGCCCTGATGCAATCTGGGCCGTTCGAGGTCCCTTGGGATGTGTATATCAGGGCCGTTCGAGACCCCTCGGAATGTGTATATACACATCCCGAGGGGCCTCGGATGGCCCAGATTGCATCAGGGCCGTCAGGGGCCCCTATGAATGGCTTTTTCCTTCCATGAAACTCAAGAAATTAATATGGGTTTAGTTGATTCACATCTTCACTATGTCTGACACACTTTATATGTTTCAGAATCAACGTCCAGTAGGAGTACCATGCAATCCTCACGCACAAGTCCATATAAATTGAGCAATCGTCAGCCAAACAGATCACACTCAGATCAGCTCAACTGATCTCTCTCTCTCTCTCGAGCAAGAAAGAATCTAAGTACGTACTATTGTTAATCAATGGCTTCCTACAGAGCTCTCCTGCTGTTCCTCGTCGTGGCACTGGTGATGCAGACACCAGCGGTGTGGTCGCAGGACTGCGCGTCACAACTGGGTCAGCTCGCGAGTTGCACACCTTACGTGGTGCCAGGCATGGCCAACGGGCAACCGAGTTCTCAGTGCTGCTCCTCCCTCGGGGGGCTTGACCACGCATGCGTATGCAACACCATTGATATCATCTCCCACCTTCCCGCCAGCTGCAACCTTCCTCCGCTCAGCTGCTGTAAATGAGTTGAACTTTGAATTTCTTTGATCAACTTTTAATTGAATTTCGTTTTTCACTAATAACTTGTGTTTTTTTTTTTGGGTGTGCAGCAGCAAAATAAGATCCAGGTTCAAGGCGGAATAAATCCAGCACCTTCAAGTTGCTTTAGTTTGAATATTTTCGCTTGTAATTTTATGAATCCTTGTAATATCAGTGAGCACAATTCCGAGCTACTCCGATGACTGGTTACAAGATTTGATCATTATCAATAAGAATTTACATGTTCGGCGAATCCATCTCTTCCACCATGGTGTGTGTGCGTGTGTGTTTGTATGTCAGTGTGTGTGTCTGTCAATGGCAGATCCAGAAAATTTATCAAGTGGAATCCTCAATATAGTATATAAAATATATTAATATTTTTTATTTCTAAAAAATATATATACAAATTGTTTACAATTATTTTACGATATTTTATGTTTAAACACGATTTATTACACTTCATTTATAACTGTATTAAATATATCATTCGCAACATAATATAAACAACATTATGTAATTTAACTATAAGAAGTAATTATTGTTTTAGATGTGTGACCAATAAATCAAAATATAGAAATTAATTTGAAAATGAGATTGAATTGTAAAAATAAGATACCGAAAAATACGAGATAAGCTTATTTTAGGCTAGTGAGATAAATTATGGAGATCAAATCAAAAAGACAAAAAAATGAAATCACAGAAAAATAGGAGAGAAAATCAGAATAGTTGGAAAGATTGTTACTAAAATGAATAAAAGGAAAAAAAAATTGTATAAGAAAAAACTGCTTTTGGGGTTGAACCCCAAACCCCTTGATCACATATGAACCACACAACCACTAGGACAAGTTAGCATTGACCAAATAAAACTTTCCAAAAGTTATATATGCTATATATAGGATATATATATATACGCATTTTCCAAAATCTAAGGGGAAATAAAGTGATTTGGATATGGAAACAAACTTCATTAAAAATTGACAGATTTGAGAGTAGCCGCCTCATTGACTTGAAGAATTATGGGTCAGCTGAATTAATCAACAAATGGGCTGAGTGGATCTTATATGGCCCACCACTAGTTGACAAAATGTTACAATTGGGCTCAAAGTGAACGTATCTATTTATAATGAGACGACCAGAGTGCATGTGCGAACACATTTAAGCAGAGGACCACGCTACTGTTTGCCAAATGCTTGTCGACTAGTTTTACCAAATATCAACTGTTGGACAACTTTTTCCAGGTTCATTTTTCAACTCCGTTCCTTACCTAATGTTTCCGCCAGAGCAATACGACCGCTGCTAATCAGAGACCATGATAGTTTTATACAATATGAAGAATACATATTGTATCCGTATATATATAGTACATAATCCATTATATTACATGATTTAAATTATATTAAGACTGTTATACTTGACGAGCTTGATGAGGGCCGATTTGGACGATTTTCCAAGCAGGCCGAACTTGATGACGGCCGCGGGCTGAACCTGGATTTTTTTGACATCTATACTATTTTACCTCCTGTTTCATTCAACGTTCCGATTTCACCATTTCCCAGTTTAAGACATTGTCATCCTGATCCGATATCTCATGTCATCAGTCTCTCAAATCGAACTTTAGTCAAAGGACCTGACCCCCTAGTACTTTAGTTTGGCAAAAAGTGAAACATGTACTCTCCCAAATAGACAAAGGTCTATGGAGTAAGGAGACTTCAAGTTTATTCCGTATAATATTTCTGCAGTATTCAACAGGACTATCCTATATATATATCCCTATTTATATTTTAATTTTTTTTCAAAGAAATAAAATACTATAAATACTAGGCAACAGTAAATAATATAATATAATTATACATATAAATTTTATATTTTTTTATTTTTATTAATAAAATTAGATTTTTACTGTTTAAATTATCTAAAATATTTGTATATTATATTATACATAAATTTTATTATTAAACATTATTTTTTAGATGTTTAAATATTTAATATAACTTATTTTTTTAATTACGTGTTCAAGCCGTACCTATATTCTATTTTTAATAAATTATCAGATTCTCTGTCCTGTAGCGGTGTCCGCACATCCTGGACCAAGGTCCATTCCTTAAAGAAAAATACCATATCAATTTCGACCAAAAAAAAAAAAAAAATATACCATATCAACCCTTATATTTTTTTTTTACTCATCCAAATTAACTCCTAGATTTTCTAGTTAACGCTTAAACTATAAAAAAAAATCTGTTTATCTATATTCGTGAAGCTATTTTGATCATTATATAAGTATTTGTTGAAAAATTTTTAACATAAAAATTATAAATTTTTGCAGAACTTATAATTTTTAGATTTAACATTTTTCAAAAATTCTTTTAAATAGATATTTTGAGGCTTCAAATATTTAATAGGTTTCAAAATTAATCCATTAACCTGCTGAAATTTGGAGTCTCAAAATACCTCTTTAGAAATATTTTTTGAAAAATTTTAATATAAAAATTATAGATCTTATCAAAATTTATAATTTTTATGTTGAATATTTTTCTAATAATATTTTTAAATAAGTATTTTAGGATGTTAAAATTAATAAGTAAAAAGAGAAATTTATTCGTCAACTTTAAATATAATAGGAATTGATATGGAAATCTCCCATTCCTTAATCCCTTTCACCAATTGGCCTATAAAGATTTTAGGTTTGATTCTATCTCTACAGTTCAATATCGATCAGACGGGTCGTTAAATTCATGCTGCTCACCAAAAGGCAAAAGGAAAACACATTATTATTGTGGTTTAAACTTATTTTTAAGAGCTGAAATTTCGTTTTATCTATTTAAAAGATTACTTCGTCGTTGTCGCTTTTAAGCCAACTCGCCCTCTCCCTGTACGAACGAGCCGCAATAGGCTACTCCAGATGAGCACCAGAACTTATTTGTCATTTTTTAAGTGCATAGTTAATTGAACTCGTGGAGATGTAAAGTTATGCAATTAGTTTTTTTTTAAATATTTTTTATTATAAAGAATATCGTATCAGCAAATACTAAGCCGAATATATAAAATATATGATATAAATAAATAAATAAATAAATATATAAATATGATATTCTCAGCTCGATTCAAGAATTGTCATCCGTAAGGTGAGCCGTAAACCATTGGATCGAATATTTTGATCAACGGTTCAGATTGCATCTTCTAAGATATTATCTATACCGTTGATTAAGATACAATATGAACCGTCGATTATAATGTTCGATCAACGGTCAACAATTTATCTTGCGGAGGATTATTTTTAATTCGAGCTGAGAATAGTTCATATATATATATATATATATATATATATATATATATAGTACAGGCAATCTCAATATAAAGTTCATCAAAATAAAATTTTCAGACAGTCTAATATACAAAATAAGATACAACAAAAAGTTTTAAAATAAGATGGCCGAATTCACAGATTGCTATTATCCGAACATGGAGCTAAAGGAGCACTCTGATTATCTTCGTCCCCCTACGTAAAGTCGCGCTCTCGTATGAAGATAATAGTTGTCTGACTTCCACTCTCAAGACTGTAATCTGTTCTCTTTCGTCCACTACGCTTTCTTCTCCAATCTCCACCTTTTCTTGCTTTCTTTTTCTTCGTATTATCTTTTGTGAAGTTTCCCGCTCTATTCGGGGAATTTGGTCGGAGATGGTAGAGTGGTAGGCGGGAAGGATAGATGGGAAGAGCGTCCCGGTGGCTGCGCGGCCTTCTAGGCGGCGGCAGCGGGAAGAAAACCAATTCCAGTTCACAGCCGCCGGCGAAGGAGAAGAAGAAATGGATCTTCGGGAAGACGTCCAAGGAAAAAGACAGGGTTACACAGTCCGCTCCGTCTTCGGCGGCAGGGAGAGTTGCATTGGTAGACGGAGACGAGACGAGCAAGCACGCGATAGCTATGGCAGCGGCCACAGCGGCGGTAGCGGAGGCGGCGGTCGCTGCAGCTCAGGCGGCAGCGGCGGTGGTTCGGTTGACTAGCAGCGGCAGGGTCACTAGCTCCGGGTTCGGCGCCGTTGCGAAGCGACAAGAATGGGCCGCCGTTAAGATCCAGTCTGCATTTCGCGGCTATCTGGTTAGTCCATTCTAATTGCATTAAAATCTGCAAAATTTTATTAAGTTCATTTTAAAAAGAAAATCGGACAAAGGGGACTACGGCAAAAAAAAAAAGAAGAATTTTCACTGCATTCCTCTATTAAAAAATATATAACTTAGATCTTAACATTATTTTGTTTTATTGTATTTTTAATTAATGACAGATATAAATTTGTAAGACCTGTACAGTAATTTAATATTTGTGAATTGTGACACCTTGATATCGGTAATATTACGATTTTAACTCACAACAACCAATTTTTTTTTTTTTAACATTTTATTATCGATAACATCCTAATATTAATTTATGACATCCTGATATTAGCTTAACATTTTGAGAAAGGGACCTAATTTAGTTTAGGTAGAAATTTGTAGTGATATTATTTTATTGCAGAATAACTACAGGAGTATGTATATTAACTTAGATGCTAAAATTTTATTCCTTTCTCTGCTAGT
Source organism: Xerophyta viscosa (assembly GCA_002076135.1). Classification (NCBI taxonomy): domain Eukaryota; kingdom Viridiplantae; phylum Streptophyta; class Magnoliopsida; order Pandanales; family Velloziaceae; genus Xerophyta; species Xerophyta viscosa. The sequence continues at coordinate 6,175,563 of MJHO01000001.1, forward strand.
TAATAACCTTTTTACATGCATCATTAATAGCCAACAAAATTTGTTATACCACGGACTGTGGTCCGGATTCGCTGCACCTATTTTCCATGTCTAATACTATTCTACCATTCAGAGCTTGCCATATGTCAAATTTTATTCTATTTATACAAGCTGCAATATATGATTAACATATATCGGACATATGACAGTATTAAACATAGAAAATGGGCATAAGGAACACAGTGACGTCCGTATGTCATGAGAATGTGTGATGTTCTTGTGATTTTGGACGGATCCCAACCACCTCAAACGTTGCTATTTTGCTTTAGGAAAAATTGTCCAATTAGACATTTACGCCATATTAGTATATATTCTTCTTATATTTAAATTTAAAAAAATAATTATTTCTTGAAAACTTCATATACAACTTATAAATTTTGATAAAATTTATAAATTTTATATTTAAAAATACTTCTAAACAGATATTTTGGGACTCTAAAACTTAACGGGTTCAACCAGTTTTAAAATAGTTTTTAAACCCGCTAAACTTTAGAACTCCAAAACACATTCTTAGAAGTATTTTTTTTAGAAAAATTTTAAATATGAAAATATAAATCTTGTCAAAATTTACAACATTAATATTAAAAATTTTATCGAAAAATTACTTTTAAGTAGATTCTTTTAACTGTTAAATGAAATGATATGGTGTAACCGTTACACCCAATAATCTCTCTTTGCTCTGGTGCCGGTACGCCTAGGATAATTAGTCTCTGGTGGCTTCATATTCTCCTCTTAGCTTTATAGAAGAATAATGCTTGTTTGGATAAAAATAAATAAATAAATAAATAAGAAATAAAGAAGGAGAAGAATACTTATACCAGCTGATTTATAAAAAATTACTAAATTATATAATTAAAAAAATTTTAAATAAAATTCAAATATAAAAACTATAAAATTTGATAATATTTATAAATTTTATATTATTTTTTAAAATAATATTTTTATGTAGATATTTTGAAATTTACTGTTTATCAATTTTAAATATAATTTTAATAATTTAATATAGTTAAAATTTAGAGTATCAAATAACTATTTAAAAAATATTATTTAATTTTTATTAAATTGAAATTTTTTATATTAATTTTTTAAAAATATATTTTAATATTTTTAATCTGTGAATTGGTTGATTTTGTGCTGCATACAGCAGCATTGTTAGTAAAATGCTCTACTTTTCGAGCGGCGGTTGCTTTCCTTCGTTTAATGCTCTCTTTTCTTTTTGTTCCCTTTTTTTTTCCATTCATCCAATACATTTCCGACCGCTTCCAGCTGCTCAAATTCTGGTCACTTTCAATGTCGTCTTGTTCTTCCGCATAGTAACAACAATAAAGAAAAAAAAAAGAAAAAGAAGATCTTATGGAACGTATAAAAAACGATAAAAGGGACCACATTTCCCTGTATTGATTTATGAGAGGGGACCGTTTGAGATTGCCGCGATTATAATCCTCATCTCTTGCTGTAATAAATTGATCTGGTATTGGGATTCTGCATTTACTGCACTCCTCATTGATTGCTAGCTACGTGGCTATTTGCTTCTTTTTTACGTTTGTACTGCTGGATTGATCAGTTGAGTTGTTATGGTTGTATTTGGTCGAAGGCGAGGAGGGCATTGAGGGCTCTGAAGGGGCTTGTGAAGCTTCAGGCTTTGGTGAGAGGCAACATTGTCAGGAAGAAGGCTGCGGAAACGTTGCGGTGCATGCATGCCCTGGTCCGGGTGCAGGCACGAGCTCGTGCGTGCAGATCGTCGCAATCAGATATACCCAAAACTAAGAAGACTGGTAGCCATCCCCCAGTAAGTTCGTTACTGTTCGATCTGCACTCCGCAGTTTGACAATAATCATTCATTCTGATGGCAATGAATCCGTCTCATCGTATTAAATCTTGTTGTGGTCTCAATGTCGGATCTCATAAGTTATTGATCCTTGTATTTGTTTTTGCACTTGATTAGCTTTTTTTTTTAACTAAGATGCCCATAAGTTTAATTTGGATGTAGGAGTATTTGATTGCAACTATTGAGTTTGCTTTGATTGGTTTTGCTTATTCGATGATTCAGGTTCCCCCAACACCAGAGAAGCGTGAGCCTTCAATTCGAGGCAACGCGTCGAGATCCAATCGGTCAGGTTCTTTCAAGGTATATTGTGAATTCAGTCTCTGCTTCGGTTTCATGCATGCTAAGCTAAATCTATTGAGCTGGTTTCGTTTATCAGAGAAATTCTTCAAAACCAGCTTTTTCAGACCCTACGGAAGACAGGATGCATTGGAATGGTTTAAATTGGCTAGATAGTTTGATGGAGGAGCGGTTTTGGACAAACCGAGACATCGCAACATCAATAGCGGTAGGATCAGGGACGGACGATGAGAGGAGCACCAAAATTCTCGAGATTAACACCCGAAAACAACATAAAAAATCAAAAGGCAGGAGCAGTCACCACCAATCTACAAGTTCAACAGTGACCTCTGATGTCAACAGCCGTAACTTTTTCACCGTGCAAAATTCTCCATCGAAGGACTCAACCGTCGCTCAGCTGTCTGCTACAAGTCCCTCATCCGTTGACATGCCTCAGTCACTAAGTCCTTCGAGATTCCCTCTGGCTGTTGAGGCATCAGATTTGGCAGAAAGCCCTCATCTATATTCTTCATCATTGCGGCCAGGGAGCACAAGGAGGGGACCCTTGACCCCTACTAAGAGTGATTGCTCTAGGAGTCTGTTCAGTGGGTACTCCGACTATCCAAACTACATGGCTAACACAGAATCGTCTAGGGCAAAAGCTCGGTCGCAAAGCGCACCGAGACAGAGGCCTGGGTATGATAAATCTAGCTTTATAAAGAGGTCCACTGTGCAGGGCTTTGGACAACATCAACATCAAGGATTTTCAGGAGCTTTGGCTCAAAGATCATCGTCGCTGCATGCGAAATTTACCAACAACGCCTACCCGGGCTGGACGTCTCGACAGACTAGGAATGCCTCTTAGAATGTAGAAAATTATGGAGAAGGTTTTAGTTAAGTACTAAAAGCATGTTATGGACGTACCTGGGTTCTTGTTCATGCTGTTTTCTTACTGTTCTCATATCAAAACCCACTTTTTCTATTTTACTTCAGTTAATTTCTACGGATAATTGCACTGCAGTCCCTCCATATTGTTTCAACATCACTTAAATCCTCTCCAAAAAAACTTTTGCACTTTAATCCTTTTGACACCTTCCGATGAGTTTTTAACACCTTCCGATTAATTTTTGACACCTCCGACATACGTCCAACACCTTGTATTTTGACACCTTTTAGTAAATTTTTGACACCCTCTTGTTAATTTTTAACACCCTCTTGTTAATTTGACACCCTCCGCGGAAGGACTTAACTGCAATTAAAACTTAGCCCATGATCCAAATGCAATGAAACTTATAACTTTGGACCCAAATACAACTCACCCTTTCTAATTTCTAACCTGGTCGTGTTACTTCTGAGAATTTATGTTCTTTTGTCTTCAACTCCCACGGACATCAGTGAGGTCAACTTGATATGACTTGAAAATATATTATTCAGTTGGAACCAGCCACACATTGACTGACCACTCTTGTCTGCATCTACATGCAAAGTAAAAAATTGATGTTATTTAATAAATTATTGAATAATAGTCCATTGGCTCTACTGATCCGCGAGTGAATGTAACATGTCTACTGCTGCAATTCCAATCTCAGATAGCTGCACCGCACCGATGTGGAACGCTCTGCATTCATCGTTCGGAGATATAGTGCAGTGCGTCTATGAAAATACTGTCTCACAAACTGTTCCGAAAAGCTAAAAAAATGATTTTAAGATGTAATTTATTGATCTGGCTTTGCTCGTACATTGCAATGTGCTTTCACTTTCCATGGCCTTTTTTTTCCTTTTAATTAATGGGGCAAAATATTTTTTACAGCGAATATCAGATTTTTTTACTAGATATAATTTTCTGACCACAAACTTTAGATCATAGTCAGGGAGTAAAATCCAAATTTGTATTTGCCCCCGACACGTGAGTAGAGGCATACACCTGTTACAATCTTCAGAATATTTTTTTTAAATTTCCGTGGCTCTTCTTAATTTTATTATCAAGCCATTGTGTTAGCAGGACCGCCGAAGTAGTATTTGTATTATGCAGCTGCAGGACTGAAAAATGTTCTTGGAATGCCTGAATGGTAAGCCCTCCATTCAAAGCTAGGAATCTATAAATTATATCTAGTAAATAAACATCTACAGTATATTGATCTCATTAATTGCAACGATCTTTTGATGCATTCCCTTATTGGATTGCAGGCAAATGTTGCAAATGCTATCGACACTCTTCAGCAACAAACGACAGCAGCACCATAAAAAATCTCATACATAAATTCTGAGGACTTAGTACATATAAAGCTATATCTTGGAAGAGTTTCTTCTTCTTCTTTTTTTTTTTTTTTTTTTTTTTGAGAGAGAGAAATATCTTGGAGGAGGTTATTTTCGTACGACCAATCAAATCTATTCAAACAAATAAAATTATGGAAGAGAGAAGGAGGAGACCCCTGTGTCATGAAAATGCTATTGCACTCCATGTTCCAAAACTCCCACTGTTACACAATATAACTGAAGTTAAAACGCATGGTCATGTTTAGGTAGTATTTTGCACTTTCTTTTTGTTCCACTCTTTGTTGTTGTTGTCGTTGTACACAAGCACTATGATATGGTTGATAGCGCCGGGCTTAGTTAGACATTCCATCCTTGTTGGGCGCCATGTATCTAACAGTGACACTGATATAGTCAGTAATGTGGCTGGACACGTGGCGAGCGAGCGACATCGGTGCTCGTCTTCTACACCGGCGTCTTTTCACAGGCTTGACTAAGTCTGGCTGAACGTTGGTAGAAAGGATAGGAGGAAAACTCGGTCGTTGGTGGTCGAGGAGGCAGCACGTGGCACAACTCGGTAATGCGTTGACCGCATATGGTGGAACCCCACGATCTGCATTTACGTCCTATAACTGATCGACGGAACACTATAGATATAGCCCATCACTGATGTCGAGGGGGTTGGGTTTTTACTGTGTTAGAGAGACTGAGAGAAATAGTCCGAGCTACCTGCAGAGTTCGAACATTCTGTACTCGAATTCGACTCTTACTAATATTCTTTCCCGGTGGTCGCGTACGATCCGTAATTTTACCTCTGCTCTAGTCAAGTATTTCTAGATTAAAAATCATGTCTATTTGTGTGATTGCTCACTAATATTTCTTAGTCTAAATCATTTTCGAACACTTAATATATCGGTCGAGTACAAACTCGATCAGACACGATGTATCCGACACATGCCACGTATCCATGGCGGACCATAAAGATAATTTATTTGCACGGCACGTACTTTATAATTTCTCAGAAGGAGAAATGACTGAAAATCCACAGCGGTATTGAACGTATGTGTCACTGAACAAACATGAGAATGATTGGGCTATCTTGGTATTTGTAGTTATTTCAAGTCCACCTGTGCGCTGGACTGGACAGGAGAAAGAGTGGGCTGCTGTCCAGGATCTAGCACTTGCTTAGTGTTAGGAACTTCTTGTTGATGGTAATAATGCCATTTGGAAGAAGCCCTTAGATGTTGCTTGAACTCCTGAAGAGAATTTTTATTTTGGGAGGACATCTTACTACCCGGCGTTCGGCACTTGCACGATCGTTGGCATTTGGAATGGTAGACCAGCACAACTTATCTAAAAAAGATGACAATAATATTTTGTATTATAGGATAAAAAAAATTATAATATACACATGCTATTATTCTAGTTTTCATATCGTTTGGATATTATCTCAAAACATCATCCAAATTTTTGAAGATTGTGTTATTCCAACAACCAAAAGACAAGAAAAAAAAAATGCAACTTTCAATTTATGCTGAATATAAAGTTTCTAAGCTAGTTTTTTGTCAATATTTTATTTGGCTATAGGGTTGGCTCTAGTCGGCTACTATATTGTTACTACGAACTGAAAATAACAGTTATCTTATACGTACAAAAAAAATAAGTTTTTATTATTGTTGTTTATCTTTTACTAATAGAAATATCCATACAGTTTTATTCATTTATTTTATAATTTATAGAAGTTTGACCAATAGAATATAACATAGAAAGAATATTTTGATTGACAATGACAACTATGGATTGAAAAAATAACAATTATCAAAACGAGGAAAAAAAAAGAAAAAAAAAACCGTGAATGATGAAGAGAGATTAGAACTCACAACCTTTGAATTGAGAATAAAAGTACAAACTATCCCACAACCTTTGAATTGAAAATGAAAGTAAAAACTATCCGATTTAAATGCTCTAATTGTGTACATTAATATACTTGTTAATTATGAGTGCCCCCACCACCACCTCCATGTTTATAATGGTGTGTGGTATTTTTTTAATCTATGAAGAATAACATGAACTTTCAGCATGTTCAGGTTGAAAGTGTGGACTCCTCATTTGATTTGAATTTGGGCCGATGCATTTATAATCAATATGTTACGAGCAGGCTCTCATCTCCCATGCTAATTTTAAGGAAAAAAAGGCAATTGGCGTTAAAGTTATTAGCAAAGTTTATAATTGGGTCGTAATTGGTTAGTAGATAGTTAAATATAAAGGTTTCTGGAAGTTTGACTTTGGGTAACGTATGCCGAAGCAGGATAGCAGGTAACATTAACAGAAGAAAGCTAACCTTTAAAAAGCATATATAAGAAAATTAAATTTAACTCACATCCAAGGGACTCTTGATCCACATCTAGGAAACACGTGTATATATATATATATATATATATATATATATATATATATATATATATATAATATATATATATATAGATGCGAAGATATGATACGGTACGGATGAAATACGATAATTTTAAACGACTTGGACAAAATAATAAAAATTTTAAATAATTAAAAAATAATTTATATTTATATTTGAATATATGAAACTATATTAACATCAATAATAAAAAAATATATAAGATAATATTTTACATCTTTTAAATAAAATTAAAATAATAAAATTTAATTTCATTAAAAAAAATAAAAATAATATAATATTTTAATATATAACTAGATTACTTTACTTACTACTATTTTCTATTAGTATAATATAGTATTTCGTTTCTTTTCAAAATAATTTAAAAATTCTTTAAAAAAACATGCATGTTCATTTTTTTTATTATTTTAATAATCACTGCTTTAGTATCCTATTTTATATTATTTATATTAAGATAGAAATGAGTGTAATTCAAGAAAAAAAATGAGTGGAATTTAATGCTTGCATAAGAGTGGAGGTAAAGGAATTCGTGAATTTGACAGGCACGAGCAGGACTTGTCTAGCATTTTCTAAGCCTCAGAACTTATCCTCTAGGCCACGGACACCTGACAGTGCTTTCTTTTTAGCTAATTATATATATATCTATAGCTGATAATAGAGCCATCATACGTGTATCAAAATAAACTACCAAGGATGTTTATTGAACCCAAATTTGCCAAAATTATGATGTTCTTACCGTGGTGGTTTCCTCAAAATTCGACCCAGTCGTTCATTCGCACATTAAGAACGTTGGAGTCGAAGCTCCCATCGCTGCACGTCTTGATTTCATTCAATTACTTTTTTAAAAAAAAAATTTAAAATAATAAAATTGAAGATGAACATAATGAAGAAAGAGAAGATGGGGTACATATTAGAAAGAGAGAGAAAGAGACAGCAAAGGACACGGGTGCGAACATTATACAGTGGCGTTCCGATTATAAATTTACAACATTAGAAAGAGAAAGGACAGAGTGAGAGATAAGGTGAGATAGAGCGGTTAGAGCAGCTCTAATATTTCAATCATTTAAAATTTATTTATTATTATTAAATAATTAATTATAATATAAGATACAACTAAATCATCTCTCCAACTATCTGCGGCATCCTTTGATAAATTGCAACTCCATAAGGCGATCACTCAGAAGAAAATCGGGTCGAAAATGGAATACAATGGTTAAAATCAGCTAGTCTTGCTTTTTTTTTTTTTAATATTTTTATCTTGCCACTGAGTATAATTTTATTATAAATCTCAATCGAGTACTGAAACAATAAACGATAAAGCTTCATAATCAAATGTCCAATTTATCATTTATGAAAAGAAAGGAATTTAGTGTCTTGATTAATAAGCCAAAACCAAACCTCACCTATTGAGTTGAACCACCGCAACAAACTTTTAATTTTCCACTCGTCAGTGATTACTTTCAATCTTGTAAGCCACTCATCTTTTAAAGCAGGATCTGGAATTTGCCAGCCATTACCATCACCACGACAACACCACCAGACACCTATCAGTAATAAATTCTACCTGGCAGAGTCTAAAAATAAGATATATACAGCTATATCTTAAAAACAAAACTATTTCCATCAGACCTTTTGAGAAATCAACACAAAAAACAACCAAAGTTTTATATACTGAGCCGAATTTCTATAGACTCAAATTTCAACAAATACCGACCGTGCCGATAGTGTCTTATCGACTGTACCGATATATATTTATTTATTATTTTTTAAAAAATAAAAAATAAAAAATAAAAAATAATTTTAAATTTTAAATATAAAATGTTTTTAATACGTGCCGTGCCGTACCAACAACTGTCGGAACAGGCACATACCGTCCGGCACGGACTGTGCCAACCGGTACCGAAAACAATAAAAAGAACACACAATCATTCAAGTACATCGGCACAAATATCCACAGAGCAAAACCGAGTACGATGAAAATCCAGATAAAAAAACGGCAGAATACTATCACCATGAGGATGCTGCAAATTGAAGCGAGAAACTCAATGGGCAGGCTAGCCATTCATCTGAAAATGCACACTATATATCCATGTATAACAATGGAAGGTCAAATATAGACAACAACTGGAAACTGTGTGAAAGTAGTAGTTTATCGACGCTGCAAACAATAAAGAATGCAGACCAAAGGGCAGGAATAAAAATTGGTGTCTTTCGCTATACACAAGACAGATAAATGTCATAGAAACACTCAGGTACAAATACAAGCTATTAACTGTCGCATCTCCATCTAGACGTAGGCACGCAACTGAGGTAGTGGCACCACTTGCAGTGATCGTTCCCGTTTACTCCTCGGAACAACATTGTCAAGCCAACTACAAATCTGAAGATGAAAGAACATCTAAGTTATCGGATTCGTTCTAACGGAAGAGTATCGTAAACAGAAAAGATATAATTTGAGACGTAATGCCTACCCGGCTATTAGTAAAAGCAGCGCAATGATCCGTAACGCATGTTGGTACACCATATGTTTGCGTCTGACACGGCTTTCGGGAGGTAAACTGTTTCGTTGCATCCAGGCGAACTGCGGGCGAAGCAACAGGACGAAGCCCAGAAGAAAACCAGTAAGAAATCCTCCAATATGAGCAAAATTATCAACATGCGGTAGTACTCCAATAGCCAAGTTAACGGCGATGATGAATATGAGAGTAATCAAAGCAGCTGCCTGCAAAAGCAAATCAATACTTAGATCTACTGGATTGGAAGTATCAATAATAAGAAAAATCACAAAAGTGTTCATGTATACCTTGTTAGAATAAATAGTCCAATTTGTAATAAGTTCTGAAAGCATTGCTCCAAGAAGACCAAACAAGGCACCAGAAGCACCAACTGAAATAGTGTTTCTCATGAAGAGTGCTGAGAGAACGCTGCCTCCGAATCCGGATAGAAGATATATAATTCCAATCCTTACTGAAAATGGGATAAAGCAAACATTTAGGTTTACTCATTTATATCACCACCAGAATAAGGAAAAAAAACGTGCCATTCAATTGAAGAGTATAAAAGATTATTATCTAGAATTTTGTAGTGAAGTTTTAAACAAAAGGATCCAAAAAAACTAGAACTATAGAGAGAGTCAGCTAATTCACTTTCCAAAACATACCAAATCCAAATTGTTGCTCGAGACGAATTCCAATAAAGACCAAGCTCAACATATTTGCAACCAGATGAATGACGCCGGCATGCAACCACATACAAGTCAAAAGCCTCCATCCTTGGTGCTCATGCACCACTCTGTTCCATTCAAGCGCACCCATCTTTACCAACCTGAAACAGCAAAATACACAGTGCAGGTGATTCAAAATATTGATGGCAAAGTTTACTCCTTTATATACCAGTTGAGACATAATGTTGCTAACCTGACAGCAATAGTTAATCAATATGATGATTCAAAATCCATACTAGAGTTACAACCAAGAGAAAGAGCAAAAAGTAAACTTTGTGTTGTTAACATTAATAGTGAAGCAAAAGCCTAAGACGAGGTAAGTCTAAAAATCACAAAAAGCAATCAGTCTTTGAGCCAAAATAAAGCAGAACTAAGAAAAAGCAAAGAACTTACATCAACTTTGTATTTCGCCATTTTTAATATTCAACAAAGGTGAAAGTAACAGCAGATGCGCAAAATCAAAACCAACGGATAAAATAGCCAAATTAATTTTAAAAAGACTACAATAAATCCCAAGTTCAAACGATACCAGATCTAACCATAAAAAAATTCAACCTCTATCCTGCAGCTCATAAAAATCAAGCAATTTTATTGAACCCTAAATGCTTACGTATCAGAGGAGGGTCCGAGGAGGGGATTTTGGCGGAGCGGCTGGAAGGAGAACCGATGGAGAAATTTTGCGACGCAAGAGCCGTAAGGGTTCTCGTGGTTGGGGCAATTGTTAACGAACATCGAAACAATAAACACCGCCACGTTCGCCACCACGAACAGCGGCACAAGCCATGATGTCCACACCCTCTCCTCTGTGCCCCCTTCGTAGTAGTATCCTCCCGCTCCACCACCGCCGTAGTACCCTCTGTTTTTCCCTCTCTCTACGTCCGCGCCCGCCATCGCCGCCGTTGTTGCTCTATTCTCCCTCTGGGTTGTGGGTGATGGTGGTGAGAAGCTTGGGCGTGGTTATATCATGGTGGTGGTTTGGTTGAGTTCTGGCTTACTTGACTTAGAAGAGGGAGGAGAGAAGGTCTCCAACTTTTTTAATGAATGAGAGAGAGAAGAACACGAGACGCGGTTTTTGGTCGTGATTTATAATGCTAACGTAACTACGGAAGCGTAACCGCCGACGATTAACGGCAAGCAACCAGGCAGGCGCACTTAACCGGTTTTTGAAGCAACTAGGATGGGCTCGGTGGTAACGCCGTTAGTGGGGGTACTTCTGCTCGCTGGCGACGTGGTCAGTTTGTCGGTCAGGGCTCATCCCATGTGCTGGAAACAGCTTTATACAACGGCCATTTACATAAATACAGTTTTTTTATTTTCCATTTTTTTTGGACGTTTATTTAACAATGAAAACAGGGCCCGTCTAATTTTTTAGCTTAGTTTTTCTATCTTTATAGAGGGTAGTACAAGTAGTAGCAATAAATTTACAAAAAAATTATTAATTTATATATTAAATGACAAAAAATAAAAAATAAAAAATTTTAATATAAAATTTAAATATTGATAGTATCTATAATTTTAAAGTTAATTTTTTTTAAAAAAAAATTGAAATATATGATCTAAGTCTTTTAAGTTCAACTTGTTTAAAGCAAATTTTAAATTTTTACCTTATTAAATTTGGAGCATAAAATATTTTTTAAAAAAAATTCATAACCAAATTATATATTTATTGTGTAAAATAATATTTTAAATTATGTCTTTTTTTTTTAATTAGTAAATTTTTATAAATCAGTTATAAATAAATAACATTCATCTCTTTATTGTGGTTTAGCTCTCCAACAGTACCTTGATGCAAGTTCGTGCATCCGTACGTACAAATAGCCGGCTGTCTCTCCAGATCTTCCGCCACGTGTTCTTTGGTGAAGTGCAAGTTCTGGGAGGCGGCTCCCCTGCGTCGGCTGAAGCAGGGAGTAGGAAAACGGACGGCCGAGATCGGTCGATCCGAAATAATACGGATTTTGAGATTTCGTATAAAATTTTCGGCGACTTATTTGATCTATGTTTAAGTATTTTTTGAAAAAATTTTGAACTACAGAGTTATAGATTTTGATGAGATCTACAATTTTGTAGTTGAAGTTTTTTCGAAAAAATACCAAAACATATATCAAAATGATTATCTAAGTTTTTTATTATCATTTCGGTATATTTTTGGACATTTTTTCGAAAAATCTTCAACTACAAAGTTGTAGATCTCATCAAAATCTATAATTTTGTAGTTCAAAATTTTTTCAAAAAATATTTAAACATAGGTCAAATAAGTCGACGAAAATTTTATACAAAATTTCGAGATCCGTATTTTTCGGATCGGCCGATCTCGGCCGTCCGTTTTCTACTTCCTGCTTCAGAGCCGCGTCCCAAGTTCTGGAGGGTGGTTGGCACTATCTAGATGATGTTAGAGGTGGATAGACCTGGCAAATGGGCGGGTTGGGTCGGACCCGTCCGCGGGTCGTCAAATCGCGGGTCAATGGGTCGCGGGTCAAAAACTTACCCGCTCTCAAGTTATCTAAATATTGATACCCGTATCCGCCCGCGGGTAATGCGGGTGGGTATGCGGGTACCCGTCTTATACTCATTTTTCTTACACAAGAAAAATTATTGTCTCCCGAATTATGTTATGTTGCGATAGTGCAATTAATAGTTGTTGGAAATCTACTTGCTAATAAGTGGTTCGAAGAATAACCTTTAGCTATCTGATTTTATGCACTACAACTACCAGAAGACTAGCATGTAGCTCTTTATCTGAGGAGAAGAATATGCTTTATGGAAGATTACTCAAAGCAGTCTATAATTCCAAAGAAGAAAACTAATGGATACAGAAACAAATTAAAAAAAAAGAGAAGATAATAGTCTACTACAAAAACTAGCAGTCTACTACATAAACTTGAACTTAGAAGTCAGACTCAAAAAGATTCAGAACTGGAAGTATGGATAATGATTATTTCCAAGCTTTTAACAGTCGGGCCCTCTAAGAATTTGACCGATGACTGTTAACAATTTGATGTGAAAATTTTGACCATCCTAACAACTGGATGTGAAGTATGCTACAAGACTATTCAATGTTGCGTTATTAGAATACGGGTACCCGCCTACCCGCGGGTACCCGCCCGCCAGACCCGCTATATGCGGGTGGGTATGGGTCGTACCCGCTTTTATTATTCAAGAGTGAATTATTTACCCGTACCCGCCCATTTGCGGGCGGATATGGGTAAACCCGTAGTTGCGGGTAATTTTTGCCGGACGGGCGGGTATGGGTAAACCCGTAGTTGCGAGTAATTTTTGCCGGGTCTAGAGGTGGATGACACTGACACATCATGAGATATATATATATATATAATCATAAGATATCTTTAAGTTTTAAAAAATTTGGTCTCATCCCTTACAATTAATATCCACTCAGTTTAATTTTTAAAATAAAACAAATACGCGGATGTTATTTGGCACGCGAAAACTCGTTTTTGACGGTTGAAATATAAAGTGCACGAATCGAATGACTGAAATATGATTCTCTTTTAAATCTTTGACGGCTGAATACTTGGAATATTGTGGATTAGTTTATAATTAATAACTCTATAGACTGTGTTTAGATGGAAAAAAAATAATAAGTGAAATAAAAATAATAAAAAATTATAAATTATGGTTAAAAAGTAAAATTCCGATTTTATTGAAATATTATATTTTAATTATAATCTATCAGTCGGTATTAGATTAGGACCATAATCTGAAAATAATATTTCAATAGATATTGTCATGAACCAGATATCGAATATTGATGCTCTATTCCACCACATTAGTAATTGCAGCTAAAAATTCGCATTTTTCACTTTAGAACTATTTGTGATATTTGAACCTGCAATATATAATTAAAAAGACATATAATGCATTGCTAGATCCATAAGTGGAAAATTAACTACTGACAAAAAGTTCTGCCCTAAAATTTTTTTGGAAAAGTTACTGTTCAGTCCCCCGTTTCTCGTTTTTGACTGTTCAATCCCCCGAAACGCGTTTTTCCGCCGACGTGGCGGCGCGCGCGTGCCGCCACGTGGCGTTTCGGAGGGCTGAATCGCGATACTCCAAAATTAGGAGGGCTGAACAGTAATTTTTCTAATTTTTTTTTTCCTGCCATTGAGAATTTTCATGGGGATCTATCTGGAATGGAGAGGTGATCGTTGGGACAATCAATGGACCGGACTGGAATTAATTTCTCTACTGAGTGAAGATCTCTCTGTATCTTATGTAAAAAAAAATAGATCTCTCTGTATTAGTGATAGCGTTATTTTGTAATTTGCACGGTTAGTTCGTTAATTGCAATTATTTTGTGGATGTTGATTGCGTCAAGCCTTTGACAATTTTGTGTTTGAAGTTTCGTTTAACCACTACTTAGACCCCTCCCCCCTTTTTTTATTGATCTGATGAGAACATACGCTAACTGCTCCATGACAATGGAGTTCAACATGATAGAAGCATATCATTTTGCTTCGATAACAGATTTGTCACTTTTCATAACCCTTGATGGCTCTAATTCAATTAAGAATCATATATTACGCATTCAGATTTATATTGCACAAATTTCAAGCTACATATTTATAATTATCATTATATCACAAATTATGGTGGTCCTAATATACAACAATACTTTTTGATTAATTTTTCTTTTCTTAGAAGAAGTAGAGGGGGTATTAAGTTCCTCCACTAACTCTTTGTTTTTATTTTATTTTTTTATTTTTTTTTTGAGAAAACTGAGTAGGAAAATCACCCTCCATAGCACTTCATTCATTAAGAATATGAAAAAACGACAAAGTAAAATTCAAGAGCTAAAAACTCACTAGTAAAATTCAAGAGCTAAAAACTTACTTTAACGAAAAAAAAATAAAATAATTAAAGTTGAAGATATATAAAAAAAAGGAACTCTCTCAAATAATACGATTTTTTGTTGGGATAATACGTCATCCAGAAAGAACATAGTGTAACAATCTCTGCCATAATCTCCCTTTGTGACCTTATCTTAGTTTTAGAGAATCTTACATTACGTTCCTTCCAACAAACCCATTAGATAGCAGCAACATAAAGGTCCCAACCTGATCTAAGCTTATTCGTAAAATTATCCGTCATCCACTTAGTCAACATATCTGTCGTAGTGGTAGGCAAATCGTTACTATTAATTTTACTCAGCGGTGTGCGCCAAAGTGGTATCAAGAAGGCATAAAGAAGTAGAAGATGGTCTCCGTATTAGTTTTACACATAACACACATACTCAGGCCCAAAAAAAATCTCTTTTTGAGATATTATAATCAGTAAGAATTCTATTCTTACTAGCCAACCAGATGAATATCTTAACCTTTTTAGGAATGAAAATTTTTCAAATAACCGTAGTGAAATCACATCTCATAACGCCATCATTGATAACACTATCTAAACTCTTGACAGAAAAGATCTCATCGGCCGTCCACTCCCACAATAACCTGTCTATATTGTGTTAAGGGCTAACATCGACAATCCAATATAGTAACTTTCCTTTTCATATTGGTGCACATTGTCATCATTGGTTCTGATATAAACTCTTCATGCACCATTCCTGTAAAATGATACAACAGAACTTTTTATATTGGGACATATACGAAACAAGTTAGGAAACATTGTCTTGAAAGGCTTATCACCGAACCAAACGTCAGAAATTAATGTACTTACAATTTTTCAAGTTTATAAGAAGTTCCACTCATGAATGCACTTTTAGCTTTAAAAATACCTTTGCAGATTGCCAATGCATTAGGAGAAATACTTTTTTCGTGCAACAGTTTACACCTTTTATATATGTCAGTCAAAACCAAATCTTTCCATACTTCATCGCCTCCATTGAATAGTCTCCACCACCACTTACTTAAGAGAGCAATATTAAGATCTCTAATATCTTTAATGTCCAACCCACCTTGCCTTCGTGCTTACAAACCTGACGCCAATTAACAAGACAAAGACCTCCAGGGATGTCTTTTCTTCCTTTCAATAAGAAGGCTCCCTAATAGAATCCACTCTCTTAATAAACCAAGTCGATGCCCAGAAACATGAAAGAAAATATATCGATAGCTGCGTGATACATAATTGATTAAAATTAATCGTCCTCCTAAAGATAGTAATTTGCTCATTCACCCTTCCACTTCCTTCTCAATCTTACTTAACAGTGGAAGCCAGTCTTCCTTTTTGAGAGCCTGAGTCATGTAAAGGAAAGCCAAGATATTTCACAGGAAGCTCAACAATAGAACATTGTAGTATGCTTGCAATAGCATTATGATTAGATCCAGAACTTGAAGGCCAAGTAACTTTGGACTTGGGGAAGTTTATTTGAAGCCCAAAAATCCATTGGAAATAGTAAGAATATCTTTAACTCTTGTTGCCATTGTAGAATTACCTTCCCAGAAAATAAGGGTGTCGTCTGCACAAGATTTTTCATGCTGTGCCAAGTCGAGTATTGGCAAATCTAAAGTTCGGCACGTGCCAACTGCGCCGACCCGTATAATTTATTATATTTAAAATATTAAAATTATTTAAATAATAATAAGTAATTATGGATTTAAATAAAAAAAATAAAATATAAAGGCTCCAATTACATATCTAAAACAGATAGTACGAATTATTTTGTGTCGGATTTCGGTACATTAAATTCAAGATGTGCCGAACTTGCCGATAATAAAATATTATTTTTTATATTTTTTATTATTTATTATAATATTTTTTTTAATTTTTTATAGGTATTTAATTTTTAAAATTGAAAAAGAAAGAAATAGGGTCACACGCCCGAAAATCGTGCACCGTCGCTTTTTTTTTTAAAAAAAAAAACAAAGATTGAGAAAGAGAAAACAAAGATAAAAAAACGCGAGGAGGAAATTTGGATCTTCCTCCTCCATCTCCTACCACCCATTCTTACGATTGTCAGTAATCCTAACCATACATATAATTCTAGAGAAAATTTGGAGAGGAGTATACTAGTGCTGCTAGTTTTCAAGCTAGTGTAAGCTCATCTTCTAAAGATTGTTGTATTTCCTTTTCCTAATAACCAAACAAAACATTAGTTCAAAGAGGAAAGGTACATCTCTTGTTAGAGTTTGAACTACCACTTTATCCAAAAAATAGCACTTTCCTTAATCACTTGAAATCGGTGACATATACAGCTGACATATCCCGTATTTGTAATTTATTTACCTATTCTCAGCGATATTGTACTAGGATAATATCAATATTGTCCGATAAATATTATATAGAAATAGTCAAATATCTGATTCTGGGTAAACATAGTTTATTATTATGACGGTATCTAATCTATTATAATACTTGTGTTGTAAATGAGGTTGCTTGGATCTTTCATACTATCTAGTTTATAATTTCTGTAAATATTCTCTTGTAAATCTATAAACTCCTAAAATAACAAATACAACTATTCTTTCCTAATTTGTATGTTTTTTTGGCAAATACCTACTCAGTCATCGGCGCATGAACTCTTGCACCTATCCAGGAAACATATTAGTGAATTTTCAATCCCGGTTAGATCAAAAAGACAAAATAGAAAAAGCAAGCAACAAAAACAGAAAGCACCTGGTGTTTACATTTTCAGCCTTGATTCCAAACGTAGTTTCTTATCCAAAAATGCCAGTGCATCGCAATCTTCTCCGAAAAATCATGTAGGGATTGAACTATGCGTGCTACCGACGTGAAGTATGTCCGTATAAAGTGATTTCGAGAAATTCACATTTAACTATGGCAGTTCTTGAAAATGGATGACATACCAAACTAAAACACTTGCCAACTAAAGAACCAATTCAATATTGAAATGCACCAATTAAATATGATAAGCTCTTCCAAGAATTATTAAGGAGAGGTCCATCACCTACTACTTCTCTGAAGTATTCGAGAGTTCCATCATTCCCATGAAGATGAAAAGCCCCATGGTTGCGGTTGTTCGAAACTTCTAACCTCATTCCGTACCGTGACAAGATTAAACCGTGAGTTCACTCCTACCTCAATGTAAAATCCCTTTCTTTCTTTTTTTTCTTTGTTTTTTTGGGTTAGTTACTCTTCGGATTATGGCTACTATAGAAAACTAGCTACTCTTTATCTATGCAAGTAGATCTGACCCTTCATCAAAATAACAATCGGCCGGGAATCCAGACAGCATAATCCATTGTGCACACAACTGTTTACTAAAAAAATTCTAATAGTCCATGCGGAAAAGAATCGAGATATCATAGTTAGTGAGCCATGCTCAAAACAGTCGACCATACGCGTAGGTGCCATTCCTCAAGGCAGTTCATCTATATTTATTTCTTCTTTTGTTTCATTTAATTGCTCATTTTCAGCAACGTGAGCAATGCATATATCTAACTGCATTTGAAGAATTTTTGCTTGTACCTTTTATTTTGTTTACTGATCTCCGGCATAGTTAGCCACTTAACCCAGAGTTAAAACCTTACCTCTTTTGTCTTTACCTTTTATCTACAGGCTGATAGTACTGAGTAGCAGATCAGAAAAGCAAACCATATCAGAGCTCCATACCTCTTAAAAACGTAGTTAAAAAAAAAAAAATTCAGAGCTCGAAGCTAGTGCGCCAGGTTTGAAGCAATGTCAGATACCGGTTCGATCTACATTCCACGCGATGTGTTGGTGGAGATTCATCGTAGGCTTCCAATGAAGTCACTTCAGAGGTTCAAGTGTGTCTGCCAGCGCTGGTACTCTACAATACTTGACATCATTAATGATCGTCGACAACAAATGCGGAGCATAACATCTCTTCTCATAATCCACGGCAACGACAATGGAGACACCACAATCTCGCTTACCAATTACAAAGTAGATAAAAAGACCGTGTCTGAGATCGATCTGCCAGCACCAGGGAGAGGAGCTTTCCTCCTTTCCAACTCCGTTAATGGTTTAGTCTGCGTTTATGGAAAAAGACGGTCTTATCTGATCAACCCTAAAACCGAAGAATCGATCTTACTCCCAAAATACCCTGAAATTCAAGAGAAGATCTCCTTTTTAGGGTTAGGTTACGATCGGGGCACCGGTTCGTACAAAATCTTGGTAGTCTTCGAATCATGTATATGTAGGGCACTTACTGTTGGAACCAGGGAATGGAGGTACATCTGCCATGAATTCGGTAACGTTTACTCGCGTTCTGCAGCTTTGTTCTTGCATGGATCTCTGCATATAATTGCATACAATTACGAGTTAAACGAGTACATCAGAACGATCAGTATCAGGGATGAAGAACTCGGGCTCATTGAAACTCCGGTCACTACGTCCGCCCTAACGGCGTCTTCACCGTCTTTGATCGACTTAGAAGGGCGACTGGGCTACATTCGCGCGAACCCTAGTAATTCAACCGAGTTATCTGTGTGGACGCTTACAGATGAACGTGAGTGGGAGAAGGCTTTCAACGTTGATCTGGATTTGTTGGACAGGGATTTGGGTGAACTTATTTATTCAACGGCCATGTTTGATGCGAAAATACTGATTTCCAGCCATGGAAACGCCATGTTTAGCTACGACTATGAGAAAGATGAATTTGAGCCGCTTGAATGTATCTGTAAGGGTTTTGCTCCGTACGTAGCTTATTTGGAGAGCTCCGTGTCGCCGAGCAGCATACTTAGTTAGCTACTTTAAATTTGATGGTAGTATAGTTTATTGTTTGTTAAAACATATATTTTTGGAAATTATCGAGTATAAAGGAAGTGTCTCGATACTTGATCTACCAATGAAATCCTTATTAAACTTTTTTTTTTCCTTTTATTGAATCTCAAGAGAATTTGAATATATTTCAAAATAATGGTTACTTTTATTGGTATACTTTCCTTAGAATATCCTTTTTTTTGTTACTTTGATTGACAGAACAAAAAGGTTCTGGTGGAGGAGCTCTGTAGTACTCATTTTAGAATGAACTTCAAAACTGTATTTTTGATGGCCTATTATGTAATATAAATTGTTGATTTATCATAGATTCCCCCCTCCCCCTAGGTTTTTGAGATTGTACCAATTTACCAATAGGGTTTTTCACAAAGAAATTGCTCCCTTACTTTTGAAATTCTATTAGATTACTCCTTTTAGTTCCATTATCTGTTAAATTCAACTAAAAGTAACCATTTTATTGATAAATTAATATTCGTTTTTACACTAGAGGCAACACAAGGACATAAATTCTTAATTTGTTTTTTGTCAAAATGTAAAGATTAACTAAATGGGTAATACTAATAACATATCATGGACAAAAGGCCATTTCTTACTTTAAGAAAAATGGCAAATGCTTCAAAACAAATTCAAAATGTAGGGTCAATTTCATAGCAAGAATAAAGGGGCAAAGTGATACAAACTCTCAAGAACGACAAGTTCTTGAGGCAATTATACTCGATTTCCAGAAGAAAGTGTCATGCATTGATGTTTCAGCTCCCAATATCTCGAACCTGTACGGTAAAATTGACACAACAGAATTGTATACATAATTAATGGTGATGTTCACCTAATTCGAGTTTCCTGCTTGTAAAATGGTCCCAAAATGGTCACACGAAAGTGACTACATATCATAAGTCCTGTCCTCCTGCCAACCCAAAAAGCTCCTTAATGGTTACAAATTTGGATGCTGGATCAAAAATGCCATGTTCAGGACACCTAAGTTGAGTTCAGATCGGACCATCCACTCGGCGATAAAGTTGCCATCAAGGAAGTTATCTGTTATGGCAGCCGTACAGAATTGAGATGGTTGCAAACAAAAAAAATTTTAAAAATTTTTTTTTTTTTAAACTTTAGGCAACAAATTCAGCCTTTTGTGTGACAGCTTTTCATGATCGTATACTTGAGTTGTCGGCACTTGCTTACTTCTTCTACTTCTTCTTCATGATATTTGCCTATCGGATGTTTGACAGAAACACAGTGGAGTGACAGAGGAAGATACACTATATCATAAGCTATTAAACTTAACGTGAAGTTGTTTGCTTCATTCTGTTCATATTGGATGCATTATCATAATTCGTTGCAAAAGTTATATTATTCCGAATTTTTTGCCCGAATATGTCTTGTATCATATTATGTGTTTGTGGTAGGGTGTGTCAAAGATTGAGAATGCATGTGATGTTAGAAATGCTTAGGCAAGATTATATTTTGACTCCTAAACTTAAAAAAAAAAGGCCATAATAATCCAGAACTATAAAAAAATCCATAGTAATCTTGAGTTTTTAAACGTTGACCCCATTGCTAACATGTCTTTTCTATCTGATGAGGCACATTTATAAAGTTGAACTGTAGTTTTAACATTTTTCTTCTCGCCCAATAAAGGGTATAAAGGACTTTAACTAGCATCACGACGTCGCCATTAAAGGGTTTCAAGGGCGGTAGCGAGGATTCCCTTGAAGCAAGGACGTGTAGGATGAGGGAGGGAAATATTTTTCAATTCCAATTATAATTTTCGATATTTACACCAAACTCAAAAACTCATATTCAAAAATATTTTTTAAAAAAATTTATGAACTACAGAATTATTTAGAATGATAAAATATAACTTTATAGTTGTAATGTTTTTCAAATAGTATAATAAAATATTTTAAAATTATTATAAAAAATGCTAGCACAAATATTAGTTATATTTGTACATATTATTTTTATTTATTTATTTGATATTATGAAAAAAAAATATTATTTTTTTAAATTTAAATTTACTTAATTTATTTTTTAAAAATGAATTTGAATTTATAAAGTTTTAAATAAAAAATCTATTAAATTGAGTACAAACAGAAACTTATAATGGAACATTATAAAACTTGTCATGAGTGGACAGATGAGTGGGTTTACAGGCATAAGCAGCGGCGGGGTCGATTTGCGAGGCGATGTTTTTGCATCCAACCTTGCTGGCTTGCTCATAACATGGGTAGTCGCCCTCGGGACCTGGCGCTGGCGGGCATACTGCAAGGCAAGTTCGATACGGCCATCGCGGAGTCGCATGATGTTGACGAATCCGGGCTGCTTGGGGCGTTGTCGATCGGTGGCCTGGAGGATTGCGGTCGTGAGAGGTCGTGCAGTTTCTTCTGATCGAAGTACTCTAACAGTGTCAGCAATCGCAACGCGTTCTTGAATCCCCTGAGGCAGTGCTTCGCTCCCAGCGTCGTATGGCAGCGTTGTATGTCGCCGTCGATCACGAGGTGATTGTCTGCCACCTTCGTTTTTGTGAGGTAACTATTGTACACGCTGTAGTCAATGAATGCGTCCAACACCGAGCGCAGGTGACAGCTAAAATGAGAGAAGACGATAGCATAATAAGGATACAAAAAAAATGCTGCTACCTCTATAAATTCAATAATCCGTATTATTAAAAACTAAATAGTTTTTCAAAATTTAAAATAAAAATTAATAAAATATACAATTTTATCTATATTTATAAATAGATATTGCGGGACTCTAAAATTTAACAAATTTATAATAATTTCAGAAATAATATTTAAATCCGCTACAAATTCGTTAACTATAGAGTTTCATAATATCTATTTAAAAATATTTTTAAAAAATTTAATTAGCTTAAATCTATAACTTATATATTGAATATTTTTTTTCAAAATATTTTCAATTTTTTTTAAATTATTTAATTAAATAGAAAGTGGGTTTAATAATTTATTGGTGTATCTGTTAGTATACATAGCAGCGTTCTAAGGATAAGATAACACCTTCCTCCTGGTGGGCCCACACTATTTTTTTTTAGAAAAATTGCGTTTTAGCCCTCCTAATTTTGGGGTCGCGCGATTCAGCCCCCCGAAACGCCACGTGGCGGCATGTGCGCGCCGCCACGTCGGCAGGGAAACGCGTTTCGGGGGCTGAAAAGTCAATTTTGGAAAACGGGGGGCTGAAACGCAATTTTTCCTTTTTTTTTTCTTTTTTAATAACGAATCGAAAACTAATAACTGAAGGGCAGCCAAATGGACTCATCATCAAGATAAGTAGAGAAATAGACATAAACAAAAAAAAAAAAAACAAAAAAAACAAAAAAAACAAAGTGATACCGGTGCCCTCAGCAAGCATAAGAAATTTCACTAAATCTGCTATCTATTTTAATAACAATCAAAAATAAAAGTATAGAGTATATTTTTTTTAAAAAAAAATTAATATAAAAATTATAGATTTTGATGAGATTTATAATTTATATATTAATAATATTTTTAAAATATTTCTAAATATATATTTTAAGGCTACAAAACTTAACAGGCTTGAAATAAATTTTCAAACTATTTTTAATGCCTATTATTTGAAGTTTCAAAATTTTTATTTCGAAATATTTTTTGAAAATTATTTCAACATCAATGTTTTATATTTTATTAAAACCTACAAGTTGATTTTTTTTTTTTTTTAAATGCTCCCATAATTAGGGCTGAGCATTCGGGTCAATCCGACCCGAACCGACCCGAACCGAAATTCTTAAGGCCGACCCGAACCAAATACTTTCAGACACGAACCGACCCGAATTTCGTGTCAACCCGAACCGACCCGAACCGACTAAAATTCGGGTCAGTTCGGGTTGACCCGAATAATAGAAAAAAAATATTTTTATTCAATATCAATTCAGATTTGGGTTGGTTAGGGTCAACCCGAATTGTTGTAATATGAATATTTTGTTTAAAAAAAAAAATTAGCATATAAAAACTAACGAAAACTAACTAAAATGTAACTCGCGAGGATAATTTGGGTCCAACCCGAACCAAACCGAAATTCAACCACCCCAACGAAAACTAACTAAAATGTAACTCGCGAGGATAATTCGGGTCCAACCCGAACCGAACCGAAATTCAACCACCAAACCCGAACCGAATAATATAGACCCGAATTATTAAAATATCGACCCTAACCGAACCCGAAATTTTGGCTTTGTTCGGATCGGTTCGGTTCGGTTTTTCGGGTAGGTTCGGGTAATGCTCAGCCCTACCCATAATGGTGGGTTAGTCGGGGTAACCAGCATTTTCCCCAAAAAAGCTAACAATAAGATTTAGGAGAGTTGTCTAAAAAATTGAAAGGGTTACTTTGTAATTTGAAATAGATTGGCATTATGGCGAAAGTTCTTGGTCACAAATATTTCCATATTTGTATTACTTAATACATTTTCCATTCAGGTAAAGCAAACTGTAGATGGCTGAGAATCCAGCAAATGTTTTTCTCCAATAATTTTTTTGTGAAGATTAGTGTAATAATTAATTAAAGTAATTTCATTAATTAAGTATATTAATTAATTATTTTGAGAATAAGTCTATTATTCTTTTTTTTTTCTCCAAAAAGAAAAAAAAAATCAGGCATTCGCTGATGTGCATGGCAGGGAGAGGACCGAGCGCTATATGGAAACAGAGAGGTCAGCTCACACGAATGTTATATAAATCAAATATGAAAAAATATATATATTCATGGTTGGACTCTTATCATTAATCCAAAATCATATTGCACAATCTAAGTCAAGTATTTACAGACCACTAGCAATTCTGACTAAGTCATGGCCTAAAACAGTTGAGTGTGAAAGTGAGACTTCATTCTACGAATTTATTAAACTTCAGCTCTTTGTATGCCCCCCTCTCTCTCTAACACAGACAAATAAACCACAAATTAGTATCTCATAACACTAACCTGATTTTAACATTACTATAAATTTTAATTCGCAGCACTACTGTATATTATAATATAATACTACAATAGATATTACTTGTTTGAAGTATTTTTCGTTCAATATTATGATATAATACTATTAACACTACGATATATAACTTATAATACTATACTAATTGTCTGAAAAACTAAAAAATTTATAAGTTTTTAAATAAAATTGAATTGGAAGATATTTAAAAAGCAGGACCGATTTATCATTTACCTATCATTTTTTGAAGACATAGCACCATCATCCATAAACTTAGATTTGGCACCATTAGCACTGTGCTGCTGGCCTCTGATTTTCTGTAATAAATAAAAGAAAAACAAAACATATTTGATGATTTTGCTAAAAATATCTGCCTTGTATCTGGTTCAGGAGCATATGTCTGACTTCTCAGCCATTGAATTGTTTTCTAATAACTTTTTTAAGATAACATGGTATATGAATCAGAATTAGAATAGGTTGGGTTCATATCAGTCATACACAAGTACTCAGTGGCGGATCCAGAAATTACGTTAAGTGGGGTCAGAAAAAAATAAACAATATTTTATAATAATACAATAATAAGTTGCTAACTATTTGAATATCATATCAATTTTAAAAAATTCGTAAATATTTAATTCTGAACTACAATATAAAATAGTTCAAAGTATCTACGAACGTTTAAAAACACCCCAAAATATAAATTCAAACTCTAAATTTAATCGTAATAAATACAAAAAAAAGAAGTAAAAATTATGAAAAAAAAATCAAATTTCATTCAACAGCAAAATCAAACTTTAGGATGTTCGTAAATATTTTGGGGTATTCGTAAATATTTGTATATATTACGGAATATTGTAGAGTGCTCATAAATATTTTTGGGTGTTTGTAAGTGTTCTCGAGTATTCTGAGGTGTTTGTGAGTGTTCTAGATAATTTTAGGATATTCTGAAATATTCGTGAGTATTTTAAGATATTTGTAAGTGTTTGTGACTTTTAGGTAATTTCATATACAAACTCCAAAAAATTTTAATAATTTTAATTTTTGAATAAAAAATAATAATCATATACTATACTAAAAATACACACACACACACACACACACACACACATATATATATATATATATATATATATATATATATAATCAAGTGGGGTCATTTGACCCCACTTGCTATATGGTGGATCCGCCCTTGCAAGTACTCCTAAAAGTCAATAAATCCAGATCAAATTGAGCAGATAATTTCCACGTAATCATAAAGGTCGTGCCTATTTTCATTATTAAAACTTTTAATTCGGTTGGTTCACTTCTACGGAAATTCAATAGGACCAAGTCATCGGATCAGTAGTTTAAAAGTTTTTTCAAATTTTAAATATTAATTATAAAGCATAATAAAAAAATAAAATTTTGATTTTAAAATTTTAAACGATATAGAAACATTATTCAAAAAATACTTTTAAAACAGTTCTGTCAAAAAATCACATAACAAGTAAAAATTGGTCTAGAGTTCACATCTAACTTCTGAGCATTTTCTAAAAACATTTAAGTATAAAATTAATATATTAGAAAATTCGATTTTTTTTTTAAAGAAATATTTAAACATTTGATCTTACTAAATTGTCGTAGAACCGTGCTGCTCTGCTTGATATAAATCTGTACCTGTAATATGAATCGTACAGCACAACAGTGTAGCGTTAAGGAGTGGGATCCGCTGCTCCCACTCCATCATCCCCTTAATAGAAGACATTGTAGTAATAAGTCCTATCTCTGGATCGTGGATGTTGTCTATCTTGGTTCATATAGCACCAGGATTTACCACATGGCAATAAACATGACGATGATCATTCCATGTCGAACGGAACGAGATCATGGTTGGATATCTCGGTGCAGTCTGAGGTCTCAAAAGCAGCTAAGGTTATTGAGCGATCGATTGTGGAAACAAATTCGTCAATAGTAACTACAAAATGATATATGGCAGACTATGAACGTATTAACATGATCATCTCGATTCCAGATCTTCAACATATTCGATTCCTTTTACCTTTTTTTAAAAGTTCGATTAGTGTCTATAAATATTCTGTACAGCTACGTAATATATGATTTTATTTTATATTTTAATGGAATTGGAAAGAATTAGTCTATAATATCGTGTGAGCTCGAATTTTAGGCATAAAAAATCGAGAAAGAGTGTGGTATCCCTATTCTCTGTTATTCTTGGTGCATTTATTTCATTACTTACGTACAAAATATTTTACATACAAAATATTTTGTGTTGTGTACGTTTATTTATGCATCTACTTAATTTTTCAATATTTAATATTTCCGTTGAACATCAGCTCAATCATTCAGATTCCTCGTTTTTAAGCAATTATATAATTTATTGGATCCTAGACAATCATTATTATTTTTCCCCATCACTGCGTTCTACTTCAGTAACTATATTGGTTAAAACTCTTTTTTAATAGACGTTTTTAGTGGCATTAACAGTTTGTTCATTAAATCACATATTCGTATGGTTAATTAATTCAAAATGAATTATCTTTTTTAAAAAAAAAAAATTCTGTAAAATTCTGTAATTAATTCAAAAATTCTGTAAAAATTCTGTAAAAAAATTCTGTAAAAAATTCTGTAATCACATATTCGTATGGTTAATAGATAGGAAACACAACGACATAGATAGGAAACACAATGATCTTCCAATAAATAGGAGCGGATAAGATTCGAATACGATAATAAAAATAATAATTTAAAAATAATTTTTATTAAATATTTAAATATAATATTAACACTAAAAATTGTGTATAATATAATATTTTAGATTTTTTAGACAAATTTAAATAGTAAGAATTTAATTCTATAAATACAATTAATAAAAATTATAATATTAAAGTTTATATTACTTATTACTATATATATTACTAATATTTTTATTTTATAAAAAATAAAAATATTTAAAAAAATGTAATTCAGATTTTTTTTTATGGGGCAATTCACGGACAACCCCTTATTTTATCTTTTGCATTTGATATACATGTCTGAAATTTTATTTTTATTTTTTAATTTTTAATCATTTTTCAGACATTTCTAATATATGTTCGATCATATCTATAATGTGTCCATATTGAATACGGTATTAATGCTATACAGAATAAAATTTTAGTCTGGTTGGTACTTACGCACTATCTTCATCCGTTGGTAGGCATGCTATGAAATAGAGTCGAGATGAAGGAACGCGGAAGACCAGTAGGCCGTAGAGCATGATGCTCTATTCATTTGGACTATTAAAATCCATGTATTTTTTAGGTGATTGCAAAATTCTATCTAACCTCCCAAAAAAGGTGTTCAACCAATACGACGGAATGTTTTATACCATAATTTTATGAGCGGCGGACACTAGCTACCATAACATGCGTGATACAGTGTAAATTCGAACTACCACATATTAGTAAAAGAACTGACCAATAGATAGAAAAAAGTCCAAATATCTCGAATAACCGAGGTGACATGCTGTCAATGTGTCTCTCATCAAATCTTGGAGTCGTCAGACCGAGGCCGACCTCAACTCTCGAAAACCGAGGTGACATGCACTTCAGATAGATCCAACGTTCGGACGAAGCGTCTAAAGTCTCAAGAGAGATCGCCTCTCAGCATCCAGTATTACTAATTAACTAAACTAACATTGGTTAGTATACCTTTAGGCAAGATGAAACAAATATAGCAATTTAAAAGTGTTGGCGTATGATTTAGATCGAATCCGAGCCAGACAAGTAACCAATCGGATTTATATGACCGACCATATATATATATATATATATATATATTAATATATATATATATATATATATATATATATATATATATATATATATATATATATATATATATATATAAGATTATAGACTCATGAAAAACTATAAGTGACATTAATAATTTCTAGAAAGACTTGGAGAGTGTATCTGGTAGTCACCCACATTGCCGGAGGGACGCCGGAGCATCGCCGAAGTTCAGGAGTGAGCGCGACAATACTTCGTTTCCGCACCAATACAAGGTATTTCGAGATACTCATTCTCTAGATCTGAGCATACTATGATCCTCGTGCATCTTCAAAAAGGTTGATTGGAAGAATCAATAATGTATCTAATTATGGTAGTTTGATTTACTTTGATGCTTTGAGGTTTATCATATAAGATGACTGAAATTTTCTACTCCCATTAAACTCCTATATTCTCTATTTTCACACCTCAAATATTTTGAAAAAACCTTTCAAAATAAAAGTTATAAATTTTGATAATATTTATAATTTTTATAATTAACATATTTTTTTAAATAAATATTTTTAAATAGGTATTTCGGAACTCCAAACTCTTAACAGGTTTTAAAATAATTTTTAAAACATGTTGAGACGTAAAGACTTTAAATTTTCAGAATGTTTATTTAAAAATACTTTTTAAAAAAAATTTAACATTTAACTATAAATCTCATTAAAATCTATAATTTTACTATATATATATATATATAGAGAGAGAGAGAGAGAGAAGAGAGAGAGAGAGAGAGAGAGAGAGAGAGAGATAATGGAATATTGAGAGGGGCAAAGAATTTCTATTCCATATAAATACTCCAATTCCTGTGACCAAAATGATAATCATATTAGATACCATCATATAACGCGTCGAACATACATATTCTGTTAGCCATATTCATGCAAACTAGTTCCATGTCCAAAATTACTTTATTTTCCATGTATTTAGGAAATTTTAAAAATACTAAAACGCATGTTAGCTTTTTTTTGTGGAAGTGAGGGCAATGTATTGCCATTAATACTAGAAATATATGCGAACCATTATAATCAGCATATAAACATGTTTATTTTGTATCATTGAAACAAAATTTAAGACAGTCAAAGAAAAGAAATAATGCATTTAGAAAGCGATATCAAATAAACTTGCATATATAAAACACAAAACATATGAAAACCACTATTAGCTCTAAACAAGCTGACTTCAGAAACAGGATTTAAACTCGACTTGGTTCAAAAAAACTCAGCTCGATTATATCAATTGAGCCGGGCTCGAATTAAATTGAGCCGGCCTCGAATTAAATCGAGCCGAGTTCCGTTTAATTGTATTAATTATGCTGAGCTCGAGTTAAGTTTTAACTAGAACTCGTTTAAATAAATTTATTATAAAAAATATTTAAATAAAATAGAAAAATTCGTTTAGACTCACGAGTCTAATGAGCCGAGCAACAAGATTCTCAAACTCGGCTCATTTAATTATTTTAACTTAAATTTGAACTCAACGACACTCGCGCTTGAGCTGAGCTTATACGAATTTCATCGTTTTCATAACAAAACTTCCCCAACCCTTACGGCTACATGTTTATTAAATTTGATAGTCGTGTTCTTTTTAAAATCACGGGAATTATTGGAGGGGAAAATGATATCTAGGTCTCTGTTGAGCTCCATATTTTCAATTATTTTGGAATAAATAGAAGATACGTATCTAATTAAGTTGGAATCTTATCATTTAATGCTGTTGCAAATTCCAGAAGGACAAACTGAGTACATCCTGTGTGGCCATAATTATAGACTAGATCCACAATACACTATTGATGAGTCCGCGGGCTGAGTTGGGTACGTGACATTCGTGACTACGCAGTTGATAGTAGTTAGTAGCTAGGGTGAGTAATAAACAAGAGATTTTACGTGGTTTGATTATTCACATAGTTTATGTCTACTAAAGTAAAGAAAAGCTCCATAAAATATTAATTACAGGGTAGGTAAGAAAGTTATTAGTAAAAAGGCGATGAATTCAATGAATTGATCCGAGAAACATGACGAAAATGGATGTTTTTCTTTTTGGGATAATGACGTATCAGCCTCCCATTTTGAATTCTTTGGACAGATCAGTCCATCTGTTTAAAAAATGGACAGATCAGCCTCTCCGCTACTGTTTCGAATTTTTTTCGGACAAAAATATCCTCGTTTCGCCGAGGCCGAGACTAACTATCTAGAAGTATTTTTTGGAAAAATTTTAAACATGTAAGTTATAGATCTCGTCGAGATCTACAATTTTTATGTTTAAAAGCTTTTCAAAAAATGCTTTTAGATAGATGTTTTCTGCGTCCAAACTGTTTTAGCAATTTCGGGTCGAGCTGGTTACACTTCGGAACTCAAAAACACCTATTTTAAAATATTTTTTGGAATAATATTCAACATGAAAGTTGTAGATCTCAACGAGCTCTACAACTTTTATGTTCAAACTTTTTTTAAAAAATACTTCTAGATAGATATTTTTGGTATCCGAACTGTTAACGAGTATTGAAATATTTTTGTCCGAAAAAAATTCAAACAGTGTTTGAGAGGTTGATTTGATAGGTTTTTGAAATGGAGGGCTGATCTGGTACTTTTGAAACCTTGGGGGGCTGATATGGTATAAGCTCTTTCTTTTTTCCAGGGAAGTTCTCCTAGGAGTGATTGTTTGGTCTCTTGTTGTTAGTAAAATGTTTACAAGTATGTAGTTTGAGTGCATAGATGCTATTAGATTTGCTAATGCGCTTTTCTGCAATAACTTGTATTTTATCTATAGTAGTATCTGACTCTCATTTTATTAATTATATGCACTAATTTTGAGGTGATGGTGGAAGAGAGGGAGGTGTGTCAGTGAACCGCATTCTCTATTTGACACTAGAATTATGTTCGGGCTTTTTTTATCATGCTTCTGTCTCTGTGGAGCGGAGGTAAGATGAAACATAATCCATTGGTTGCAACACAGGTTTCCAAAGGGGGGCGCGCATGGATGTCTGCCTGCTTACAGCAACGGACATGATTTATGATGTTAGTTAACAAGACATAAGTATGGATTAGCTGTCAGTTATCACCTTGCCATTTTAGTCCAATTGAGTTTTAAGGGTTAGCATTACTAGAGATCCTGCTGCCCATGGCGGATGCCCCGGAGCTAGCTCGCCTCTTTTTGTAGGATTTCTGGCAACTCGTGTTTGAACCTTAAGGTCAATCCATATCACTAATAAATTTTCCTAATTATTCATCCATCTTCTATTGATACTAGCTTCATCTCAAATTAGAATAATTCAGAATACTTGAATAGGTGTAAAAGTATATAAAAGTATGTGAATAAATACGGTCAACCAACTCTCTACTTATGTATAGAGCAATCATTTATCATCCAACATAGAGGGCATAAGACTATCCTTATACGTTTGCCAGTTTATGATGGGGCGTACGCTTGCCACCACACTTGGTGTGGGCTATTTGAACTTCATATAATGAGGTGACCTAGTATAGGAAGCTTTTTTACCATTTCGTCTTGCTAGATTGGTCTTTACACAAACGTGATAGTTTACCGATAAAATGGATGACTATAACTGTCGAGTTTCAGTCTCGTCCTCTCCGATATAGAAAAAAATATTTCAAATTTTAAAAAAATATTATAAAAATTATGTAATTTATGTGTATGTGTATTTTTTAACATACAAAAAGATAATATTTTATCTTCTAATTATTAATAAGTGTCGAGGTTAGAAAATTATATTTAATAAAATAATACGATTCATTCAAGAATAGAGTTCATCTTTTTTTTGGGTCAAGAAGAATAGTTCATCTTGCAATTAAGAAAAGCAAGTAACTGATACACGAATACCCCAACTAACTACAACCAGGAAACCGTACGCCACGCTAACCACAGCACAAGGTTCACGCACCAAACTCGTAAGAAGGGCGTGGGTCAGTAATGGATCACGGGTCTGTCTCGAACCCGCCACCCGTTATTCATTTTGTGTGTGCGGTGCGGACATTTATTGGCCCCCGCCCCCTCGGTGCGGAATTTATTGCATCCGGATCTCCCTCCCACCATCGTCACCTTCCCATTCGCGTCAGGCTGAAATTGTTTCGTAACGCAGTCCAGAAAATCTTAGACCGTCCGATCATGATCAGAGGGACGGTACGTGTGGAGATATTCTAATACCAGCTAATACATGCAATTTCAGAGGTGGGCAACAGGAGGTCAAAATAGGTTTAGACACTCTCCTATGTCCCCATTTGTATAGTCACTTTCCGTCACTGCAGATTAGCGAGGACTGGACACGACATTAAGGACTCAAATTTTCTGTCCATACTTTCTATTTCATTTTTATAACAACTCTTTAAAACACATATTTATAAATATTTTTTTTAAAAAATTTAATATGAAAAAGATAAATTTCTTCAACATTTATAATTTTAATATTAAATTTTTTTCAAAAAATATTTTCAATTATATATTTTTAGGTCATAAAGTTAACGAATTTTAAAATAGTTTAAAATATGTTAAGATGTTAAGATTTTAGAATCTCAAAAAAATATATATTTTAAAATATTTTTTAGAAAAAATTTAGTATAAATATTATAAATTTTAACATGATTTATATTTTTTATATTAATTTTTTTTTAAAAATAGTTATAAATATGTTTTTTGAATGATTGAAATAAATGACGGAGTTGAGGATTTGAGTTCAAGGCAAAGCCGGCGAGCAGCAGGGGAAGCGGACGGTGTCGTAGTCGACGCCGGTGAGGTTAATCTCCTGGTTTTCTTTGGAACCGTGGACTGAAACCGAAGGAAAAAGGTGGGGGTTGTTCAAATAGTCAGACAGCTGCTGGACTCTTTCTTCTCGCGTCGTTTTCTTTCGTCATGTTTTCGTAGTTTTGTTCTTTCTTCTTCACACAGAGAGAGAGAGAGAGAGAGAGAGAGAGAGAGAGAGAGGCTAAGCACTGTTGTTCGCTTGTGCTTTTCACCGGTGCGGTGCAGTAGTTTCTGTAGCAGAAAGACAAGGGATATGTTATCCATCGTTTTTATCTTCTTTTACACTGGGGGTAATTTGGTTGCTAACTCTGTGGACAAACTTTTTTAATCTTATTAGGAGAAAAATAGGGGATATGGTCAACTGAATACGGCCCCCCACTACTGTTCACCTCGAAGAGTCCACACTTAGCTACTATTCTATCTCCTCTTCCCCAAGTCAAGCTCTCTCTCTCTCTCTCTCTCTCTCTCTCGTGTAAAGTTTCTTACTTTCTGAAACAGCGGAGATAAAAGTTGAAGGGTGGATTAGGGTTTCTGGGTTTGAGTTTACGACGAGGGGGGAGAGGGAGCTGAGGCATTTGTTCATAGCACAAAGCCTATGCTTTTGCCTCCTCTGGCCCTCTTCATCGCCTCATCCTCTCATTTCAATCTTTTCCACTCCCGCTTCTGATTTAATTTCTACACAGAATCTGTCTGTTCATCTCCTGAATCCTTACCATTTTCTTCCTCTTTCTGGATTTCCTATTTTTGTTGAATCTGGGGTCGGGGATCCATTGCATGTTGAAAGAATATCTAGGAAGTTGGGTAGGAGTTTTTATAGATCCAGTGGACCGCAAGTACTCAAAGCCTGATAGAGAAACGCTGGTCCTTCGTTTTTCCTCAAAGGGTGTTTGATGAGTTTCGAAAGCTTGTTCGACGACGGTGGATCGGCTGCTGCACCTTACGGAGGCGCCGCCATTCCACAGAGCGCGGTGCCGGAGGCTTGCATCGTCTCTCACTCGTTCTCCAAGCCCAAGCGCAGTTCTCCTGGCCTCTCTCTGGGACTGGTAAACTAAAAATAATATCTTATCCTCATTTTTTCGTTGGTTATCTAATCATCGATACATGTATCTACTTTCTTAATCTTGCGCAGCAAACGAACAACATGGATGGTCAGGGAGCCGTCGGCGGGATTGCTGTTCCTGGCGGACTATTCGGTGGCGATGGAGACGATCTTGACTCGCTTGTTGGTCGGAACAAGGACGACGAGAACGAGAGCCGATCTGAAAGCGATAACGTAGGAGGACTCTCCGGCGACGGACTCGACGGCGGCCCGGAGAATCCCCGGAAGAGGAAGCGTTATCACCGTCACACTCCCCAGCAGATCCAAGAGCTCGAAGGGTAATACATCGTCATCATCATCATTTTTCTTCTTCTTCTCTTCTACTTACCAAGACATTATTATTGCAGTCTGTTTAAGGAATGTCCTCATCCTGATGAGAAACAAAGAATGGAACTGAGCAATCGCCTGAAACTCGCCCCTCGCCAGGTGAAGTTTTGGTTCCAGAATCGCCGCACACAGATGAAGGTAACCCAAATTATGGATATTACCGTAGATTCATTTATATAATTCTTATAAGATTTTTTTCCCAATTTTTGGTAAAATGATCTTTCTTTGGCAAGCAGATGCAAATAGAGAGGCACGAAAACTCGCTGCTTAGGCAAGAGAACGATAGGCTGAGGGCGGAGAACATGTCGGTCAGAGATGCAATGCGTAGCCCGATGTGCACCAACTGCGGCGGCCCGGCGGTTCTCGGCGAAGTCTCTTTCGAGGAGCAGCATCTGAAAATAGAAAACGCACGACTCAAGGACGAGTTGGATCGGGTCTGCGCCATCGCCGAGAAGTTTCTAGGCCGGCCTATTTCCTCCATGTACCCGCCCATCCCGCCTCCCTTGCTGAACTCATCCTTAGAGCTGGGCGTGGGAAACAATGGCTACCCTGGCTTGGGATCGGTGCTACCGTGTTTGCAGACTAGTGGTGATTTTGATGCCGGAGGCTCTAGCCCTTTGGCCACCGTCTCAGTCCCTCCTGCAAGAACTATACCTTCGATAGCTATGGCGGATAGGTCTTTGCTTCTGGAGCTTGCGTTGGCAGCGATGGATGAACTTGTTAAAATAGCACAGATGGGAGAGCCGCTGTGGGTACCGTCGTTGGATGGCGGCGGCAAGGAGAGTTTGAACTTCGATGAGTATCTGCAGGCCTTCCCTCGTTGCATTGGAATGAAGC
Organism: Xerophyta viscosa; assembly: GCA_002076135.1. Taxonomy (NCBI): domain Eukaryota; kingdom Viridiplantae; phylum Streptophyta; class Magnoliopsida; order Pandanales; family Velloziaceae; genus Xerophyta; species Xerophyta viscosa. The sequence goes on from MJHO01000001.1 coordinate 6,211,075, forward strand.
CTGCCGGTTTTCTCTCAGAGGCTACAAGGGAGACTGGCATGGTCATCATTAGCAGCTTGGCCCTCGTTGAGACTCTCATGGATGCTGTAAGCTAATCTTCCATTACTTTCTCATTTTTTGGAAAAAAAAATTGTTTGTTAGATCTTGCGTGTTCTTGTGTTGAATACTGCTGTTGAACGACTATGCTGCATATGAATTGAACTTCTTCTGCAGACCCGATGGATGGAAATGTTCCCGGACGCTATAGCAAGAGCCACCACCACAGATATAATATCCAGCGGCATGGGGGGGACTAGAAACGGAGCACTTCAGCTTGTATGTTCATTCCGTTTATATATTTCATATAAACTTAAATACTAATATATATTCTAATATTCTTAATTATTATTAGTTGATCTTGTTATTTAATATTGTTCAGATGCACGCCGAGTTGCAAGTTTTGTCGCCCTTGGTTTCAATCCGGGATGTGAATTTTCTGAGATTTTGCAAGCAGCTTGCAGAGGGGGTGTGGGCGGTGGTAGATGTATCTATAGACGCCATTAGGGAAACACGGTCGACTGCTGGGACAACTTACATGAGCTGTAGGAGACTGCCTTCTGGTTGTGTGGTGCAAGATATGCCTAACGGGTACTCGAAGGTATTATGTTATTCTTTATCTTCTCAAATAGCTAGAGCCTTTCTATCCCCATCTTCTTCTTCTATTCTCCTAAAATATTTTGGAAATGTTGTCCTTCATCTTCTCAAATAGCTAGAGCCTTTCTATCCCCATCTTCTTCTTCTATTCTCCTAAAATATATTGGAAATGTTGTCCATGTTGTGCATCGTTTGCTGCAACCATTGTGTCGTTTATCAAGTCAAGCCTTGAGGAGGCCTAGAGCACAGTGTTATTGTGATTATAAGTCAAGGACCAGATTTCCATAAATATATTTTTTTTTCGTGATTCTATAGTATTAGGCCACCATTTGCGGGGCTTGTGTGAGTTCTTTCATCCTTGGCTTCCTGTCCATGCGCATTTCGTGCTCTTTATTTAAGCGATTTAGACGCTTCTTCTACTCCCTTGAGATCGTCTCCTTCAGGTTGCTCGCTGTCTGCATTATTGTTCAAGCAACAAATTTTCGTTTCTCCCCTACCATTTCCAAAACCTGTAACGAACACTTGTCGTGTTCTTCAACTCGTAATAGAAGTATCTGTTGATTCCTTCATCTCGAATGCGCTAAATTGTTCGGTCTCGCCTCTTGTGCCATTGACTCTCCGCTCTATTTTGAAGTTTACTATGTCATAAAATTCATAACGTATTATTTAATCCCTATTCTCTTTTGCATCACATTCTTCTTTAGCACTTTTGAGTGTTAATTGGCCATGATCCTCTCGTTCTGTATTTATTTATATGTATGATAATATAAACTTTTGATTTATCCTTTTTTAATGGAGTCTAAATATATTTAATTGAACAGTCGCTCTCTCGCTCATCTTTCCAAATCTCACATCTCAATGCGAGTCCAATTGAGGCAATAGTCAATGCCTCTCCAGCTTCTACCGGCTTGGTTTCTGCGGTCATGCCAAGCGTTTCGTACGGTCCGAAGTCCGGTCTTTTGTCCTCATCCAGACATCCACTGCCTCGCCACGACGACGATGCTGCTAGCTTCTGTCTTCGTCAGACAAGCTTAGTCGCATTCATTAATGGCGTTTTAATTTTATCTGTTGCATGCCCGTCCAGGTCACGTGGGTTGAGCATGCCGAATACGACGAATCCTCTGTGCACCAGCTGTATCTCCCGTTGATCCGCTGCGGTATGGCCCTCGGCGCGCAGCGTTGGCTCTCCGCCCTTCAGCGCCAGTGTGAATGCCTTGCCATTCTTATGTCTACCTCTGTCCCATCTCGCGATCCCGCAGGCAAGATTATTTGTCAAAATTCATTCAATAACCTTCCTTTAATTCAAGGGCTTACATACGTATTGACGTATTAACGTGCTGATACGTGCAGGGATTACGCCGGCAGGGAGGAGGAGCATGTTGAAGCTGGCAGCGAGAATGACGAGCAACTTCTGCGCGGGAGTCTGCGCATCGTCGGCGCGGAAGTGGAGCCGGTTGAGCGGCGGGGCCGTCGCTGAAGACATGTGTGTAATGACGCGCCAGAGCATCGACAACCCCGGCGAGCCGCCAGGCGTGGTGCTGAGTGCAGCCACGTCGGTGTGGCTCCCGGTGTCACCGCAACGAGTGTTCGAATTCCTCCGCGACGAGCGGCTGCGGAGCGAATGGGATATACTCTCCAATGGTGGGCCCATGCAGGAGATGGCCCACATCGCCAAGGGTCAAGACCACGGCAACGCGGTCTCTCTCCTCCGTGCCAGCGTAATTTTCTTTTCCTACTTTGATTCTCTTTTTTCGTTCTTAAAAAATGTGAATGTTGACATGACTAGCCGATGCTTCCGTTCTGATAATCATGTAATTTGTCCCCACTATGACCCAAATCTCATTTCATCATTGCATGGCAAAGCCAATCTTGCGACTTATTTTCATTCGCATGAGAACAATATGCACGTAATATTAACATATTAATTAATGTTAGTGGTTTTGTAATATACAGGCGGTGAATGGAGGGCAGAGCAGCATGCTGATACTGCAAGAGACGAGTACAGACGCCTCTGGCTCGATGGTGGTTTACGCTCCGGTGGACGTCCCGGCCATGCACGTAGTCATGAGCGGCGGGGACTCTGCCTACGTGGCCCTTCTACCGTCCGGCTTCGCCATACTCCCCGACGGCCCTGACTGCCGTGCGCCGCCGCAGAACAATACAGGCCCCACTCCGCCGGCGGTTAAGACCGGCGGCTCTCTTTTAACGGTGGCGTTCCAGATCCTTGTCAACAGTCTTCCTACAGCTAAGCTGACAGTCGAGTCCGTGGAGACTGTCAATAACCTCATATCCTGCACCATCCAGAAGATCAGAGCCGCCCTCAACTGTGAAACCTAGCAGCGTAGCTAGCTAGTTCGAAAAATCGCCGTCATATTTAACAGTATAATAGGATAGGGAAGTCATTTCAGTAATGTCGCCATAAGATGATGCGGGTGGAGTCAAGAACGAACCTCGGTAACAGCCTTTGCTAAGTGATAAGGAAATGCTTGCCGGGTTAGGAAGAAAGTTGGCCCCAACGTTCCTTAGCACAGAGCAATGGTGGTGGTTCGGGTATTGACTCACTCTAAAGCATCAGCATAGAGGAGTTTATCTAATATTATAATGTCTTTGTTTTATTTTTGACATTGTCATTTTAGAATGGTTATTAATAAGTTTCCGTTTTAAAAGAAATAAGATATCTGTCTTAGCATGTAGCCTAGATTAATCAATTACTATAAATATTTAATTCAATTTAAAATATTAAAATGTTATTCATATGAAGGTAATATAAATTATATTTATATTGTATTTAGAGGATACGGAACTATATAACATGCAAAGAATCGATTAGGTTAAATTTGGCACTTCGGCCTTACCTTCATATATGTTATTGGCACTTTTTGACGGCTTGGGTATTGAAACAGTGAGTTATGATTATTGGCCTGTTAAAAATTGACATAGACTAATTTTAGCTTTATATTATTATGCGTTGGTTGATATGGATATATTTTGAATTTTTAATATTATTTGGGAATGACGCATCTGCGATATATATATGCTAAAATAAAGGAAAAATTATTAGGATAAAAAATAGTTGACATTTTTTTTCTGCCTTTTTTGTCATGTATTCTAAAATAGGTTTGTTCTTATAACTTTTGGAAAAAAATTTCCTTACAAATCTGGTTATTTTCTTTTGCATAGTTGGTCCACTACATTGTCACTGCGGTCAACTAAGCTCACTCTATTACTATTTTGAAAAAGACTTTGAAATGGCAAAGAATTTCACGAAGAAAAAGAGAGAATAGGGACACATACTTTGCATGGAGAAATGGAGAGAGAGAGAGAGAGAGAGAGAGAGATGGTAAGTGCTTATTGAGGATGAGAAAGATATAAATACCTAATAGCAGTTAGTGCGATCATATAGACAATTATTATAGGAACTATAAATCATATATTATAATAGCTATATATAATCTAAAATTTACTATAATTATTAAATAATTATATTAAAATATAAAATACCATCACTTCTCTCACCCTTTTGTATCGCAAATATTTGCAAACCATGTAGGTCTAACAAACTAACCTTCTTATTATGAATTCTTTTTACCGTTTCGTTGAATCAATTTTTTTAAAAGTCGGTGTTATTTGTTTATTATATTTTGTTGGTGTTGAGAGAGAGAGAGAGAGAGAGAGCGAGAGAGAGAGGAGTAAACCACAGGGATTGGTTTGGCGTTGCACAGGCTAAAGTCTGCAGCATTAAATGCCGTCTGCTGTTATACAGCTCAGGCTCGCTCAGATCTCATTTAATACCAAGTTTGGAGCTTCCGGTTATATGTTCATAAAATAATGCAATAGCATTATTTTCATTTTCACTGTCCAATTGGGATGTACAGAGTGCAAAGCCGTCGGTAAGCGGGACAATCTTCCGCAAAATATCAGGATAATTCGTTTTCAGCCCCTCCTTCTCAAAGTTCTTCCTTTTCAGTCCCTGCACTTTGCATATTTCATTTTTAGCACCTTCTTTAATTTTGTGCATTTTATTTTTAACTGCAGTATCAACATTTTTTGAAAAATTTTTTAACATGAAATTTATAAATTTTTTTGAGATCTACAAGTTTCATATTGAACACTTTTTCAAAAAATATTTCTAAATAGATATTTTGATGCTCCAAAGTATTAACGAGTTTTGGATCTGATCCGTTAACCCGTTAAAATTTCGAAGCCTTAAAATACATAACTAGAAGTATTTTTTGAAAAAATGTTAAACATTAAAATTGTAGATCTCATTAAAATCTATAACTTTAATGTTAAAAATTTTTCATAAAAATATTAATACGGTAGTCGAAATCGAAAAATATATTTTTCGAGGAGGGGCTGAAAAGAAAGTTAGCAAAGTATAGAGGCTGATTGTGAGTATGTTTGGCACTCTAGGGGCTGATGGAGAAGTATCCCATTACATATAAGTATGATGTAAATTTTTTTATAAATTTACCATTAAAATTAAAAGTCTTATAATTATTTTTTTAAAAAAAATTAATATTTAAATTTGTTTCTATTATATAAATATTTTTTAAAAAAATTAAAATAATAAAAAATTGATATAATATATAATTTTTTAAAATATATTTCAAAATAATTATATTGATTTTCTAAAATCTTAGCAGATTGTAAAAAACTAATTAGCTAATCTGCTAAGATTTTGTAGTCTTAAAATATTTATTTAGATAATTTTTAATGTGATTTATATTTTTAAAATTAATTTTAAAAAAAAAATTAATAGGATTTTGAAACATAAAAACATAAAATGAATGAAATTTTAAACAAAGAGCTCATTTGTAATACAAGATTTCAGGAAGGGGCTGACATGCAAGTCTCTTATGAAATTTAGGATAATTTAAAATCAGTTTTTGTTTTTCAGATTTTGCTGAAATTAACCTCCAATAAAGAATTTGTCCAAATCAACCTCTACCCAAAACTTTAATTAATTCAGAGAGCTAAGATAATATTAACATTGATATGTTGTAGTTGCCGCCACTACATCACAATATTTGGACTAGAGTATTTCAGATGAGCTATATTAGTCTTTCGGGTGAGCTATATCAATGTTGCTATATAAATTGTAATAATTTTACGAAATTAAAGTCTGTCTTATTGCAAAGTAGTGCTGTGTAAGCATAACTTAGTGTTGTCAGTTAAGAAATTGTTTGAGAGAAAGAGGTATAAAAAAGATTATTATGATGAAAGCCCATGAAATTCTGCAAGTGGCTGCCTATCTGTAGACACTCTTCTATATATAAATCATAATTTTGTTTTTCAGAATTAATTTTAGGATTCATCTGTTCTTTAAAAACTCCGAATCCAGAATATGATGACAATGCTGCTGCTCTAAAAAATAGTAAACAAATGTTGATATTTTTAAAAGTTTAAATATTTTAATTTAGATTTATAATAAATGCACCCAAAATTTACCCGATCTTCAGCCAATATACCGCAGGAATTTTACCATCATATTCAACATGGAGGAATATTGAAAAAATCACAAGTTTTAAAATATATTTTGAATAAGAGAAAATGATCTTTAAAATATAGATTGTAATTTCAAATTAAAATCACTTGTAATCTATGAAGGTCACATTTCGCTTTACATCATCGTTTATCTTGCAAAAAATATGAAGCATAGGAAGTTTAGAAGTTCACCATTCAATGTAACATGAGTACTAATTGGTAAAATTAAATTATACAAAATATGCGCAATGATGGTTACGATTTTGTTATTCACTATAATCGAAGTTCCAACTCGCAAATCGAATTACATACAGTCCTTAATTGCAGGGGTAAGATATTACGTTTTACAATAATAATTCCCCTAGTTAGTAATTAAGATTTCCATTCATTGTTGATGAGAAATGGACTCCGGAGGGCCCAATAAAAAAGAAGGCCCAGCTAAGAGGGACAAGACGGACTAGAGGCCCAGCCTGCAAGAAGTCCGATGATGTTACTCCCGGATCGACCAGGATAATGACTAATCATTTACAAGCACAAGTACTATAGAAGCATGTGTGTTGGGATGTCAATGAATAGCTCTACGTTATACTCTTGTTTGAATAATGGAATAATATTCTTCTCTCTCACATAGACGCAGGAGGCTAAGTCACGTAAGCATTTGTATTTTCTTTGTGGGTACCCCTTACACTCAGATTTAGCTTTTCTATGCTATCCTAATTAATTTTGGCTGAACTATACTATTAATTTTGTTTTGTTTTTTTTTTTTTGGTATTCCTTACACTTAGATTTAGCTTTACTATGCTATCCTAATTAATTTTGGCTGAACTATACTTTTTTGTCGTATAAAGTGATCAAATTACTCTTAATTTTTATATTCATTTTCAAACGGTTTACAAAACTGCTTATTTGAAATCACACTTATTATCGTAACGCACACTCTCTTGCGCGCTTCGCGTCGCTCTTTCCTATTGTCATAATACGCCTCCATTGTCTCTCATCGCGGTTCCAATTTTCTCACTTAATGCGGTCGGAAATGGCTCGACCCATGAAATCAAGGCTTTTTTTCATAAACATTGTCCAAAAACTTAAACGCCGACGAGAAAAAGAGTTTAGAGCTGCACAATTTTTATTTTCCGATCACAAAAAGAACTCATTTGATGGCGTCGAACTGCGGAGCATCCCTCCGGTCACCATTTCCATTGTATTTGCATCAACAAGAGGCTTTACATCATCCCTACCAGTTCTCTCTGCAAGTTCAACATCATTAAGAATGGCAATGGAAGGGAGGAGCTGTAATGAAACATGATCGATCTTCATCATTTTCATCCATGAATCTTGCTAAATGTGGTCACATATGCTTGTGTTTCAGACATCCTTACTTACAGGAGAAATCATTTGGTATAGACTAATACCTTTAATTTAGGATAAATTATAGATAAACCCTTTTACTTATACAAAAGAAATGTTTCAGCCCCTCTAATTTTCAATCTCAACAATTAGCCCTAATTTGAAATTTACTAATTTTTAGAACCAAAATAACTATCACAAAATAGTTTGTAACAAAAATACCATTTACTAATTGTATAATTTTATTTATTCTATTTTTCCACCTAGATCTTGTGGCAACCAGATTACCTTTTACCATCATCACTCCATATTGCTTCCGGTCCGCTATTCTCCATAATTTTGCATTTTGTTTTGAAATGTGCAAACAACTCTAATTTCTTGTAGCATGAAGGCATTAACTTTTCTAGCGAAGATTATGATGCAATGAACCGGCCTTAAAAGTCTTAGAAAAGAGAAGCATTAAAAGTTGGATTTAAGAAAAGAATGAAAATCTAAGATTAAAGGGTTGTTCGCATGGAATAGGTGAAACTATTGAGCTAGAAAATTAGATCTCACTTTCTTTGTTTTACTTTGTTCTGAGAAGTAGTGGAAATATTTTCCGCTGTTTATTTCGTTTTGAAACTGAAGAAAGTGATACTGAGAAGTAAGATCTCTCTTCTTTTTTTTTTTTAATCTCCTTTCTAGAAGTGAGCACTGAAAGTGAGATATCAGCACTTTTTATATAGAACGAAAGTGAGGACTAAAAACTGATATCTCATTTTTACTGTTTACTTAGAACGAAACTGAAACTAAAAAAATTTGATCCTACTTTCAATATTTGGGACTTGAAAATAATAACAGGTTTGAAAACAGTATATAAAATCCGTTTATATCGGTCAAGAGTTGAAGTCTTATAACATCTCTTTATAAATAGTTTTTTAGAAGACTTTTAACATGTTATTCTAGCGATGATTTTAGACTTTTGATATCTCGCTAGGATCCAAGCTTATTATTGTCAATTTTTAATATCTTAACGTGCATGTGCATTGACTTTTTTTTTATTCAGAGAATAAAGATCAAGAAATATTTACATATACGCTCATATTTCTGAATTCTTTAACGTATCAATTTTTCTACTAAAATTTAAGAACCAAATCAGTCTATATTTTTTATGATGTGGCAATAAGCCATCGTTGCTACATCAGCAAAAGTAAAGCTAATTTAAAAATAGACACTGATTTGTTCAATAATTTAAAAGCAAGAGTTGTTCGAAGATCAACCATTTAGTAAGGAAGATTATAACCTAAATAAGGAATGTACAAGCAGAGATTATACCAAGTCAATGTATATCAGAGCTGCAAAAGTAAACAATAGTGACCATCTAGAAGCATATAGAAAACCATATATCATGAACAAGAAATGACCTCACCAATAGAATATGAAAACACCAGTAGAGGTGAGAATTAGCCATGTTGTCCATAAAGTTTGAAGAAGTGCACGAAACAATTTTGTGTCCACATCGGTTCATAAAAAGTCATGCCGAAGATTTTGATGGGAAGTGAAATTTATTAAGACAAATAGAACATTTTATGATATTCCGTTGAAAATTTGATTGTTACGCTCAAATCAAATACACGAAAATTAGCAATGTAAAATACAACCCTATACAAGAGATGAAGCTCCAACTACGGAATGTGGTACCTCCAAAAGCTCCAGAGTTAAGGAAGAATTCAGACAGTAATATTGGGACTAAAAGTTAGAGGAGGTGATCCAAGACGCGGATGGCAGAGGGGTAAGAGAGGAGCAGGTATTGGACGATCTCTTGGCATTTGGAACTAGGGCTGAGCATTACCCGAACCAACTCGAAAAATTGAACATAACCGACCCGAACAAAACCAAATTTTTGGATTCGGTTCGGATCGGGTTCGGTTCGGATCGAAAGTTTAATAGTTTGGGTCTATATAATTCAGTTCGGATTCTGTTTGGACCCAAATTATCCTCGTGAGTTACGTTTTAATTAGTTTTCTTTAGTTTTTATGTACTATTTTTTTTTAAATAAAATATTTATATTACAGCTATTTGGGTAGACCCGAACTGTCGGAATCCGAATTGGTGTTGAATAAAAATAATTTGTGCTATTATTCGGATCAACCCGATCTGACCCGAATTTGTGCTGAGATAATGGCGGATTTACAGCAAATTCAAAATTAATCACTGATTTACAAGGACTTTCAACATCACGGTTGATATATAATTTTTCATAATTTTATTTAGTTGTGTTTGTAACTACGTAGCACAAAGTATTTATAAAATGCTAGCATCGATGTAGAAGACCAAACATAAATACGCTATAAACTACAATTTGACTGTTTATTAATTAAATACCTTTTTATACACCTTTCTTATTTAAAATATTTTTCCCATGACATTTGGAGTTGTTCAATCTTTTAACAGCACATTGAAATTAGCTAATAGATTTTCAAACTTACTGAAGCAGGAACGCCCATGACATTGCATATTTTGCGTTTGTCCAAATGAAAAAAATTATGTAGTTGTTTTTAGGGATGTTCATATACCGATCAATACCGAAAAATCAGATCGGTATATAAATGATCCACTGTGGTCCCATTACAAGTTAATCGATTTTCGATCCGGTCAAAGATTAGAAAACTGGTGGACTGGATAGGATACCGGTTAGAGTCCGATCCAATAAATATACGAATCAAACTAATAAGTAATTCGCAGCCTGACAGTCAGAAATTCGCAGGCAAAACCAATGCGAGACCCAAGCATTATACGAAATATAATTTACAGTCTAACTGGTCCGATTTGGTTCGGTCCAATTATTTTACGGTCCAGTTCAGACCGAACTGATTTAATTTCAATCAAAATTTCAGTTCATAATATTGATATTATTTGGTCTCCAGTACGAACCGATTTGACCCCTAGTTATTTCATCCAATAAGGTTGATAAATGCCCCACCAGGCATTTCGTTATCATGATTTATGTGCTCAGAGTCTATTCAACACCAAAGTCGCAAAATCTTGCTGTGGCGTGCTTTGTTTGTTACTCACTTGTGATTAGGTGCTTCTATGTTCAATATATGTCTCCAGTTTCATAAAAAAGCTATTATACATTGCCATTTGTTATCTTCCTATTTTAATCGGTTATATCCAGCGTAATACTGGCCATGTGATTGAATAAATCAACTTGGTTTAATTTGAAAATATATGACTAATAATTTTTGAAAGGAGTTTTTCTAGAAAGTTCCTGCTTGGACAAAAGTATAAAAATCCGCCGTTTATCATGATTTGTAAAGGCACGAACTTCCTGACAATATTCTTTTAAAACTAATTAATGTACTGAAAGTCAATAAAATGTCCACAGTTCACATAGAGCTTATCGCCACAAAAGAAGGTTGCAATTTGTACAGTATAAGCATTAAAAAACAAAAGGATTATTCATCCAAACGTATATATCTAAATCACTAATTACACTAAAACTTTGTATTGCACTTCGTAAATCAAAGAGGTACCTTTTTTATATCTTATAATGAACATCTCACTTGGCGGTTAACTGTACACTTGTACAGCTCTAGAAGATTCTGAAAATTCTGGCACACGACCGCCTTCCACGTAGACCCGCCTGGAATGTTTGGATCACCTTCCAGGCCAGTCCACAATTTACCACGATATCTAACACACCTAACACGCAATACACGCTCCCTCCCAACAGTTGACGTGTAAGCCTTATTTATTGAAAGTGCCCAGCCCACTTCCAAAAAGTTTGGTTTTTTATACGCAACAAATCAAACGCATTTTCAGGCTTTGAGCTTCTCGAACATCTTCACCAACTAAGCAAGGCAAAGTGACGAGCAAAAGTAGCTAGCAGTACTGCGATTGCGATCGTGTTAATCGCTCTTTCATCAGACAACTCAAAAATATCTAAACATGAATGACTAAAGTACACTGCTGACCGTGTTCTACTACTTTAGATTTATGATGACAAAGCATACGCCCTTCTCTCTGCTTCCCAAAAAAAAGAAAAAGAGAAAAAATCAGATATGTACAACAGAAATTCGACTAGAGCCCGAAAAATATGCAATTTCTTTTGGTAATTCGTGGGAGAAGGGCGATTATGCACGGGAGGTGCGGTTTATGTCTCGTGCTGTCGACCATTATGCAGCCCCTGCCCCGATCTTGGCGGAGTGTAGAGCGTCCAGTGCTCTGCGATCTCCCCATCCCCAGGATCGGATCCCTGATCGAACGGCTCGGTCTTCACCTTTGCCAAGCTCCTCCGCGCCTCGATGCTGTCAAGGCTTCTGCTTCGCTTCAACCCTATCGGAACCCCGAACAGCTTCGGGCTATTCCCTTCCTCCGCTTTAACTAGCTCGTCGAATTCGTCCTCCATCACCGGCCTCGCCGGCATCAGCTCCAGCGGCGTGGCCGTGATCTCCGCCAAACTTCCGCCGCTGTTACCATCTTGCGGCTGCTGCGGCGGCGGCGGGTGTTGTACCGAGGCGTACTTGGAAACTAACGTGTAGACGTTGTCGCAGAGGCTCCGCATCTGCGCGAGCTCGCGGGAGAGCCGGGTGTTCTCTCGCCGCAGCCGGTCGTTCTCCTCTCTGAGATCGTGGCCGCCGCTGCTACATCCCACAGCCGCCTGTAGCGGCGGCGGAACTCCTGGAGACGAGTTGGACGAGAGGTCCCCGGAGTTCGTCGGTGATACCGTTTTATTCATTGGAATAGCCATTGGCGGTGGCGCCGATGTCGTTGGAGAGACTTTCCGTCGGTGAATGTCGCAGAGTAGACGCTTCTCACCCCGTCGGAAACAGTCATTTGAGAACTCCCACCGGTCTGGCACGATCTTTCTAAATCCCTAAGCACGACGAATAACCCACGATTAGCTCAATTTCACAAGAAATCGAACAAACATATGATTTCGTTTATGATTTGTAGTATATATACTTACATAGGTATTGAGTTGACGAACGAAGGAGGAGAAGTTGTTGTGCTTGAAGTATTTTGGTAGAAGGTCACGAGCAAACTCGGCGGGTCGCCAGACGATGAACGTAGATCCATCTTCATTCCACGAAACGATGTCATTAACCGCCGGATCGTCGACAAGCTGGTAAGTCTTCGTCAGAAACGGCGTCGGCAACATCCGCTGCGTCTCAAGAGGCGGCGGCGCAGCCACCGTCACCGTTTCAGCAGCCGCCGGCGTCGATGGCTCTCCTCCCTGCTCCACTGGGGTCGGTGGAGCCATCAAATAAAAGATCTGGATCTAACCACTGCGAAGATTGACGCTTCTAGAAGGTTTTGACCATAGCGAGTCACAGAAGAAAGTAAAAAAATGAGAGCTGGGAAGGGAAGTGGAAGAAGAAGAAGAAGAAGAAGCAGAGAAAGGAGAGAGAGAGAGAGAGAGAGAGAAAAAGGAGAGATGGAGGTGGAAGTGTGGAAAGGAAGGCGCGAGAAGCTACGACACGTTTGTTCCAGAACTTTCCCTAGAAGGGCGATGGCTCCTTCTTTTAGAGCTCGTTTAACCAGCTTGTATCGCCACGTGTAGGGCACCGCGTGGTGCAGGCCTGCAGAGAAGAGATGAGGCCAGTTTGCTCCTGTTTCTCTTCTCCCAGCATATAGCCACTTTACACAATATCATCCAGCCAGCTGCGTCGTTAATCAGCACTCAGCAGTTTGATGCTCAAATGAGTAGGACCACGGGGCATTTGGTACCTTTTGATTTGTAGGGCATCAGGAACTTTTTGAAGTAATAGACTAATAACGGGGACACAGGTGCTGCTATGTGAAAATAAAGTGGATAAGTATGGTGTCTCTGTGTTTGTTGACGCTGCACGTAGTTTTCTGTCGACTTCGACTGGTGTCTTTGGTGGTACCTTAATTCATTAATTCAACCGTTGAAGCACAGTTCTTAATCTTTTTTCTTGCTTAACTGGACAATCTGGACTAGCGGCCTAATAGTGCGCATCCGGATGGGTTTCTCGCAGCATGCTAAAATTTTGTGGGCGCATTTTTTCCGGCCCTTATAAGCCCAAAAGTATTCCGGATGAAATACTGAATTTATTTTTGGAGCAATTTCATATCAGCCCCTTTTTTTAAAAATGTTCAGATCAGCTCTGAAAATACGTTTTCAGGGACTAATCCGGAATACCTTTTAAAAAGGGGGGCTGATATGAAATTATCCATTTTTTTTTAGCTCCTTATCAATTTGTATCATGATATTTTGATTATTGTGTTAATAATTTTTTAGAAAAAAATTTTAAAATTAAAGTGGTAGATTTTGATAAGATTTATAATTTTTATGTTTAATATTTTTTTAAAAATATTTTTAAAAAAGTGTTTTGAGATTTCTAAACTCCAACCAGTTAACGGATCATAGCCAAAATCTATTAAAACTTCAGAAGTTCAAAACATCTGTTCAAAAATATTATTTTGAAAAATTTTTAATACAAAAATTATAATTTAGAGTCTGAAATGGGCGACTTTTGTTTTTAGGAGGGCTGAAATGCAATTATTCCTAGGACTTAGGAGTTAGAAAAAATTTCCGGCAGCAAAGGATATTTATATTTTTAACATCTATATTCTAAATTTATAAAAAATTTATTGTTTAATTAAAAATAATGATTTATACTATCTTAAATGTTTGCAATAACGAAGCTGTGATGGTCAGGTTGACCGCTTCATCTTTAAAGAAGAAGAAAATTTTAATTTCGTCACTTTATAATATCTGGAAAAACACTGCATGAAATTAGAGAGATATAAGAATGTAATTTCAGAATATTTGAGGATAAAAATGTAAATACCTCAAATTCTGATAATTTTGTCGGACACATCTTTTTACTATTGCTTTTGAATTGTTTAGAAAGTGAAATTTTGAATGTGCATTGCCTGGTGAAATATTGGCTCGTGAAATATATATATATATATATATATATATATATATATATATATATATATATATATATATATATATATATATATATATATGCTAATCTCCACTCGACATGAGCACGGCTCGCTCCTGTCGATTCCGCAGCCGTCGGATCGTGACGATCCGACGGCTGAAATCACGCGCGTGTTTTGTAAGAGCTCGGATCGGTTTCAGCCGTCGGATCGCCGAGCCGTCGGATCACCTCGGCGATCCGACGGCTGACATCACGCGCGTGTTTTTGAAGAGCTCGGGTCGGATTTTAGCCGTCGGATCGCCGCGATCCAACGGCTACGGACTCGACAGGAGCGGGCCGAGCTCCTGTCGAGTGGAGATTAGTATATATATATATATATATATATATATATATATCATAGCTTTTAGAATAATTTTTTAAAAATTTGAAGAAATTTCTATCCATATTGCATTGCAGCATGTGGGATTCAATCTCATGAACCAGTTAAGCTGTTATGCACGGGGAATTTACTCCTTGGTAGTCACTTAATGATTAGAGCTTATGGTGAAAAAGTCTTTATTTTTATCATCATTCGTTTTTCCTTCTGGCTAGGATGCTAATTAAGCATTGAACCTAAAGTTAAATATTAGGGTATGCAAGGCATTTTAATGATGGTGGATCTCTCTATTTTTCAAAAAATCATATAGAAGTTTATCCGATTAATTAATTGAATTTTTAAATTGAACCAATTATCGATGCTTCACTATTAGTTCACTTCATCTTTTTTCTTTTTATTGGTTTTTGTTAGAAAAAAATCCTAAATTGCAAAACACGAATAAATGAATTGTTCAAATGAAAATACTAAATTAACTTTGTTGAATTCTTTTCAGCTTGCTCGCAACACTTTATTTGTTTATGTATAATATTTTTTTAGCTTGCTGAAAGATTAAATTTATCCGTCCAAAATATTTTAGTTTGAAAAATATGATACATATATCAAAAACACTAAACTAATTTAAAATATTAAAGTTATCGTCTAGAATATTTTTTAGCTTCCAATCATAACTTTTTTTTTTTTTTTTTAAAAAAAGAAAAGTTATAGGCTGATTTTATGAGTTTGGGAAAGCAGATATTTTTAACATTATCTTGTTTTCTCAAAATAGAACTTATAGTGGGGGAATCTAATTAATAGGGGTTGCTAACTTAAGTGCACAAGCCTTTGTCAAAATGTCATTTTAAGCAGACGTAAGGGTGAGCGAATCGAAGTGGGCCGGACATGGATCAGATTAATAAAGGAATCAACTGCTCTGGGTTAGATCTGACTCGATTCAAATATCGACAATTTATTCTTTTTCAACACCAAGATAAAGCCTAAGAAATACAGATAAATCAAAATTTATCACATATAATTTTCAAAATAGATATACTACAGAGATGATGTTGAACACACCAAAAAAATTTCTGAAAAAAGTATGTACATGCGTATCGGATATGCTAAATAGGAATATTTGACACGTCTGTTAGTGTTTATCCTATTTTCTTTTTTTTAAAAAAAATAAAATAAAATAACATATATTACTAAATAATATATATATATATATATATATATATATATATATATATATATATATATTACTGAAATGCAATACGACACCTTTAGTCTTGGTTACAACTGCATCGGGAGGGCCTCGGGATGTGTATATACACATCCCGATGGGCCTCGGACGGCCCAAATTACATCAGAATCGTCAGGAACTCCCTGATGAATAGCATATCTCTTTTCATTTATAATCGGTCCTACGGATGGAGGGTCTTCACCGGCTCCACCCATTCCACGAGTAGACCTCATTTCCCGTGATTTGAGCTCCTCCTTTTCTGCTCTAAAGATATACTGCTCCCACGTGGGTTTTTTTTTTTTTTTTTTTTTTTTTTTTTTAAAAAAAAAAGAAATTTACTAATTCCTTTTCGATCCATTCAAATGACTTGCACGGTTGTCTAAAATACCTAAATATATTGTCTTAAGTCTACTATCAATAATTTTTACACTTAAATTCAAAAATTTTGTACTTAAATTTTTTAAAAGATAGTGCCAAATGTTATCGTACGATATCAAAAAAAGGTGTTATAGTGTTATTTTTTAACATAACGGTGTCAAGCCGAGCGCGGCTAGTTCGACAGGTTGGGAGGCGTCTCAGCAAGCATCACCATATGGATTCGAGACCGCGTGGGGTAAAATTTCCGGCAAGATATTCCGAAAATTTTTTTTCTGTACTCCGTAGCAGGAGCCTCCGTTAATGCAACGTCTATACTAAAATTCTAGAGCATGGTCGGGGCTGGACGTGGGAGTTTTCTGCGAGTTTGAGGTCCATACTGAGACGTGCTCTCGCATTACGGGGTCCACCAAACTCAAAAAACATGACGGTGTCAAAAGTCAGTCAAAAGTCACCAAAGTGTTTAAAGTTAATACCGAATGCATCGTTAAATCATGGTGTCGAAGGTGTCAGAAATTTATTAAAAAGTGCTATAAATGCATTAAAATGTGTTAAAGGGTTAAATTTTTTTAAAAAAAAAATTGAGAGAACTTAAGTGATGTTAACAGAATATAGGAAGACTACAATGCAATTGTACATTTCCAATTTTTTATATTGACCGAAGCGTTTGTTTTCAGAAGCTTGACATAAATACATTTCAGCTTCTGTAATAACAAACATGATAAATTAACTCATTTATCTAATTATCTTAACGCTATTACTTCGGCAAAAGTAGTAGCTAAAATAGGCTAAAGAGGTTAATTTAGCCTGGCCCAAAAAAAATAGGGGCTAAATGATCGTAAGGCCGAAATATATTCCATTGACCGGCTCTGTTCTGCTTTCTAAGTTCACGAGATTACAAGATTTCTTTTACAAAGTTACGAATTCACGTACATTTAGCATATGGATGTTTATTTTAGTTCTACATAAAATAGAAAAATTGGTAAATCATCGTCCGTTTTTTCAAACTTCTTCTGAATTAGTTTTTCTATTTCTAAGGTTCTAAATCACGTCCGTTTTTTGTTGACATGTCAATTTACAATATTATCATGTCAGCAAAAATATTGACCAATTTGGAAGCAAGTGATTAACTTGGAAGAAGAATACAAAGCATGAGCTTATTGCCAAATTTCTCAAAAACTAATGTTATCTAGAATTTCTCTTCGCCAAATGTGATCGATAGATATTGATACTGCGTAAAATTAGGCTGCAACGACACCAAGGTCGGACCAACCCGAGGTACGGACTGACCTCCGTCATATGCCGACCTCCGAGGTATACCGACCTCCGACATATGCCGACCTCCGTCATATGCCGACCTCCGAGGTATGCCGACTTGAAGTACTGAAGCGCCGAAGAGCTGAGCTGATAAGCTAGCCGAGATGCTGAAGTGCTGAGCTGAGAAGCTGGCCGAGGTACAGGTGTGCCGAGCTGCCAAGCTGATAAGATGGCCGAGGTACAGAGGCGCCGAGGTGCCGAGTTGATAAAGCTGGCCGAGGTGCAGGAGTGCCGAGGTGAAGAGCTGTCAAGGCTGGCCAAAGTGCTGAGGCGCTGAAGAATCAAGCTGAGAAGATGGCCGAGGCGCCGAGATGCTGAAGTGCCGAGCCGTGGAGCTGGCCGAGGTGCTGAAACACCGAAGAGCCACCCAAGCGAGCAGAAGACCAGAACTAAGCTAACCAGGCCGAGGTCATCCAAGCCGAGCTGAACAGATCAAGCAGGAAACAATCCCAAGGTCATCCAATCCGAGGCCGATCTCCAAACAATCCTGAGGTCATCCGAGACCCAGGAAGCTTAGTGAAGCTCGGCCACCACCGGTTATGTACGTTTCACGAGGAGATGGAGAGGAGCCCTCATGAGGTCAAAGACCGACCTCGGCCAACCGAGGCCGAGCTCGGCAATCGACCGAGGTCAACCTCGACTCCACCTACCTCAGTAAAGACCATTCAATGCATGTGTCAGAGACGCAGACGGGAGCAGGTGACATTAATGCAACCAGCGGCGGATGTGACGGCTGCAGACGCGACACTTGCGGAGTACGACCCATGCCTACACATAGCCGACACGAGCATTTATGACGGACACGAAGCAGGGCGGCGGAAAGCGACAGAAGCTAGCACCAACGTGGCGCAATCCGAGCCGTCGACCTGGGGGCAATCTCGACCGTCCGAGCTCCGACCCTTCCTATATAAATAGAGGAAGGCCCAGAACTTAGAGGGGCGGAATCCGCGGGAGAAAGTGGAGAAGGGGAGAAAAAGTGAGAAAATTTGTAAAAAACACATCTTCTTCCACTTATAATACAAAATTCTTCCGGTGGTCGCGTACGACCCGTGGTTCTTTTTATCCCCGACCAGATTGGGAATTTTTTCACGTAAAAATTCCGTCCTCTTTGAGTGATTGCTTACGTCTTCCTGCGAGCAACGTCTACCTTCGAAACTTGAACCGGTCGCGACACGCGCGATCAGATATCGACCTCTGTATGTTTAGGTCGATTGGTTTGATTGTGTATAGATAAAGTTATGTTATTATAAATATAATTTCTAGTAAATCGATAGCTGATTGAGGACAACATTCATAACCTCAAGAGTAATCTTTTTCTTTATTTAAAAGATAAATCCAAAACTTATCAATATTCTAATCACGAACCCTAATCTTCGATCCTTCGCGAATAATGCTTTCCCTATATAATATTTTCCAAACTCTAATTCATCTGCAACAACAAGTCTCTTTCTCTTCCAATATAAGCAGCCTACTACAACCAAAATCAAACCCTGCAAAGCTTGCTTTCATTTTCTTAATTCCCAATGTTAATTTGATGGAAATCATGATCTGCTAACCTCATCTGACCAAACCCCTCCTATTAGATCCCAAAAGTTGCTTTCAAAAGCATAATTTAGGGTTCTTCATACCCCACTGGTCCTGTTCAATCATTGCTTTATGTTTACTAATTTCCCCTGTTTTGAAGCAAAATAAAATAGATAAAGTGGGTACTGAAACTAGCTACCACACCACACATGTGCACAACCCTATTGGTCCTCTACTCAAACTTGTAATATTTCCAGCTTTTGCTAAGTTTGATTAATTTCTGATTTTGTATTTATTTGCTTAAATTTATAGATCCAAATCTTGGTGGACCTTTTAAGATTATTGGTTAAGTACACGGCCTAAGGATCTTCTATCTTCACCCACTAATCAATGGGGTCTTCTTCTCAAATACACAATAAAAATAGACCAAGACTGGTGTCTCGTTTATCTCATGAGTGATGTCATACAGCCCCAAACTTGGTTGTACAGTAGTTTTATATACCGATTAGCACGTCTTTTTTTCGGTAGTTATCGGCACTATACGCTCAACATAATACATGTCCAAAATCTCATTACTAACAATCAGATTAATTTAAAATTTTTAGTTTTATTTTTTAAATAATAATAAATAGATATATATAGGTAGGGTGGACACGGTGCTATTAAAATGATCGGCAAAATGCTATAAGTACTATAGACATGTGCCGGAATCTGAGTTTTGGAAAACTTTGCTTTGTACAGTACTGAAAACCTTGGGTGTAGGCTCGTCTCGTGGTAGATGAGTATCATTCCGAGCAGCATCTGTTTTCGTTTTGGGTACATGCTTTTAAGAGACAGCAAGGACATGATATTGAGTTATCACTTAACCAAAATCAGTGGAGGATCCCAACAACCGCTGGGCCATAACCAGGAAACTAAAACACAGAAAATGACTAGTTGGAGAAGAAAACAGAGAGCTTGATTTGAAGCCAGGAGAGTTTGTTTAACACATTATGCAAATGTGAGGGTGCACAATAATTGATCTTATTTTGTCCTCCTTGCTTGTCCAAATAACAGAGTCAAACACGAGGCTACATTGCAATATGAGAATTTTCTAATTGTTTTATCTAAATCTATAAGATCATATTTAAAGGTCAAGTTACCAGCTCATTCGTATGTAAATATTGAGGATGGAGTGCTAGAATATATGTAAGAGTAGCCATCCCTAGGTTTTTGAGGGGTTTCTTTTCATATCTTATTATTATTTTGGGTTTACCATGAGGGTTTCCACCCACAAAGGTGATGAGACTAATCCCGTTCGGAGACTACAGCAATTACGGTTATCTCATCTACCAACATATACTTTTCTGCGGGCTTGAAGCCTGCCTAACATGTACTTTTCACTTTGTTAACTTCTTAAGGCAACAATGTAGTGTTCGCTAACGGTAAGAAAGTGAAAAAATTATACTAGTGGAGAACTTAATGCTATCCATCAGCCAGCATATTTGCTTGTACAAATTTTTATTTATTTTTTTTTTTAAAATTTTTTTTGAGATTGTTATAAAAAAAAGCATGTTCATAACTGACAAACTTTTGTCGGACCAGTATAACAGATAAATTCACTGGTGGTAACAACCTAAAGTCCACCGACCGGTAAGTTCTACCCTTTCCGTCTATGCATGCATACAGGTTCGTGTCACTGCACATACTATAGAAAAGATAAATTTTTCGATCTTTATAAATAACGTTGTGAATTTCGAATATAAATATTTATTTAAAAAGATATAAGGCTACCATATGTCCCAGGTGTTCTGGATGGATGGTAGTTGCCAAGTGACACCATGCTAATCTTAGCAAACCATAGGGCAAAGAATGTGCCAAGCATATGAAGAAACCCCGCAAGAACACCAACAATGTTAATTTTTTGTTATAAAATTAGTATGTAATCAAGTCCAGCACGAGTTGTTTGCGCCTAAGTTTCGATTTCATTGGTAGTTCAGTAGTACCAAACTTCTCCTATGGAAGCATTAAATTCCCAAATCACCATTTTTTAACGTAGCTTTTTCATTTTTTATCAGGGCCCAAATCTCTACTTGGAGTTAGAACTCTATCCGTATAAAGTCTTTTCTTTTTCTTTTTCTTTTTCTTTTTTTACTTTTTAAGAAAAAAAAGGAATGCCAGTATAAGGTCTTCCCATAACTCGTCCATAATAAAATTTAAGACCACCCCATTAGAAATGATAGCGCGCACGTACGTATACCTACTAGTGGAGCAATCTCAAATGCGCAAAAGGTGATGGTTAAACTCAAAATCCTTCATTATAAGGCTTGCTGAGGCTCTTTACCACCGCGATATCCCGTCATTCCCGACTATACATAGCTATTAGAATTTACACGTTCCCGGTGCCGTCCCAAAAGTCTGACCTTCGAAGGCACGCATGCATGGAATCAGGGCAAATGTAAGACTCGTACAAGCATGGTTTATTCAAATAGACATTGAATGGAATCCCACGTTCCAGTGCAATTGACTTGTGTTTTTCTCACTTGTTAATTGAACATGTCACACATGTATTTCCGGCCACCAACCACGTTGTTGCCCCCGGCGAACACGGCCTGCACACAGGGCCTAGAGAAATAATTATAGTAATTATTATTTCCTATGATCGTCGACAGAGCAGAAGATGATATTTTTAAGGCATTGCGGTGCGTTATAAAATGTAATATACTTGGATCACTCCCCTTATGCTCCATTATCATGAAGAACACTCTGGCATTTGATTCTCATGATTAGTTAAATAATAATATTCTTTTTATTTGTTTTAATCAAATATGTATGAACTGTTACGACCAATCAACGGGCTAATCATCATTAATTAGTGCTCCTAATTAGTTTTTCTTTTTGTTTTTTTTGTCGGTTGGTGCCTTTTTAAAAATATCTCTAGGGTGCGCTTGGTTTATGATTATACGAAATTTTCAGAAGTGTTGTATTCTCAGTTCTAGATTCTCATGAATCATATTTTCAGTAATGCTGTGTTTTTCTGTTTGGATCGTTATTTCATATTAGTTAAATTTCTATAAATGCTGCTTTTATTTCTTTGGTTTGGTTATAGTATTTTTTGGCATGTGGCATACTATTACTAAAAATAACCTTTTTCCAAATTAAATAAGAAATAGTAAATGACATCGAAATTTGTGTTACATGCTTTACTTCTTACTTGTCAAATGAACTTATATGTAATGGAAAACCTATTCATAAATCCAATAAGAACATAATAAATCAAAATGAATTAACATAAACAAATCAAAATAGAGGTATAATTTCTATGATAATAAATCACAATAGTAAATTACAATAAATAGAAATAACGACTTGATCTGATCGATGGCGTCGACAATGACAACAAACTAGAGAATAAAGAGACTGTAGAAGTAATTGTCGGTCAGAGTTTTGAAATATCAAAGAATAGATAGAAGAAAAAAGCAATTGTCGGCTACGATTTTGAAATATATGAGTTAAGTTAAGGTCAGTTACAAAAATAAGAAATTAATCTTGCAGGAAAAATTACAGAAAATCAAGACACCCAGCCATTTCGATAGGAATCTGAATTACCTCATTCATAAAAATATTGCATTCATATAAATACTGCATTCCCATAATTTTGGTGAATCAAACGTGAAAATTAGATTTTTGTATGTTAAATTCAAGAAATTCCGCCAAGAATATTTCACGAACCAACTACCCCCTTATGTACTTTGTAATCAAGACCATGGAAGCATGTAGTTCGCATGCACGGCGGAGGTAGATTAAAATGATCATGCATTTAAACATTGACAACAACTCTAAGTACTTAATTAGCCCACTTCAAGTCTTGAATTCGAGTTCTAATTCGAGCCATTGTGTCGAGCGCAGCTTGCTCGACTGGATGTGGGGCATATCAGAAAGTATAGCCACCTGAGCTCGAGGCCGCAGCGGTGAAATTTTCCGTAGAATTTTTCAAAGTAAAATTCTTTATATCTCTTGGTAAGAATCCATGTTCATGAAAGACATATAGTCGGATACCAGAGCATTGGGTGGAGCTAAGGGTGGTGATTTTCTAGTTTAAAGTTCATGCCGGAGCGTGCACTCGTTTTACAGATCGTACCATGATAACCTTAAAATCAACGCAACTTTAGAAACTTGCGATGCATAACATTAATTGCTTGTCAACTATGTTAATGCACTAAATGACTTTGATGAACAAGTAGAACAATCTATTTTTTTTGCATGCTCAGTGTCTCCCATTTTATTTAAACTCACATTCTTGAATTCATGATTTTTTTTTTTTTTGGTGAGAGCATCCTGTCTTCTAACAATTAAATTAAGTTCGGTGCCTCACCAATACTCGAACTACAAAATTTCTCTTTCCGAAATACAAATACCATTCTTAAAGAATTCATAATAATCTTGATACTGTTAAAACTCTATGTTGTGTATCAAAATGTGTGTATTACATGCATTCGATATACAAATATTATTCTGATTGCATCAGTAGTACTAATGGCTCTGAAAAATAGTAGTGCTCTTCGGAAAAGCATGTCTAACTAGTCCTAAACGCACAGGCCATTTAATCTCTTATATCTAACAAAGTACCTAGCTATATCCCATAGCACAAAGACATTTACCAACTACCAGACTATACTAAGGTAAGAGGTAAGAATATATATATATATATATATATATAATATATATATATATATATATATATATAAAACAAGGCATTTATATGGTCACCAAGTTCAACAGTGACATTACATAACCTTCCAGCTCGTAGCGTGTGCAGACCTTCTACTAGACATCGCAGAGCTCTGCCTCAGCTAAGTGGTACATGCAGAGATACACCCAATCGAAGATTTGCATGAGATGTGGCATTATTCGGACCACACAGGCATCCCCAACGTCTACTTCGTATTTCCTGTGTCTAAGACTAGCTAGCTACCTCTCTGCCAGCGATAGCAGCTTCCAAAACCCTAACGATATCGAGAGTAGAACGACGAAGTTGTACAGATTCCATGTAAGAACGGATAGGAACTTGCTGCAAAGATCTCTAAAGAAGCGTCGTAGATATTGGTATGTAGAAGTTGTAAGAGCGATGCATGTGGTGGATGGCAGGGAGGAAATCAGTGATGTGGTCCATGATCATGGCAGGGAAAAAGATCGGATCGATGGATGTGGACATGCATATCAGGTCACGATCATTCTCAGCCTTGGTATTAGGACTTGGTTGGCGAGGACAAAATTTTCGACCATTCTCTGCTAGTCATGTTCATGTTGCTGAGGAGGAGGAATAATTCTTGCACTGTAGCTCATCGAAGTCGTTCGTTGAAGTGCTATATGGAGAGTCGAATACAACTGCGTCATGTACTTTTTTTGTTTTGTTTTGCTTATGCATGTGACTGACGAGTTTAATTTTTATCTTACATTTCGATCGAAATTAAGTAGAACGGTAGTTACTTCCAGATAGCGCATGTTGAAATTAGAAATCTCGATACATTCTTAATGAGGAATAGAACGTGGTCGCCTTCCAACACTCAGTTCTGCTAAACATGTGATATGTATTTTATTACCTCACTTTTTCCTCTTCGATGAGGATGTATGAAGCCATTTGAGTTTTTTTTTTTTTAAATTATTTTTATGAACCATCATATTTGTTTATTGGAGAAAGTAAAATGATTTGTTATAGTTGGAGATAAGGATAATTTGTCTTTGTTCTCAGAAGGAGAAAGACTAGTTCACAAGTACACAAAAGTTTTACATAAGTACGATTAGCATACTTGATCCCTATACATTTGCAAAAATAAATTGAAGATGGTTAGATATTGTGGTGACAAAAAGTGCCATGTCGCTTTTGAAACACATACAAGAATTTCGGCCTTTATAAAGAACTCTACATTTTACGCTCACTCTTGATACTATTATGAAAAATTATTGCCTGCACCGTGTTCACCACGTCATCCTGTGCACCGTATGTATCTACATTTTTTTTTTTTGAAAAACTTCAAATATTAAAGTTGTAAATTTTGATGAGATATACAATTTTCATTTATAAATTTTTTTTTTTTAAAAAAAATTATTTCCAAACAAGTATTTTGATATTCCAAAATTTTTATCAATTTAAATTTTTTTTTTTGATATTAAAATCTTTTAGCCCAAACCACCTACTTAGAAATATTTTTTGAAAAAAAATTCTATATAAAATTTATATTTTTTATAAAAATTTATAAATTTTATGTTAAAATATTTTCAAAAAAAAAAAGCTTATAGGTGCACCCGGTACATGGATGACATGGTGGACTAGGTGCGCCCAATAATTTCTCTACTATTATATGCATAACATCGTATAAAATTGCAAAGATAGTTGTAAACGCAGTTCAGCTAGTTTGTTGACACCTTTAGTTTCCACACACAGATATGGTAAATTCTATAATGCTTTAAAAATAATTAATATACTCATTCAAATCATATTTATTTATTTTTTTGGGATAACTTAAACTATATATTTGTAGAGCACAATAAACTGCAAAACTTTATAATTTAAAGTATTTTAAAATTGTTTTATAATTATGTCAAAGATAAAAAATGTACTATATAAAACTAAATTAGTACTTGTACAACTTTCGACGATTCATTAGTCATTATTATGTATTTTATTTTTTTACAAATTTGCATTTCAAAAGTTGTGCAAAAAAAAAAAAATATTTTAATGAACCAGGTATAAGTAACAGAACTTTGGAGAGTACTTCTTATTATCTCTCTTTAAAGCTCTACCTTTTCTTTCATTTTTTAGGAGGAAGGCCTTGTCTCTTCACTAAACTTGAATACAAACTTCTAAAGTTGACGCTAAAGAATAAATATAGTGGACTCAAAAAAACCACCAAGTTTGCCACCTACAGGCCAAAAAAAAAAAAAAAAAAAAAAATTCAGTTTGTAGGCCCTACTATAGGGTTATTCCGAAGCATGTGTGGGTTTTTTTAATTAATATTGGTGTATTTTGGGTACACTAACATTGTTCTGACCCTCAAACTATGTTATGCAAGGATCAAAATGGACAACAAAAACCCCATTTCTTTTGAGGTTTGAACATCGTATTCTACACCATTAGTATAGTGGTTCAAACCACGAAAGTCCCTTGGCTGTTGTAATGATTTCTGCAAGATCTTTTGTCATTAAAAGCTCTTTCAAGCCAGTCAAAGTGATCTTTTTATATCATTCATTAATACAAGATAAGTGCCAAATTCATAGCCCCTATCCCGTATTGGATAGCCAGGATTGACTTTGAAAGTCAAGAGATTCATTAGCGTATGTACTGTTGGTCCAATCCAGTTTATTACTTTTTGTTTTCCAAAAAGTACATGCATGCACTCCATTAAAATTACTTATATTTTAGAATTAATTCGAAATTGACCATGTTCATGAGACATTTCTTGACATTTATGCAATCCGTATCCAAGTATTGGAATTGTAAAATAGCACACAATCGAATTTCTGTGTATTTGGGAAATTTCCTTATCTAATTCACCAGTATTATGGAAAAGTGGCTCAAAATCCAGTTTCTATTTTTGAAAAAATCAGATTCCAATAAAAAATTACTTTCCAAACATTAAATTGTTGTGCAATAGTTTGGAAAGCAGCAAAATCAAAATGTGGTTGGCAACTAATTTTTCCAAATATGATTTATCTTAGAAGTTTATGTTTTTATAACCAAAGCAAGCTTTCTGATTGCGACGGAAGTTCTTTTTTTTAGGTAATGAGACAAATACATTCAGTAATACTGTTAAAGTTATTAATACATTATTTTTTGAATAATATTGACTATATATATATAAATTTAAATTTTTTAAATAATTGAAAAGATTAATTTACATTACAACAGATCGAAGTAAAACTGGTAATGAACGACAGATGTTATCAGTCGAATTATCATCGTGTGAGGGGTGTGAAGGAGGCGTTATCTAACAGCAACATAACCAAAGATTGGATCCCATATAAGCATAAATTGTTCCATCTACGTGCGCACATGTCATGGAGATTACCGACGAGCAGTAATTTCCGTTGTCGTGTTCGTTCCGGACTCTGGCGGTATGTTCCATTAGGACCCGTCGCCATCTGCCCGTCCCCATTTACGAACCTCGTCTCATCCCTCTCCATAAGTACACCAACTTCTCGATTTCTTATTATCATATTTTATTCTCTCCGTTCTGAAGTGCGCAGCGACTA
Organism: Xerophyta viscosa; assembly: GCA_002076135.1. Taxonomy (NCBI): domain Eukaryota; kingdom Viridiplantae; phylum Streptophyta; class Magnoliopsida; order Pandanales; family Velloziaceae; genus Xerophyta; species Xerophyta viscosa. The sequence continues at coordinate 6,238,487 of MJHO01000001.1, forward strand.
AACAAATGACAGCGGTATCTATTCTGCTTTGATTGATTGATTAAAGAAACCCTTGCACCAGCTCTGTGATTCTAATCTTCCTTCCTTCCTATTTCCCCCATACTTATTTACGGCTTGTATATTATCTGTTGCCTTGTATAAATTGCGAGGGCGGCGCCTTTCCCTGCAAACCTGACAGTACAGTACCATTGAAGAAAGAGGAAGGAGGAAAACATCCCAATTAATTAGAAACTTCTCTTTTCTCACTTGCTTCATTGTGACCTTTGATAGAGAACCTGTGAGGGCGTGTTGCCATGTTTGAAAGTTTGAGGTACTTGATCGGGTCGCCGGGGCCGAGCGGGTTCGGGTCGAAGTCGACGGCCGACGAGGTGACGGACGCTTGTGGGGACCTGAGCTCCATGACGGTGATCATCACCGGTATGAAGATTTGTCTTATGAGTTAAATTATGATTATTCGTAAAGATTAGAATGATTGTAACGTCTTGGTTAGTGGGTCACAGGGGCAACGTCGGGGATCGGGGCGGAGACTGCGCGGGTGCTGGCGAAGCGCGGTGCGCGGCTGGTGCTGCCGGCGAGAAGCATGAAGGCCGCGGAGGAGACACGGGCTCGAATCGTGGCGGAGTTCCCGTGGGCTGACATCATCGTGCTGCCTCTTGACCTCAGCTCCCTTTCCTCCGTTCGGACCTTCGTCACTCGCTTTCTCTCCCTCCACCTTCCTCTCAATCTCCTCATGTCAGTATATTTTCTTTCAAAACTTTTTTTTTACAAGTATGATATACATGAAACTTAAGTTAATTAGAGAATAGGTCTAATTTAACTGCAGAAATAACGCCGGGAAGTTTTCTTACGAGCACGCGATCAGTGAGGACGGAGTGGAGATGACATTCGCCACAAACTATTTAGGTACCGTAACTCACACAACACACTTACAATTGTACAGCTGATTTGTTTTTGTTTTTATTTTGACTTGTGATTATGACGAATGTTATCAGGTCACTTCCTGTTAACGAAGCTGTTGATGAAGAAGATGGCAGAAACAGCGCGAGTAACGGGCATCGAGGGGAGGATCGTCAACGTATCGTCGAGCATCCACGGTTGGTTCTCCGGCGATATCATACGCTACCTCGACCTCATCACCCGCAACAAGATGTACGTACCATTAATTATTCTCACAATCCATCTATTATCAAAAGATCTTTAAAAAAAAAAATCTATTATCAAAAGATAATACTAGATAAGGAACAAATTGCTAATTAATCGATAAAAATTGCTTAGTTTCAAACGAAATTGTTTTTCTTTGCACAGTCCCTATGATGCCACCAAGGCCTACGCTCTGTCGAAGCTGGCGAATGTGCTGCATACCCGGGAGCTCGCACAAAGACTCAAGGTTCTCTTTTGACTACCATCTCATTTCGATTCGTCTCTTTCGTCATTTTAGTCAACTTTACACACATTTCACTTTGTGTTCTGCCTATTGACGACAACAAGAATCTTCTGTTCTTCTAATTCTAGGAAATGGACGCCAACGTCACCGTCAACTGCGTGCATCCCGGTATTGTACGCACTCGTCTCACCCGTGATCGCGAGGGTTTAATCACAGGTGAAAAAGCATATATTAAACAAACTTTTAATCACCTGACAATATGTAATAAATGCTTGCATTTATATAACAACTTGGTCAAATTCTTAGCAGATATCGTGTTCTTCATGGCGTCGAAGCTTCTGAAAACGATCCAACAGGCAGCTGCAACAACGTGCTACGTAGCAACGCACCCGCGGGTGGCAGGGTTGTCGGGGAAGTACTTCGCCGACTGCAACGAGGCGTCGCCGTCGAAGCAGGCATGCGACGCTAGGGAGGCACAGCGTCTCTGGCGTGTCTCCGACGCCATGACCGATGAGAACCCCAGCACGATGTGACGCGTCACCCGCATAAAAGCAACTGCAGAAAAGAGGATCTTCTTTTTTTGACACAGTACAAACCCAACTTTAATAGAACAGTAATTAAAAGGATATATCTGATATTTTCCTGTATATACGAACATTATGAATGAGGAATCTAGAAGCTGTACGTAGGCTCTAACAGATGTAAACATCTACTTCGCCGAGTACTTGAAAGCTGGATTAGGTTTACTTTAGCTTTTGCATATTTGCTAATATCTACTTTCCGGGACTCGAGAAAAAAAAAAGTTTGATTTACAGTACCCCACGTTGATTCATCCCCATTTGTTTCGAGATAGATGATTAGGGAGCTAGGCTCATCACCTTCCACTAAGACCAAACTACCGGCTTTCCACATCGAGAAGCACTTTTCTTTTCTTCAATTGGTTGTGTGCTCAGTCCCATGGGTCCATTTAGTAGAATTGTTTTATGGTGTGTGGAAAGCAAAATTTACCAAATGGCTTCAAGTATAATAACAAAACCTAAAGAATCTAATGAATTTGGAAATACTTGTTTATATATTAGTTGCACGCAATCATAGATTTAAAAATTAACTTAAGATATCATGCCTTAAACCAGTAGAATACTGTCTTTATAGATATATCTAACAAGTTTATCTCTCCATTACTTATACTTATCTGAGATATATCAATATTATTCATAGATATTGTACATGCTTTCGAAGAGCACTATTAGAATTATATTTATGGAATTTGGGCTAAAAAAGGTTCTATTGGTAGATGCCAAAAAATTTGGTCATTTTGACCACTTGGTGTTAAATAAAGGCTTGCCACGTAGTGGGGTGATTAGGGTCTTAATGTCAGCTAATCATAAGCAAACTCATATCATATTCCAAAAGCTGCTTTTCTCTAATTAGTTAGAAGAAAAAAAAAGGCAGCATCCGCAAAGTATGTATACTATTTCCAGCACCTGAATATCTGAAGATATTATGAGCTTTAGCTCTTTGAATACACAATAAATTTGTACCATTATCTCAAATAAGCTTTTTTTTTAATGATATCACGTCCAAACACATATAAACATATTTTCAAGAGAAAGACATATGGAAAAGTAAATGTTAACATGCTCTACAATTGTTTACTAAAAGTTCTTTTGAAAAACTCTAATTAGGTATTTTAAGGCTCCAAAGTAAATTGATTACGAGAACCTTGGAGCATCAAAACATATATATATATACAAATAGTGAAAAAAATTTAAATAATAAAAGTACACCAAAATCCACGTTTTTACTTCATTTTTTTTTTCCAAAATGTATTTATACTATATTGGATTGATTTTATAACTTCTTCAAAAAACCAGGAGCTTATTTGAACAACTTATTCTACAAAAACCCCTTTGTATTTTACTTTTACAAAAATCAATTCTTTTTTACATTGATGAGCTTGTGCTTACCCATCCAGTAGCTTGTGAGCCATATACCTCACATTTTATAAATACAACATATACATCTCGTCCTATTTAGCGTTCTTGGAGTAGCATGCAATTGATGTGAGATTGCCATTGATAAGTCTTGAAAAAGATCCCGATAGTTAAGATGTAGGAATGTCATAAGTCAGTATTAAAGTGTGCTTTCTATCGTTTGTTATCTAAAATTCTTATAAAAAAAATAGATTTTTTTTTTCAGATTTGTGCCCTCCTTATTAATATTTGTATATATATACCTTGCTATCTTGGTAAAATTTGTGTCTTTTTGGTGCGTGAAAATGTACAGATGTGCCAAATCAAATTAGATGGGTGCATATTAAAAAACTAATTAAGAAGATACAAGCCGCCAAATGCCTAAAGAAAATCATTAGAACTTGGAAATATCTTACCTTTCAGGTTGAGTAGAAATCAAATACAAATGGACTTGATTGCAGTTAGAGTCAACTTACTTTAGGCCCATCATTAACTTCAGCGCAGTCGCAGTTAGCCCATTTTCCAAAATCAATTCACAGTCGACAACTTGTAGTTTTACTTCTCCCGTCGGAGCGCCGCCGCAAGTGGCTCCATGGCTGCTGCCCACCTCCCGGAGACTGCCCCCAAAAATCTTCACGGCAGAATTATCTGCACTACTAAGGTTCAGTCCGAGGGCATCCGCCTCGCTCCGTTCGCCCTCCGTGGCGCAATCATGAAGTTCCTCCGCCATCATGTCAAGAAGACCATTTGCTCGCGGCCAACACGTCACAAGCGCTCGTCGATGATCCTCTCCGCCTGATGAAAATGCAATCAGTATAAGGCGACAGTGGGCTCTAATACTGAGAAGGCGAGATCGCCACCTTTGTCGCTTCTCAAATGCCCACCGTTTACTCTGCGTGCTACCGGGTCCTCAAAGTGGCTAAAATTTTCCGTACATTTAATTTGCTTATAATGGGTTCGTTGTATTGGTTAAAGAAACTTTGTTGTTTATTAACAATTGCATAGCAGGATACCAGACTTCTCACCAGCCAAACTGTTACATTTTGGGGTTGGGCCTAGCTCTGCGATATGGTGAGAGATGTCTGGTCGCTGTCATCCGAGAGGGTGTGAATCTAGTTGAGTAATCCATCCATGCAAATATCTGCTGAAAGCTCATTGCATTGTAATTAGTATCTTGAAGCGTTATTAAGAAACAGATTAAAAGAAATTTTTTGCATGTCATTTACGGAGGTCATATAGGATCAATGAATTGTAAGCGGCCACACACCCTCTGATTCACTTAGGATGGCCTTTTGCTATGTGCATTAATGGACATAGCCACTATGAAATTATTTAGTGAATATTTTGGTAAGGCGGATATTGGAGCAACATTTTGGATCTGATTGTTCTATGAGAAACAATCGTTCATCAGGGAAGATAATGGCAGTATTCTAGGCCCAGGCATCTGAATTTTCGAACCATGATTCTGTCTGGTAAGTTGTTGCGTCCTTGCTAACCATCAGGAAGATACTTTTAGCCTCTAGTACCTTGTAAATATTTATAACATTTATTACATTTACATTTTGTTTAAACTTTTAAACTTTCAAGTTTCTTTGATGACCTCTTTCTGTTTAAACATATAGTTTTTCGAAGAAGGGACTTCTACGGCCTATTTCTTGGGAATGATAGATAATTTATAGTGACATCTTGCAATGCCAATCTCTAATGAAAGCAACATTGTTTGATTGAGTAAAACTATGTTTGCAAATGAAGCTAAAGTCGTTTGTCCTTCATTCAAATATGAAGTCCTGAAATATCTAATCAATCACCATATGGTATAAACACTATCCAGCATCTGAAGATTGCAACATATTACTATGAAGATCATCATTCTAAACTAGATGAAGGTCGGAAGAGTGGAAGACCAGCAGAAATATTCTGAGTGATATGAAAGACTGCAGTAATATGCAACTAATTTACTACTTTTAGCGCTGTAGTTTTTGGTCTTGGGCAGTGATCTTTCGTTTAGCTTAGGTTTCTCTTTATTTATCATTGTTGGTGTAGTTTATTGGTGGTTATGGAAGTTGTTATTTTCATAGTTGTTAAAGGCGCGCCTACGCGAGCCTCGCCTTGCTCCTAAGCCCACCAACAGAGTTTGCGTCCGCCTCGGGTCAAGACAGGCTCACGTTCAAAAGGCGCGCGCCTAGTGCGCCTTTTAAACCCTAAGCCAGCGGCAACCCTAAAATCGGAAAGAAGAGCGAAAATAGGTTTACATGAATCCTAAACTATCGGCAATAGGGTATTATGAATTTATATTAACTTATCGATAACAGTGTTGTTGAAGGCGTGTCTAGGCGTGCTGGAGGTATTTGTGCCTGCCTAGATCCGAGGAGGGCGCCGTGGCGCACCACTTGCACTTCATAGTTAAAAAAAATGCTACATTCTAAAAAAAAATCCTAGCTCAATAGGCGAGAAGAAGATGAAGCTTTTTTCTAGCTTATTGCTGCTTTTTTGCAGCTTTATTTTTTGGACATTCAGCCATTAACGTTTGCAAGCCGAAAATGAAAATGTAGTAACTGTCTATTATAGATATATACCTATAAATCCAATACTATAATGTAGTTAAAAAATAGTACTATAATATTAGGATAATAATACCTAAAATAATTTATTTATCAACATAATCCAATTTAGTTGTTTTTGCAAGTTGCTATATATAAATTTTAGCTCTAAATTAGCTAATTTTATAGTGAGTGTCTTCAAATTTATGTTTGTTAAATATATATATTTATTCAAAAAAAACTGCTCCTCACATTTATAAGGCTCCCGCGCCTCACCTCGCTCTTCACGCCTCGCGCTTTGCGCCTAGGCTCCGAAACCATCCTTGCGCCTCGGTGTGCCTTACGCCTTTGACAACATTGATTATTTTGTGGCTAACCTTCTCAGTTTTTGAGGCTGAAAAGGTATTAAGTTATGTTGTAGTTCTCTTGGAGCCTGGCCCTGGCATCCCTCATTGTCAAAAGTTGTAAGTCAAATGCGCTCTTTTGTCCTATGGATGGCAAAGAGAGTAAATTAATTCTTGTATAGTTTCTTTCTTTAGAGTATGCTTTTCCTTGATCGTCTGCTTTCTAAAGTCAAAATTTTCTAGGAAATGACACAAGCTGGATGATTCTACTAAGAAAGTTAGTGATGTGAAGAGTGTTGTTATTTGATGATCCAAGTTTAAGGAGTGATGCACATATGGTTGCCCCTGTTAGTTTTGGAGAAACCTCATTAAATTGATTCGAGATACTAAGGCGGTTGATTTTGTGTTCTAAAAGTTTGTTTGATTCTTTAGTGGCCTCATGATGGACGTTGCCACACTCGTCTACAGTGGTTAGTAGTTTTGTCATTTGTTCAGAGGGTGACGGCTGGAAAAGAAAATTCATAACTGGCATATAAGATATGCTGTTGAAATTTATTTTAGTTTCGATGAAAAATCAGTTTGCATGATGGACCTTTTGTATATGGTGTGATCTAGAGATTAGGACAGTAGGACATTTGTTTGTGGCCTAAGCTCTAAAGAAAGCTCTTACACATGGAACCTGCTGCTTAAACCGTTCTAGTTGCCTAAATATAATGCTTCAGGAATAGTCCTTGTGAGTTTCTGGTATAAAGGAAACATTTGGTGATTTTTAGGAAACTTTCATATGGAAAGTTAACGAATAATAAACTTGGCTCTATATTTTGAGACTATGGTACAGCATCTGACATGGTAGTTGTATTATTTATAAGCCTTTTTTTTCCTAAAGTTATTGTAGAATGTTATGTTGATGAATGATCAGTGAATTTGCCAAATTGTAACAGTATTTATTTTTTATGATCTTATTAGCATGCAAAATGAGACAAAAAATGATTCTCATATTTCAGCTACCAAGAGGGCAACCCTTGCATGTTTGAGGATGAAAGTTCTGATATGTTACTTTTGAGACGAGGAAAACGACCGAAGTATTCTCGGCTGTTGTATTCTGTTTTTTTATGGTCATATAGGCCGCTGGCGTATCACCTTAATTTTTGTACTTCCATGTGACGAGCAGAACAGTGTTGGGCATCTTTTCAACATAGGCCCCGATGTTTTTTCCTGAAAATGAATAAGAAAATTTAATTAGTTTTATTCAAATGTAATCTTTTTCTTTCCTCTTCTAAAACAGGAAAGCATGGCTGCTTGATGGTATAAAGTGTGAGTTTCTGATGGAAGAACATGCCTGACCAAATACTGAGGATCTGTAAATGAGTATGGTAATAACAGTTGACATATTGCAACTTCAGAATTTTCTAAAGATTATAACTTTTGAGGTTAAGTTTGTTTTGTAATTTCTTGCAGTACAATGCTCTAAATATTAAGTAGCCCATCTTTTCATACTATTTTATTTTTAAGTTTCTTATTTATTTATTTATTTCCTTGGCCATACTCTTGTGATGGTAGCCCACATATCATACTTTATCTTCTAGAATTCATGTTAAATATTTCGGCCATGAACTTTCTTGATGCTCTTCAATGAATACTACCATGATGAATACTTTGATTCTTCAGATTTGTGATACTGTGTACTGTGTAGTCTCTACTGTATACAAAGGGCTTAGTGGCGCCATATTTATAGTTCTACTCCCATCTCTTTGTGGTACTAAACTACTGATTCAATGCTGCATATGCTCACATAAACACAAATTCTTGCAGATAGTCCAATGTGCGTATGTACAAACCTATGTATGTATGCTTGCATGGTTGAATCCGTACATAATATCGTAGCTAGGTGGAAGTATATATACACGTCCAGATCTATGTTTGTATGCACCATGGTCATCTCAGCTTGAATTTTTTGGGGGAAATCGCATATCAGTCCCCGTTTCCCCATCCGTGCAAATCAGCCCTTGGAAACGCCGACGTGGTAGTGCGTCGCGCTGCCATGTCGGCGTCTGAGGGCTGATTTGCCCGAACTTTAGATAGAGGGGGGCTGATATGCAATTTCCCTTTTTTTTATTAATGAATAAGCTGTAGTACCACAAGATGTTAAATCTCTAGTAGTAAAAGCAGACATGCTGCAACTGTACTTTTGTTTATTCTCATCCTGTAATTTATTCCATCTCATACATTGGAATCTAAAGTTTATGATGAAAATCCATTGAAGAAAAGCCTCTTGTTCCCTATTAATTTCTCATACGTTGCAGAAACAAATATGTTTCAAGAGGAGGTAGAAGAGCAAGTGCATGCAGATTGAAGACCTCAGAAGTGGTTGGGTAAGGACTATCTACACCTTGTACGCAGGGGTATGAAGCTATCAATGGATGTTTACTGAGCTGCCAACAAGGGAGGCTCTGAAGGCATATTCGAACATTTAGTGGCCGCTAGGAGCAAGAATCCCACACTGCTTCCTAAGGCTCGCAAATCTCGTTCGGGTTTATTTGTAGCCATTTTAAGGTTTTGTTGGAGCCCTTGGTTTTGAAGACCTAAATTTATTGCTTTACATTTAAAGCCTCATCAAGTAATATATGTGGAGCATAAATGTATAGAAATATATCATAGAACTAATACTAAAGAAAATAAAAGAGATGAGGAAAAGATAGCGTTATGTTGTTGGGTAACCAATCTGAAGCTACAGGGATGACTATGTTTAGACAGAAATACGTTTTAATTGGTCGAACATATATATATATATATATATATATGCTGTATTTAACGAGATATGGTTTAAACCAGCAAACTGGATTACAACATTTGTTTAAAGCTGAAGTATTAGTAATTGTGTATTAAGCAGCCTTTTAGTTAATTTAATCGAATTTTTACTACTGAACAAGTAACCAAAGACATTTGATCAGGGATTTTGTAACCATGGTACAATAACTAACTGGTTTTTTTTTCGCTCATTTGTAGCTGTACCTTAGGGAAGTCAGCTGTATTCTCTAACTAGTCAAGTATTAAAACATAGGTTTTGCTGAAAAAGTCATCGCTTTATAAAATATAATTTGAAAATTTACTCTAAAATACATATATAATTTTTTTTTTAAAAAGTTTTTTAAATAAATATTTTAAATACACTTCGGGTCTTAAAACATCTACATAAGTATACTTTTTGAAAAAAAATCACTATGAAGTTATAAAGCACATCAAAATATACTCCTCATTTTTTAAATATCTTCCAAAAATACTTATATATACGTATTGTGTATTGATTCAGTCATTATGAAAAAAAAAAATTATTTGATATAGGATGGTACAAAAATAAGGGTTAATATATCATCAAACTTTAAAGGTTTTCTTTGTTGCCAAAATGTTTCATTGCTAATTTACAATTAGTTTAAATGAATTAAAAATAGGCCCTTTAAATAAATTTAAAATACGCCCATCTTGGACAAACGGTGGAATTTTTCTCTTACAAAGTGGAAATTTTACGTTCGAATTATGCAAGCGCCATTTGGAAATGTGTGAGGGGGTTTATCTCTGTATCGAGTGGAAGAAAATACTAGCATTCGCATCTATGTAGCTCAAACCCTTGTATTCCTTCAGTAAAACATAGTCGGCGTAAATTATAAATTTATATGTTATAATAGTTATACAAATGGGGCCAATACGTAAAGTCACTCTACTATAATAAAAAATGGTCATTGCAGTTATGTAAAATTATAAATTTATCTGTTAGAACAATCATACAAAGTGGATCAGTACGGCAAAGTCTCTCTACCATATATAAAATATAAATAAATAAAATAAAAAATAAAAGAAACCAGGTCATTCAGCGATGTATTAGTGCAAATAAATTGCATCAAATCAGATGTATACTGATCCTAAACTTAAGATATTTCATTAAGCTTTATGATGCTCTTCTTAGTCCCTGAGTTTTCAGGGAGAAGATACCAACAGAACTCGGGTCATCCTTCTAGAACAAAAACAAAGCAACATACATAGTCATAAAAATTTTAAAGATATATACTAGAACTGCTCCCTCGTCGTAGGTACAGCTACGACGAATCAATTGAAGGCTTGGCGTCTGAGATAAGGTAAGATGATAAGTTTTTTCTTTTTATCTTTTTTTTTAAGGGTTTGGGAGTTGTGTCTCAACTGATTCTGTTGACCCTTGGTGCAATGCTAATGCATAGCAAGGGCTTAATAATATTTACATAAACCCGCATGCAGCCGACCTTGTTTGCTGATACAACGTTTTAACCCCCAACATAACTAATATTCCCTTCACCTAATACTAGAAACATTATAGTAGTAGATAACAAATAATATACTTAATATACTATACAACAGTAATATAATTTCTAGTAACATTTTCGTCTAATGCCATTCTTAGAACATTTTTCATAGTTTCTATGTGAAAATCTAGCTGGATAGCACATAAGTTACTTTTTTTAACAGCCTTTTGATGCAGTCTTGATGTCTGCGAGTGAGAAGGATCAAGCAGCTGCCATCAAAAGTTTCCTCCATCAAATTATAGGAAAAAAAAATTAACTGCATGTGGTTTTGACCTTATTAATGGTTAAACTGAACGTAAAGGTTCTTGTTTGGTGGTACATCAACTTCTGTAGTTGGGAACCCTTGATCCATGCTAAGTCAGCGCAGTATTATATTTCTTCTTTGTCTTTTTGTTTTTTCTACAGAAGACAAAAAATCAGTAGACAAAAAAAAAAGGTTTTGTATGATGATGAGACTTAGCACATTGTCCGACAGCATAATATAACGAGTCCATGCAGTTGGCATCATGAAACATAACCGGGCCATATCCCTAGCCTATCTTCTGCAACTGATCTCAAAAATCTTTGATCCATCAAAGTAACAGTAGGGAGATCTAAAGAGCAAGAGAGAGATGGCAGCTATGTCGTCTCACTTCATTTTCTATCTCACCTTGCTGGGCCTCTTCTATTCTTATAATGGCGTCCTCGCCACCATCCGTAGCACCGGGCACTGGCCAAGAGGGGGCACCACGAGGTTCTATGACTTCAAGGTATAAAGTAATCTGTCAAATAAATCACTCGATCTAAAAGTTCATTTATATATATGTAGTACTTTCGAGAGAAACTATGTAATTAAGAGTTGATTTTGCATTAAGGTCCAAACCAAGAGAGTAACCAAGCTTTGCAAGAGGAATGAGATAGTCACCATTAATGGAATGTTTCCAGGGCCGGTGGTGTACGCTCAGGAGGATGACCGTGTCATTGTGAAGGTCACCAATGAGTCCCCATACAACACTACCATCCACTGGTATGTATAAATCGCAACTAAATTAATTAATTAATTTCTGAAAAAGTTCTTTGACATTTTTTAGTTTTTGATATGTGAAGTTCTCTGATTGATGTTTGCCATATGATCTTTGAATGAATGAATGAAGGCATGGGGTGAGACAGATGCTAAGCTGCTGGTCGGACGGTCCGTCGTACATCACACAATGTCCGATACGTCCCGGGCAGAGCTTCACGTATGAGTTCACTCTCGTCAAGCAGAAGGGAACTCTCTTTTGGCACGCTCATGTCTCGTGGCTCCGTGGTACCGTCTATGGCGCCTTGATCGTCTACCCCAAGACAGGGGTTCCCTATCCTTTTACTTATCCCTACGAAGAACACATCATAATCCAAGGTAACATCTATGTCCAAATATAAAACTGGCTGTTAACGCCTGTGGAGTTTATTTTTTTTTAGAAAATGTAATAATAGTTTAACTTAAAACCAATAAAGTTGCATTTATATATTTGGAAAGTAAAACAAAATACAGTAGTAGAAAGAATGAAGTGCGGACATGCTAAAAGTTTGTCATGTGCCATTTTGATATGGCCACGTGTCGGATATAATAGAAAAGTATCCAAAAATAAAAATTAAAAAAAAAACAAACTGGAATTATTGTTTTTTATTTTTTTAAAAAGAAAAGCTTTTTTTTAGAGAAGTAAAATATTATATATAACTAGCAGTATATAACAGTAAGTAATATAATATAATTATTTACTTATATTTATTATATTTTTTTTTATTTTTATTAGTATAGTTAGATTCTTACTATTCAAATTTGTGTAAAGGATGTGAAATATTTTATATGCAAAGACAAATAGACGAAAGCTTTTGTAAAATTATATATTTGTCTCATTAACATATCTAAGCTTTTGAATCTATGAAATCAAAATGTACTTTCAAAGATAAATAGAGTCTAATAAAATATCATTAAATATAAGTTATTATTACATAAGCCAAGACCCATGCAAAAGCTAATAACATAATAGTTAGCATAAATAATAAATTATTAATACTTACCAAGAAAAAATTCTGTTGAACTTAATATCTTAACCATTTTATATAAATAATAGTATGAAAACTCAATTTGTATTTATAACTAAGCATGCGCTTCCTACATGTAAATATTACTGGTACTTACCAATGTCATACATATACGTCTTTGTAACATCTGGCTCGAGATGGATTATGCAAAAAAAGCCATTATGAGGGTTTTCGGATTGTTTTGGAACAATCTGAACTACATATTGTATTAGAATCTATCTCTACCACACATATTCTAATACAACGTGTGTACATGATTCAGATTGTATCAGTATAATTAGAAACATCATATATATGTGCCTTCTTGAAACATAGTAATATCTTTTAATTTGTTCAATTTGTTATGGTTACATTCGCATATCCTTTGGGTATTTTTCCAAATGTACTTCCATAATTTAAAATAACTTTTATGTTACATTAGTGCTATAAAATGACGAAATTATTTTAGTCAATATACATATTCTTATTTTTAAGAAAAAAGGACAATTCGTCATTTTATAACTTCAACAAATATAAAAAGATTATTTTAAATTAAGGAGATATATTTTGATAATTTTAAATTATAGAAGTACCCAATTTGATAAATACTCTAGATCTTATTTATTTACGAGCTCTGGTAAACTTTGTTATGTGGTGCAGGCGAGTACTGGAACCAGAATCTCATGAAGCTAGAAAAGAAGGTGCTTGCCAGCGGCGGTGGCCCCCCGCCTACGAAGGCTTATACGATCAATGGCCATCCAGGTCCCCTCTACAACTGTTCCACTAACGGTATGAATTAAAACATCTACGGGGATTTTAAATTTTAATTTTGTAGAATAATGGATTTAACATATCTATAAATGCACGTTCAGACGTGTACAAGATCGACGCAATTCCGGGGAAGACGTACTTGTTACGAGTGATAAACGCAGGCCTGAACACGGAGACATTCTTCTCCATCGCCAACCACAAGATGACGATCGTGGAGGCCGACGGCGAGTACACGAAGCCCTTCACTGTCGACCAGTTCATGCTCGGCCCCGGCCAAACCGTTAGCGTTCTAGTCACGGCTGACCAGCCCATCGCCAACTACGACATGGCCGTCGGACCTTACATGTCCGCCCGCAACGTTCCCTTCCAAAAAATCACTTCCGTCGCCCACTTCCGCTACTCCGGTGGCGGTGGCACCGCAACCTCCGACACCTCCATCAGCCTCAAAGCTGAGCTTCCCAAGTTCAACGACAATCTTGTGGTTAAAAAAGGCTTAAGTGGCCTCAGAAGCTTAAAAGCCGACCACCTTCCACTCGAGATCGATACTAACTTGTTCTTCACCATTGGATTGAACGTGGAGGAATGCCATTCGAAGAACCCTAAGAAGAATTGCCAGGGGCCAAATGGCGGTGTTTTTCGAGCGTCCATGAACAACGTCACATTCGCAAAACCTACTGTATCACTATTACAGGCCCACTACGATAACATGCATGGGCACTACACCGAAGACTTCCCGGGAGTGCCTGGGAAAAAGTATGATTACGTGAATGGCGCGCCAAATAATATACCGAACAATACGCAGTCGGTGATCGGAACAAAAGTAAACGTGTTAGAGTTTGGGTCTAAGGTTCAGCTGATACTGCAGGATACAGGTACGGTTAGCACAGAGAACCACCCGGTGCACCTCCATGGGTACAGTTTCTACGTTGTAGGGTTCGGAAAAGGGAACTACAATCCAGTTACTGCAAAACTGAACTTGGTGGACCCACCGTACATGAACACAATTGGAGTCCCGGTGGGTGGCTGGGCAGCCATTCGCTTCGTCGCAGATAACCCTGGTAATTAAGTTAATATATACAACGCCCTTGAATTGGATTATTCATCTAAATTGGAGAAATGGTTATTTGCAGGTGTTTGGTTCATGCATTGTCACCTTGAGATACATATGGGATGGGGACTGGGGATGGCTTTCATAGTGAAAAATGGAAAGGGGCCTCTGGAGACGCTCCCCCACCCTCCAGCTGATCTACCCAGATGCTGAATCATCTTGATGATGATCCTCTGCACGTCATTTGTTTTTAAAGGGTTGTATGTTGATGCTTTGAATTTAGCCCGTAAAGTAGAAAGCTAAGGGTCTATGATATAAACAATCTGGTTGTCTTATATATACCCATATAACAATCAATATCGTGGAAAAAAACATGGATGTCTTCCCATATTATCCTATATAGGAGCAAAGCTACTTTTTTTTTTAAGGATCGGAAACTAAACCTCCTTTTTTATATACACCATATTATTTCAGTAGAATATTTTTCTAACAATGGCCTGCTAGACAGTGGTTAAAGAGTAATCCTACGAACATGCATTGCCTCCGGATGTGTCGTTGAGCACAGCTATATGGCTACCATATTCTCAAAAAAAATTTTGTGACTCCAAAAATATTTTAATCCCTAATTACATTAGCCACCTGCTATACCAGTTGAGCTACTCGCTAAGGTAAGAAACACATCCTTTTAGGTATCTAACGGCTATAAAAAGAAATATTGTCAAATGCAGCTGCATGATGAGTAAAACAGTAAAAAAGGATAACTCTGTTTTACTTACAAGATTACTGTAACTCTTGAGGACGCCATGAACATGAAAGCAGAACAATGCTCTTGAATCCACCAAATAACTCACCAATAACTATAAAAAAATAATAATCCTAAAATACGTTGGAAACAAGAGTGGAATAGAGGGAAAGCAGAGCAATGCTCATGTAGTAGCTTATTATAAATAGAAGATGTACCAAAGTGAAGGGATTGAAGTCAGTGGCGGAGCCAGGTTTTCTGGCTGGGGGGTACCAAAAGTCCATAACTATCGATAAAAAATTTTAAAAAAAATAAAAAAATAAAAAATAATATGAAATAATTTAGATTAAAAGAAAAAAAATATGTAGTTGCAGAATATAAAAAAAATGAGTCGATCTATATAATAAATAAGATTTGTTGTTGGATTTTTATAATATGACTACTAACAGATTGTTTGATTAATTATATACAAAGAAATGTTATTCAAAATTATCTATAAATTTCAAATTCGAGACTAAAAAAATGATCCATACAATTCACTATTTTTAAAACATTTAAATTACGAAAATATAATATTTAAAATAAACATATATTTAAGTATATATATTTAAAATTAAATTAAAATAAAAAAAAGGTCGCGCACGCGACCTGTTGGCTCAGGTCGCGTGCGCGACCTGATCGGGTCGCGTTCGCGATTCGGTTCGCGAACGCGACCCGTTAATTATAGATAACGGAGTGCGAACCGTTATCTTAACGGTTCATGCGAGGGCGAGGAAGATGAACAGTATTTTTTTTTAAAAAAAAAAAAAAAAAGGAAGCTGCGCTGCGAGCCTGCGAAGGCCAGCGCCCGCAGCCGCGCCGAGCAAGGCTGGCCCCCCCCTGCGCCCCTGCTAGGGGAAGGTTTGCACGCGGTCGGGGGGGGGGGGGGGGGCAAGCTGCTCATGGCAGCCGGCGGAGGGCTGTCCCAGGCGGCCGGCCACGGCGGCCAGGGAGCCGCTCCGCGCGGTCGGGGGGGGGCATGGTAGACCCCTGCGCATACATGGCTCCGCCCCTGATTGAAGTGAATTCAGTTGTGTAAGAATGAAGAATACTTGCCAAGGGAAGTATGTTGATTGGTATTGCTGTTTGTTGTAATATATGCCACAAATTTCATTGCAGTCTCGACTTACACCTTGCTCAGCCCATACCAAACTGAAGAAAAATGTATCAGAACTCTTTTAAGATGTGTGGTGGCAGCAGAGCTATACTATATTTTGGAGGGCTCTTTTATGATGTGTGGTGGCAGCGGAGTTATACCATCTTTTGGAGGCGGATCCCCTGCTCCGCTCTCCTTGTGCCCATTGCTGCATCTACAATCCCAACCGTTCATCACAAGCAGCACTTATCTCGAAACACTACTTAAATTTTCGTCGGCTCATTTGACCTATTTTTAAGCGTTTTTACGAGAAATTTTAAACTACAAAATTATAGATTTTAATATGCTCTACCACTTTGTAATTGAACAATTTTCCAAAAAATATCAAAATATTATATCAAAATATTTTTTGAAAAATTGTTCAATTACAAAGTTGTAGAGCATATTAAAATCAACAACTTTGTAATTTAAAATTTCTTGTAAAAAATAAATCGACGAAAATTTTAAATAATGTCTTGAGATGGGTGTTGTGCATGATGGACGGCGAGGATGGAGGGAGCAAGGACGGGCGCAAGGAGAGAGGAGCAGGGGATCCGCACCCCTATCTTTTCATTGTAATATATAAAGTGCTACAAACATATAAATAGCTTAATATCTTGTACCGATTGTATTGCCGCATACGGTTTATTTCTTCTAAGTTTACCGTCGCTCTTGCAATAATGAATCTCTCTTTTTTTTCCTGTCTTTGTGTTTTTTCTATTCTCGATTTTGTGTCTATGATCATTCTGAAGGTGTTCAATCTAAAGCTTGTTTCATAACAAACTCTAAGATCCTACTCCACTTATCTATTTCATAACCTATTTTACACTACGTAATTATAATTAGGGCCCATATAATTAATGTATAATTTGATTTATACCACCTGTACGGCCAATATTTGCTCAACACTGTTCTCTGTCTAACTTCTATAATTAAATATAATAGTAGGGATTGAATGCAAATATTTACAGAGCTGTTACCATCGAACTGCCGCCTAATGTCTCCTTCAGTAAGCTCTACACCTTTCTTGTCCTCTTTCTGACTTTTAAATGGCATAGAATTAGTTATATACAAAGATATGTAGTGCAAATTAGTTAGATGATAGTAGCATCACATGCTAACTAACACCCTCCAGTTCTCTATTTGACCTGCATGGAAGATACAACAACCCATCAAACTATATATATATATATATATATATATATATATATATATATATATATATAAGGTTATTCTCAAGTCGAGCTGAAGAGAAGATCCGTAAGGTCGTATTAACGACTATTAGATCAAACAGCTTGATCGAAATTCTTATTTCAACCGCTAATTTCTGTCAAGCTATTCGATCCAATAATTGCTGATACTATTTTACTGATTTTATCATCAGCTCGAACTAAAAATAGTATATATATATATATATATATATATATATAATAGGCACCAGTTTAGGGAGAGAAGATACGAAACTCCTGATCAAGGCCTCTTGCTCAAATGAGTGTTCCATGGGACACCAAGCAGTGTAAAATGAGATACTCATTCGAGCAAGATGCCTTGAACATGGAGGAAGCTTGCCGCTTGTTCCACATAAATACAACTGCCATACATGAAAATTGAGTTCCATCCCCAGGTGAAAGTCCATAACTTTGGTTTAAATCTCCAGTTTCATGAGTTATCATTTGCCTACAAATTCCTCGTAGCAGGAAAGATTAAGCTAATCTTTCTTAAGTATATTACGTCGAGATAGTATGCTCCAAGAACATATAGTTGATGAGTAGACCTAAAGATCTTGTAGCCTTCACATTTCGACTTCGTCATAAACCATAACTAAAACCTTGTCATCCTTAAAAACATAGGTGCAACAAGAAACAACTATGGGCTTCAGGAAACCAAAAAAAAAAAAGGAATAATAGATGGTCGTTTCCTAGTGGATGAAACTAGGTAATTAAAGAACATATTTCTTCAAACAAAAAATGGCCTATTTGATTCTCTTCGCTTCGCTAATCCTGTGATTGCTTTACGTTTTTGCATTTTCATCTATTTTTTCTCTTTATTATTTTCCTTTATTTGAGCTGCTTTAGCTTAATTTTTGTAACTTCTTAATTTTTTCTTTTGAATGAAGCACTATAGTAAGTTAATTTTTAGTAGATTTTATCAAATAGTGATATCCAAATCATCATAGGGTGAAATTCATAGGTTGTTGCTATTAAGGAATAAGAACCTGTCACTTAAAAGCAAGAATAGCAAAAGCTTCATTAATCAAATACTCTTTGAATAGGAGGTGGTAGGGTATCTTAGTAGATAGATAAGAGCTCAGGAATCCTTTCCAACTAGCTTCAAATATCTGTGCTATCGGTCTGAGGGATGTACTTCTAGCACTGATGGTAATGCGCATGTACTTTCCTTCACGTGTGACGGGAAACTTTGCCTGGTTGATAGGCTCAATTATAGTCTCCTCTCAATATTGAGACACATCACGGGTGAGACCAAAAAAAAAAAAAGAATTTTACTCACCACATTTTTTATGGCAGAAGCAAAATACAGAAACTAATGATATCATACTTGGCATAGGCTATATTTTTATTATCTTTCATAAGAGAAGACCTCTTAAAGCTCCCACTAGAAAGATGCCAGGGTTTGAAAAACTGTATATTTCATAAAGGACTACAAATTTAGAATTACCTGATAAAGCTTCATCATCCTTCAAAACATACTGAAACAGGGTTTCCAGCGTAAGTACCGGATAGGGATTTAAATCGGCATTTCCGGCGAATCTGCTATGCATCCTGCTTGGACAGCCTTACATAAAAAAGGCCATCACCATCAGTAAATGGGGACGATTATGTTAAGCTAAAGCACAGAGAGAGGGGTAAAGATTTATGCAAATGTTCCCCGTTGCAGTTGTTTATTGCGGAGATTGTATAGTAGCACCAAAACCCGAAACAGATAGCATCTTAATATGTAACATGAAAGTGCAACAAAATAAATCAAGTTGTGCTCCTCCAAAGACATCAGGTTCTTTGATGCTTTCAGTAATGTGTTAGTGAGGTTGGATTCGATCCCCGGCCCATCTCTACTAGGATGTGATTATTTTTTTTATTTTTTTTGGTAATTAAGTGCTTGTATTGCTAATAACTTTAAAATTACAAGAACAAAAATCAATAAAACTACATTACAAGATCAAGCAAATAACATAGCTGATCCATACCACTAATAGTAAACAACTCAATGACTCTGACTCTCAAAAGCAACAAAACAGAATTTTCAAAGTGAGATGTCAATCTAGCTCAGGTCAGATTAGCCTCAAGGACATAGGATATCCTTCCATATGTCTAAGATCATCGTCATTCCCTTTCCAACTTTTTGATTTGTAACCGAACAGTTTGCATTCCTTTCTAAGTTCTCGAACCAAGCTTTCCTTCAGGTGATCTTCAAGAAATGAAATTCTCCATTCAATTTCAATCCATCCAGCTAAATAAAGAATTACACCTGAATAAATCCACAGAAATATAACAAATATCAAAATTCTACTTGAAATCAAAAAACTTTATTCTATTGTGTTTCAATATAACCAAAATAAAGCTCTATACTAAAGGGGATCATAGTGCATCAGATTAAAAATACTATCATAGAGCAGCATGGAATAAACCAGACAATTTTGAAAAGTTTCAACACTCTATAAGTAGTTATGAGCATTTATTCCTAGAATATAGCATTTTCCTATGATTTATCTACTTAAACAAGTAACTAAATGAGAATAAGCAAAGTGAACTGTTGCTTGCCAATGTCCAAGAACAAATTAATTACTGCAATTATTATAAAACTAGAGGAGCAACTAGCAAAACAACATGTAAGGCTACTAAATAACTAGAAAATATTCTGGACCCACATAGAATCCAAAATTCTTTTTGGGGAGCATCCACCTGATTTTATAGGTATCCAATACTCAGGTCTTAGCTCTTTTTTCCTTCTCACGCTAAAATTATAGAATTAATTAAAGGATGTGATTATTTGCTCTATGTTTAGTAATCATTTGATCCGGTTATTCTCATTTACTTTGTAAAGAGGATTGGATTTGTTGGTCACGAAACTGATAACTATTTGTTATTCTTTGCATACATTAATAAAACGTGTGATTGTTTGAAAAACAAAAGATCAAGAATCTAAAGGCAAAATTTCAACATGCCCGTCGCTTTTTTCGAGCTGGGCCTGTGCAAAATTTCAACAGGACCCACATACTCGTACATTGACTTTAATGAGCTGATCTGTACCCACATAAGACCCATGCGAGGATGCACGTGCCGCTATCAGTATGTTTTATGTACAGGGAGAGGAGTCGAACACCGAATAGAGAGGACATTCTTACTCCAGAATTGCTCTGTCCCACGGAGGGGACACACGTGCCGATACCCACTACGCCAATCACCCGTGACGTTAATGAGCTTGAAACCATGCATTTTCCTTTTGTTGCATACAACAACGGTTTTCTTTTAATCCTAAGTGTTTTTTCAAAGCTAAAGCTCTGCTCATAACTATTTACGCCTGACCTACGAAATTAAGAGGATACTCCCATCCTATAAACACCCTGCTACTCATGAGGTGTCGCACATACACATACCTGCCAATACAATATTCGTAAATATACAATCGGCGGCAATGATAAATCGAGTTGGGTGAAAAGAATATTTGAGTTTCCATTTATCCAATGCGACATCCTATTATCTTTTACAGCAACGTTTAGAAAGATTTTTCTTTGGTCCTCAGCATGAAGAGTAAAGACAGCCAACGGCAGCTGAAACAAATATGATGTCGAATCTCCATATCCGAGGAATTGCTAAATAGCACATTTTCGAATCACTTATCAACTACCTCAAAATAGGTAAAGCTCATTAACTTCTTGAAATATTACTGTTTCGCCCTAATCACTGAATATCATTTTGATGATAGGAAAATAGATAACTACAAAATGCACCTCAAAACTGCTTAAATATGAAAGCCTTAAAGAACATTTTTGTTCAGCACAAAAGCAAGTTTTCTTAGAGCAAATGGGTTTTTTTTTTTGTGTACCAAAGCTTGTATGCACACCTCTGTATTACCAAGTTTTCTTACGGTCTTATTGAACTCCACGAACGCTGCGAGTGACACCAAGCTACTATTTGCGCTATTTTATTTTTTTCTTTTCTGATAGATGCTTTGTTCAGTTGGAGCGTCACATTTTATTATCCTTTTTATTTCGTGTTTGTACTCTGCCGGATAATCTACTTCATCATTTATTGCAAGTCAGCTGAAACTAACAAACTTTGATTTTCAATATAGATAATATCTTATTCTAAAAAAAAGTAACAGTTTTATAAAAACAACCTCCTCCGAGATATGACTACGTCAAATTGTCCTTCGCAGATTCAGCTCGGGAAAATCATTTCTGCACGTTATTGTTTAAAGTATAAGTAACAACAGTAAGTGATTCAAACGAAACAGTGATCACAATAATAAGAGCTAATAAACTATGTCAAAAGATTGTCCCCGGAAAAACAGATTAACTCAATATGCAAAACAATCATAACGAGTGCAAGAGCAACAACACAAACGATAAAATGCCAAAGAAAAAGAGCATTAAAACTGATCACAAACCTTCATCCTATCTTGAGTTCTCATGGAATCCCTGCCCAACATTCAAATGTAAAGGGAGAGAGTTCTGATATCATCTTAACTTCATTACTTAAAACCACATATTAATACTTTAATTAACTATTTTAAGTTATATTTTTAATATTAAATCATTTTATTTAATTTAGTGCAGTATGAGCTGACTTTTTAAAATTTCAGGAATACTTTAGTAATTTATAGTATGAACTAACAAAGTAATAGATATCTACTGCCTATTGCATAACGCATGTAGTCTCCAGATCAAAGATGACTCATATTTGATTCTCAATTTTGCAATTTCAATTACCTTTTGGACCCTTTTTTTGGGTGAAGATAATCGTGAATTGAGTTTGTGAAAGTAGCATCACCGAATTACCAAAATGAGAGTGTGCAGGGACGGAGATTTAAAACTTGCCGCCTTCTTTTATTAATTTCTAGCGGTAAAAACTGACTGTATATGTCGATGATATATAAAAAATAGATCGGTTACGTACAGTATTTCTTTACAATATTTGAAAAAAAAATTATTACATTCAATAACAATACAAAATACAAAATATTTTCACAAAAAACACGAAAACTATACACATTTAAATCTACAATCCACGTTTCAACCACATTTACGGATAAATCTAGATCTATAATCTAG
The DNA here is from genome assembly GCA_002076135.1 of Xerophyta viscosa. Taxonomy (NCBI): domain Eukaryota; kingdom Viridiplantae; phylum Streptophyta; class Magnoliopsida; order Pandanales; family Velloziaceae; genus Xerophyta; species Xerophyta viscosa. The sequence goes on from MJHO01000001.1 coordinate 6,261,129, forward strand.
TGTTATAAACGTATAAAATAAATATACCATATTTCTTAAAAATCTATTCAGAATTTGGTAGATCTAGCTAATACTAAGTTAGATATGTTGATTCTTGTAAACAGTATGAAGTTTTTAGGTAGAAAATTGAAGAAATAGGGATACGTCGGCAGTAGGGAGAATAAGGGAGGAAGGAGGAATTTTAGGGGGGTGGCGTGGTCTCGGGCTTAACCTGAGCGGTGGTCGTCTTTTTCCTTAAATGAAAAAAAGGAAGATATTAACAAGAGCTTTATTATATACATCTAAAAAATCACACATGTTAACATGATACAATCATGACAATATATCATAATGGGTATATCTGTAATTTTAATATTTTATACGGATTACGAGAAAATTATAAGGATCGCAATGGACGTGTGTTTTGGAGTTGGAGGTTGATTGTGTGTGATTTATTGAATAGTTTATTGGAGGTGAGTAGATTTTTGTTTTTATTAACAGACTAGTTACGGCTATTTGTCATATTTTATGAAATTTACGAAAGAAATGCTGAAAAAGATCTCGAGATCAACGAGGACTGGATCTGAAATTTATAAATTGATATACAGTCATATGAGAATGACACTGCTCTCCAGCAATTACAAAAATTCAACAACAATGCAAGTCCAAAAAGAAGAAAAGAAGGATAGAATTACCTCTTTTTTGGCTGGTTAATTGACTTATTCATGCAGAAAGATAGAAATCTAATAAATTTCGGTACTTTCTGAACGTTTTTATTACCTATTTTCTGGCTGCTTACTTGACTTATTAGATTACTTGGGAGGATCCTTTTCTTTTTGCCGGAGAGTTGTATTTGAATCCAAAAAATTAAGTTTTATTCTATTTGTGTTCACATCTAAGTTTTAATTATAATTAAATTCAGCTATTTGTAATATCTCAAAATAAATATTAAAAAAAAAATTTAGATAAAATTTATAAATTTTGATGAAATTTATAACTTTCAAGATAAATTTTTCTTCAAAAATATTTCTAATTTATTATTTTGATGTGTCAAAAAGAACAAAAAAATTTTAAAAATCAAAATAATTTAAAGCTGCAACGTAAATTTGAAGCCTCAAATATCTAAAGATTTTTATAAAAAAATTTCAAAAAAGTTATAAATTTCATCACAATTCACAAATTTTATATTGAAATATTTATTTTCCAAAATTTTTCAAAATAATTATTTTGAGAGACATAAAACTAAATTGAAATGAGCGACTGAAAATAGTTAATATGAAAAATTATAGTAAATTTTATTAGTATTTATAAATTAAAGTAACATTAAAATTTAATATAGCAAGTATAGTGCATTCATTTTCTTAAAAAGAAAAAAAAAACTGACAAACTAATTACGGTTATTTGTCATATTTTAGCCAATTTAGGAAGGAAATGTTGAAAAACTCTCGAGATCAACGAGGACTGGATCTGAAATTTATAAATTAATATGAGTTTTACTATACTTATTCAAAATACACAGTAAATTATATAACATATATAATAATATTAGGACTATATATTACAAAAATATAGTTATAATTTTGATAACTTATACGGATTATGAGATAATTATATAAATTACGAGATAAATATGTGATAAATATTAATTGTGTGCAATTTAATTGATGATTTATTGGAGACAGAGTAGTTTTTTTCCAATTGATATAAGTCATATAAGAGTGATACTGCTTTCCGGCGCATGATGTTATTACTAAAATTCAACAATTATGCAAGTTAAAAAAAAAGAGAGAATCTAATGATTCTTGTCACTGTCAACATCCATCAGCGCAAAGACAATTCGACCAGTAATATTTGACTCACAAGCAAATCACTACAACTTATTACACATATTTCACGTGCCAAGCGATATTTATTCGAGAGAATTCGGCATCCCGACGACGCAGAACCACTGTTTTAAAAATCTGACCGGGTCCGGTTCCCGGTTCAGATGAACCTTCCAAACCGGAAAGGACAAAAACCGGCCAGAACCGGTTGAACCGGACAAACCGGTTTAAACCGGATTGGACCGAATTTTCTATTTTTTATATTTTTTTAATATTTTTTTATTATATTTATATATAGATAACATATATATGTATATATATAAATAAAATAAATAAATAAATATATATATAAATAATATATATATATATATATATATATATATATATATATATTGTCCCATATTATTTTTATCTTAAGTGTCGTCGGAATTTTTAATCTATACAAGAGTCTTTCGTATAGTAGTTTTGATCATTAAAAAATTTATTTCTTATATTACAAATAAATATAAATATACATATATAAATATAAATATAAATAAATAACTATACATAAATATATGTGCAGGGTGATCAGATATCAGATATTCTATCTTATTAAGTTAGAGACCTTTAATTTGATTTCGATGATAGTAAGTTTGTAAAATATTCTGATATATCCACCTATAGCCTACTATAAATTAGATCTTATTTATATATTTTACACATACGAATTTAGTTTTACTATAAATACTTACAGATACAAATTATATATATATATATATAACCGGTTGAACCGGAACCGGTGGCCTCACCGGTTCGGCCACCGGTCCGGTTTTAAAAACCTTGTGCAGAACCATATCGAGCTGTGTTAGACCGTATCAATTCATGACGGCTATATTCGTCGGCATATAATTTTTTTTTATTAGCTTTTATTTTATTAATTTTTAATTTTAATTCTATATTTTTTTATAAGTTATATCAATATTTTATGTGGTAAAAAATTATATATTAGATTTTTTGCTATATAAATATAATTTTTATATTTAATAGTTTCTTATTATTTTTAAATGATTTTAATATTTATAGATAAAAACATATATACATACCACAGTTTGGCATGGTACGATTGACACGTCTTAAATTTTAAATTTAGCAAAATTTGACTCAACATGACATGAAAATTTTACGAATATCTACCACGTTCTAGCCATATAGATCAAATGGCTAAAACCGTAATATAAATTTCAACTCATTTATGTGCCACTAACGATAACAAAATAAATATCAATCAGTGTTGATCTAATTATTTAAAAAATTAAATGTTGGAAAACAATTATATCCCTAAAAAGGCCATCCGAACCGTTTAACCGGAATTCCCATCCACCCCCTTCCCCCCCCCCCCCCTCTCCGAAAAAAAGAAAAAAAAATCGCATCATATTTAATTAATGTGGGACCGGGGTAGTGGATCAACAGGCGGAAGGATGAGGTAGAAAGACCATGAAACAACGACCGAGTCTGTGGGCGAGAGCAGATAAACATTGCCTTCCTGGAATTCGAATTACGACTTTACGAGAGAAGAAAGGCATTCATTTCTTTTGTAATCTTATGGCCCAGTCCGACAAACTCCTAATATTTTCTTACTTACTAATTCCACCAATCTTTGTACTTACAATAAATGGGTTTCACAATCTTTAATCACGTGGGCATAGCCGCAATATGACTGAAACACCTAAATGGGTATACGTACATGGTTTATCTTCTCCATTGAGAAAAGATCAATCACATGAAATAGTCTAATAGACAGTAATTGAAGCTTGATGAAGGTATCTATTGCGCACTTTATAATATATAAGTTACAACTACATAATATATATATAGAAAATCGGACTCAAAATAGTTGAGTGCCATTTAACATTTCCAATAACTTACAATATACCACATAACATATCTATTATCTAACCATGTGACATGTTGAAAGATTAATTAATCACACTATTAATTTAACTTTTTATTCAATGAACTTTTCATTCAACATTCAATGAATATTGAATGCATTTAATGTATTAATAAAAACTTATCTGCATTTTTATAAGAAAAAATATTTAAAAATTTAAAATTATTTATAAAAAATATATTATAATAATTTTAATAAATTTGAATGGTCTATATCAAAATATATCAGTATTCCACATATAAGTAAATATATAAAAATAGATGATCAAAGTCATTATCCCACATGACATCTTAAATAATCTCCGATGTGTCATTTATCATTTATTTTTATATTTTTAAAAATGTATGGTATAACTAAGTTTAAAAATATGAAATATCTACAATTAAATTAATAAAATAAATAAATTTTCAAAATAACTAAGTTTATAGGCTATTTTCAGCTTGACCTGAGAATAGCCTTAGTAAACTAATATCTCAGCCGTTGATCTCTTTGATCTAACAACTGAGATTTAATTTGAAGTAATTAACTGCGCCATTAAATACTTAACGGCGTGAATCGTTATTCCGTTTAGTATAAAAATTAAATATCACCTGTTAAATAAAAAAAAAAAAATCAACGACTGAGATGTTAGCTTACCAAGGCTATTATCAGGTCGAGCTGAGAATAACCTTTATATTTATATATATATATATATATATATATATATATATATATATATATATATATATATATATATATATATATATATATATATATATATATATATATATATATATATATATATATATATAAAATAAGAATATTTTAAAATAATATAAATAAATAGATGATCAAATCGTTACGCCACGTGAAATCTTAAATAACCTCCGATGTGTCATTTGCCATTTATTTTTATATTATAAAAAAAAATATGGTATAACTAAGTTTAAAAATATGTAATATTTCTACAATTAAATTAATAAAATATAATCATTTTTCAAAATAACAATTATTATTAAAATATATATATATATATATATATATATATATATATACATACATACATAAATAAAAATATTTTATAATAATATAAATAAATAAAAACTAGTGATCAAAACCGTTGCATTACGTGATATCTCAATAACTTTTGCAATACCATTTGACATATATATATATATATATATATATATATATATATTATATATATTATATAAAGAATATTATAAAATAATATAAATATATAAAAATTGGTGACCAAAATCGTTGCGTTAAGTGACATCTCAAAAAACTTTTGATGTGCCATTTAAAATTTATTTTTATATCATAGAAAAAAGGCACGTAACATTTATTAAGATAAGAATTTATATAAGTAAGTTAATATATATATATATGTGTGTGTGTGTGTGTGTGTGTGTGTGTGTGTGTAATATACATGTGATTTAATTAATACTACCACAATTTTATAATGCATCTCAAATAATATTTATGTATGCAATATGGTATTTATTCTTACTATCGTAATATATAAACATAAATATTTTTAATTACATAATTATTAATTTATCTATAATTTAAAATATAAAAAAATTAAAATTATTTCTATTTATGATATACATCCGTGCATCACGCGGGTGCAAAACTAGTATTATAATCAAAATTACAATTACAAAGCATTAATATGTTATATAGTACAGATTATTAGTTCATCCTGATTAATCAGGTGTACCATGCAGCTCACTTTATTCAAAGAACAAAAAGGATTGATCCGATTGGAAAGTTTCTACGTCTGAGTTCAAGAGCATTGAGTACTCATTGTATATACTGTCTAGTAATCCATCCGAGCCCGAGGTATCCAAAAAGTTGATATCCATGAAATTACTGTCAATAAATTCATAATACTCCCTGTTATTCTCGATGCTACCAATTGATGATGTTTCACTTCCAAGATTAGAAGTTGGACGAAACGTCTCGTCTGTTCCCATTGAGATCGATCTCAACCTCGTTGGCTTCGGGCGATGGACCTTCGCCGGAGTAGATATTGTTACACCATCTTCGATGATCTTCTTCTTTTTAATATCTTTTTCTTTTTTTATGTTTTGAGAAGAACGAGTTCGTCTTGGAACGGCTCTGGAAGCTCCATCTCTAATCTCGACTCCCATGCTCTTGAGCTTTTTGCTTAGATGTGTGTTCCAGTAGTTCTTGATTTCGTTATCCGTACGGCCCGGCAATCGAGCTGCTATCAAAGACCATCTATTTCCCAGCAATGAGTGGAGTCTGACAACGAGGTCTTCTTCCTCCGGTCCGATGTTTCCTCTCTTTATGTCCGGCCTCAAGTAATTCATCCATCTCAATCTGCAACTCTTTCCGCATCTAAGAAGTCCTGGAAGTACGTACATGCAGAAGAACTCATTAGCACTGTGCTTCGATCATGAAGGTGAAAGAAATCTTTGTTTTTTTTTGTGAAAAAGAGGGAGAACGATAAAAAACTGAAGCTATATATGTGTAATCTTTCTACCTGCTTCTTTGGGGAGATTTCTCCAATTGCCTTCACCATGGCAGAGAATATAGTTGGAGAGCAATGTGTCCTCCTTAGCAGTCCAGGGACCTTTGTGGAGCCCTAGCTTTGAGCAACAAGGAGCTCTTCCCATCCTGATTATTGTTTCTGAAAATGAGCTGATTATTTGTGATACTCTACGAGGTCAGAGAAGGACTGAGCAGCAGATTGCCTGGAAGGTGTAGATTATATAGAGGGCAAGGAGAGTTTTAAGAACATTGCCAACGTGGGATGCATGGAAATATCATTGACAGTCAAACGTCGGACCATGCAAGTCATGCGAAGAGATCCAAACTAGTTAATTGTAAATAAAATCACAGTAGGAGAATAGGTAGGCAAAACGACAAAACAATGGTCTAACATAATTGCTTCACCTCCGAACTAAGATTAGTTTGGAGTTTTCTAACATCAGCCTTTTTTTCATTTCGCGTCCCTGATATTTTCAGAGGCTGATTCGGCCATATCCTAAAAAAAAAGACTGATATGAGATTAACTAAATTTGTTTTTAAAAAAAGTACAAGACAACTTCTCTCAAGTTTCTGACGTTATTGGACAACCCCTTTAAATTTCACTCCATCAAATCAGCCTCCCATAAAAAGTTGTCCAACAAAAAAAATCCATCCATCTCCATATATTTTGATATTTTAACCTTATTTAAATGCTATTTTAAACACCCCAAAATAAATACTTAAAAGTATTTTTTGAAAAAACTTTAAACGTGAAATTTTTAAGTCTTCATAAGATTTTCAACTTTTATGTTGAAAGTTTTTTCAAAAAATACTTCTAAATATTTTTTGGGATGTTTAACCACTTTTTTCGACACCCTAAAAAAAAATATTTAGAAGTATTTTTTGAAAAAACTTTCAAAACTAAAGTTGTAGATCTTATGAAGACTACAACTTTAGTGTTGAAAAGTTTTTTCAAAAAATACTTTTAAATATTTATTTTGGGGTGTTAAAATTATCACCTAAAAATAACGTTTAAGTGTTGAAGTAGGACATTCTGGAAACATTTTTGTCCATGGAAAAGATAAAATAGTAAAATGAGGATTGTTCAGTAAAAATCTAGGATGGAGGCTGCAGAGTAAAAAAAATATTTTGGTTGAAAGGCTGAACAGTAATTATCCCTTAGTTCTATCCCAGTGGAACGTGACTACTCGTTGGGAAATTTAAAAAAAAAAGTTTAAGAATGGTTTGAAAACCAACACATGTTTGCTTCGAATTTTTCTGGCTCTCGATGTATATTATAGCAATCACGACCGCGACGTATTATACATTTGTAGACTTTGGCGCAATTGCTCTTTTAGGAGGAAGTGGGTCTACTTGGCCGGAATATAGTTCATTGGATTAGTAAACTCCAATGTGGGAGAAATTTGAAGCATGAATAAAATAGAGGGGAGTAAACAATCCTCTACTAATGCGTTTAATCGGTGAAAATTGATAAAAAAACATCCATAATCTTATAATTTTGGATAAGAATTCCACCTAAAATTTTCTCAAAAGAAAAGCTATGGACAACAATCTCTTAAATTAGATTGAGTCTAATTACTCAACGCTGAATGCTTGCTAATTTGTTCTAACGAAATTAGACAAATTGAACAACGATTTATGATTTTTTTTTTTAATTTATTCTAAAATAAATTAAACTCTAGATATATTATTTGTGATCTCGTTTTACTACCACCTTTTTCATCAAAAGTCTTTGTAATATAATTTTCGGTTTTCTAATTTAAACTATAAATTTTATATTTTTTATACAACTCAGTGCTGCATCCAACAACAACTTCTTCTTTTTTTTTTGAGATTATTATGGTGGAACACGTAATACAAACACACGCCTACGTATGGACCTCAAACTCCCATAAAACTTATATGCTCAGCTCCGGCTGACGCTCTGGAATCCAAATACATACCTTTCATAAATCGGAGCTCCTACATGGGTACAAAAGGTTTTCTTTCACCCATAAAGAATTGAATTCGGATGGTGATACTTACTGAGACACACCTCATCTGGTCGAGCTAACCGCGCTCAGCAAAGTAAAGTGCACCCGGCAAAGGAAAGTGCACCGAACAACATTATATAAGAAAATTCATGTAAAACCAAGGACAAGTATATAATAAGTAGCTTCTATACAAACTAATATCTGTATTTTGTTTCGTAAACGAATATGAGAGCTACGCACCGTCAATTCTTCGTTCTGCTGTGATAGAGACTTCCGAACTAAAAGATCTTCCTTACACATATTTCAAACCTTTACAAATTTTTGTCGTTCACTTTCATATATATATGAAAGTTGCTTTATCAAGACCTTAGCTCCATCTTTCAGCGATTAAGACCAGAACGGCCATAAATTGAAGCTTTTTAAGATTAATCAAGAAAAAACAAGCTTATTTTGGATAGATTTACGTAGACATGCCCCGAACAGTTTCCATATAACCGTCCGCCTGAGAGTGGGTTTAGTGTTTACTCACATCATTATTTCACTGTCTTGTGGGAGCTCATTTGTTTCGGGTCCATACGGGTCACTGAAGACGTTTTTGAAACGTAATAACCAAAATGACTTAGTTATGTCATTCAAACCCACTAGCATGACTAAACGTAGCAAGCAATACTTGGTCCAAGAGATGGAGATGAAAAAAAAAAAAAAAAAACATGATAAAATAGAAGTAGCTACAAGACGATAGACGACGATGACTGTTAGCTTCTGAGCTCCTTCCTAGGTTTGTTTGTACATGATAAACAAACTTCATGTATTCTTTAGTGGAGTTTAATTATACAGACCAATTTTGCAAATCTAGTTGGACTATTGAGGTCCACTATTGAGGTTCAGTTTGACAGCTACGTTTCTGTACTAGTTCATAGACGGAAATGAACCTCGACCTAACCAGTAGATACGAGAGAATATTCGGAGGAATCACGATCAAAGAGGCAGTTAAGTCGGTCAAAATTTCAGAATATTCATGAATATTTGCTCCTTAATATGGAGTTTGTTACCATATTTATAACTACATATGTAATCTAGGATATTTCATGGCCGGCTGACTATATAGCATCATGATTAACGCATAGCCGGAGGATCGACCACTTTGTGCTGATCTCCTCTATTATATAGTAAAAGTACTCCTCTGTGACTGTCTGTGAAAGTCAACAATATTGCCGAACTATATAAATTAATATATCGTAATTTCTTAATGTTTATGTTCTCTCCACCGTATGAAGTGAGTCCAATTCTTGCGATTATCCCTTCATCAGTCCATCTATAAGATTTCTGTTTAAAGAATTCATATTCATTAGGGCCACCAGAACTCCTGATATAATCAGAGCTATATATGGTATATAGGTATGTCTGTAATATACATCGCAATTTACTGCCTTGATTTTGATTGCACTAGGATCATTATGATTTTTGAAAATGACTTTTCTTCTATCATATGACCATTCCGTTCTTAAATAATACGGAAAAATGAAACATACTTCGTTCAATGCAGGTTTTCTTAAATAAAAATAAATAAAATACAATATCTAAGGTGAGAAATGTTGGAGCCTAAACTTGATTTGGCCCAACTAATTTTTGCCTCATAATATGCAAATCCTAAAATCAGCTAGAGTTTTATAAATAAATTTAGAAACCATGACATTTGTATAGAGTAGCTAGATGGAGAATAGGAGCAATAAAATTGAATAAATCCTCACCATCCATTAAAGAGGTTGAGGCCTATAAATAAGAGTGCCATATGCTCAATTGCATACAAGCCAAGGAATAAAGAGATAAGATTATCTACAACTCTTTCCTCCTCTTAATTTTCACTTCAATAGTAATCCTTTGTCTCTAAACATCAAATTTCTCCACTTTTCAACAAAATAAGATAGCTTTTCTTATAGATAGTTATAGATGAAATGAAATACAAAATATAGTCAGACAAAGACTGATGATACAGGGAAGACCTCTAAAGAAACCAAATAAATCGGTTTTATGGAGCTAGGACCGAGGCTATCCGAGCTATTTGGATTGCTGTGGATTCCTCACATGATTGATCAGCTCATGCAACAATTCCACCTCGATTAAATATATGAAAACAGCTGTTGCATACTTGCATGGCTGCTTAGTCGTAATTAAATATATTTGATACATCAAAAAAATCAAGGAGAGCGACCGCAGAATATGCACGAATGGTATTATATTGCTGATCAGTACTCATCCTCGCATGGTTGCTTTACCCACGAAATTTGTCAACTCTCTTGATAGTCCTACTTATTAACTCCACTCCTAGGGAATATGAACATAAACAAATAAAAGGCCAAATTTCATAACCCCTACATTTTCTATATTCATACAAATGAATCGCTAAAGTCTTTAGTTATTATTTAAACTTTAAAAAAAGAATTCTCGATATTCGTGCCAAAGTTATTTTGATAATTGTATAAATATTTTTTTTTGGAAAAATCTATATAGATATATAATAAAAAATCCGGTATCAAAGTAGTTGAGTACCATATGGTATTTTCAATAACCTACAATATGTCACATGATATATTTATTATCTTATCATGTGACATTTGGCAAATTTAATTAATCAAACTATTAATATAACTTCTCATTCCATACACATTGAATACATTAAATGTACTAATAAAAAATTATCAATATCTTTATAATAAGTAATTATTTTACATTTTAAATTAAATTACTTATATAAAAGATATATTATAATAACTTTAATGAATTTAAAAGGTCAATATCAAAATTATCAAAATTTCATATATAAATATATATAAGTAGATGATTAAAAACGTTGCGCCACTTGACAATCTAAATAACCTACGATATCATTTGCCGTTTATTTTTATATCATAAACAAATATGTGATATTTATATAACTAAGTTTAGAAATATGAAATATCTAGAATTAATAAATATAATAACTTTTGGTGATAAAAAATGTTGCATTACGTAATATATCAAATAACTTTTGATGTACCATTTGTCATTTATTTTTATATTAAATATAAAAGGCACATAACATCTATTAAATAAGAATTTATATAAGTAAATTGAAAAATACAATGATATATATATATATATATATATATATATATATATATATATATATATATATATGTGTGTGTGTGTGTGTGTGTGTGTGTGTGTGTGTGTGTGTGTGTGTGTGTGTAATATGCAAGTAAATGAATATCACCGCTATTTCATAATACATCTCAGATAATATTTGTGTATGCAATATGGTATTTATTTTTGTTATCATAATATGCAAATATAATAATTTTAATTGTATAATTGTTAATTTATCTATAATTACAAATATAAAAAATTATAATTATAATAATAATTATCTATATTTATGACCTGCATGCGTGCATCGCACGGGCGCAAAACTAATTTTAATATAAAAGTTATATATCTTGAAGAGATCTATAATTTTTATTTTCAATATTTTTCAAGAAAAATTTCTAAATAAATATTTTAATACTTCAAAATTTTAGTAGGTTTCAAAATTATTCATTAACCCGTTGAATTTTGGAGTCTTATCAAAATCTAAATTTAGAACTTTTATATTGAAAAAATTTGTTTAAAAAAAAAAATTAGAAGCATTTTTGTTAAAAAAAAAAAAAATTTAAATAAAAATTGTAGATCTCATCAAAATCTAGAACTTTTATATATTGAAAATTTTTCTAAAATTACTTTTGCACGTATTAAACTAAAACATAAAATATGAAGTTTATCTGTCACGTTTTAAACTTTGAGGGGTTGATATTGAAGCCCCCCCAAATAAAACGCTTTCTCCTTACGACATGATCTAGTAGAGTTAGAAACTCTAGGTCTTTTTTAAAAGAAAATTGCATTTTAGCCTCCCAAAAGTTTGGGCTTTTCTAATCAGCCCTCTAACATTTCGTCCGCTCACATCAACCCTCCTCAAAAACATTTTTTTGCTCATTTTAGCCCCTCATTTCAAATTCGACGGACGAAATATTCATCACATATATTATAATTTTGACATACCATAATATCTATTTACAAATATTTTTTATAAAATTTTTTAAATAAAAATATAGATCTTATCAAGATATATTGAAAGTTGTATAACTTATTAAGATCTACAATTTCAATGTTATTTTTTTTAATATATTTTTAAGTAATTATTTCGTAATGTCAAAAATTGTTAAAAAAAACTCATAAAAAATAAGCAATTTTACTTTTTAAATCCCAAAATAGTAAATTAAAAATATTTTTTTTAGAAAAATATTGAAAGTTGTAAATCTCGACGTCGTATCTATATATTAAAAATCTTTAAAAAAATTTTAAATAGACGTTTTCATGTGTGAAACGTGAAATATAGGAAATAGTATTCGGATAATTCTATATCAGCCTCTTATTTTCGAACGCGTTTCGGATCAGCCCCTAAAAACGTATTTTAAAAGACTGATCCGGAAAAATTTAAATAACGGGGCTGATATGGAATTATCCCAATAGTATTTTTGTCCAACAAATCGAATTGGGGCTTAGTGGTGAGGTTGACTGGTGGAAGGATATAATAATAAATAATAATTTTGGGATTGGGGCTTAGTGGTGAGGTTGACTGGTGGAAGGATATAATAATAAATAATAATTTGGTGATGGGAGATTGATCAGTAGTTATCTCTTTTTTAATGGGATATTCCTTGGATTAATCCGTCAAATAAGGCGGCTTGAAGCTCCATATACATCTACACTTCCACTTAATATATATATATATATATATATATATATCACATGGACTTGGAAATCACATTGTACGAGGGATGGGGAAGATCAGAACGCCTTCACAGAAAACATTTAAAAAGTTTATATGTCAACTATTTATGTATGGTTTGGCTTTAGTTGATTTTTTTAATATTTATTTAATAAATAATTACCAAATTAGTATTAAAAATAAAATTTTACGAAAATAGTACCGGATCGCCATTCAGAATAGCGATCCGGTACCACCGTAGCGGAGTGGGTCGACGAGGCAAGTTCAGCTGGATATCGCCATTCAGCCATTCCAAATGGCGACATCCACTAAATCTTAACATTTGCAAATTTTATTGAGCTTGTTTTTTCTCATTTCTTATACATTTTTAGCAATCTTATACCGTTGCAAGTCTCTTCGAGTTAGCTTTTAGATGGAATTAATTTCATCTCATTTAGAACTTTTTACGAAAAGTTATACTAAAAATATCGAGATACTGTCAAATATCGTAGCAGCTTGACACCATCTTGAAATTTTTAGTATATTTTTTCGTAGAGAGCTCCAAATGCGATAAAGCTGATCTCATATGAAAGAAACTCGATAAGTATATAGACTGCAAAACATAGATAAGAAAACAAAGGTGATCGCAGGCGTTCACAGGTGTTCACAAGTGTTCGCAGCGAACACCTGCAAACTTCATTGAGTTTGTTCTTTCTCTTTTCTTATCCATTTTTAGTAATTTATATAATGTTGGAAAGATCTTTGAGTTAGCTTTCAGATGGACTAATTTTATCTCATTTGGAGCTTTTATGAAAAGTTATACTAAAAATACCGAGACGCTATTAAATATCATAGCAGCTTGACACCATCTCGGTATTTTTAGTATAACCTTTCGTAAATAGCTCCAAATGTAACAAAATTAGTCTCATATAAAATAAGACTTAAAGAGCTTTTCAACGGTATATAGACTACAAAAAATAAATAAGAAAATGAAGGTGTTCGCAAGTGTTTGCGGCAAACACCACCGCGAACACTTACGAACAATTGTAAAATTCATTGAGTTTGTTCTTCCTTGTTTCTTATCCATTTTTAGCAATCTATATACTATTGGAAAGAACTTTGCGTTAGCTTTCAAATAGGACTAACTTCATTTCATTTGAAGCTCTCTATGAAAAATTATACTAAAAATACCGAGACACTATTAAATACAATAGCAGCTTAACACCATCTCGATATTTTTAGTATAACGTTTCGTAGAGAGCTCCAAATGCGATAAAACTAGTATTATGTGAAAGAAGACTCGATGAGCTTTCCAATGGTATATAGAATGCAAACAATTGATTAAAAAAAACGAAGGTGTTCGCAGTAGTTCGCACGTGTTCTCAAGTGTTTGCGGCAAGCAGCTGCGAGTACCTGCAAACTTAATTGAGCTTGTTCTTCCTCATTTTTTATCCATTTTTAGCAATCTATATATCGTTGCAAAGCTCTTTGCGTCAGCTTCCAAATAGGACTAATTTTTATCTCATTTGGAGCTCTTTACGAAAAGTTATACTAAAAAAAAATTGTAATAGTTGTAACCCTTAGTGGTGGGCATGGTTATTAAAATCCTTGTAGTTCTTATGTGTTTGAGACATTGTGAATTTTGAGATTTTTAATCATTTGGTATTGAATGGTTAGAGTTATAACTTATGTGTATTTTAACTGAATATATAAGGGGGACTCTACCGAAATTTTCTTTAAAATTTTTGTTTCAATTTTTAAATATAAACGAAATATTGAAGAATAGAGATTTTATGCGTTCTACGTAATTAGCCCTGACCGCATTATTACCTTTTAACATTCTGTTGTGATTCTGCATTACGGTCAGTAGTATAGTAACTCTTCATATCTTGCAGGGCTAATTACGTAGAACGAAGGAATCTCTCTTCTTCAATATTTCGTATATATTTAAAAAAAAAAACAATTTGAAACAAAAATTTTAAGAAAATTTCGGCAGAGTCCCTCTTTTATATTCAATCAAAATACGCATAAGCTATAACTCTAAACATTCAATACCAAATGATTAAAACGCTCAAAATCCACAATGTCTTAATTACAAAAGGGCTGCAAGGATTTTAATAACCATGCCCACCACTACGGGTTACAAAACCATTACAATCATTTTTTATATACATAACTGCATTTCAGAAATGAGAATTTGTAAAAGTTACATAATTCGGTTCGCATCGTTTAGGTTGGCTGTAATTTCAGTAGGAAAGCTCTTCGAGTTATCTTATCCATTTTTTACAGTCTATATCGTTGGAAAGCTCTCGAATCTCCTTTCAAATAAAACCAGTTTCATCACGTTTGGAAGTCTCTACGAAATATTATGCTAAAAATACCGAGATGTGTCAAGTTGCTATGGTATTTGATAGTATCTTGGTATTTTCTGTATAACTTTTCGTAAAAAGTTCCAAATGAGATAAAAATTAGTCTCATCTGAAAGCAAAGTTCTTTCTAACGGTATATAGATTGCTACAAATGGATAATCAACAAGGAAGAACAAACTCAATGAAGTTTGCAGGTGTTCGCAAGTGTTCGTGGCGCGGCGGTGTTTGCCGCGAACACTTGCAAACACGTGCGAACTCTTGCAACACCTCTATTTTTTATCCACTTTTTGTAGTCTATATACCGTTGGAAATCTCTTTAGTCTTCTTTCATATGAAACCAGTTTCATCTCATTTGGAGCTCTCTACGAAAAGTTATACTAAAAATACCAAGATGGTGTCAAACTGCTACAGTATTTGACAGTATCTCGGTATTTTTAGTATAACCTTTCGTACAAAACTCCAAATGAGATAAAATTAGTCTCATCTGAAAGCTAACTCAAAGAGCTTTTCAACGGTATATAGATTGCTAAAAATGGATAAGAAACGAGAAAAAACAAGCTCAATAAACTTTACATGTGGTTTGTATGGAGAATGTACGAATTTCATAATGTATGCGGTGAAAAATATGTCGTATTTGATATCTATACCGTATATATTTTACGTATAATACATGTATATTTGTTAGTATATATATATATATATATTATATATATATATATATATATATATATATGTGTGTGTGTGTGTGTGTGTGTGTGTGTGTGTGTGTGTGTGTAATTAAATGTGCACGTTATATACACACATTAAATTATATATATATAATCATATATGTATTATTTTATGTGTGTGTGTGTGTGTCCATATCTATCATGCTTTAAATTTTTAGACTTTCTTAATATGAAAAAAAGGTAGGAGAATGAGCTTAATTTGTAAATATTTGTATGATTAGATATTTTTGCATTGTTTTGTACATAAATTTGTTATATCAAACTATAGTTTTATCGTCATAAAAAAAGGAGAGATTGTTAACAGTGTAATTTTGATGATAACAAATTAATAGTAAAAGTATTAGTAAATTTATTTAAGTATGAAAAATAGGTGTTTAATGGAGTTAAAGCTAAAGGCAAGCTTGATTAAAATAGTCCACCCAATATTTACTCAGTAAATAAAAAATATATTTTTCATACGATATCTAAATGAAGTAAAATTAGTGGTATATGAAAGATGACTCAACTGCCTTTCCAATAAAATATAATTTATATGATTTGGATAATCATATTGATACCGGTTAATTTTTGAAGTTGATACGTGTAAAACACTATGGCATCTTGCCAGTACTATATTGTTAGTATTATAACTTTCTGTAAAATGAACCCAATACAATGAAATCAATTTCATTTGAAATTAGACTTGAATATCTTCCTAACGATATACGGATCGTCCAAAACGGATCTGAAATTAGAGAGAACGAGCTGAATGAAGTTGAGCAGAAATATGTAGAACCGAAAGCAATTTCGGTCGACCGAAAGTTAAGTTCGGTCAACCGTTAATCTGACTTTAACAAGCCATTGGAAGTGGTTTTTAAGTTGTATATATATATACATATATATCCAAAGTTTCAAATGGTCACTATAACTCAAACTACTCATTGTAAACTATTCCTAGAGTTGAATAGCACTTCTAAAGTCCATCACAACTGTTCTTGAGCTTAAATTTGTATATTCTAAGTTCATATGCCATATATCACTTATTTATAGAGTGATTTTTTTTGAGAGATTGTATTTGGGGTGTTTAGTTCATTTGAAAGAATGTACAAAGTGAGTTGCTAGCTAACCTAGTAAAAAGCTAGAGAATTGGGTAGCTAGCTCACCGCGAAGAGCAACGGAATTGGATTAGCTCAACCGAAAAAAGTGAGATGTACACGATTTGGTGGACGCCCGGAAGTCTACGACAACTGGTGGATAGTTCACATCTCAGGATAGAGGCAGGAGAATAGACGTAGGTCTTTGAACGTAACCACTATATAAAATATTGGTGTCGTATTTCTTACCCTTGCTCTCTTTTATTCTTGCACTAGTTGTTATGCATGTGTTAATAGTTTATTTTGTATGCTTAGAGTGCTACATCACCAGGAGTAAGTTAGCTAGTGATGTTACTTGCTTAGTTTGCATCTAGCTAAGTGTACTTAATATTGTCTTGAGCTAAAACTTATTTAGATTGATAGTTTTGTTTAATTAGTTCAAAACTTGTAATTACCCAATTCACTCCCCTTGGGTGCGCCATAAATCCCAACACTCCGGGTACTCTCGAGTGCGTGAAGTTGGATCCCTTCAACGGTTCCATGTGTAGCCATTTAAAGGCGTTTCTAAGCGCACGTTCGGGTTGTGGCAGTTGCGGAAGTAGTGGAGCTAGCGATGATTATGGGTTGACTAATCCTCATAGCGCTATGTAAGCTCCCATGTTCGTTGGTGGAGGGCGCAGCATATAACGGACTCCTCCATGTTGGCGTAACGATTACGCGACTGACCTGGTCTCACTTTGATTGGATAAGCTTAGTCAGGTTGCGAAACTTTGGTCGAGCTTCGGCTTAACATTGGTTTCGGCCAGCCGACGCTAAATACAGAATAAACTTCAAACAGTTTACCAGGGTCTCGGGTCGATCCGAAGTGTCTGTAAGACGTCGAGTCGATGTCGTCTCGGCCTGGCGATCTCGAGGATCCATCTCCGGACGATCCGAAGTGTCACTCGGTGGTCGAGCCTAGGTCCGTCACGACCAGGCGATCTTGAGGTAGGTGGATGGATGCTTCATCAGCGTGTACACTCGGTCATATGCGATATTTGTACTCTTTCTTTTATCTGGTGGTCAACTCTTCTTTTAAAATATGGTAGTGCAAATCCGTGCTATATCAAGAATAACGCAAACAAAGGATTGACGACCGGACCAAATTTGAACTAATCCAGACCATTTTTTAAAAATAAATTTCTCATTTTGTAATGTTATAATTGAATCCTAGAATATCCATTTAGAAATATTTTTTGAAAAAAAAAAATTAAATAAAAAAATTATAGACCATATTAAAATCTATTTTTCATGTTTGCAAAATTTTTCAAAAAAACTTCTAAGCAGATTTTAAGACTTCAAAATATTAACAGATTAGCGGATTAAGTTTTAAAACCACTAAAACTTTTAAGTATCAAAACACCTATTTAGAAATATTTTTAAAAACTTCTGAATATGAGAATTATAAACCATATCGAAATTTTTTTTAGTATTCAGCGTTTCTTTTAAAATATAGTTATATAGTAGTTAAAATATTTTTATACGAATTTTGAGATGGGTTGATTTGTAATGAATTTGAAATGACGGACTGATTTGCAAGTTGTTCAAATCGAGGACTGATATGCTATTATTCCTTTTTTTATAATTCCATTTTGGTGGTCCCTGATGGGCTTTTATTGGATCAGGCTTGATACAGTGACTTATGCGAATGTTGCTACGAATCGATGGTGATTGAAGTTGAGCATACTACGCATTATGAACCAAGAAGCATTATGCTCTTTTATGAGAAATTCAACTTTTTTTTTTTTATGGCCGTCGTTTAATATCATCCTGTAAAATCAAGAAAAAAGGCCTCATGTATGTGTGGTTATTCTCTCTATAAATATGGAGGCAGGTCTCTGGATCTGCTCAGATTGAAGGGCTAGAACTTATCGTTAGGTTAAATAAATTGGTGCGACTAGTAGATATCTTTTTTACAATAGTCATACGAAAAAAAAAAATTCTACTACAGATAGAATCTATATATATATATATATATATATATATATATATATATATATATATATATATATATATATATATAACTGGGTGATAAAAGTCGTTATGCCACGTGGCATTTTGAATAATTTTTGATATGTCATGTAGCATTTAATTTTATTCTAAACAAACCATACAGCATTTGTATTAATTGATAATAATTTATAAAATTATGTAACATATTTGAAGAATATAAAAGATTCAATATTACAAATAAATACTTAATTAAAATAATAATTTATAAAAATAAATTTAAAATTAGTATAAAAGTAATTTTTTAAAAGATTACTTTTATATAATTATTATATAATATTAATTTTTTAAAATAAAACTTTACAGTGTACAAAATTTTTGAATCATATACATATACCATTTAACGTCAATCTTCGAATAATTTTGTGTATGGCATTTGATATTTCTTCTAGCTCTAATAACATATTACGTATAAACTATAATATTTTAAAAAAAATAAAATTTGTATCAAATTAAAAATATAAAAAAATAGAGAATTAAATTTTTCAACATCATTATTTATATTTATATAATTATACATATGACCTATAACCGTGCATCAAACGGTGCAAAACTAGTGTTTATGATTATCTTAAAAAAAATCGAAAAGCTAATGTGACGCTCCATTAATCTCTTCACAGGCCTAACTTCATGTGCCACGTACATGGTCATCTACCAAGAAAATAATAGAGGGCATACCACCATTACTGTATTATTATTGCTGTTCATTTTGTAATAATTTAGAAAAATTAAACTTAAATTATCATCTTATATAAGTTGTAACATGTTATCAATTAATATGGAAAATCCATTGTACACAATAAAACATGCATCTACTATTATATATAAGACAACTGATTTCTACAACTAATCAATCTAATTATGTACATGCTTAATTTAAAATTCCAAACGCTCTAATTAAGCTTCTTCTTTTTTTTTTGGCTTATACAAGTTATACTTATGTTTCATATCGGGCTAAGTGGCCTATATTAGTTGGAGCCCGATTCCCTTACAGGCGCCGCTAGGCTGAAGGCCCAGTGTCTAATTTAGGTTAGAATCCAACTCCGAGTATCATGCCAACAGACTTCTTTGCCATAACAATGAGACTCACCCACTTCTTAAAATATCTCTAGTATAAAAAATTTCATTCATAAGGGTCGCTAATAGCCATCATATAATCAGAACCATATACTATATATCAGAATATCTATTACGTACATCCTAATACCCAACCTGTGATTTTGATTATATCAAAGAGAAATACTATTGTGAGCGATAAAACAGTCCAAACGGTATTTTCGGTAACTCGGGGTCCTAATTATATATTTATCGATCTGATGTACAGAAAAATATAAATCGGATTATTTTTCGAATTAAATTTCAGACCCAATAGTATTACTCCTTATCAAAACGCTTGATGGTCTTAATAAATACATGTATGGCTTAATTAATATAACAGAATTATTAGTGTCCTAAAGGGTTTCATTTTTCTTCCGCAATTTCACCGTCGATTACTATAATTACGGAACCAACTCCAACAAGCTCTTTTGGGATATTCCAATCCCCTTTTATGAGCTTTTCTTTTTTCTTTTCTTTTTTTTATTCTTGTTGCGTGAATTTTTTATTTATTATACTTGTATTGTGATAGGGAGAGATAGCAGAGATTGGCATCGTTGAATTGGATCCAAGTACTCAACAACAACAAAATTTCGGTCAAAATCCCATCAGAATGGAATCTGAAATAGATTCCAAGTAGTGAGCCATAAAAATTATGCGTTATATATACGAGAGACTTGCACTGATATCCAAAACACTTAAATATATTGTACTTATATTTCTTTGTAAAAAAGAAATTTACAGTAAAATTCAAAAATTTTACATTTAAGTGATTTGAAAGATGATATAAAAAATTATCAAAAAAGTGTTAAAATTATCAAAAAAATATTATAATATTATTTTTCAATAATAAGTTGTCAAAAATTCATATCAAGATGTTAAAAGTTAACAATAGATGTGTCGAAATATCAAGGTGTCAAAAACTCATTGAAATGTGTTATAAATATATTAAAATGTATCAAATGACCAACATATAAAAATAATTTGAGAGAACTTAAATAATATTGTTGTACAATTTTCCATATATATATATTCTCAGTCATCTTATTTTCGTAACCCCTAGGAGAAGTAAATCATAGTCAAACCGGAACTCGAATTACCGAGATAAGCGAGTCGAATCAGCTCTAATACAATTTCTGCTAGTTTTTTATATTTTTTAATTTAAAAAGAAAAACTACATTAAAACCGCCTCAAAATAATCTCCTATTTTCTGGTAGTTTATTACTTTACTAGACTCCTAGTACGCTAAGCAACAATTTTGAGAAAATGAGTATGTATCAGCCCTTTATTTTTTTTAAAAACCTATAAATAAATCTTTAGATATGAAAATGTATAATGACGTTACAGTAGGCGCACCATCACATTAGCATTTTATTTTCTAAGGATTAATGAATATATTTTTTAAAAATAATAATTGATATGCAATTAATTCGTTTTTAAGTGGTCATGCATGACGTGCTTAAGCATGGAAAATAGCGCTTATTACATGTCATAGATGACGTTCTCCTAATAAGAATAATAATATTATTATTATTAATTACACAAAAATTAACCGCAAAATCCACAAACGAGGTGATACAACGGATCAGATGACATTCCTACTGGAGTAGATTAGCATTTAGCAGCTTTGGAAATCGCCAAGTCAACCCTAACATGGTTAGTTAACCTCTCTGCCAAGTCAACCCTAACATGGTTAGTTAACCGCTGCACTGGTTTCTTTTTTGGATAATGTCTTATAAACTAATGAAGCTGTCAAAAGTGATTCCCAAAAACATTTTCTCAAAATGATTTCGAAGAGTGATGGTTTCGTCTTCGAAATCCACAAACGACATCCGTAAATATGCAAATCGAGATTTTGAAATTTCTCTATTATTGAAATATCGGATGGTGTCACCCGTTAATTTATTTGTTTCGATCATCGTACAAAAATAAATAAATTATAGATAAAAAAATTTTATAATAATATCAAAAAAAAAAAAAAAAAAGATTCCATCGGTCTGATTACCGAAAAACAAATTTTCAATTCTTTTTTGAGAATTTTAATAATCTATGTTGACAATTCTTGTATATATTCGAACAATTTGCTTTATAATTTATTTATTTTCCTATTTTAATACGGCAAGCCAAAATCTACCTTACCTATTTTAGTATGAAGAGTCATTTCGTAATTTCTGAGGCATATTTATATTAATTTTCCGGCCTCAAAATATTGTAGAAAAATCTCCCAAAAATGAGGGAAATTCAACCTGGTATCGTATCCTGTAAGCAACCGCTTGGACTCATGGTTATTCTTGGAACTTGTCGAACTTCTTGAACTTCTGGAATGTATTCCCTCTTAAATAGGTGTAACTAAAAGTCTAAAACAAGTCATATTTTCCAGTTCTTGGTTCATGTACCCACCCGAATGAAAGATTGAAACAGCAAACAGGGCTTAGAAAAAATTAAGGAATAATATTAAGAAAAATCATGTTTTTGAAAAGTCATACAAAATAGTCACTTATTTTTAGCGTTTTCAAAAAATAATCATGACTTGGTACATAAAGATGTTCCAAATAAATAAATACAGTATTGCACACAGATAGTACAACATTACCGACTTATAATTTAGTGCTAAAAAAATAATATTACAGACCGAGCAAATATAACATTCTAAACAAAGTGTCAGATCGAAATATTCTGGATGAGCAAACATAATGTTGAATCGAACAAACTCAATATTTTTATTTGATTGATTTGTTCAAGTTTGGTATTTAATAGACATTTTTGACAACGTCCCAAAAATTAGAGGGTTTATCCAACTTAGTAGGTAATATTTGGGACCTCAAGATCAACGACAGCAGCATACAGAGAGCACGATAGGTTACTAGGGGCTAACTTGGATAAACTGATATCACAACCAAGTAATGGCATCAACCCATGTTTTTTACCACACTTTCAACTAAAAATTTTGAATACAATAACAATAAATTTTGACGTATTCTATAATTTTTATTTTCTAACAATATCTCTAAATAGATATGTTAAAATTCCGAAACTTTTACTTATTATAAAAACTTTAGAACTTCAAAATATATATATTCAGAAATAAATTTTAGAATATCCAGTGAAAGAACAATAATTTCAACTTATAGAATGATAGCTTCTTCAGACTGTAGTCACGAAGGCAAAGAAGATACGATAAATGAATTAATACGTGTGATTCAATAAATACTTCCCTACCCAAGAACATAAATACGTTCACCCCCACCATCCGCGCCGCCAGCTGCATTGCCGGCCTCTCCGCCACTATTACTCAATACGGTTGTTATACGCCATCAAAGTGTGCCTCGTCGCAAAGAATCTCATGAAGAGGCCTAATGCCAAAGAAAAACAGCCAGTAGCCCCCACCCAACCTGTAACATTTATACACGAATCTAGATACAGTTCCACCTTCCCGCGTTCTACCATGATATGCTGGTGTTTTCAAGATCTCCAAGAACAGCTGTGACCCATTCTTCGACGGACCACAAAACCAATATACCCACCGGCATCGAACATCGGTATGATGACGTGTAGACCGACTTGGACGCTCACAGACGAACTGGTAGTCCATAATTCTGGAACGACTTGATCCTGCCATCCCACCCGCCGGTCACTATCACCTGCCCCCACGTGTGGGAGGTATTATGACAAGAGCTTCTTAGGAACTTGTAGTGGGATTTACGAAGAGTTTGCATGGTTGATACGCTGGAGGGGAGTTTCTCCTCGGGCCATGTTGCTGATCCCTTGGGCAGGAAATCTGAGAACAACTCTTGGCTCAGAGTAAAATTACCTGTTCCCATACGGTACAAGGTGTTTTTTATTATGGTGTCACTCTGCTTAATTCCTATTTGATCTCTGAAGGCTTCTTTTTCGGATGAAGGGACTGAAATTGTATTTTCGACTTCTGATCGATTCCACGGGATAGCCACAGATACGCTACTGGAGATGAACCGCTCACAAGACCACATGCTCTTGGCATTTCCAGGAGTTGGAGAATTCTGATCATCGTGGGTCCATATATAGATTTGGGAATCATCGCTAGCTGAGATGATATGCTGTCCATCCGAAGTGAACGATGCTGATATGTGGCTTCCGGAATTCTTCATACCTGCAAATAAGCACAGGATGTAAAATCTTGACCTTCAAGGAAATCAAGGAATCAAATCAAGATCAGCGGAAGATCAAATACCTTTGTATTTCAAAATCACATCAACTCCATCAAGGACACGAACTTGAGAGTCCGCAGATGCGACAAGGAGCTTACGTTGATCAGTGGGGCAAAACTGCACCATTTAAGCAAGAAATTACTTAAGATACAAAGACGAGAGATTCAAAGGAGAAAATAGAAAAGCAACTGGTCAGAGAGGGAAATGTGAATGGCATTACTTGAAAGCCAGTAATCCTCCTCACAGCAGGCTTCTTTTTCCCCTCAAGAGAAATATGGGCTTCAAGCTTGAGATGATTTTCTGATACATTTAAAAAAAAAAAATGAAATTCAGTTATCATTTTGCAACGAGCTGCCACAACTAATAAGTTAACTTCCTCTCAGTTGCGCAGACGGAATAAACTAAATTTCACACGACAAACTGCTGGCCGAACTGCCAAATAACTACTACAATGATGAGTGCGATGAATAGCGAATTTCTCTTATATTGAGGGCATTCGTAACATTACAAAGTTGATACAGAAAGCAGATCAACAGAGAATGTTACTGTTAAAAAGCCAAAGAACATGCAAGGATATCTAGTCCAAAAGAAAGAAGGCACGACTGTTACCAGAGCTAACATATCCCAACTCGGCTCTAACAAACTAAAGTGAAAGCTATAAGCGGGCAATCACAATTTTAACCAGATATAACATCTCAGTAATAATTTAAGATCTCAAAACAATATCAAATCCTAACCAACTGCTACAGCAATGATGTAAGATGTACTACCATCACCCAAACTGCCTGTTTAACCATCTACAAGCTCACAGGCATTAACAGATATCAACAAGCACCAAAACATTTATGCATGTTTGTCTGATTAAAAATAACATACAGATTTGAACAAATTTAAGAGTTTGTATGGTTCAACAAATGACCATTCATCAAATTTAGTAAATCAGAAGGAAATGCATGGTTATAATCTTAAAATTAAGATATAAATAGGATATAATCACAGTTTATCACAGATAAGTAGCAATTTCAAATAATTTTTTATACCTGATGCATCATAAAACCAGCACTCTCCTGCCATGGAACCGACTACTGCAGTCTAAAACACAGAAATAAAATTCTTTCACAATGTCTTTCATCATCAAGATTAAGAGTAAAGAGACTAAAGAGGAAGTTGCAGAGTTAAAGACCTTCCCATCTGGGCGATAGCATACAGCTGTGACTATATCCTTCATGCTAGTCCAGTCAACAACATGGCACTCTGAGATCTCCCATATTCGAATCTTTCCGTCAATGGATCCACTGATGAAGTAATTTTCATCAATTGGATTAAACTGAACGGATGTGACTGCAAAATATGTTGGAAAGAATTTATATAAAAAAGGACTAAGACCTATGGAATTATAAGATCTACCGACCCCTAGAAATTAAAAGCACATACCATAATCATTATGGAAAAATACTTTCAGGCAGTCATTGTGTCCAACCCTCCACAGACGAACAGTCTTATCCACAGACGAAGAAAGGAGAAACTGCATAAACAACCAGCCAACATAAGCAACTTGATGCAGACGCGAAGAATACATTAGGGAGGAAGAAATACTCAGAGAATTACCAAACCAACCTTATTTCTAGACCATGAAAGATCTAGTACGTCTCCACCGTGCCCATGGAACTCATGCACTGGCTTCTCAGATAACCGAAAAACCTCTGGTGGAAGAACCACACAAGCAGAATCCGAACTTCTCTTCATTCCCCTCACCTTTTCCTTCTTTTCCACATCAGCAGCATACAACGGAGTTAATTCTGAATTATGATTCACCGTAAAGTAAATACACGAGGGATCATCTAACTGAATACCCTCAACATCATTCCGGTCAAACTCCAACACACGCCAAACACAAAGAACACCATCTTCCCCCCCGCTCGCCAGATAGTGTCCATCTGGGCTGAATTTCATCGCCAATATGGAACCATTATGAGCAATGATATCTTGTACCTTGTATAATGCTGAGAATTCTTTTGTTTGCTTCTTGCACGAACGAACCTTTACTCTCTCTATCTTGCCATTTCCATTCTGATCAGCATCATAGAGAGAATAATCATCCTCCGTTTGCATATCCACAACGCAAGCTGCTCCAGCTAATCTCATCAACCAGCCAATTCTTCTTTTCCTTCGAACTGGAATCTCAGAACCGCTAGTTGAAGCACCAGCATCATCTCCCCTCATCAGCTGCTGAACAACCGAAGATTGACCAAAACTCCTCTCAACTTCATCCACCGTCATCTTCCGATTAGACTGCGATTTGCGAAGGCTGCAATTCTCCAACTCGAAAACAGAACCATCCTCCAAATTTTCAATCCTATATTCATCTGAGATCGAGTCATCAGAGAATCCTGATGCGCTCGTCCCCTCGTTCAATGAGATCGAACATCCATTCTCTATGGCACAACTCCTGATATCAGAACAATCATCACAAACACTTTCCGTTACATTTTCTTCATCGTTGCGGGAGGTCTCCAATCCCATCAGCCGCAAGAACTTCTGACGACGTTCTCTAACACCGAGCGGACTCTTCGTCCACAAATCAAACTGTGACTCGAAGAATTCTTCACGGAGGCTATCTGGGCTTCCGGGGCACGAGCTGTACACGGAGGACAAATCTTCTGTGGGATCGAAGAACTGTTCATCTTCTTCATTATTCGCGGATTCCATCGTTGTAATAGAACTATGAATTCATTCAATCGAAGGAACTGATGAACTGATCACCGAGGTTAAAAACGCTGCCGTAAGAGAAAGTGAACAAATACGGGATTAAACAAAGGAAGCATAATCTCGAGCAGTCAATGAGCAAATCTACAGGACACGAAGCCCAAAGCGAGGGTCGTGAATCTAGTAGTCGCCATGGAAATACTAGATTGAAAACCAAGCAAACAAAAACTACAAACACCAGAAAAAGACTACCGACTTCGCAACGAAGTGAATTAACAAATAAAAAATAACTACATAAAAAATGGGGAGTCACCTACTCATAGATCTCTCCATCTTCTTCTTCTTCGTCTGCAATAGATTGCTGTGATGAGGACCTCGTGTTCTTCTTCTTCTTCTTCTTCTTCGATGTATGCTATAGAGTTTTGTTTTCGGATGGTCAAATTTAATATCAATTTAATTTAATTAGACTATTAAGATTTATTCACAAATTTAAAAGAAGATATGGAATTCTATTCAAAATAAAAATAAATCTAGAATCACTTGACCATTAGTCCTTGAATGGGACTGCGTGCTAGAATCACTCACTTATTTATAATGTTATTGGTTTAAATGTAGGATAGGATTAATTACGTTTCAGCTCCTTCTTTAAAAATTTTATATATTAATTTTTAAAAATTAAAATTATCGCTGGTATGGTGATACTCGCATCACCAAATCAGTACATTTTTTTATTTTTAAAGACTTACATAAAATTGAAAAAAAAAAACGAAGACAGATATACAACTTCTTAAAAAGTATTTAAAATAAATTAAACACAAACATTATAATTTGACTAAAAACTTTATTAAATAAAAATAAATATTTTGAAATTTCAAAATTCTAACTGATTAACAATTAGTTTTATATATATTATAAATTTAAAATCTCAAAATATTTATTTAAAATTATTTTTTTAAAAATTTAATATAAAATTATAAATCACACTAAATTTTATTTTTGGTATCCGAAATCTTTTTATAAATAATTTGTTAGTCTAAAATTTAGACTGATTTGTTAGTAGTTGTTGAATTAATATAATATTTTTAAAATAAGTAAAAATTTTCATTTCCATTGTCTTAGTTTCGGCCACACACCAGCCCTTTAGTGCGGTGACAAGCACGTCCTCAGTTGTGCGGGGGATTTACGGAAATACTCAATTACTTGGACCCTTTTGGTTCTGAGGAGAATGTCCAAGTCAAGCACGGATGCTTGGTCTAGAATGGAAGTGCTCAATAAAGGGTTGCTACTTGACATGGTCCATCTGGACTAAAAGATGTAAACGGGTTAGCGGATCATCCTTGTCTTTATCCGACCCCTTAATATGCCTATACCCTACTTTATTTTATTTTATTTATTCTGAGAAGTAAAGAACATGCCTTATTACGAATAAAGTCAGCCAAAATATATGTTTAGAAAATGCATTTAAAAAAAAAAAAAAAGAAATATGGGCTAATTTGGAGACAATACAAACCGAGAGTGCTGTCATTTAGAACTTAAAAATTATATATAGAAATATATTCCATTAATGATACCTTGTATACAATTTTAACCACTAGACTACATCATTGTCTTGAGTATTATCAAGTTGCATAAAGCGATTCGAGGAGTGCGTCGCCCTCTTCTTCTTCTTCTTCTAGTTTGTGTAAATTTTACCATACCATCTTCCCGCTCAATATTTTACTGTCTTTTATAAAGTAAACTTACTGTACGCCAATACTTAATAGTTGTGGACACCGAACTTGCGGCACTGCCACTACGGCCGAAAATCATAAGCAGTCGCCCCACCCCTCGGGGAGTCGCTATATTTCACCTTAGACTACTAAGAAAAAGAAAGATGAGAGAAATTGGGCGGGGCATATAAAGCATGGGCAGCAGAAGAGACAGAAGAGGGGACTGTTGGATTTGTTTAGCAAATCCTGTTAGGTTGGAAAGGTATGTTGGAACTTGGAAGGTTATGAAAGGATTAGTTGTTTTCACTTTATTGTTATTAGATTTTGGGAGACATATATATTATTGGATTTTGGTATGTGGAAGGTTGAATTTGATACCACACCATAGGCTTGACCCTAAGATGATACAATAGGGATGTACCCCATGCGTTATGCATGTAACGCCTCGTTTCGAGGATTTGTTAAGAAAAAGAGAGCAATATTAGTACTTCCAACCTACCTAAAATTATTAAAAATAATAAAAGAATATTCGAATACTAGAGAAGATCTTTTGTGATAGAGGCCTACAAACTAAAATTTTTTTTTTTTGATATTTTGTTTTAGCTATTGTTGAAAAATTTGGTGCTTATTTTGGATGCGCAAATATTTTTTCAAGAAAAAAAAATAATAAAACTCTTAGAATAAAATATTCCAAATTTAATTTTAAATTAAGGCCAAATTTTTTTTAATTTTCTAAATTTTACCAAAATGTGCTTTTATAATCCTGAACTTTATTTTGTGTCCACGATAATTCTTTAGTTTAAAAGAATGTCCGTGATAATTTTGTCGTCAGCTTTTCCGTTTGTGGCCGTTAATTTGCTAACGTGGTAATTTTTAAATTATTTTTAGTTTTTTTTTTAAACTTTGTAAGAGTAAATAAGTCTTTTATAAAAATAAATATTTAAAAAGTATTTTTTTTGGAAAATTTAAAATATAAAAATTGTAGATTTTGATGAGATTTACAACTTTTATGTTTAAATTTTTTTCAAAAAATACTTCTAAATAGATATTTTGGGATTCCAGAATTTTAACAATTTTATCAGCTATTTTAAACAACTTTTTAGAAGTATTTTGTAAAAAGTTCGAACATAAAAGTTATAAATTTTATCAAAATCTATAATTTTTATGTTGAAAATTTTTAAAAAATAACCCCTAATTAAGGTTAAAAGATATATTTATCTCTAAAGATAAAAAAGTTAAAAATAATAAAAAAATAATAAAAAATTATCACGTCAGCAAATTAACGGTCGCAAACGAAAAAACTGACGGCAATGTTATCGCGGACGTTTTTTTTTAAAGTACAGGATTATCGTGAACACGAAATTAAGTTTAGGGTTATAAAGATATATTTTGGTAAAGTTCAAGGGATTAAAAAAAAATTTGGTCTTAAATTAACTATAAAAATCGCACCTTTAAACTTAACATATTTGCTTAAGAACAATATTTTAAACGAGTTTATTAAAAAAAAAAATTAAAAGGAGAAGAGAGAACTGTTATCCTAATATCACTGTGAGAATATAGGACCGTGCGAGGTTGTAACGTGCTTCAAAGAAACAGATGTATAAAAGAAATACCATTCATCAGAAAATCTCTAATAATTTTGATATAATCTGAATTATATATTATGCTCCGGAATATATATCACATATATCTTAATGCATAATATGTGATTCAGATTGCATCAGAATTGTTACTGTTTTTGATGAATAGAGTGCTCAGAATCTCTATGTGTCATCTTAATGCACCAAACTCTTGATGCACAATGTGTGAATCATATGTTATACACCGGAATACTACCGCTGTAACGATACACTTTTGTAGCAGTTCCTAATTTTTGACTGGCCAAGCATGCAAGTAGCCCTTAAATCCAACTGAGCAGCACCACAGCTCTCCAAATTTACATTGAAATTTCAGAATGTCAAGACCTCAAGTATTGTTTTTTTTAATATTGTCGCTAAAAAATTATATCCATAATTGGCTCATTTTATACGTCGTCATAATAAATAAATATACCAATAATATTGATGTATGTTCTATCAATCGAAAAAATTTAATTTTTTGATATGGACATATCAAATTGCATGTGCAATTTTCTGCAGAGTGCAAAATTGATATTATTCTTACAGAGGACGCTTAGAAAATTCGCATATAAAATTATTATTATATGATATGGAAATTATATTATCCGATCTAGAAGTCCTGCATGAGAGTAAAATTGTATCCTAATGGGACTCTACATGGCAACAGTTGGTAACAAACAAAGTGGTGAACAAATCATTCAGAATTGTTATATGATATACATTTTTTGGGATAATTGCATATCAGATTCTAATTTTAAAATTATTTATAAATTAGCCTCTGATTCAAAATTCTTATAAATTAGTTCATATCTAGAAATTTATACTATAAATATTTTACTATTAAATAAATATTATTTTATAAAATATTATCGATGTGATTTATGACTTTCAAATTTAAAAATTTTTTCAATATACTTCTAAATAGATATCTTAAAATTCTAAAATTAGCAGATTTAAAAGCTAATACACTAACCTACTAAAATTTAGAATCTCAAAACATATATTTAGAAGTATTTATTATAGGATAGAAATCGAACTCAGAGATTAAAATAAAAAAAAGAGCATTTATTGTAAGAATCTTGAATATAAAAAATATTAACGTAATCTATGTTTTTCATATTTACAATATTTTTAAATAAATATTTTAAATATAAATATAATATATTTTAAATAAAAAATAAACGAGTTTTTTTTTTCTTTTGAGAAAACATGACCTAATACATCTGACTTGTCATTAATAATTTTATTATTAGTACTCAATTCAATTAATGACTAGAATTGCTACACGTCGCTCATTAATCAACAATGCTGACGATTAATAATCAAATAAACAAGTCTGTCTTCTTAAAAGCCAGCTGGATTTGATGCGGAGATTTCTTTCCAGAGCTTGAACAGTCTCGTTGTGATCGTTATGCTGACTAAGCATGTCGACGTAGTCCTCGGTTCATGCATGCGCAACCATACACCGACTAAGTCAACGGCCACGTAATTCAGGATGAATTTTCTCAAAAATTATAACTGTAGTAGTATGAAATTTCTGATCTGAATAAACCACAAAGCTGATTCTTTTAATAAATATAGATTGATACTATCTGTAATTTATCAGCTACGATAATTATACAAAATTGATCAATTATGAGAGAGATAATTTTTTTAAAAAAAATTGAATTATAATGCTCCCAAAAATATTGGTTTCAAGGTACGGTCCAACTCCAGCGATTGCTCAGCCAACTTCGGTCATCAAACATCAACTATAGTTTAGTGGGCCTTATTCCAACTTACGGCAAATTCTTATTATTTTTTATTGGCCTCCTTCAATTATTTTTTTGTCATAGTTCCAATCTACTGAAAATAATATTGGAAAGGAATTGTTTTGAACTTGAATTCAACTGTACTGTATATATATACAATTATCAGCGAATTGACAACATAGATTCTCAAGGTAAATGAAAAAGGGATGTGAACACAGGGTAGCTTACAAAACAGTTGTTCTTTTTTCTTTTTCTATTCATTTTTTCTTTTTCTTTTTTTTTTTTTTTTTTTTTTTTTTTGAGATTGTGATACTAACTATTACTTTGTTCTACTTAAAATGGTTGTCCGCTTTTGTTTTTGTCTGAGTCAAACGGATAATTTGAATAGAATTATTCAAATAGGGTAGTTGTTTGTTTTTGTTTTGTTTAATTGAATAATTCAAATAGGGTCTTTTTTTTTTGTCCATATATCTACATTTTGTAGATTATTTGCCCACATTTTCCTACGAAATGCGGGAAAGTCAGAATCGGAGGTTGATTTTTTTATTAGATCCAAATGTGACCAAAGACTTGATTTGGTGGTGGAAAAATCAAAATTCTGTAATTAATTATTTAATTTTCTTTTTAGCGAGTAAGAAGCTGTTAACCCCTACCTTATTAGGAACAATATCCATTGGCTCGTCTAAACAGCCCATAACCGTTCCTATTGGAAGTAGGGATAACTGCATGTTTAACCCTAATTTCAATACTATTTATAATATAACAATCATTACAGTCAAAATTTTTACAAATCAGACTATATTTCGAAAATCTATGTTAGAAAATATTTGTATTAATATAAATATTTTATGAAGATGATTTGAAAATAAAAAGTAGATTTTAATGTGATTATTTTTTATATTTAATTTTTTTTTAAAATATTTTTAAATAAATATTTTAGACTTTAACATTTAATAGATTTAAAAATAATCCGCAAAATCACTAAAATTTTAAAGATTAAAATATTTATTTAAAATATTTTTAAAATTTTAAATATATAAAAATATTAATATCAATAATTGTTATACTTAAAATATTTTAAAATATAATAATATTTTTAAATGGTAGATTTATTTATAAGACCTAATTCGAGGGAAAGAGCTTATAGGAGTATAACCGTGTGCAATAAACCAAGGGCCGTTGATTGCGACGTCTCGGATCAGATTCATAAAGCAAGGGCCGGTGTGCATTGATCGTTTAGGACCCGGTAACCCGTTAATCCATTTTATGGGACCCAAAACCCGTTTTGTCTTTCACTGGACTATAAGCATTTGCATGTGCAGCCCATGCTTATAATTGACTGTGACCCGACACAATATGTCTTATTTTGGTCCCCCTAATCAGTTTTCCAAGCTCAAAAACATTTAAAGGATGTTCCTTTTTTCTTGTCCAAAAATTAATTAAAAAGCCCCGGATGCACAGAATGGATGATAAAACTTCCATCTCGTAAAGTGAATATCTCGAAAACTTTATAAAGCACCTGATTTTATTTTCTATATTTCTAAAAATTGATACGAACTTTTGAATTAATATAGATTATCTAATTGGTATAGTAAATGTATATATTATGATGATGATACAAAATAAGTCGTTACATACAAAAAATTTTCAAATTATCTCAAAAATTTAATTAAAAACGAATTCTATCTGTTTATAAATTTTGGGGGCTATGAATATGCTTACTATATGCCTCGTCCCAAACATGGTGACCTTGTTTTATTTTTATTTTTTCAATGGAACACGAATGGTGCGATTGTCTTTCTCAAAAAAGAAAGAGAGGAAAGAATGCATGGATTATCTTTTTTCTGGTTTTTGAATTCTTTTAGTATCAAATTTCACAAAATATAATGAACTTCGACATATAATATTAAACTATTGAACAAAAAAAATTCGGAAATTTATAAGTTGTATTATACACTGTATTTTAAAGATAATGAGAAAAAAAAAACTTTCAGCATATACATATCAAATTATTTTACTGTATATTTTTTTCTAATCAGATTTTACAATCCATATTAAATTATGATCCGGTCAGAAAATAAAGTCATCCTAACTTCATTGCTAAATAATATATAAATTACTATGAGTTATAAAAATATTGGCTAAACAAATAGACCGAAAACTCATCAAATTATCTAATTTTCAATATTATGACGACCTCAAAATTCAAACCCATAGCATATTTTTTATAAGGAAAAGATCATGCATACCATCGACCCAAGGGCAGGAGCACTACAGTGCTTTCTTGAATGAGCAACGCTCATATATTTCATGAATCCCACAAATAAATAATCAATATTAAAAAATATATATATTTTTGAAAATGTCTTCGTACACTAGAGGCCATCATCTAAAATTGCTATTATTTTCTGTTTATTGATGAATATGATAAAGCAGACAATTACATTTAAAATCTATTTTATTATTTATGCTAATCTAGAATTTTCTCAAGATTTGAGAAGTAAGTCCTACTTTATTAATAAAATTATCACCTATATATATATTCACCATCGTTTCACTATCGTTCTTCAAAATAATTTATATATATAGCATGTAGTATTTTTCTTGCTTTAATAATAAATAATAAATAAAGTATAATATGTTAATAAAATAACTATCAATTTATATAAAATTTATAAGAAATTAAATTTTCAATATTATTATTTATATATGATTATATATGATTAATATTCGGATATCGCACACGTGTAAAACTAGTTCGTCTTTATTTTCTTAGTTTTATTTTCTTTATTTTGGACTTGGCAAAAATTAGTCAAATTGCTTTGGAAAGTCAAAATTTAATTTGAGACCAATAAAATATACCGTAAGATATAAAATAATGTGTCCATCTAGACCTTTGCTTTCAAAAAAGTGGATTGACTTGTCTTAGAAGAAGGATCTTCTTTTAATTTTTCGATTCTACTCGGCCAATTTTCATCCATATATTCTCGTATTCCTTTCGCTTCTTTTTTCCTTTTTTTTCTTTTTAATTCACTAAAAAAGATTCTAACTTGA